>OU015754.1:36974405-36998147 GCA_907169655.1 Acomys percivali | reverse complement strand
AGGCCCTTCCCTGTGAGTGATGGTGTCCCAAGGCCCTTCCCTGTGATAGTGTCCCAAGGCCCCTTGTACCCTTCTTCCTCTGGTCCATCTTCTGGCAGCTCCCCTTACAGAGCCTCAGGAGACACAGAGAGAAAGGGGTGGTGGTGGTGGGGATCGCAGGATCCCCTTGAAGGCAATTTGGGGAGCCTCTGCGTAGAAGGCAGGTCTGGGAAGACAGGAAGTAATGAAGGTGTCTTAGCATGTGTGATTCTTCCCAGAAACCACACTGTGAAAGGAGAAAGCATACTCCTGAAAGTCCTCTGACCTCTGCGTGTACACTGTGGCATGTACGCCTCCATCAACATCAAACACACACACACACGCACACACACACGCACACGCACATGCACACACACAGAAATAAGTAGATAAATAAATAAATGTAGTAAGAGTCAGCCTGGGCTGACTACCTGACATCAGGCCCAAAGAGGGGCCAGACTTTTCAGGAGACACACAGCAAATCATTTCTTCATCCAACAAATATTTAGTGGGGCATTGATATGTCCACCTACTGATATGCTAACCATTTTTGCAGGCTGCTAGGGACAGAAAGTGACCTAATCTCAGCCTGTCCGCTGAACATTCACCACATTGGGAAAAGGAAGCTGCTGAAATTTGAGGAGATATTAATTTCCCTCTAGGACTTGAGATGATTACCAGGGGGGTCACAACAGGCTTGGGCAGGTATCTGCTGAGCATAAGGGATCATAGCAAGCATAGCAGTACTTCCTTACCCAGTGCCCAAGCAGACATTGCTAATATGTTCCAGAGCACATGATCCCAATATGGCTACCTTATTGAGCTCGGGAACCCCAGGTAGGAAGATGGTGATGAGTCCAGAGTGAGAGCACACGCACTACATATAGTACTTGGCTTGGGGAACCCTGTTAGATTCTCCATGCTGCTCCCCATTGACGCTCTACCCCCACACCTGTTTCTTACATGTCACAGCTGAGGCCTCAGCCTAAGAGGGAGAGTGCAGTGTCATTCTACAAATGTCCAGTCTCATTCTACAAATGTTGCCGTTTCCCCTTCCTTTAAGGATCTGCTACCCCCAGCATCCGTGAATTCATGGTCTCATAGACCCTTTTCCAATAGCACCTCTCTCCTATTAGCAGATGCCTAAGGCTTAGGTGGCCATATGGGCATTGAGTACTCTTGCGTGGATTAGTAATGTCTGCCCTGGATTGGGTAAAGAAGCGGTGGTACGGCTGCTTAATACGGCCTTTCTAAGTCCGGGCTCATGAAAGAATTCCTAACAACTGATTTTGCAGGATAAAAGTCTCCCACCCCAAGGTGAGCTTTGTTGTATGTAAAGTAACTGGAGGCGTTCTTATGACAGAGACATGATTACGAGGTGGGAGCCACCCTGGAGCTGGGCCTGGCATCCTCGGGTTCTTGGATCCGCTCAGGGTCCTCAGTGTCATTCTTCCTCCTGCTTGTTCCTGTAGCCGCTTTCTGAGCCTTCTTATACAACTCCTGTCCCACCGAGGTGGGTCCCACAGCATCGAAGGGCAGAAAGCCACGGTCTCACGCCTCCTCTCATGGGGGCAGAGGAACAGAGCAAACGCAAAGCCATCCTGGCCCCTCCCACCACCCCTCGCGCTGCATCTTGGCTATTTTTCTGGAGGGGGCAGTCACAGATTGCCACCATTACCCAGGACCCTCACACCTCAGATGACAAACTAGCATGCATCACCCACACACACACACACACCTGAAAATTTTTCAGCAAGATATTAATAGATAAATAAAAATAGCTTCCCCGAGAACGAGGAAGCCACGCAGCAAAAATGATTCCTTTCTGTGCGTAAACTCATGAATAATCAAAGTGCACAGCTCCCCTGAAGGAGCCAGTTTGGCTTTGGACTCCTCGGCTCTTCTCACTGATCCCACGTTCCTCCTGCAAGGTCACCTCCAGCCTCCACAGCCCAGAGCCTGGTGGCTCTCATGTTATGTCCTCCTGTCCCCTCCCAGGACCCCCGCCCCCCCCCCGCCCCTTTCAAGGAGACATTCATTTCTGGTGCTATGGAAACGTGTGGACATCTGAATGAAAGGCGGGACCGCGCTCAGGGATCAAGGAGAGTCCATAAGATAATGCGGGGGAGGGGGGCTGTCTCCAGGCCAAAGCTTTGTGAGCAGAACCAGACCCAGCTTTGGGCTCCTTCGGTGCCACATTTTTAACCTACCAGCTGCCTAGGAAGCAAGATGGTCCACCCTGCCTTCCCCCCCCCCCCCCCCCCCCCCTTCTTCCAAAAAAAAAAAAAGCTTTATTTTTTTATTTTCCCTCATGTGTTGAGGGAGGAAGCCGTGACAGGGACGAGTGACAGCCCGCTAATTATTCCCTTACTGCCACTGCTGTTCTGGCTCTGGACGCGCTGCTCATTTCTCCCGGCTCCTCGCTGAATAATGCATGCGCCCCATCCGTATGCAGGCGGCGCCTCCCGGGACCGCAGTCTAACTAGCTGATAACTGATTCAGTTTGTAAGCAGGGCCGCTGGGAGTTGCAAGGAAAAGTAGCCAAGAACATATTCAACACTTCTCTCTGGTTCCTGGCGAACATCAAGGAGAGGCAGGCTGGAGCGCCGGTGGATGTGGGCGTGCGGTCCTGGGAGGGTACTTGACCCCACTCGAGAAGGAGGGGCCTTGGCTCTTGCCTGAGAGAGGGCGTGATCACATGATCACAGGAAGGCTATTAACGATAAACACAGTTATGGTTAGCCAGAAATCTTAATATAGACAGCCACGGTCTAAGGTTAGACTCTGAAAATGCATGATTTTTGTGGTAGAGTGATTCTCTTCACAGGAGCTAAGACAATTACAGGGTCACTTATCTAGCCTCATGGACTATGCCTGGCATTGTATGCCATAAGACCCTGTGAACAGCAGCACATTGTATCAGCTAGCTACTGTAGTGCTACTGCTGCGTAACAAGTGGTCTCCGCAGCTCACCAGTCACAAGAGCACTTCCTGCTCCCTTTTGACTTGGGGTCTGAGGGAATTCAGCCATGTGCTAATTTCTGCTCTCCCCGGTGGGGCTCAGCTGTAGGCTGCAGGCTTTAGGTTTTGGATCTGAATCAGATCAGCCCTGAGGTCTCATGGCAGGACCCAGGCAAGAAGGAAGGGCTAGTGCGCCACCGAAAATGGGCACATACTTCTGGCTTTTGGCTTGTCTATACAGTGTGAACTAACAGTCCACTTATGAAAGCGTCCTCCATAGCCGCATTCATCAAGGAGGGTCTGGGGGGCCAGCACTGCTTACCGATCTGACTGCTACAGGGAGCATGGCACCCTTCATTCACCATGCTGCCCCTGGCATTGCCAGGACACGCTGGGCCTTCTGAAGTGAATGGGACACCCTGGAAGCTGCTCCGCAACTGTTGACCGGCCCAGAGCGGGCAGGTGGGCCCAGCCTTCGTTAAGAAATGGGAACACTTACCTGTCAGTCAGCCAGTGTCTACCGGACTCTCTCTCTCTCTGCAGGCTGGTGATCTCCAGGAGTCCTGGGCTGGAGCAGCAGCAATGCCCCCTCTTCCTTCAAGAAGAGGCTGGAAATTGGGAAGCAGGTCCCCCCCTCACTCCCCCCCATCTCCACCCCCTCCACAACCCACCCCTGTACCCACCCCCACCCCCCACCCCGCTGCCCACACTTTCCCTGTATCAAGGTTGAATGGTCTATGATCAGCTCCCTTCAGCGATTTAGGTTCGACCCTTCCTCAGAGTCAGTGCGGCTGCAGTGCCAGGAGCAGAGGCTGGTGTAGCCACTCAGGCTGAGTGCAGGGAGATGTTCTCACACTGAACAGCTTAGGAAGAAATAGATAGACGGGCATTTGGACAAACGCTTTGCCGACTGGAGGCACAGGCTCGAAGAGCCCGGCAGCAGTGTGCACTGCCTGCTTGCCCTGTACCCACCATGTCAGCCGCTGCTCCAAACCCTCTGCACTATGGCCCTGACGTGACCACTATGATGTCAGGTGAGGGGATCGGGGCAGAATGAGGGGAGGGTGAAGAGGGGATGTCGAGCTTTTTACAGGTGTGGGATCCAAGCCAGCAACAATCACACTGTGCCTCTGGCCTCTGCACGCACCCTGGGTCTTGGCATAGGCACACCGCCCGTGTCCTCCGTCAAGTCCTGCGTCTGTACCTGGAAGTGGGTGGCAGATCAGCAAGCCTGTGAGGAGAGAGAAGGAAAGGAAGTCAGGTCCCAACACCCGCTGCCTATCTGGGATACAGATGTGCGATCTGCAGGCAGCCACCAGGCACGATTACCCCCAAAGTTCCTGTCAGGGTGGCATTGGGGGCAGTGTGAAGGTTGTTGGCAGCACGGTACCCTCCCAGGAGAGGATTCCCATCCACCTTCCCCATGTACAAAAAGACAGGACACTCACAGCACCCACTGTGTCGCTGCTTAGAGGACATCCTAAACTCCAGAACATCTCTGAGCGGCCCCTCCCCACTCCACGCCTCTCGCATCCCTCCCTGGGGTCATCTCAGTTATACTCAAGAACTCTGCTGTGGCTGCAGCGGCTGCTCGGCTGCCCAGAGCGGCTTCCTAGCCCATTCTGGGCAAGCGAAACACATTGAACTCGGCAGGTGCTTGGTGCACACCTACCGGATCCACGGGCCAATGCTGAGCTCCTCCTTAGCCTCACGCTAAGATCCAGCTCAGAGGAGCGGTCCCTTCCCCAGCCTCTGCCGGGTCAGACTTGAAGACACGGTGGCGGAACCTGTTCGGATGTTCGCTGTCCACTCCCGCTGACTGGCCAGGCCGCTGCACCACTAGGTGACGTCTGTTCAAGCAGGCATGACGGATCACTGGCATGCAGGCAAACCTCCCCTGGTCCCAGCTGCTCACACAGCAGACACTGTCGATAGGCCACAACTCCCATCCGAGTTCGGGGCCTCTATTCAGCTACAAGCTACTCACGCAGTTGTCACCAAGACAACGAAGATGCCTTCTTAGCCTTCACCACCTTGTGTCATCAGCTCTAGGCGTTAGATTAGTGGCCTCCCAAGGTGTGTCTTCACGGCTGCCATAACCACCAACCTGGGCAGCTCTCAAGGCCATGGCGCTAAGTGTCTCCTCCCAGGGCTCAGAGCCCATAGGTGCTGAGAAACGTATGGGCAGGGGACACTCTGGGGGCTGTGGCGACATGTGGAGAAGCACCTTTGGAGGGCCATTGAACCCAGATCCCTCCAGTCTCCAGGGCACAGAACTCAGAGCCTGGGACCCCCAAACTCATAGGGACTGTTTCCAAAGCATAAGATGGTGTTCGGATACATGACTACCTGGGGCTGAGGAAAAAGACACTCAGAACAGTGACAGAACAGTGACAGGGCAAAGCCCAAAAAGGGCTCCTGGTGGCCCCATCTCCCCTTTGTGCCTCGGTACCCTCAGCTTCACTGTCACCAGGCTCTTGCCGGAGACTTCTTCGAGGGGGCAGAAACATGGTCCCTGGCCTGTCCTCCGTGGCCTGGATCCCCACCCACTAGGAGAGGCACTTTGAGGAATCCAAGGAGGCAGAGCTTTCTTTACCTCATCACTTTGTTGTTCAGTTTTACCGATGGGGAAACTGAGGCCAGGGGAATGATGAAAGCGGTCTGGTCTGGTGGAGCAACAATTATGGGATGCCTGGCTCCGGGCTCCAGTGCCTTGCCTGAGCTTGCGGAGGAGCCACCTCTAGGAAAGGCCTCTGCTCAGACTCAGCAGTCCTCGGTTACTGTAGATTCAGTTGATGGGCAGCGGGCATGTATTGTACCCCATCAGTTTTCTGATTATGGAGGAGCCGCTGAGAGGGCACTGGCAGCCCCCTCCAGGGCACGGGACAGGTGGTGAATCCAAGTATAGGTTCTACCAGACTCTCCCCTGAGGGGAGAGGAGGCAGGAAGCTGTGTTCCTGCTCAGCTGATCACAGCACCACCCTACGCTTCCCGTCACACTCAGCAAACCTGCTCCTGGTCATGCACCCCGAGATGACTAAAGTCCATCTCGGACCTTCCCACATGAGCCGTGCCCCTCACGAGATGGCCAGAATGACAAGTCCACTTCTGTCAGTGATCCCACCTCAGTGCACCACCTCAGGGTTGCCCCAGCCTGGCTTCAAATGCAGGAAGCGCCAGGAGAGTGCCCTCTCCAGGAGCCTCTGGGTGGGGCAGAGGACAGTGGCGAGGCTGCTGGGTTCAGTCCACATGTGGCTTATGTCACCACGGGTCCTGAGTGCCGGGAGCTGGGCAGGTGCTCTGTCTCCGCCCTCACTGTGGGGACTCTGCTGAGGCTTCCACCAGGGTCACTCGGGCCTTGGCTGAACCTGAGCAAGTCAAAGTGAGATGAGCAGATGTGTTCACCCTGTGATCCTGTGGTGACCGTGGGGCTCCGTGTCAAGCTCTCTGCTCCTGAGGAGGCCCTAGTGGCCTTTGGAGTCTTGTACCTTATACAAAGTCCTGATAAGTCAATTTAGGGCAAAGCTCAGGGCCTGGACCCCAACTCCAACTGGATTTCCACTGGGGACGCACCTCACACTAGTGCTGCTCGAAGCCCTTGCTCACTGGCCCTTAGGGTGGAGGTGCAGACATCTTGACCCACCCTTAGGGCTAACGCCAAGGATTGTCCTAAGAGCTGTGTGTGCATGAACACCCCACACCGCACTCCCCCCCACCCCAGCTCTGACAAGTCACGCTTCAAAAAGCAGGAATCCCAAAGAGCAGAGCCATTCGCCCCTGGTCTTGTGCAGCTGGGCTCAGAGACAGAGCAGGTGGTAGAGCTAAGTACCTCAGGCCCCCTGTGGAGGAGGACCCAGGGTTGGCTGCAGCCACCCCCCCCCCCCCCCCCTGGTGTTGACGTCCGTCCTGGCTCTGTGGGGGCTTCCCTGAGGATGGGGGTGGGCTCTAACTCCGGAATGTGTCTAGCGGCCCCCGACCCTAATGGCAGCCCTGCCTGCTTCTGGTCACTCTCCATTTAAAGAAATGCTTGCTTGGTTCCCGAAAACACATCCGTGCCCCGGGAGCCTTTGCAAGTACTACTGCAAAACCGAGTCAACTCAAGAAGAAATCCCCCAGACCAACCATGAGGAGGGCTCAGAGGATGAAACACTCGTGGGTGTGTGAGGGTAGTTGGACCTGCGTTCAGCCCCTCACAGTCTTCCCAACCCGACTGCCCCTGCTGCAGTGTCCTGTAGCTATGGTGACTGCCCCTGCACCCTCCCGGGATGTCCTAACCGGTGTCTGCGGTGCCCACAGAGAGAGCAGGCGTGGGATGTGACTGTAACCCAGGCCTCACTGTTAGTCAGGTAGGGTCCTGAGTTCTGCTCTGGCCCAGCCATGGCACCCCATAGCAAGGCCTTGGGAAAGGTGTGCAGCTGAGGAAGCCTAGCTTCCCTGCCCGCGAATAAGTGAAGGGGAGAGGGTCACTGGCCTCAGCACACCTATGGCTCCCCACTCCTTCTGTCTGGAGACCAGGGCCCAGCTTGATGGAGGTGGTGGTGGGGGATAGGGGGACGGGGGGAGGGAGTGGATAAAACACTTGTGGTGAGCGCGGCTGGACCTGAGTTCAGCCCACAGAGTCAACGCGAGTCCAGCCACAGTGGTTTGCTTCTGTGATCTAACTTCTCCCACGGTGAGAGAGAAGGTGGAGATGAGGTGAATCCATGCGCTGAAACTCAGACCCTTGCTGCAGGCGGCAGAACATAAGAGACTGGTGGAGGGCGAGGACTGGAGTTCAAGGTTGGCCTCTGACCTAAACATAGGCAGTACTTTAGCTCCGCAAGAGTCTCGTGGGAGCCGGGCGGTGGTGGCGCACGCCTTTGATCCCAGCACTCGGGAGGCAGAGGCAGGGGGATCACTGTGAATTCAAGGCCAGCCTGGTCTACAAAGAGAGTGCAGGACAGTCAAGGCTACACAGAGAAACCCTGTCTGGAAAAACAAACAAACAAACAAACAAACAAACAAAACCCCAAAAAACTAAAGAGTCATGTGGGGCTTGTTGCTTTGGGCCCACAGTGGCTGCAGATGTCACAACTGCGGTTGGAGTGATGAGAGTGGGAGTCCTAATGTCCCCTCAAGGGCACATACCTAATGCTCTAACTCCCCTGAGGCTCCACCTCCTGGGGGCTCTGCCCCTCCCTGCAATGTCAAGCATCAACGCAGCCTCTAACCTTGACTGTCCCTGTGCAAACCGTGGCAATCTCCCAAACTGAACTAAACAAGCCTCTTCGCGTGATAAAGTCACCCAGACTCAAGCGTGTTGTTATAGTAATAAACACCGAGCAGAGGCTGGTCTAACACTCCTATCACATTAGAGCGGAGCCTTGCCGCCATCTTGGTTTTTGTTTTCTTTAGAACAGTGGTTTTCAATCTGTGGGTCATGACCCGGGGCTCTAGGAAATGTGGCCTCACTCAGCTCTGTTTCCCTGGCTCTGCTGGAGGCTGATGCAGAGGTGCAGGAGAGAAGTGGAGGGGGGCACTTCAGGGACCTGGGAAACTGCCTGCGCCATGCCAGGCTCTGGGGCAGGGAATCCCCGTCCTGGGTCGGCCTGGTGTGCAGTGTGCTCTCGGCTCAAACCAGCTGAGAGGATGGAGCCTTGGAACCACACCCAGAAGACACGGAAAACCTTTGTCCTGACTGCTAGACAGAGCATCTAGAACCTTCTAAAGTGTTGTGTTTCATCTCTCAGCTGACCACTACCACACATGCAGAATTGGGGGTGTGGGGGTGGGGAGAGCCGGACTTTTCCAGCATAGTTTGTCCAGCCAGGATTTTGCGTGTCCCAGAAGAAGCTCCTGATGCCGCATGCTTAAGTAGCATCCTTCTTGTCCGCTCATGCCTCCCCAGGAAGTCACACAAGGCACAGCTACAAACCTCTGTCACTCCTGAGAGAGACGATTTTTATTGGGCTAATTCCAGGAGCACGGAGTGAGGGTAGGGTGGACCAGACAGCTTCTCCCAAGCATGGGTGACAAACTCAGAAAAGAATTGACACACACCCCCTCAGGAGCTCCAGGTGCAGCCTCCAGGCTCACTAAAGAAAGCTGCCCAGCCCTGTCCACTTTGGAGACAGAACTGCAGGGCATCAAGCCCTTCATTCAAACGGTGTCCCCACCAGCTAAGCAGGGGACACACACAGGTACCCCAGTGGCTCTGAAGATGGGGCACCCCAAAAACCCCAAACAGGGATGTCATTATTCTGGAAGGACAGACAAAGGACCCATGGTCGGAATGTGGCTCAGCTACACAGGTGCCATACCACCACCACCACTCACCAGGCCCCTGAACCGTCTCAGTGAGCAGTAAATCCAATCCGGACTCTCTAACCCAAGGCAGGTCTGGTCCACTTCGTGTTTTCTCTATATCCCAGGTTCCATGTGTAAATGCCGTCACAAAACTTGCCCTTTTCAGGCTTATTTCATTCAGCACACAGGCCCACAGCCATCCACACTGTCACATGAAGTGTCAATTCCCTCCTTGTTAGCGGTTATATAGTATTCCATCCCGCGGCTAGGCTGCGGTTTCTTTATCCATGTTTCCCCGGTGGATAGACATTCCCAGCCTTTTGCTTGTTTGGGCAGACAGCTCAGGTAGGTATTAGCATCCTGGCCACCGGGCGGTGCTGCACCACGGGGGGTAAGCTTTAGCATTGTGCCTGCTTTCAAACATTGCCGTGGACACACGCCTACTGTGTGACTTCAGGGGAGTCACCTGGTCTCTAAGAGGGAGTTCCGAGGTGAGTGAGTGGCCTAGGTCGGTCTTCACATTGGCTTGCTGTCCCAGGGCCTCTAGCCAGGTACTGAACTTTCCAGAGGCACCTGTCAACCAGTGCAAGGCCACAGGGCAGTACCGTCTGGCCCAGGCCCGAAAACATTGTAGCGTGAGGCCAAGACATCGTGCAGGGGAGCAGAGGCAGCCCAAAGTGGGCAGCTTCCCCGCACCCTCCCCCACAGCTTCGCTCAATCATTATAAAGTAGAGCGGAAATAGGGAAACGCAGGCCACATTCATAGCTGGCCTCCGGTGCAGGGGCGTGGCCTGGGTGGCTGTGGACACAGGCCCCTGTGTTGAGCGAGGCAGCGCTCCAGCCCCTCCTCACCTGACCCCTTCCATCCCAACCATTTCCAGACAGCCGAGTAGTCCGCCAGACTATTTAGTCTGGGTTTGGTGACCCCGTGACTGTGGCAGGGCGGGCTCAGGTTTCAGGCCTCCGCAATCGTAGCAGGGCCCCCTCTGCTTGGTCCTTACACAAACACCTCTGGAGCGCACGGGGCTTCCTGCCACGTGGGCTTGCAGGGGCCGCAGCTGTAGCTTCCAGAAGGCTTTCCAACAGGGCTGGCTCTCTTCTTCCTAGGGGTCCTTCTCAGGCCCCAACATAGCTGGCTTCACACATTCCGGGAGGGACTAGACTCCTAGAGGCCTGATGAGCTCATGGGAGAAAAACCCACGGTCACGCAATGAGCAGCATCCCGAGGCTCTAGATGGAGAAACTGAGGTCCCTCGATGGGAAAGGAAGACATTCTATGAGGTAGACAGCAGAAGGGGCGTGGGGAGTTGGGGTGTCAGCTGAGTGGAAGCCAGCCCCACCCCTCCCCCACCCCACCCCAGATCCCGGTGCCTTCTGCACTGCTATGCCACTTGTAGCCACTGGGTTGCCCTGTTGGAGACAGGAGAATCTTGTTTTTGGGATCTTCCTTGTGTGAGAAGAAATGACCCAGCATCTTAGAGGGTTGATGCCAGTCAATTCCTTAAACCCGATATCACCCACCAAGCAACCTCACACAAGGAAAAAATGAGTGGGGTGGGGCCGAGGACCGTGCTCGTCTTCCCCAGCAAAGATCTCAGGAGCTTGAGGCATCATGCCGCCTTCTGCTGTGCAGACGAAAGATCTACAGAGGGTTACGCAGCCAGCAAGTTCAGAAGCCACACTCTCCCTGTTAGTCCCTCATGCCCAAGGCTGACCCTGGGGAGGGAGAGGCAGGGCACGTCTCCGGAGCCATGCTCGTATTCCTGTATTCCTTTTCTCATTTTTACAACACCCAAGTAAAACAATGTCTTTCGACAAGAACCGGCCTATGCATACCGATTCCCCATCAGCACCCTGCTAAATAGGCCACAATTACCAGCCTATGAATCCTCTCCACAGGCACAGGCCCGGCTCCCCCAAAAAGCTGGGGAGAATTCTAATCTCATCTTCTAGCAGGGTGTTACCGCACATGCCTGTAACCCCAACACTCAGAAGGCTGAGGCAGAAGGATTGCTGCGAGTTCAAGGCCAGCCTGGGCTACAAAGCAAGATCCTATTCAAAGACACCCCCACTTCCCAAAATGTTATCAGTGCTGACGGCCATATTCAGATACACAACTTCGGAGGGCCTTCCAAGCTACCCATGCCTGCAATGTTTTGCAAAAAAAAAAAAAAAAGAGAGAAAAAGAAAAAAGGGGAAGGGGAGGAATCAATTGCTTTTGTGACTGGCAACGTGATATAACGATAGTTTAAAAAAAAAAATCAAGCCACATTTTAAAACACCCCTAGGTGGTACATTTTGAAGTCAGAAAGTCAAAGTTTTCACTCCAAAAAGTTCTATACCGGGAGGGCTGTTTCTTCCTCAGAGCCACTGGGATCCTGGCTGGCTTCCTTGTGGAGCTTGGCTGCAGGTGGAGGAGGGGACCCCTCTGTTTCCCCAGGCCCAGGCTCTGCCCCCCCCTTCTCCCTGCATTGTGCTCCAATTGTCGACTCAGCGAAACGGCCACCCATTCCCCCCCCTCCCTGCGTCGATGGAAGCCGATTGCCTGCTAGCCAATTAATTCCGATTTAATTGCTTCACTCTGAGATGCAGGGCCCCAACAGCTAATCTGGCAGGGGGTGGGGGGGTGGTTAGCCTGGCAGATGCTGCCCTGTAGCCTTGGGGAGATGCTGGTAGAGGCAAGAAAAAACAAGTCCACTCTGCTGGGCCCTGGGGGAGGTCTGGAAGGGAAGGTCCTGGTCATTAGGGTGGTACCTAAGGTGGCCCATGGCAGGGCCCAAGGAGAGCTTAGACAGTAAGGGATTGTCATGCCTCAACACCTTTTTCCACCGTTCAGCACTGTCTTAGGGATCTTGCTTCCTTCTAGAATCTTCTAGCAGCTCAGCAGCTTGATCAGGGGCCCATCTCTCTGAGGCTGTGGCCACAGCTCACCCAAGGCTGGCCTGATGTAGGTGCTCACTGAATAGTGACTTATTAGACAGCGTGTCTCTCCCTGCCTCGTGGCTGCCACCGGTGGAGCAAAGACTAAAAGGAAGGACTGAGGGCTGAGAGGAGAGGGGGCGCTGGCTGGTTCAAGCCAAGGAGTGCTGTTCTCTTTGGGGTGTTGGTCCTCCTTTGTGTCTGTCCATGACCTGCCAGAGGGGCCTAGAGATTGATTCCGGGGATCAGCAGTTCTTCCTGCAGAGGAAGCTTGGCGTTTGTGTACCTAATCTTTGACCTCTTGTGCACACAGCCATTAATAAAGGGTTTCAGGGGGCTGGAGAGGGACATGGGGCCCACCCTGATGGTCTCCACCACTATGGGCAACGGGACTGCAAATGTGTCCAGGGTGGCAGGGGTCCAGGGAGCCGGACACAAAGACAATGGACGGGCAGATGACAGCCTGCTCGGGTGGAGGGGCTGTGCAAACAAAGGAAGGGTAGAAGAAGGGAATCTGGGTTGAAACAAAGCCAGCCGCTGAACAAAGACTGAGAGACGCAGGAAACAAGGCGTTGAGAACTGGAGTGCGCGAGGGAAACTTCCAGAATGTTTTCTGCTCATCTGACAGCTGAGCTAAGCATGGAGCTTGGACCTCAGCCTTGCCCTGGACCCACAGCCTGGAGCTGGTACCTGCTGGCTCCCACTCAGGGCAGCATCCGCCACACACACACACACACCGCCTGCTATGATTGGCCTGTTGGGTGTTGGCAAGGCCCACGCCCACCCATCTTTCATGGTTGAGGCCTGAAGCCCTGAGAGTCCGCTTCCCTAAGAGCTTGAGCCTCTCCTGGCTCCTCCCACAGAGAAAGTGGGCCCCAGAGGAACAGCCTACAGCCGCCTCAGCAAACACCTATTGCAACCTGTCTCTCATTTGCATATTAGCAGCCTTAATTCGGAGGAAATATGCAAATGTATGCAAAATGAAATTCATCTCTTAATGACACGAGGCGATTAAACAATTTTTATGCTTAAATATTCTGTTTAATGAAATCAAACAGACCTGCGTGCGTGACATCTCCTCCACAGCACAGAGAAATTAGTGTGAGTGTGGACCCTCTGTGCACCCCAGATCTGCTGTGCCTTTTTGGTGAGAAGAAAGAAGGGGGGGAAAAGGCATGTTTTTGATAACCAAAATAACTGAAAATTAGATTACTGAAAACTGCTAAAAGTTAGATGGGCTCCGCTCTTCTTTCAGCTCCCTAGAGGCACCACCATCCTCCTGATAGAGGCCACAGAAAGGCCTTTGGGACCAGGGTTCTCCAGGGGAGCCCCCAGTCCCAACCTGGGGACCAGGAAATGGAGCCAAGAGCTCTCTGTGCTTCCGTGCCTGGGCTCTGGCTGTGCCCTTTTCTAGAACTTTCTCGCTTTGCTTGTCTGTGTAGAAGAGGTTCTTGCTTGGCCACTGTAAGATAATTGGAAGCTGTTTTATTCTTAGCTCTGCTGGGTAAAAATATTTTTGATCCGTACCTGGCAGGCGGGGGGGGGGGGGGGGGGGGGGAGGGGGAGGAACGGGGAGAGGCTGAGAGGGGAATGAAAGAGGAGGAGGAAGAGGAGAGGAACCAGAGAACACACGGGAGGGAAAAGAGGTTAGGAGTGCAACCCGCCTCAGCTTTGCCAGATCCCTGACCCCAGTGTGACAGTGGCCGGGGCCAGCGGTTCCACACAGAAGGTGAGGAGCCCTGCAGGCAGCTGCTGAGGTTTTGGGGGAGCCTGAATCCCATGACATCACCAGGCAGCGGTGTGCATGTGGTGTGTGCATGTGTGCTAAAGCTGGAACAGCCAAACCTGGGGTATGCACGAGGTCGGGGACTATCTGCCCCCACTCACCTGAGGGATTCTGGGACGTCTGGGCCAATCAGCAGGAGTTGTGTAAGGAGCATCCAGGATCCGGGGACCAGTCCTCACCAGAAGAGGCTCAGATCTATCCACACCAGGGTGGCCTGCATGAGCATACTCCAGTAGCTGGCCTGCGGTGCCTGCTCGACAAGGCACTTGGCTCTGGAATGCTCCAAAAACTGCTTATTATTCCGTCTGTGCATTTGAGAGTAAGGTCTCCCCTGAGTGCCTAGGAGTGTTTCCCCAAATTCTCTTAGGTAGACATTCATTCGTGGACCAGGAAGAGCTCAAATTGAAGAGAAAACACACCCCTGCAGAGGCAGAGACAGAGACAGAAGGAGGAGCAGGGATGGGGTAGGGCAAGGGCAGAGACGGGCAGCGGTGGGCAGGGACAGGAGTAGGGATGGGGTGGGGCAAGATGGGGCAGGGGCAGGGGTGGACAGGGGCAGGGGTGGACAGGGGCAGAGGCAGGGGCAGGGATGCGGTGGGATGGGGCAGGGGCAGAGGCAGGGATGGGCAGAGGCAGGGGTAGGTAGACGCAGGGGCAGAGGCAGGGATGGGCAGGGGTGGGGCAGGGATGGGCAGGGGTGGGGCAGGGTGGGACAGGACAGGGGTCCAGAAGGAAGATATTGGAGAAGGTACCCAGTACCTCAGGCTCCGAGGATAACATAGGGCCAGAGAACCTTTGATTTTCCTCTGGGTTGTGACCTCAGCTGACAGCTTGACTACATCTCTCCTGAGAATGAAAAGACCTTCCCTGACTCCTACGGATTCTTTCAGCTGTAATAATTTACAACTTCATCCCCCCCAACAGACAGCATCCCCAAAGGTAGTAAAGGTAGCGATGGCCGTGCACTCTGTTGGGAATGTACTCTGTTGTCCTCCCTGTGTTATTCACTTAGCCCCACACGGCAGCCATGGGCGGAGCGACTGTCCTCCTCCTCTGCAAGTGGAGGCTTCAAGCTACAATGCTCCTTCATTGTCAAGGGCAGCGGTGGTGGTGGTGGTGGTGGGGCTCATGTGAGCTAATGGGAAACTACAGCCAGGCAGCGTAGGTGGTGGTGGTGGGGCTCCAGCAGGGGGTGGGGCTCACGTGAGCTAACGGGAACAACAGCCAGGCTGGTGCTGTGGCCCCCAGGTCCCAAGTACTTAGATTTCCATGTTACAGGTGAAGACAGGAGTGCTTCAAGGCCACACAGCCAATAATCAGCTGCAAAGATAGGCGTGGTGCCTTTGGGCTAGCACATAACAGTCACCTCCAGTCCCCAAAGCCTTGTGCAACACTTCTTGGTGCTATGTGGCGTCTCAGACTTCTGGCTAATGAATTTTGAGACAAAGGTATTGCATTAGAAAATTAGAAGAAATGTTTATAATTGATACTTCAATTTAAAAGATTTTTGCAGAGAACCTATCAGCTTCTTTGGGCTACGGGTGACAGCCGAGGAAGAGGAAGGGGGCAGGTCACCTTGTTACCCTTCCAGAGGAGGTCGCAGCACTGCCTCTCTATGGATGGCCCCTTAGTCTGATGGGTGCTGCTCCAGTGAGTCAGTGAGTCATGGGAATGTTTAGACTCCGGTGTGCTCTTTCACCCATTTGGCAGTGTTTACCTGCGGAGAGCTCCAGCAGAGTCACGTGGATGAGGGACAGCGACAGCGGCTGCCACAAGCCTAACTGCTAAGAGGAGGGCATGTGACGGGGGCACTTTGAACAGTAAACGTAAGCGGCACAAATTTAGTGCAGAAGCTGAAGGCTCCCTACGTGTTACAGAGCTAGATCCAAAAAATGCAACTGGGGTTCATGGGAAAGGAATGAGTGGATAGAGCGGGGCAGGGACCATAGGATGCAACGGAGAGGAGGAGACACGGGGCTACAGTGCTCAAGATGGGGCCAGGCGGAAGCCCAGAGGAGCTGGGAGAGCATAGAGGAATGGCCGAGAGGGAAGGCCAGACACACACTGGTCTGCATGGCCAACTGCTGTCTGCTGCTGGGCACCCATGGCACACTCCAGAGGGCTCTCCACATGCAGGGCCAGCCCACAGCTCTAGGTTTTGAAGGCAAGTCAGAAGTTGCTGTGACAGTCATGGACACAGCTCATGGGGTCTGGCAGAGCACTCCGTCCTGGACACACTGGCCCTGTGTGACTCAGTGACTCTGGTTCTAATAGAAAGGGGAGGGTGGAGATGAGAGTAGTGAGGGGGAGCTGTCCCCTGCTTAGCAACCTGATCCGTTTGATTTGTTTTAAAAGACCAGAAGCAAGTGGACAGGTGGGAACAAGACCAAGGCCACATGCCCCCACAAGAGACTGGAAAGCTTAGCCAACAAAGCACAGCGCTTCTAAAGTTCTGCCTCTCCCTCTCTCACTCCTTTTTCTTACACAACTGGAAAACATTGATTTTTTTTTTTTTTTTTACAAAAACATAAATGAACGTTTTTTTTTTTTTTTGCCCCCAAAGGCAATGTCCACTGTCATCTCACCACTAAATTTCTTTTTCCTAAGCACCTGTCACCTGCAAGTGCAGAGCAGTGAGAGAGACACAGCCTATGGCTGGCCAGTGCCCCAGCTGGTGCAGGGCAGTGCAGGACCAATAGCCTATGGCCCGTTTCCTGTGGAAGGCTCCTTCTCTGGTTGAGGAGCTGTATAGAGCTTCTCCAGGCCAGGGTGGTGGGAAAGGCTGAGCCCCTAGTACTGCTCATCTTGGTCCTGTGGGCTTGATGACTTGCGAAGACTTTGTTTGGGGTGGGAGCACCCGAGCCCTTCCATGGAGGCTCTTGCGTTCTTTGCTCCTCAATGGTCCTCCTGCTCCTTCTCCGCCCCCCCCCCAGGACCCACCCTCTTCTCCCAGAAGCTTGAGAAAGCCTACCAGGTGCTTACTTTCCAAGAGTAATCTGGCATCCTTGGTGGACCCCCTGAGGTGCCACTCAGAGCTCTGACCTGCAGCTGTGCATGTTGCTGGACTCCAGGCCTCTTGGCTCAAAGAAATGGGATGTCAGGCAGAGGGATGGACTCAGCTTCCTTCCGGCTAGGGGCCCAGCTGGGCCTAGCAGCCAGGTGTCCTGACTCCCAACACTCAGTCCTGGCTGGACTCTGTCCCCTCTGACTGCTCGGCATTCTTCATGTCACTCTCCCCTCTCCCCACACGCTGCTCTAGCCACGGCCCGCCCGCGTTTCCACTTCCAGCAGGCTCAGGACCTCTGAGCAGCTGTTCCATCTTCCAGGACAAGCATTTCTCAGTGAATCTCCAACCTAGCTGCCTCCTGGTTGTTGAAGGTTTCTCTGAACCCCAGAAAGGCTTTCTTCAAAAACAGCCCGTGTGTCAGAAAGACCCTAGGGGGCCCCCAACAATTCTCTCCTAGTGTGACCACCTTTGTGTAATCTCCCTTTGAGTGGGGGGCGGGACCTATGGCTTGATACTCACCAGTAACTATGACAAAGAAGCCTGCGAGGCACTACTGCAGGAGGGTGACCCTGTGCGCTGCAGCGACGGCGGCGTTCTGGATAGGCCTGGGTCAGGCAAGTAATAGCCCTTAAAGCAGGCACTGGGTCCCTTTAAAGAGGAGAGCCTGATGTGCTTCTTGTTGCTGCAAAAGATGATTCGAGCCTGGACAATGACAAAGAACAGAAGTTTATTTAGCCCACAGGTTTGGGTGCCGCCTCCCTCCTCCTCCGCCCGTTTTAAAGAGTTGGAGGTAGAGTGTGCCATGCTTGATGGAGTCACAGCAGGTGCAGTCATGGTGGGTGCTGTCGCACAGGTGGGCCTGTGGCAGGTGGCACCGTAACAGATGTCACTGTGATGGGCACCATGCATAGTGGCATCATGGCGGGCCGTATGGTGGATGGCACCATAGCTGGGCACGGTAGGAAAGAGCTTGTAGGGAGAGCTGGGCCCTGCCTTTGTAACCGTCCACTCTCAGAAGAATAACTGCATTAAGCCCTCCTAAGGGCGGTGCCTCAATGACATAATCACTGGGACCCATCAGACCCACCGCTTAAGAGCCCCATCGCCACCCACCATCCCTGCACCAAGGTCCAGGCTTGCAAAGCATCAAACCTTTCAGGACACACTCCAATTCCTCCCAAACCCAAGCCCTGGCAGTGAGCAACTTCCCTTAAAGCTCAGTGAAGGGCCTTGAGGGCGCTCCTGAGATACCCAGCAAAGATCCACCCCGCCCCACCCCCAGCCCCCACCCCCCCAACCCCCCCCCCCCCCCCCCACACCCCCCCCCCCTCTGATGCCCACGAGCTGCTGAACCATGCTGCCCAGGTCACTTTAACACCCTTGGAAGTCAACGCCCACACCATCCCCTCTTGAACCTCTGGGTGAAAACAGCACAGCCCTCACTGACACAGGCTCCCTGTACAACACCCTTGACGTCGCCCTTTTCCTGTTCAGATGGTCTCAAGTACAGACAGCCTGGTCACCTGACAGCAAACTGAAGTGAGTCAATGACGGCCATAGAGGACCACCTCCCTCTGTGGTCACAGTCCACTGCAGTGCACAACAGATGTGGGTCCTGAGGTGGCTGCTGTTGACCAGCGGCACGGGGAACAGGGGAGCTGGGCACACGCCCTTATTCAGCTGTGCATAAAATGAGGGTGTGGGGCCTGGGATAGTTGCGTGGTGAACACTGGCCTATGAGTTCTCAGACCAAGGCAAACACTGGAACAAGCTGGTGCCAGCCGGCTGCCACGACTAAAGGGTGGGGCGGCACCAGCTCTTGGAAAGTGAGGGGCACCTCTAGGCTTGGATGCAGGGACGGAGGCTGGGAGAAGGGCCCGCAGCTGTGACTCTAGCCGGGGTCTGGAACATCTCCTGAAGGAAGGGACGGCCAAAGCACCCAAACACTGGGAGGAAACACCCACTGTGCGCCAAGCAGGGCTGGCACAGGCAATAACTTGGTAGCCAGGTAACCATAGCAACCACTTTGTCCATGATGACTACCATCACTTTCTGTCTGGACCACGGCCCTCCTAACAGGGTCTCCGTGTTCACCTTCAGCCTTGGTTGGCATACAAGGCATAAAGTGTCCATCCCCCCTCACCAAATCTCATCAGATTTCATCATCGCTGTGCACAGAATCTTCCCTGGAGTTCTGGTTCCATTCTCCTTGGCTTCTACCTCAGAGAGAAACTCAAAAGTGTTCTGATAGCTGCAGGCCATCCCTAACCTGTTCCGCGGATGCCATCACACTCCCTCCAACACACCCCAGGGCCTTTGCATCAGCCTCAACTTGGCCAGTATGTCTTCCTCTGTGATTTTTTTTTTAAACAAATTTCTTTTCTTTCTTTCTTTCTTTCTTTTTTTTTTTTTTAAGATTTACTTATTTATTATTACATATACAATGCTCTGGTTGCAGGTACACCTGCAGGCCAGAAGAGGGCATCAGATCACATTACAGATGGTTGTGAGTCACCATGTGGTTCCTGGGAATTGAACTCAGGACCTCCGGAGGAGCAGTCAGTGCCCTTAACCTCTGAGCCATCTCTCCAGCCCTCCTCTGTGATTCTTGCTGCACATCTCAGCAAGACCCCTACACTCTCCGTCCGTCTTCACTGGCAGTGTTTCCTGCCGCAGGCCTCTCACTAGCTTCTAGCTTCTTGTCTTCTGCTTGAAAATTCCATGAGCACGTTTAGTTGCCGCCAGTCATGAGTTCCTACAACGTTGGCTGGTACCTACTAGGTGCCCCAAATCTCTGCAGAACACAGATGCTGAACAGATTTTCTTGTCTCAAGTCCTGCTTCAGTTTTTTCCCCCCTACCACTCCCTGGGGACCCCATTGCAGACCAGAGATGAACTCACAGTGGGATCATCGTCCATATTTACAGGTGGGGGAAAAACGGATCCAGAAAAGCAAAGTCTGAGGATGCGCCCAGTGCTACTCTCTGGGTAACCGCTGCTACTGCTTCTCAGCCTGGCCCTGCTTCTCAGTGATACACCCACTGCCGCTCACTGCGCGGTCATTTCAAACGGGCAGGGAGACGGGATGCTCCCCACAGGCCGCAGGGCAAGAAGGACGCTCAAGCCAGCCTGCCACTCTCCTCAGCCTCCTACCCTGTCTGACCCACGGGACTCTCCCCAAGTCACCTTGTATGTCAGCCAGCTTTCCATTACTGTAACAAATACCTGAGATAAATCAAATTAAAAAGAGACAAGGTGAACTTCGGGCCAGAGGTTTTCAGTCTGTGCCTGATGGGCTCTGCTGCTTTGGGCCGGTGGTCGCACAGTTATGGCGGGACCGTGTAGCAGAGACCCCATCACCTCATAGCTAGTGTAAAAAATGAGGGTCCTGCTACCCCCATTAAGAGCCTTCCCAAAGTTGCTCGTTATGACTCTTAACAGTAACAAGAGCTAACAACACACCGATTTCCCATTGGCATTTCCTGAAATGTTTTCCATCCACCAATATATCCATTTATCCACGTATTCCTCCATCCACTCACTCATTAATGCACCACTCACATATGCATAGATGCATATCTACCCACCCGTCTACCAACTCGTTCACCCTTCCATCCATCCATCCATCCATTTACTTACCCACCCACTACCCAGACACCTACCAATCTATCCACCCACCCACCCATCCATCTATCCATCCATCCACCCATCCATCAATCGATCTATCCATCCACTTATTCATCAATCTATTCATCCACCCATCCATCAATCTATCCATCCATGCACCCATCTGCCCAGCCACCCATAAATCCATCCATCCATCCACCCATCATACATCCATCCACTTATTCACCAATCTATTCATCCACCCATCATTCATCTATCCATCCATCCATCCATCCATTCATTCATCCATCCATCTATCCATCCATCCTCCCATCCATCCATCCATCTTCCCATCCTCCCATCCATCCATCCATCCTCCCATCCATCTATCCATCCATCCATCCATCCACCCATCCATCCATCCATCCACCCATCCATCCATCCTCCCATCATCCATCCATCCATCCTCCCATCCACCCATCCACCCATCCTCCCATCCACCCATCCATCCATCTATCCATCCACCCACCCATCATCAATCGATCCATCCATCCACTTATACATCAATCTATTCATCCTCCCATCCATCCATATATCCATCCATCCACCCATCTACTCACCCACTATCCACTTGTATTACTATGCTGAACAGTGTGGTAAGGCTTTCCTGAAATTAGCTGATTAGGCTGACAATGCCCTGAGGTCTATAGTGTCATTACCCATTTTGCTCATGTGCTGTTCTCTAGTAACTTCTTTCCGTGCCGTTCCTCTCCTATTTGTGTTTTCCCCAAGCTTTGGCCACATCATCTTCAGCTTATATTCCTTACTCTACTCAGAACCCCCTGCTCCCCACTGTTTCCCCGCAACCTGGAGTGATCCCTGGTACAGAGGGAGTGTTGAACAAAATGCAAAATAGAACAAGAATGTGGATGGACCCAAGGTCTGCAGTGGGAAGAGAGGCGCTGCTTTCCTACGTGAGATTAGAAAGAGTGGCCTGAGCCTCTCTGAGGTGCCAGCTCCCTGACTCTGACGCCCTCCAAGGTGGGTGGTGCGCCTTTCTCAGGGACAAACAGCTCCCGACACACTCTTCTCTGGCTCTTGCCATCTTGGTCTTTTCAGTTCCCCTGGAATTATGTTGCATCTGGTGGTGCTCGCAGTCCTCCCGCCAGGGAAAGGGTGGTCTGGCAGCCCCGGACCCTCTCTAGTCATGCTGTCTTCAAGGAGCCCAGGCTTCTTTGTGATACAAAGAAGGATGTGTGTTGATGGCCCTAGGGGTCTGCACCGGGATGGGGTTTAGATACCTCCAGAGCCAGAAGGCAGACACCTCACACAGTCCCACTGGAGGCTTTCATTTCCGGGAGGAAACTGTTCATCAACGAAACCAACTTGACCACAAGAGCAGGAGGGCCAGGAGCCATGCTGAGCATCTTCTGGGTGGACCGCATCCTCTCCACACAGAGGAGGGAATAGGCTGAGCAATCTGCCTGGCCTGGGTCCCCCAAGACTGCCTTTGCTTACTCTCCCCACAGGCCTCTACCACTGAGCCTCTTGTGCCTCACTGCCAAGGACAGTAGTTGGGGTGCTTTGCAATTGCCCCAGATGCAAGAGCATGTGCCCTGGGAAGGAACCCAAGTACCATTTGCCATGGGTAATAAACAGTGTCTGGAGGACTCGAGCCACGTGGCCTTGGATTGGGAGCACCAGACCATGAAAAGCCTTTGACAAAACCCTTTAGCCTCAAGAGGCTGAATTGGAATTACAGGGTATTATAGGCACGCAACCTGCTTGGACTGCTATTTCTCAAGCAGAGGAGGAGGAGGGAGGGGAGAAGGAGGAGGGTACTCTCTTTCCTTGCATATTCTGTTTCCTGAAGGGACAGTGGACACACCAAACCCCCTTTCACTCTGTTCCTTGAGGCTCATGATCAGACTTGTACTCAAAGAACCCGTGTCTAAAGCGTCGTGGACCAGGTGTTGAGTGGGTGGTGGTGGAGGGACGGAGGGGGTTGGAGCAGGCTTTGCCAGCTGTATTGTTTGAGATCAGGGTTGTTATTGTACCTGTCTTCTAGGGAGGAAGATGAAGTATTGTATGTCCTAGGAGTTGGTGGTGGGCTATCCTCTGCAGGCCAGAGGGAACACACTGAATGCTTTGCAGACCAGTGACTCCCCAGCCACAGGTAGGTAGTTTAGTTCTAGAGAGTTGGAGACCTTTGGAAGTCTGGGCCCTTGGTCTGCCTCCTGCAGGTACGTGTTCCCCAGTGCCATAGTGCAGAAATGGCAAAAGCCTCCAGCGTGGAGTCCTGAGAACATGGCTTCCTCCTGTCTTCCTGGTAACTGCACTGGTATATCCTGTCTTCCTGCACTGATGTACATCCGTGGAGTTAGTTCTGTGTGCTAACTTGGCTTGCCTACCAGCTACCCAGTTATTTTGGCTAAACATGATTTCTTAATGTATCTGGGAAATTTCTTTTTATGGCAGGGGGGCAGGGGCCAGAGAAAAGGCTAAAATTCAAGTGGTGGGCAAAGAAATGCAGGTTGTTTTCTTCTAGTGGACCACATGCCCCTGTGAACCTCATCCCTCTGTGGACCACATCTCCCCATGGACCACATCTCTCTGTGGACCTCACCACTCTGCAGATCACATTTCCCTGTGGACTCATTTCTTTGTGGGCCACATCGTTCTGTGGACCTCATCTTTTTACGGACCCTATCCCTCTGTGGACCACATCCCCCTGTGGACTGCACCCTTCTGTAGACAGCATCCCTTGTGAACTTCATCTACCCGGGGACGCATCTCTGCCACTCAGCCCTCTGTACCCATGTCCCCTGTTCACCAAGTATGGCACAGAGTCCTACCTCCCCTTCGGCCCCTGAAGTCCCCATGGGCACACAAACCTATCTCCTCACCTTCCTCTCTTCCTTCTCTTCCTCCTCCCCTTGTTCCCCCTCCTCCCCTTGCTCCCCCTCCTCCCTCTCCTCTCTCCCTCCTCCCCTTTCTCCCCTCCTCCCTCTCCTCTCTCCCTCCTCCCCTTGTTCCCCCTCCTCCCCTTGCTCCCCCTCTTCCCCTTTCTCCCCCTCCTCCCTCTCCTCTCCTTCTCCTCCTCTTTCCCTCCATCCTCCCTCTCCTCTCCCCCTCCTCCCCTTTCCTTCCTCTCTCTCTT
>OU015754.1:36955681-36968413 GCA_907169655.1 Acomys percivali | reverse complement strand
CTGAGCTGTGCCTCACGGACCCCACTTCCCCTGCCCCAGTGCATGCCTTGATCTGTGCCTCACGGACCCCACTTCCCCTGCTCCAGTGCATGCCCCAGCTGTGCTTCACGGACCCCACTTCCCCTGCCCCAGTGCATGCCCTGAGCTGTGCCTCACAGACCCCACTTCCCCTGCCCCAGTGCATGCCCTGAGCTGTGCCTCACGAACCCCACTTCCCCTGCTCCAGTGCATGCCCTGATCTGTGCCTCACGGACCCCACTTCCCCTGCCCCAGTGCATGCCCTGAGCTGTGCCTCACGGACCCCACTTCCCCTGCTCCAGTGCATGCCCTGATCTGTGCCTCACGGACCCCACTTCCCCTGCCCCAGGGCATGCCTTGATCTGTGCCTCACGGACCCCACTTCCCCTGCTCCAGTGCATGCCCCAGCTGTGCCTCACGGACCCCACTTCCCCTGCCCCAGTGCATGCCCTGATCTGTGCCTCACGGACCCCACTTCCCCTGCCCCAGTGCATGCCCTGAGCTGTGCCCCACGGACCCCACTTCCCCTGAGAACAAAGCTGTCACCAAGCCTGGCTTTGATGGGGCTGAGGGCTCCTCTGCACACAGTTAAGAGACCTGGAACAAACGCTCCTCAGCACTGAGGGCTGGTGCCATAGAGAAGCTTGGAGGTGGTGACCAGATTTTCTGGGGTGAAATATCTGACAAGAGCAGCTTAGTGGAGAACAGGGTTTATTCTGTCACACTTGGGGTACAATCCCTGTAGGACAGACAGCAGGCCACACATCACACCCACAGGCAGGATGGTGAGTGATACAAATGTCGGTGCTTGGCTCAATTTCTCCAGCCTATGGATGGTGCTGCCCATGTTTATGGTGAGGTCTCCCACCTCAGTTAACGTAACCTAGTAACTCAGTCACAGAGCTTCTCTGTTTGATAAAGTTGTCGTTTTAACCAGCAGAGACGCTCTTCAGGGCTCTGTGACCCTGAACTCCTTCTCCAGTCTCCCAGCCCCACTCCTCCTGAATGGGGGAACAACAGTCTCTACAGCAGCTGTGGTCACTGTTGGAACAGAGCGACAGAGAAGGATCCAGTGTGGGTGGCTTCCTCTCAAGGTGAATTCAGGTGCCCCTGCAGGGGTGTGGGTGGCAGGAAATAGGGACCTGGCCCCTGTGCTCAGGAGCAGGTGACTGTGGCAGGCACTTGGAGCTCAGTTCTGCTGGGATCCCAGAAGAGCAGATCAGGGTCCACAGTGGGCTGTTCTCAGCCAGGCAACACCAGGTGACCACTCTCCACCTGAAATGGTGGCATAGATTTGGTGTGTTTGACCCTGAGAGCAAGAGGGAGCCCTGGTCAGAAAGGGTAAACAGAGTCAGGGTCTCAGCAATCACATGGGCACAGATTTCACCCCAGTCACACACGAATGACAGTAGCGTCATCTGAGCATCATCCGTAATCAGTGGCAACCCAGGATGAAAACCTAGGGGCTTGATCTCACTCAGACACTCCAAGGCCGGTGCTATCTGGGATGCTCAGCCACCCAGGGAAGCACCCCAAGTCTCCCTGTGCTCCAAGGTGGACCTTTGTTGAAGTGGGTGTTGCCTGCCCTTCAGCCTGCAACCTTGCTCAGGCCAGGGTGCCCACAGATTGTTCCCAGAGCTTCTGGGACAGACAAGGCCTGGGCTCTGATTTAGGATCACTCTAAGCCGAGGAGGAGGAGGAGGAGGAGGAGGAAGGAGGAGTGGGGAGGAGGAGGAGGAATGTGGAGGGAGAGGCCAGTGGGCCAAGCAAAATCATCCAGGCTAAATTGCTAGGCCAACAGTGTATCTATCACCCATGGGGGAATTGCTGGAGAGAGAGCTGCTTTGGAAAGAACCTCCTAGTGTCTGGGGTCCCATTGACTTGTCTCTTTGTGCCCCCATCTTAGCCACTAAATGGTGCTGTAATTCTTCTTAGGTCATATTTTTAAGATGAGCGAGTGAAGACTCAGAGAGAAACAACTTGCCCGGGATCACATAACAAGGAAACCAGCAGAGTTAGGGTGAAGGCCAGGGGCCCTGCTAGCGCTGAGGGCGAGGCTACCTGCTACCACAGAGGCCTTGGCACTCATGGGGTGTGGAGGCTGCTCTGAAGTCACCTCGTGGCCTGGCCTCCCTTCCCAGCTCTCCGGTCCTCAGTAGCCATGTGGCTTCTCTTGAGTACTGCCAGCTCTCTGGACCGGATGCTCTCATCTGTAAGGCGGAGGAGGTGAGCAAAGCCCTTGCTGCTTACCTGTGTGAGCAATAATGAACTTCAGACATGAGGGGGTCACGTGATATGCCAGAGGCAGCCAGTCAAGGGTCTCCAGAGCCATCCTGTAACCCTGTAACTCGGATGGGTGAGCTGTCCGCAGGGTCCCACGCCTTCCTCTCCATCTGTCTCCGGCCATGCTGGGCCTGGCTCTGTGGCGGTGCCTGGCAAGCACAGGACCTGGGTTCCGTCCCCAGCCGTTCAGAACATAACAAATATAAAGCCGTCCCTCTTGGTGCTATCCTTCCTCCACAGCTGCTTGGCAGAGATGTCGAGGGTTCCCTGGTGTGGTGGTGGCAGCATCCTTCCTTAACCTGGGGCCTCTTACGCGTGGCATGCCATGAGACCGCCGTAGCTCACACAGTCCTTTGGTATTGACCAATCATAGCTGGTATGTGCACAATGGTCACCTGGCAATCTTCCAGTCAGGCAGGGCTCCATCTTCCAGAGCCCATAGGCCTTTACCTTAAGGTCGCTTCTAGCCTCTAAGGGATGGAACCGGAGGTGTGCTTGCTGCCCAGTGGGGCGGGTGTCAGTCTCTGTGGCCAGCAGATCTGTGGGCTCGCATCTCCCCAGAGTCTTAACCCTGTCTTGTTCCTCTCCTTAAACAGACTGTGGCCATGACTGACACAGCCCATCTCTACAGCACACCATGGGGAAGTCACCTGTGTTGTTGTTTGTTGTTGTTGCTGTTATTGCTGTACAGGGACCTAAACCCAAGGCCTCAGCATGCTGGGTAGGAACAACAGCACTGGCTGCAGCTCAGTCTGATTTTCACTGGCTTTTGTTTTCAGTTTTCTCCTCTTGCTTTCGAGACAGAGGTGGACTGAGTTGCCCAGGATGGATTCGAACTCACTGTGTAGCCTGGGCAGGCTTGAGTGCAATCCTTCTGCCTTAGCTTCTTGAGTGGTTGGGATTTGGGGTGTACACCATCAGGCTCAGTTCATCTGTGAGAAAAGGAGAGGAAGGGAAGAGATGCGGGGCAGCAAGAGGAGGAGGAAGAGGAGGAGGAAGGGAAGGAGGAGGAAGAGGAGGAGGAAGAGGAGGTAGAGGAGGAAGAGGAAGAAGAGGAAGAGGAGGGAGAGGAAGTGGAGGAGGAGGAAAGAGGAGGAAGAGGAAGAAGAGGAGGAGGAGGGAGAGAAAGTGGAAGAGGAGGAAAGAGGAGGAAGAGGAAGAGGTAAAGGAAAAGGAGGAGGAGGAAGAAGAGGAGAGACAGACAGAAACAGGCAGAGAGACAGAGAGGCTTAAACGGGGTGGCTCCCTCTGGCCTCTGGACAGCCAGTTTTCTGGGCCAGGACTAGGGGTATGCAAGTCTCTCACACAAGGCTTTTGGCAGCCGAGCCAACTGGGTTCCTAAAGATTATTATTTTAGCAAACCGATCTTGGATGTGTCCAGAGTCAGCAGGAGGCTCCTCGGAGCTCTCCAAGAAAGTGCACGGCTGCTTGGGTTCTTATTTCAGTCTGTCCCAGGGAGGGGTTCTGTTTTGCTCAGCTTGTATTTCTGGAAAAACAGGCCCTTGGGAAGAGCCTTGGGATATGGATAGAGAGCTCATGGGTCTGGGGAGGGTGGCATGGCGGTGGCTGTGGGACCAGACTCTCGGTCCTGCTGTCTCTGCCCGCACCAGGGACCCCAGAAGGAAGGCAGCCTGGAGGTCACGTTGTGCTAGGGTCCTTGTGTCTCATTTCTGAACAGTGTTTCCTCTGGGTCTCTGAAGCAGGAGGTGGCAGGAGCATCGCTTAGGCTGATGAGTTCACTGTGATTGGCTAGCTGGATGTTGCTGACCTGCTGATTGCCTCAGTTTCCCCCACTGGGATAAAGAGGCTTGAAAGCTTATGTGTGGCCTGGCTCCTGCCCTTCCTTCCAACCTTGCCCCTGGCCACTCCCTCTTTCCATGGTCCCCAGACCTGCAGCCCCAGCCCCCCACCTCCTTGTGTGGAGCCCCCTCTCAGGCAGCTCAGCTCTCTCTGCCACATTGTCTTGCTATCCTAAACAGGACGTCCCTGACCTCCAGCATGAGTCAGAGGCCCCGCCGTGTGAACTTGTGCTGTTCTCCATTCCTCCAGCTGGATTGTGCTGGGAGGCCAGTCCGTGTCCCCTGTTGACCCCCAAAGCCACTTCTTTGTTCCTTGTGGTGCTCAACATGGCACAGGGATAAGTTCCCCCAGGGCGGCTTGCAGATGTGTATCTCCCTGCCAAGAGCAGAGCCCGAGACAACAGACAGACAGACAGATAGACAGACAGACAGACAGACAGACAGAGAGGCGGATGGTCAGCTCCAGTGTCATGTCACAGTCAAGCAGAACACTCCGGCCTGATCCTACCACCTTCAGCATTTGGTACCCACCCTTCAGATGACTGAAATCACATCCTGTCCTCTTGAGTCCAGCCTCTTTCCAGGCACTCCCAGAATCTCTGGGTTGAGATGTCTCCAAACCCACCCCACCCCCTTTAGGACCCTGGTGGAAACCTTTCGCCCCTCTGCATCTCATTGGCTTCCTGGGAGACCCAGCATTCCTTCCAGCCCAGAGCGGCACCATTGTCATCGTCGTTGTCTTCAGTCGGCCACACATCACAAGTCTGGGTGGATGTCGAGTGTCTCTGACTTTGGAGACTCGAGCCCTGGACTTAGTTTTATGGGCTTTGGCTGTCGAGGGCAGCCGACGACTCCATCCATCAACCGAGGACTGCTCCAACACTAATGCTGAATTTATAGAAGTGGTTAAACAAAGTGTTGACAATATGGACGATGTGTTTCTGATTAACACAGGATTCCGAGTGGAGCTGCCATCTGTGGGGGGGGGGGGCACGGGGAGGGAGTCAGTAAAACACAGCAGTGAATTCCCAGGCCCTGGAGACTGACTGGACTGGATTACCAGAGGTTGCACAAGGAGTCTACGCGGCTGGGGCTGCCACGAGGGCTCACGTACAGGCCTGAGCTATCCCTCCTTTCCCTGCTCCCTGTTTTCTTGAGCGGTTACGTCTGAGTTCTCTTCCAGCCTTAAGCATTGCCGTCAGGAAACTCTGTCAGCTCCAGTTGTTCCCCCCAAACCCTGCCCTCAGCCTGACCCCTCTACCAAGGTGACCCTGAATCGTGATGGGCCACTTACCTGCTTTCTGGGTGCCAAGTGCTTTCTTAAATCGTCTCTTGCCATTAAAGAAGGGGCGAGGACATTTGCATTTTTAAAAGATCTTCTAGAACATCATGCCAGTTACAGTCTGGCCCAGAGCACTCCCTTGCTCCAGTGTCCCCTCTTTAACAAACGCTCCTGTTCCCTAGTGTCCCCCTACCTTCAGCACCCCCTTACATCAATCCTCCCTTTCCTCATTGTCCCCCTTGCGCCAGTGCCCCACAGGACAGCATTAAATGCCGTAGCTGCAGCATACTGTCAGCTAGCAAGTTGCCTTTGGTTCCACACGGGGCCCCCTCAGGTAGGACTGAACATTATTATTTTTAAACAGCCTCTGGCATTTTAGCACATGTTACGATGGGCAACTGCCACCACCTGAGGAGTAAGGGTCTCCCATTCTCACACTGAAAGGCCCTGGGGTTACCCCAGCGATGCTCACTGTGGGCGTGAATGGAGCCTGACCTCCAAGATTGGCTCCCATTTCTGGCTTTCCAGGCAAAGTCTTGCTATGTAGCCCAGGCTGGCTTCAAACTCCTGACTTTCCTGCTTCAGCCTCCAAGAAAGACCGAGGTCACAGGTATGTGCCGCCACACCAGGCTCCATAGCTGACCTTTCTTTTTTTCAGCATTATCCCTTTTTCTTGGTGAGTAATATTCCAGTGTATGGATATACCACAGTCTGTCCATTCTCTGCTTGAAGAGCACCAGCTTTAGAACACTGGGTGCTGAGATGCTGAGATTCTTTTTTTTTTTTTTTGGTGCTGAGATTCTTACGCCTAAGATGCTGATGAACATTCACTAGAGCATCTACATCTGATAAGGTTGTCAGAGACAGAAGAGGTGACCGTGTTATAAAGTAACATGGGTGCAGCTGAATCAAGAATTGAACACAGGTACAAACTTAAGAGTCCACGTCCGTCCGATTATGTCTAAGACAGAAAACAAGGCCCCATGAGCCTAAGCAGCAGATGTCGTGTTAGCGAGATCTAGTGTCCCCGTGAAGGTGTGCCCTGTCCCTAGAGGTACTGGAAAACGTTAGGCAGAAAACCTACAGCAGGAACCTGGCCCAGCCTGGCATGATGGGACTTCCCAGTGACAGTCTTATGCCCTGTCTGATGAGAATGCCTTTGCTGTTCTGAAATATCTATCTGCTGTGTAAGTGGGTGTCTATTAATTCAGCCAAGTGCTACGTGGCCTCAGGAGCTGCCAGACACCGAGCTGAAGCCTGAGAGACAGAAAAACCAACAAGCCCTGTGCCCGCCTTCGAGAGGCTTGACCTGCAGGTGCCGGACTTGTGATGCTGGAGCCGCACCCTTGGGTTTGAGTCCTGCGTAGGCTCCTGTCTGGAATCCGGGGGCTCTCTCTGGCCTTGGCCCAGCCTCCTCTGCAGGGACCTTACTAGAGTGACATTCTTCACGGCTCCTGACTCTCCATGCTCTGCCGAGGCTACGGGATCCAGGTCCCCAGAGTCAGTCAGTGACCCACGTCAGCTACCTTCCCCCTCCGTGGCATAGGGCCAGAGCAGGCACAGAGGCCAAATATGTGCCAGCTTTGACTGTCAGGCTCTGTTCTCTCCACCCCCGCACCTGTAGCCCAGCTCCCCAGGGCCCGCAGCGCATTCGGCACTTCATTTCCGCCCTCCCTGGCCTCCTGTGCCCCATAAAACTCAATCTCCTCTTGTTTTCAGTTCAATTAAGGGGCTGTAATTCCACCCAGAGGGGCACACACTGGAAGTGTGAGCAACAGTCAGCCTGGGCTGGAGGGAGGGTGGGAGATGACCCCAGGGGCTTCCAAGGAAGAGGGAAGGAGTCTATGAGAGTCAGTCTCCACTTTTAGACCACCGCGGCACCCACTCCCAGGCCAAGGGAAGTCTCCCCTGCCCTCAGTTTCCCCATCTAGGTCACCACTGTGGATAGATGACCCCTGATCTCCATTCACTCAGACTCCAGCATTGTTGTATGAAGCTAGCTTAGTTCCTAGCAGCCAAGGCTACACAGGGAGACCTTGTCTCAAAAAAAAAAAAAAAAAAAAAAAAGACCAATTTAATGATGGATTAAAACTACACCACCCGTGGACCCGGCCAGGAAGGCTGCCTGCAGGAATTTCTCCTCTGGAATGTTTATGCAGGTGTTCAAAGCCTGCCCTTTAAGGATGTCCACTGTAGGGGAGGGATGTGACCAATGCACCGTGGCCTTGCCTCGAAACACCTCTCAGTAGCAGCAAGGCGGAAGAGGGGCAGATGTGAGATCTGGTAATGAGTGAGCGCGAAGCCCAACAGTTAGGTGAGGCAGGAGTTCAGGGTCAGCCTCAGCTACACAAGGACCTCGGAGCCAGCGTGGGCTACCTGCGACCTTGTTACGTAAGTCTCATAATGGCAGCAGTAATGGTGGCAGAGTGGCAGAGGCACATCTACACCCACCTGACAGGTGGCAGCCATCTTAAAGAGGAGTCAGGTCTCCCTGGTGCATTTGGAGGATGGGTTCAGGACCCCAAGACTCCCATCTTTATCTGATGGCGGGCCCCTTGTATCCTAGCATGCGTTAAGTTAGCATTAGAGTGGACCATATCTGCATGTCTTAGATCACCGTGGGGGCTTCCCTAGCTCACTGGGCAGAAATGCTGTGAGGATATTGGCAGTTTGGGAAAGGACAAATAGCCTGTACCTGTTCATCAGTAGAAATTCTCTCCCTCCCTCCCTCCCTTTCTCCCTCCCTCCCTCCCTCTCTTTCTCTCTCTCTCTCTCTCTCTCTCTCTCTGTGTGTCCATGTGTATGTATATGCCTGCCTACGTGTACATGTGTGTTTGTGCATGTGCATGCATGTATGTGCATGTGTGCCCTTGTGTGCGCATATGTGGCTGCGAGTGCATACATGTATGTATGAGTGTGGGCATGCATGTGTGCCTGTGTATGCATGTGTGTGCATATGTTTTCAAGTGCGAGCATGGGGACATGTGCGTGCACACATATGTGTGTGTGCCACATGTGTGCACATGTGTTTAGGTGTGTGTGCACATGTGTTTAGGTGTGTGTAGGCTAGAGGCCAGTATCATTCAGATAGCTTCCTCAGGCCTTGCCCATAGCTCCCAGTTCTGGCTGCTTGGCTGGCCGTCAGCTCCAGGGTCCTGCTGTCTCCACCTACAAATGGACTTGGCTCTGGGCTCTGGGAGGAGGGGTCCAGGCCCTCTTACCCTTGTGGCGAGCACTTTCCTGGCTTCACTCTCTCTGCTTTCAGATGTGGTGACTTTCTTGTAAAGCTGGATAAATCTGTGGCTGGGCACCAAGCACATCTATATGTAAATATGAATTTCTTCAGCTGAGCCACAGCAGGGCCTTATCAGACTGCAGTCCAGACAGGAGCGCAAAGACCTGCTTGTGGGGACCAGAGGGCCGTGCTCCGGCATGGAGAAGTTGCGCTAGAGACTCCCCAGGTGTTCAGTCTGCATAAATTACTTTAATAATTAAAGTGTCTCTGCACTCTTGATGAGCAGTGGTGCCGATTTACGGCTGAGAATCCGCGTCTTGCATCGCGTGTGAAAGGACGTTTAGTCCTCGCCATCAGTTCTGACTGCAGTAGACGCTGTTACACACCTCTGCAGTCTTTTTTTTTTCTTCTGATTCTCACACACAGAGAGACATTTAAAATTTATTTACGTATCTAACGTGTGAGTGTTTTGCCGGGTGCTGCGGAGGCCACTAAGAGGTGTCAGCTCCCCAGGAATCCGAGTTACAGGTGGTAGTGAGCCACCATGTGGGAGCTGCGAAGACTCTAGATTCTCTCTGAGAGCATGAACACAGATGAAACTGCCCTTCATGAGAAATCCTGTTTTCTGCTTCTCCAGGTCTTTAACGGCCAGCCTGGGCAACAACAGGATGGCTACATGAGGGACCTCAGGATAGGGCCATAGCCACCTTATCCCCACTGTGTGCAACGGGTGCTTGGTCAGGTCCTGGACGTAGCAGGGGCCTCTACAAACACTACTGTGGATGCTTTTTAAAATAGGTGCAGAGCAGGGACTGCCACGGAGGCTAAGGTCATGGCCACAGACAGCGGTTGTGTGGAGTTCCGTGCCTTGGGTAAATACAGTGGTAAACATTGGTCCCCTCAGGACACATCTGGAGGCAGCCAGGGATCTGGTGTCCTCTCCTTCAGAACTGATGGTTTCCTCTCTGAGTCACCCCAGGGTGGAGAATTAGACCCTGGCCACCAAAAGCATGGCTCTGTATGCAGCCAAAACAAACGGTTGGGCTGGTCCCTGCGGGAAGTGTCGTTTTTTTTGCCCACAGTCCACAAAGAAGCTTTTGACTGAAGGCAGAGGGAGAGGGCTCAGCTGGGAGGCACAGGGCTTCCCTACCGGACCGTCACCCTGCTGGCAGAGTGCGGGAGGTTCTAGATGCTCTTTCAAGCCTGAGGTGCCTAGATGAGCAGATGGCAGGCGACACTGGATGAAAATATTCAAGACAGGCAAGTTCCAAGCCTCAGGTTAAAAGACTCCTCCTCACCAGGCATGGAGCCACGTGCCTGCCAGTACACTTGCTTGCCGGGGGACTGAGGCCCTGACCCAGGAGCCTGAGATCCCCTGACTACACAGAAAGATGCACCAACCAAAGCACAGCATCAGTGTGGTAACACTTGTGTGGTGCACTGCACTCTCATCCCATCCCATTGTAACTGGAGATTGTAGGGTAAAGCCTCGGCTCTGGTCACCTCCCCACTAGGCTTGTCCCAACCTCAGCTGGAGAGACAATGTGCTTGGTTCTCACACACGAGGAAGAACACAGAAAAAAGGCCCACAGACACTTCAGTACTTAATCCGACTTTAGGTTAAACCCAGGAAGAATGGGGCCAGCACCTGACGCCACAGTTTGGAAGTCCAGGTTAGCCTGGCCTTGCTTACCTTCCACTCAGCTCAGGTCCAGGAGGCAATGGGTCTGTATCATGAGGAGGAGACCAACATGTGGCCTGCTCCTGGGGCAGCTGCTGCAGCCATTGCTGTGAGGGGTCTTTCCCAGAGGCTTGCCCCCCCCCCGGGGACTTGAAGTCCGTTGTCATGTAGACAGATGCTTGTGGCACAACTGTGTCTTCTTGACTCAGGATGGGATGTTAAGGCTGGTGACATCTCTTCTTCAGCCCTGAGGGAGGACAAGAGGAAACAGGTGAGGAGAGGCCAGCGGGGTTTGAGATGAAGTCGAGGGACAGACAGGCGATTGAAGGCATAGTGGTATGCGTGTGTCCTGTTTGTGTGTGTGTATGTGTGTGTGTGTGTGTGTGTGTGTGTGTGTGTGTGTGTGTGACTTTGTGGCCCAGATGAGGAGTTAGTGCTATCAGCAGCAGCATGGCCTCCTGGCATGGGGAAGGGAGGCGAGGCAGCCCAAGTTGGAAGAGACTGCAGCCATGACTTCCCTCATCCAGTTCAACTTCTACCTACTACCCGGTCCTCCGCTTCCTGGGGCAACATGGCAGAGTTCTTCTAGTGAGCGTGTAGCGGGTCTACAGGCTGAGTTCTGTCTGAGTTCTGCTTCCTGGGCCTCTGACTTGAGGCTGTTTGCCAAGAGTAAGTATTTGGACAGTGCTAAGAGGCCCTGGGTCTGACCCGCCACAGGAGAATGGGAGCTGAGTTGCAAGGCTTCAAAGACTGAGTAAGAATCCGTCCTGAAAGCAGCTAGGGTGGTGGGGACATAACTAGGCTCGTACCGCTTGCTGTCTGATCAAAGGCACGTCCTCCCTCCTAGATACATGTGGAGACCGGGACTGAGAGAAATAAAAAGACAGACTTGCCATTTGCAGAGTGTGTGCCGAGCGTCTTTCATACACGTATTTTCCAAATTCTTTGTGCTGGGCTCTGGGTGGCTGGAGCCTGCTCAGAACACAGCGGGGAGAGGGGGGGGCCGGGGAGGGGGGGCTCGGTGAGTAATCCCTGAATATACAGGAGCTCAGCAGTGATGGACAGCTATGAGTGGGAGTGAAGACAGGGACCGACGGAGGCCACAGGGTGTGTCCCGAGCAGAGCTGGAACTTGAGTCACCCCCACAGCCCACAGCTCTGCCACCGTGGCTGCCAGGCACCCTGGTTCCTAGAGATGCCGTCGGCAGGCTGCATACCCGTCTCTGTGCTTAGCAGCCGAGACCCCAGGTCCTCAGCGCTCCCCACTCTTTCCCAGTGCGGAGCCTGACTCCCTTCCTGTCCCAGGCCAGCCCAAGACTTTGTGAAAACAGCTGGCTTCGACACAGGCATTTGGAAGAGACCAGGAAACTCCCTCCCCTCTGAAAGTCTGCCATCCCCACGTTCCTGAGAGATGAACAGTCTCCCTCTCTTTCTTCAGTGCTATCCTCTCCTCCCTCCCACAGGCCAAGCAGATCTTCTCTGCTGAAGCTCCTTCCTGCTCCTAGACGCCAACCCCACCTTTCCTCTGACATCTCAAAGGGAACATCTCTGGCTCCGCGGCAGCCAGTCTCAAAGTGAGCCAGAGAAAGGACCTTGGGGGCCGTTGGCGGGGCACCTCCCCCACATGCAGCTCAGCCCATACCCAGGTCACCTTGCTGCCACCCTCCTCCTCCTCTGTCCCTCTGGTATACTCGTGGCGCCACCTGAAGGGACAGCGTCAATCTCGGGGGCACCCACCCTGGGGTGGGCAGGGCCCCTAAAGTCAGAGAGCTTGCTACCCCGAGTTAAAGCTGAAGAGAACCCTGCCTCCTTCCTTCCCCAGGGACACCAGTTTCCACTCACTCATGTCGAGGCCACCAGAGTTTGTAACAGAGCCCAGCACCCTCCTGGACTCACATCTTGTTGCTTAGCGCCTACTTGGAGTAAAGAGAGCTCCCAGGCAGGTTCCCATTGGTCCAGACTGAGCCACACACTTCTGCTGGGACATCAGGGCTCTTACAGACCAGACCTTGTCAACTGAGGCTCCTGCAGCCATTCACTGGGGGAGACGGAGGAGTTCTCTGGGGATGTGGGTGACAAGGAGGGAGCTTGTGTCGCTTGGTTTTGTGAAGTTGGGGCTAAAATAGTCTGAGAGAGGAGGACTAAGATTTCTCAGGGTTCCAAGGTCTCAGTTGGAGCCCTGGCTTCATGTGGACACAGTGTCAGACTCTGTGTGTGTGTGTGTGTGTGTGTGTGTGTGTGTACATGTATATGTATATGTGTGTATATGTACATGATATGTGTATATTTGTGTGTATGTACATGTGTGTATGTATGATATATATGTTGTATATATGTGCATATGTATGATGTGTGTATGTGTGTATATGTACATGTGTGTATGCATGCTATATATGTTGTATATATGTGCATATGTATGATGTGTGTATGTGTGT
>OU015754.1:36905978-36940885 GCA_907169655.1 Acomys percivali | reverse complement strand
ATCCACCTATCCATCCATCCATCCACCCATCCACCCATCCACCCATCCATCCATCCACCCATCATCCATCCACCCATCCATCCATCCACCCATCATCCATCCACCCATCCATCCACCCATCATCCATCCACCCATCCATCCACCCACCCACCCATCCACCCACCCATCCATCCATCCACCCACCCCTCCACTACTCTATCGCTCCCTCCTTCTATCCAGTCAATAGACTCTCACCCTGCTGCCCCTCCCACTGCTCTGCAGAGACATAAATGGATAGAAAAGTGGTCCTGGGCTGGGTGAGTCCCCCACATTTAACAGAAACTTATTCCATCCTGTGCTTTGGGCTTGACCAGTCTGGTGCTGAAGTCTCCTTTTTTATTCTTTCTCAGTCCTGATTATTGATAAGGGCAGACACACGGAGTTCTGACACCACTTCATTTCTAAACTCTGACACATTTTCCATGCGTGAGTTCTGGTGAGTATCTCCAGAGGAGATGGATCAGACACCCCATTCCTACCTGGTAGGCTGAGGAGCACCCTTGTGGACATCGCACACTCATGGGCCCCAGGGTCACTGAAGCTACTTTGAAATCCACTGAGAATAGGTTTCTAGCTCAAGGCAGAGAGTTGAAAGGAGGCAGCACCATATATGCTGTGTTGTAAGGAACTTTCAGCACACCAACCATGGTGGCATTAGTGGGAGAGAGGAAAAGTCAGACTCTAGGGTTCCCAAGTGACCCCCCATATTGTCTCTCTTGAGCCTTATGATTGTGGAAGAGCCATCTCTCTTCTGGCATCTTGTGCTTGTGGCTTTCTTCTATTGTGACAAAATACCAGAGACATCAACGTGTAGAGGCAGAAGGCACCTGGGGCTCTCAACGGTTGGTGCTCGGGGCCAGGGAGGAGGCAGCACGCCAGGGCGAGACCTTGTGGTAGAACAAGCTATTTGTCTCATGGAGGCTAGGACACAATGAGACAGGGTGGAAGGGGGCTGGTCCTACATCCATTTCAAGGACACACACATGGGGACCTCACTTCCTCCCACTAGGTGCCACCTCTTGAAGGTCCCTGCTTCTAACAGCATGGCAGGATAGCCCCCCCCCAAAGGCTTTCCAGGCCTTTACAGGGATATAACAAGCTACAGGAGGCCTCTGCTACATGGGGACAGTCACTTCCCTTCTGTTAGGGCTCTGTGAGGCCAAAATGCCAGGCCACACAGTGACTGTTCAGGGTCTTAATCCTGCCAGTGAGCCACAATTCCCCTACCCCAAACTCTATGGGACTAGTGAGTTCAGACCCAGAGAAAAGCTTGGGGATACAGGGGTGATATGAGTGTGTGGGTGACTGAGAACCCGTGTTGCCACAATGCAGCCAGTGCTAATAGCACCCTGATGCCTTTTATAAGTTAACATCCTTCCATCAGTGGCATTAGCGGGTCACTCGCCTGGACAGGAGGCATGGCAGAGGAAGCCTTTGTGATTGGTTACTGTAGCACAGTGGCTTCCTGGCAGGTCACAAGTACCCCACAGGTGGGGAGTGGGACCAAGAGAAGCAGAAGAAAGTCACTAGGGAAAGTGGCTGGCCTGAGTTAGGAGAACCCCCAGCAACCCCACCATGCTAACCTGCTCCATGGCTCTGCTGCCTTGACCGACTCTATACGGAGTCACGCTCAGCATCCCAGGCCTGCTTTCAGAAGAATTGGCAACTGGATCACATCAGGGCACTGGTGGCGGGTGAGGGGGGCAGGTCTAGAAAGAGCAGTAGGCACAGCCCAAACCCAAGCTGCCCACTCGGCAGCCAGACCCAGACTTGGCTGGCAGTGCCATGTTACCCAGTGTCTGGCGGAAAGACAAACTTTCACAAAGCAGCTTCCCTTTGCATGCCTGGGTCCTTCCCGTCCAACTGTCCAGGCACTGGCTTCTCTTAAAATGTATTTACTGCATCAAGAGGACTGATAATGGCCTGAGGCTGGGACGCTGGTGGCAGTGACAGCCCCTCCTCCCAGCATGCTTTCTGGGACTGCACTGGGCAAAATATGGCGTGGTGGCACATAACCCTGGAGGTCTGTACTGGGTCACCAGAAGTCAGAGGTCAGCTAGGCGAGGCTACAGAAGAAATGCAACGCGGTTGGACATTGGAGCCCTGCGTGACCTCGGATGAGTTTCTGGAGTTCTGGGAGCCCCCGCTCCCTCCTTGTATAATAGGGACGTACATCCAGGGCCTCTGAAGTAATTTATTTTAACATGGCTTCTACCTTGTTAAGAATCCAAGTGTGTCGAGAGCTTGTGCTCACCAGCACACACTTGCTCGTGTGTGCACCCATCCATGTGCTCTGCGGCCTTTCATCTGCCATATTGTTCCGTGAACAAACCCTTGAAAGCAAAGGAGAAAGAGTGAGGGAAGCTTGCTCTTCCTCTAGTCTCATGGCTAGTACGTATGTCATAATCACAGAGCGCAGGTGAGAATTTCTGGGTCTGCCTCAAGCACCTAGAAAACCTCTCTTATCAGCCCAACAGCCTGCACCGTACTGCTTGCTGTCTCCATGACGAGAACTAAAGCGCGTCGTGTCTCAGAGAGGCGGAGCGTCCATCTGTCCGTCCACCATCACACAGCAAGTACAGCCCGTCCGCTGGGTCAGAGGTTGCAGCTGCTGGCCGAGCCCTCAGTTTCTATCTTCATGGCTTTGAGAAGCTGCTGCCTGGATCCCACGTGGCTTCTGCCGCCTTCCCCTCAGGCAGCTGATTCAGAAACTGAGGTGGAGGTGGGGGAGGGGGAGTGAGGGTTGGGGTGACTTCCCCAAGAACACAAAGTAAGCCAGAAGCATACAAAAGTGAGTTAAAAACTGCCCAGATAAGCGTCCCGCCATCTCCCCATTCCATCCCTTACTTAATGGTAAATGGTACCCAGGTGGATTCTAAGGCAGCTATTCAGGCATCCTCTTACGACGCCTGCCTTGTATTGTTTTTCATTCCTTGGGCATTATTTCAGCCCCTGCAGTGTTGGAAAGCACCTCCTGATTTCTTGCTACACTTTGGTGCTGTCCCAGTGGGGAGGAAGTCCCAGGGGATGAACTTCAGGTGCACAGGTTATGGTTCCCTTAGTGTGTGTCACTCCTGACTGGGCTACAGAGAGGACTTGATTCCGGGAGGGGTGTAAGTGGCCTCAGCAGCAGCTAGCCTCTGAGAACAGAGCCCCCCACCCAAGGCTTCTGGGCCTCATGGAGCTCACTGGGGCTGTGCAGAAGGTGACTTTACCAAGTGCATTGAGACTTTCTGGCACACTCAGGGGAATGATTTTTGCCAGCTCAGTCACCGTGTCTCCAGAGATGGAGCCGTGACTTTAGCAGGAGGTTAAAAGGGCAAAGATCTAACCCTGGGACCCCTCTTAACTGGAAGCCAAGCAGCCATGAGGGAACTGATGACTGTCCTGGGCCAGGCCATGGAAGCAGAGACCTCCTTTGTGAGGCCCTAGGGCACAGGGCAAGTAAATCAGTGCCAGGTGTGCAGGTAGCTGGAGGCTCCTGGGTAAATGGGGAGAGCAGGCCTCTCTGGAAAGGGGGAGCCTGCCAGATTCCACCAGCAGCAGGTCTCCATCCTGGGAGGCATGACTCAGTGTGAATCAGGGCTGGGAGGGGCCGGAGGCTGAGTGCATTCTGGATGGATGATGAAGGCCAGGCCAGGTCAACCACAAACACTCCCAGAAGGCTTGTCACCAGCAGCATGCATGGGCCAAAGTGACTTTATCCTGTGGTCATGTGCTTAAAACCTTCCCATCAGACAGACAGACAGACGCACACATACACACACACACACACACACACACACACACACACACACACACACTGACTTACCCCACAAAGTGGCACTTAGAGTAAGGAATTTCCAGGTAAAAGGTTTGTGGCCCTGTTTTATGGTTCTGCGCACAAAGCCGTTTGTGGGGATGCAGGCTGTATTAACTGGGCCAGAGGGAAGACAGACCTGTGCTGGGCTGTATTTGGAGACCTTGGGTTGCATGATGCTGAGTCTTTCTTTGCAGGGCTTATTTGAGCATCTAAAGTGATGCTGGGCACTGGGAGGAGGGTGTGGTTGCAGGCTGCTCAGGATCATGTCTGAGGGCAAGGGCTGCCATTCTTACCCAGTCTCAACTTCTTTAGAATACTGAAAAAAAGTGCACTGATTTGCACAGTGAGGATTGTAAAGCTAAAGAAATGAAACACAGCATCTACCCAACTCCCCAGCTACCTATCCATCCACCAACACAACTAAATAGCTATATACCCATCCACTGTTCCAATTAGGTAACTACCATCCATTCACCCACCCAACGAACCAGCCACCCATCTACTCATCTATGCACCCATGCATCCATCCACCCACCCATCTATTCATCCATCCATCCACCCATCCATCCATCTATCCATCCATCCATCCATCTATCCATCCATCCACCCACTCATCTATTCATCCATCCATCCACCCATCCATCCATCCATCTATCCATCCATCCATCCATCTATCCATCCATCCATCCATCCATCCATTCATCCATCTATCCATCCACCCACCCATCCACACACCCATCCATCCATCCATCCATCCATCTATCCATTCATCCATCTATCCATCCACCCACCCATCCACACACTCATCCATCCATCCATCCATCCATCCATGCATACATACATTACATCCATCCACCATCCATCCATTTATCCATCACTCCATCCACCCATCCATCCATCTACCCACCCTTTATTCATCTATGCACCCTTCCATCCATATATCCACCCACACACCCACCCAAACATCCCTTCACCCATCTTCCAAACCTACCACAGGCCAGATGCTGTGTGTACTGGGAAGAGGAAGTGTGCTCAAGTGTGAGATGGGGCACTTGCTCTTTGAAGGCCCATAGAGGACTGGTGGAAGAGAGGGAAGGAGCAGCTGAGATTTACCTTGCTTCCTATGGCTAATGGAGGAGCTGGGCACCGGGACCAGGAGGTTTGGGGATGAGTTCTCAGACCTGCTATGAGGAGAATGGACCTCACTTTTAGGCCCATCACTAATGCTTAGGAACTTTAGACTCCTTATCTGTAAAACAAGCTCATAACCTGAAACACAGACTTGGGGAGCAGGACTGGGCCTCACCTTATGCTGCTCACAGTCACTGTTTTGTGTGTAGTTTGCATGTAGTTGGCATGACATTTGCATGCACTGCCTCTGGCCTTACCATCTGTATCCATAGGCATCGCTGGAGCTCCTGCTTGGCGCTTAGGCTCTGATGAGGACCCTCAAGGGATCAGTTGCCCTCTGGGACTCAATTGAGAGTGAGTCCGTGGGGTGCCACGCGGTGTCAATCTTGGCATAGAGCAGGTGAGGTCATTTGTGTTGCCTGCCTTGTTCACCCCAGCACCCAGCCTGGAGTGCTGCACTAGGGGCAGATCCTAAATTCCCCAATGTAGTCACCTGAGTAGATCACTGCTGTCTTGTCCTTAGGTCATAGAGCTTCAAGAGCTATCAGATGCCCAGGAGCAGCTGCCAGGAATGGGCTACCTGCTGCAGATAGTTAGGAGGAACCTTCCAGAATAAGCTGACTAAGCCAAGGCCACTGTAACATGACACAGTGAAGAAATCACAAAGCCACTATTCCTTGGCCTCTCTTTCAGAGAGGTTACGAGCAAAGTTGAACCTTGGTGCCACCACACACCAACCCCCATCTGTGTGAGCAGGGCCCAGGCTGCCCTGTCATACATATCAGCTGACCAGTCAACTGTTGAACTGGAAACCATGCTGAGGACCAGAGCACGTCTGCTGTATCTTAGCTGTTGCTTAGCAACCAGTGGACATCCCACAGGACCTATGGAAGCTGTGGGAGGGGAGCTGAGCTGGGGAGTCAGATCATTCCTTCCAGGCCCTGGTTTTATTATCTGTATAGTGATCATGGCAGCAGCCCTTGTTTCCTAGAATTTTGGCCAGCACTAAGTGTATTTTTAAAAAGGTGGCCGTAAGACCAGGCATGGTAGGGCACGCCTTTAATCTCAGCACTCGGGAGGCAGAGGCAGGCAGATCGCTGTGAGTTCGAGGCCAGCCTGGTCTACAGAGTGAGTTCAGGACAGCAAAGGCTACACAGAGAGACCCTGTCTTGAAAAACCAAAGAAGAAAAAGAAGGAGGAGGAGAAGGAGGAGGAGGAGGAGGAGGTGACCCTAGAGGGTAGCCCTGAGCAGACAGGCAGCCAATTCTCCATTTTCACCACTGACCAACAGCCTTTTCACCTAGGCCCCTCTTTCTTGCTTTCCAGGTGAACCAGTGTGGCCCATTCCCTCTATACAGAACACCAGACAAGGCATGGCCTCCAGTGGCCTTGACCTAGTTAAGGGACCGGTTTGCCCAAAGCCAGTGACAGCGCTTGCTCCACAACCTGCTTGTTCCATAGCAGCGGCATCTTAGGGGGGATAATGAGAGCAAACAGGAAGCCTGGAAGGCACAGGACCATCCAGTCACATGAAAATGCCAAGTTTTGCATCCTTAGAGACCATGGAGCTATGAACTCTCCAGAAAGAAAATCCATGTCCTAATTTGCTTTCTACTGCTGTGATAAACAGCATGACCAGAAGCAACTAGGGGAGGAAAGGGTTAATTTTACCTCATAGCTGACAGCTCATCATGCAGGGAAGTGGGGAGGGGGCGGACTGACCCCTGCCCCCCCCCCGAACTGAAGCAGAGGCCACAGAACACAGAACACTGCTCACTGGCTTGCTCCCCATGGCTTGCTCAGCCTGCTTTCTTATAGAACCCAGGACCACCTGCCTAGGAGTGGCACCATCCCGAATAGACTGGGTCCTGTCACATCAATAATCAATCAAGAAAATGGTCCACAGGCTGGTCCATAGACTAATGTAGTGAGGCCATCTTCTGAATTGAGGTTCTCTCTTCTCAGATGACTCCAGTTTGTGTCAAGTTGGCAAACCATTAACCAATACAATCGGCCCCTTGTCAACTAGACAGATAGACAGACAGACAGACAGACAGACAGACACACACACACACACACACACACACACACACACACACACACACACGGATATTGAGCCATAAACTTTCCTTTCTTTTTGTGCCCAAGATGTCACGTTAATATTAACATCACAATATAAAACATAAGTGTTCCTTTAGAAATCCCACAGTCTTTAATTTTTTTCAACATTTTAAAAGTCCGTGTTTTCTTTTAAAAAAACAAAAAACCCCAATTGAAAAGTTTAAAGTTTCTCAACTTTGGAGTAAATTTAAAAATGTTACATACTTTCTTAGCCAAAGAGGGAACAACAGGACACGGTTACAATCCATATCTGTTCGGCGTCCCTGGAAGGACTGTTCTTTTCTGAGAAGAAGTTGGAGTGTGAGGTGGGGAGGGTAGGAAGGGGATGCTGTGTGCAGTGACTGGGGGGAGGGGAGGAAGGAGGAACTGCGGTCAGATATAACACACGAGAGAAGGATAAATTAAAAAGGACAAAACCCACCAGTGTAAAAAGCTCAGTGCTCAATGTCTGGGAATCATTCTGGGTTCCAAAGAGCTTGGGCAGACGCACTCCCCTGGTTCTGCCAATCTGAGGTTCACGGCATGTCTCATAGACTCTGGCTGGCTCCGCTCCACAGCTGCTGCTGACCTTGGGGGGTCACCCACAGTCCTAGGGTCTCCACAGGCTGCACCTTAGCCAATGTCTCCCTGCCTTCTCCTCGGGGACACCAACCCTACCACGTGGTGCCAGGCTACAACCTTTCTCCACGAACAGTCCATGCTTTCAAAACCAAATAACAGCCAGGAGACTCTCACACATTACCAAGTTTTGCTGCCAACCGCAGCCCCCTCTAGATCATGGCTTCTGTGTGCTGCCCCCGAGAAAACACTTCTCAGATTCTGCCTCAGTGATGCTGGATGCTGGCCTCTTCTCAGTCTCGGCGGATTCCTAAGCCCTAGTCAACCAGCATTAGTTGTCCCGGCATAGCAAAGACTTCACTTTAGTGGTTCTGGTCTCTTGTTAATCACAACCAACTTTTCGGCTCTAGCTGACCACGGCCGCAGATTCTAATTCAAAGCATCACACGCACGGCCCTCGTAGAGTCTTCACTTTCCTCTGAAACGTCAAGCCAGACCTCTACTGTTCGTGCTGCTCTCAGCCTTGTCCTCCAGGTTCCCCCAACAACTCGTTAGGCTCTGAACACTCGACAGCTTTTTATAGAGCCCAAAGTTCCAAAGGCTTTCCACGACCCTCCCCCAAAACACGCTCAGATCTGTCACAGCGACAGTCTACTCTCTGGTACCAACTTGTGATTTAGTCAGGGATCCTATTGCTGTGGTGAGACGCCATGCCCAAAAGCAACTTGAGGTTTGTTTTTGCAGCGTACATCTCCCCATCGAAGTTCATTATAGAAAGAAGTCAGGGCAGGAACCAAAGCAGGAACCCAAGGCAGGAACCGAAGGAGGCGGGAACCAAAAGAGGCGGGAACCGAAGGAGGCAGGTCATGGAGGAACACTATTTACTTGCTCCCCCTGGCTTGTTCAGTTGGCTTTCTTATACATCCCAGTCTGGGGATGGCACCACCCAGGGCGAGCTGGATCCTCACACATCAGTCACCAATCAAGAAATTGCCCTACGGGCTTGCCTATCGGCCAGCCTGATGGAGGCAAACTGTAGCTTATGTCAGGTTGGAAAAAAATGAAAAAAAGCAAAACCCTAACCAACACAGCTCCAAGCCCTCCTTGCATTAGAAAAAAACCACACCAGTGAGACCCCTCAAATCCCACCTTTCTTATAGAGAGAAAGCAAGGGTCAGCCATGGGACCCCAGGGCTGGAGGAAACAGACCGGGCTCCTACTTCCTGCAGAGGCATTAGGGGTGGTGCTGTAGCCACAGGCATCCCTGCCACAGCACCTGGGGCTGAGGACGCAGCCGCGTGTTCCGCGTGTTAGGCATCCCGCCATGGACTAAACAGAGACAGCTGGGGGGAACCCAGCTCTTGAGGGGAACACAGCAGGGTGTGTAGCAGAGTGGGGGAGGACTTCAGACAGAACCAAAAGTGGTAGTGTGGGTGTGTGCCTGGCAATCTCTGCCTGGGAAGTGAGGAAAGTGGCTGCTCCCCTGCTTCTAAGAAAGGTCCCTGGGAGCAGGACACAGTCAGAGACAGAAGCCCAGCCCCTCCCAGACACACCCCTGGGATCCATACTGGTGAGCGAGGCTCCATCTGATAAAGTGCACAGAGTTACTGTCACCATTTCTGATTTCTGACACTGAGATCTGTCTCCCAACTCAGATCTGTGCCAGTGCACAGTGCACAGTGCAGTGGCCTCCACTTTCTGCAGCTAGAGCCAGTTACCAAAGGAGGGGGGGACACTCACACTTCTATTTTGCATTTGTGTTCATTTGCATATTAATAGTTTGCATATTAATCGTTTGCATATTAATAGTTTGCATATTAATAGTTTGCATATTAATCGTTTGCATATTAACCAGCGACTTCAGAGGGTGGGCGGGCTAATGAATGCAGCCATCTCTTCAATTTTAACTCAATTTGCCTCCCTATACCCCAATGACAGGGAGGGGACGGGTGGGGGGGAGCCGGGTGTGGAAAGCTCATTGAAGTAATCCTGCCGCCCCAGTGTGGGCCTCTCTGCCATTAATCCAATTAATTAGCCCAGCCTAGACGCAGCCGCCTGGGCGAGGGGCCTTTGTTTGGAGCTGGGGGCTAATGACAGCCCCAAGCTGATGGGATAATGAGAGGAGCTAAGGGGGGTTTGACCCTCAGCCAGGGCCCTGGGTGTGGTTTGGAGCCGGGCTGCGCCTTGCAGTTGAGGCAGCTGCTTCCTAGGCCCTCCTTCCGACATGGCTCAGCCTCAAGTCAGCTGCATCCTGACTGCCCTCACAGTTCCGTGTGGTATGTCTCCCCTGAGGCCATCCTCCTCCATCACTACTCCCACTTTTCCCCTGCTCTGGGGGAGACCAAGCTGTGCAGAGAGAGCCTTGAACCCCAGCTTGCAGGGAAGACCAACCAATGGCAGGATCTGAGGGACCAAGAATGAACCCTTGCCTCTATGCCAGGCCTCAGGCTGTCTGGAACCACCTACTGCCCTGCCACACAGCCCTGCCTTACAGCCATGTCATTCAGCCCTGACACACTGCCCTGACATATAGCCATGTCATACAGTCCTGACACACAGCACACTACAGAAAACTCTGGCTTCAAATGCCAGGCCTGGGGACCTAGCAGATCCACCCACACCCCTGGGCAACTTTTTATCTTCTTGTTACTTTAGATTTGAAACCACCAATGTCACCTGTCCCCTCTAGTGCCCCAAACCTCTCCACATTTGTGTTGTTCTTCGTAGACGTCCACCCATTGCAGAGAAAGACACACTGTGTTTATGAACTGCTCTGCCTAAGGCCTGGCATGTTAGACTAAGACTCTAATGTGTCGAACACCATGATGGGAGGACATAGGTAGCCAGATGGTCAGATAAAGTGTCCCTTAAGCCAATCCTCCTGAAATGACGCCTGTTAGGTACTTTCAGAATTGATGATGGAGGAAGCAGATCCTGGGAAAGTCCTGCAGGAAGACACAAGCCCAGGCATTCCACACATCCTAGACTGTACCGTCACACCCTTGTGGCTCAGATTATGTTCTGGAGAAAGGCGCCTGAAAGGTGGCTGCCTCAACCTAGAGTGTGGCCTCTGGCTTGAACCCCTGTCTCTGGGGGTGTCGAGGAGGGAGGGTCAGACTCCTCAGTAAGAAACAGGCCTGTAGGATGAAACACTAAGCAGCTCCTCAGTAAAATGGTAAGAGATGTTCTCACTGTGACACCTGTGGGCAAAGTAACAGAACCAACAGTCATGGGACAGAGACAGCCACTTCCTTCATAAGGCACCCCCCGATTGACTGCAAGTCCAACTCCTAACACAACTGTCTGGGCAAAGTGTGGTGACACATATGACCATGTCAGCTTCCTTCCAATGAGAAAAGGCTCCTAACACAGGGGTGTCTCCTGTGGATACAGTGGGCTCCTAGCAGCTATGTGGAGTCAGGAAGTGGTTTTTTTTGTTTGTTTGTTTGGTTTGGTTTGGTTTTTGGTTTTTGTTTGTTTGTTGTTGTTGTTGCTATTTTTCAAAAGCTTTAGAATTATCTTCTTTGAACAAACTCCAAATTTTTCACTTTTCTTCTAACCATTTTTTATGTATAACATTCTTTAAGTGAATTTTCGGCCTTGCTGGGAGATCGGAAAAGAAGGGTCCCCACTCTCAGTTCTCCCGACCTCCACGGCCTTTCAGGCGTCTCTGGTTATGGAATTTAAGGAGAGCACAGATTGAGTCAGTTGGACATTACTTTATAAGTACATACGGTGATGTACTGGGCACATGACTTGATTTTTAGAAGACTCTCTCCTCACCTCTGCCCTGAGTCCACCTTCGCCCTGTTCCCACAGGAAGAGAGAAGAAAAAATGAGATTTAACCCTGAAAAGTAAAGAACCAAAGCCCTTGCTGGGACAGAGTGGAGGAGGAGGGGAGGCATGGTGCAGGAGACTCACCGCCACGGTAAGCCCATGCTGTGGTGAGACTGGTTTCGGGAGCTACTGAATAGACACAGAAACTAGAAGTTTCTTAGAACATTTTTGTGAATCATTTCAAAGTAAAATAACATTTAAGTAAGCACATAGATATTGAATGCATGTGTTTATGTTTATAATACTCATTAAAAGACTGTGCAGAGTTAAAAAAAATTTTTTTTAAAAATCTAAATGTCTTTAGGTCAGAAACTTTTGCTCTCTAACTTAAAGCCACAAGTGAAAGTCCAAGCTGATCTTGTGTGGTGGGCCACAGGTACAGCACAGGCTCGCTAAAAATATTGTACAAAGTGACCTTCAGGCCACGGGAACACAGCACGCGTGGGGTACGTGCTCATCCTTGCTAAGCCTGGGGCTGCATTCAGAAGACATCTCACCGCGGAGGCGGGAGTATTCTAAAATTAGAAGTCACCGGTATCAGATGCCCGAGATGTGGCTGTGGCGGCAGCAGCAGCCCCAAGGCCTCGCTGCGTTCTTCCTCCTTCTGTTATATCCTTACACAGTGAAGGGCAGTTCGTGTCACCTGTTACGAGGCCTAACTGCAGGGGCTTATCAGGGAGGCATGGGGGAGAGCTGAGTTTCCACCGCAGCACCCACAGGTCCAACTTGGTGGTGCCAGGCCTGGGATCCAAGCTGGGAGTCCACAGCCAGCGGGTTCCCAAGGCTCACAGGCCTGCTAGCCTAGCCAGTGGGCGAGCTCCAGGCTCAATGAGAGACCTCGCCTCAAAAAGTAAGGCAGAGGAAGTTAGCCGGCATAAACCCACAGCCTCCACGTGCAACACATATGGGAGTGTACAATTGTGCATACACACACACACACACACACACACACACACACACACACACACACACACTGTCTAAATACAGGCTCACAGGAGACCACACAGTGCCACATCCTTCCCCTGTGCTTGCCCAGAACTCTCCTGTTCAGGAGGGCAATGCCACGACAGGTCGGTTGCTCTGTTGTCCCATGATCTGTCTGCCATTGTAAAGGCCCCTTGGTTCAGGTCACTCTTCTAGGAATACCCTGTAAAAGTCCCCCAGACTGTGGGAGGGGGCAGCCCATTTACAAACTACCTCGGCAGAGTGGATGGCTGCGGCAGCACCGAGCACCACGTGACGGAGCCCAAATAGGCATTTTGCTCTGAGGCACAGGCTCAGGGAACTTGCTGGAAATATTAAATTAAGCAATGTAACAGCTGAGAATAATTGGGTTTTCTGCCCCGTTGCCTGTGATTTTGCGTGGTGTTTGAGGCAGCTAGGCGGATCTGTTTGAGTTGGTCTGGGAGAGGCTCCCAGGAGCTCCTGGAGGTGAGGGTCTGGGTGTGGTCGAGCCCCTGCAGAGGTTGGTGCTGGAACCCCAGAACCATCATTCCCTGGTTCAAAATAACTACAGACTCTGTGTTTTGAGTCTTCCATGTGTCATGGGTGGGGCGTCTGAGGCGTTAGGTGTCTTAATTGGCAATGGATCTGGGTCTTCCTTAGTAGCCACTAAAAGACACTTTACCTAGTTCCCTACCCCTCCCTGGGGACGCCAGTTAAAAACCATTTGAAAGATGAAGAGGAGCCTGGGCTTTTCTGGAAGGAAATCTGAAGAGCAATTTAATTCACCCACTGTCCACCATGGACCCACAGATCTACTATCAACTGCTGCATCCTACCCCAAGACTTGTCCACTTGCAGTCTGTCCATCTGTGACTGGCCCTCAGTTCATTTCACAGAAGCCTGTGTCCAAAAGATAAATGCAAAGACATTCACCAAAGAATGGAGAATTGGTCACTCAATGACTTCTTCATCCAAAGAGAACCATGGTTTAGATGCAGGGCAGGAACAATGGAGGAGAGAGATGGGCTGTGCTCGTTAACCAAACATGGGATATCTGGTTCTTTCGGGGAACGGGCGGAGATCTTCCATGCCATGGGACCCACCTCTTTTTGCTCCTTCCGTGGTCTGGTGCTTTTGGTCATGGCGGCTAATCTCTGCCTTTAGCCATGAGGTGAGAAGAGAAAGCCACCAGACCAGGCTAGTAAGCTACACACTTACATAACCAGCTCAGTGGGACACCTCTGGAGGAGACATGGGACGTGACCTGACGGCCAAGGCAGTGCTGGAGGCACACACATTGCGATACACAGTGCCAAGGCCATCCGCTTTGTTCTAGTCACAAATCAAGCGTCTAACAGCCTAATGGCAGAGTTGGTGTAACCCAGGCATGATGGCTCATACTGGCTCTCCCAGAACTTGGGGGAGACTGAGGCAAGATGATTCAGAGATTAGGCCAGCCTGAGCTACAGGGAGAAAGTTCTGGAGGCTATATGGGGTGGCCCAGAAGAAATGATCCTCATATACTTTAAAACCCAGTCAATCATTACCCCACCTGGCAGAAGTGGACCCTGCAGTGATGCTAATGGTAAGATGATAAACCAGTAGCACAGTGTTCAGCTCCCTCACAGACAGATATATCCAGGTATCCATCTGCCCCTCCATCCATGCATGCAGCCATCTCTCCTAAAATTGATCCCTCCATCCACACATGTGCCCATCTACTCGCCTGACCTTCTCTCTGTCCAACCACACTCGTCCACCCATTATGCACCCATCCATCCATCCACCCATCCATCCGCCCATCCATCCACCCACCCATCCATCCATACACCCATCCACCCATCTATCCACCCATTATGCACCCATCCATCCATCCACCCATCCATCTATCCATCCATCCATCCATCCATCCATCTACCCTCCCATCCATCCATCCACCCACCCATCCATCCATCCACCCATCTATCCACCCATCCATCCATCCATCTATCCATCCATCCACCCATCCATCCATCCACCCACCCATCCATCCATCCATCCACTCATCTACCCATCCACTCATCCATCTACTCATCCATACATCCACCCATCCATCCATCTATCCATCCATCCATCCTTCTACCCATCTACAATCCATCCTATCACAGAGTGGCTAGCTGTACCACCAAGTCAAAAGGGACTCTGTGAGCCAGACCTATATAGCCAAAGTCGGAGGGCATGGGAAGCTCGTGAGATCTCCATTCAGGAAGTGGTTCCCATGGGGCTGTCTGCCAATCCCTCCTTTCTTCCCTCCCTCCCTCCCTCCCTCCCTCCCTCCCTCCCTCCCTCTCTCCCTCTCTCCCTCTTCTTCTATCTAGTAATAAGTAGACACCTTGCCTTTTGTGCAGTAGCCCTTGACTTCTATCTCCAGAACGCGGATAAAACATAAACACAAAAGATCTGCCTGTAATCAGATTGACTTACCATGAACACTGTGCATTGGGAGATTTGCACTGAGTGAGCCAGATTTGTGTGCCCTGCTGGGAGCACTAGGAGCAATGGAAACCAGGGCTTGTGATGCCTCTGGTTGTGGCCGATCCACGAGGTAACACTGCAGCTGTGTGCAAGAAGCCTCTTCAGTGCATGAACAAGGCTGCCAGTGAGCATGAGAGGAAGACGCCGTCTCCCCAGGGAGGAGAGTATTCGAGATGGCTCCTGAGTGGCGAGAACCTTTTGTGATGATTAGAGGTACGCAGGTCACCAGGCAGCTCCGAGGGGTTGATGCTGGCCATGGGAAGACCCCAGACTCTGAGCACACAGCAGTTGCTGCACAGGAGCAGCCACACCCACCCCACTGCAGGACCAGCCTGACTCAGCTTTGGCTCAGCTTCTGTGCTCTCACATAACATAAGCCTAGGTCTATGTCACAACTGATTTACTGAGAACCCAGGAGCTCTGCCTTGCTATAGGAGCCATGGACCCCCAGGCACCCACTTAGCAACAGTAATTCTCCTACAGGACTCTGTTTCATGATTTCAAATCACCTCTCTTTACAATGGGCAGACACTAGCTGGAGGGGATTCTCCAAGACCCAAAACTCACGCCATCTTCCAGTAAGAAACATTCGCTATGGAAATGCCCCCCAAGTGAGCACTAAGTTCTGGGGAAGGCCCTAGCCTACCTTCAGACTGTCTTAGAAGCATGTCATTCACTGCTTGCCCATCCATCCATCCGTCTGTCTCTGTCTGTCCATCCATCCGTCCATCCATCTATCCACCCACCCATCCACCCACCCACCCATCCATCCATCTACTCACCATCCACCCATCCATCTATCCACCCACTCACCATTCATCCATCCATCCATTCATTATCCTTCCATCCAACCTTTCATTGTAATCTTACAAACCTTGCACACACACACACACAGAGAGAGAGAGAGAGGGAGAGAGAGAGAGAGAGAGAGAGAGAGAGAGAGAGAGAGAGACAGAGACAGAGACAGAGACAGAGACAGAGACAGAGAGACAGAGACTGAGACAGATAGATGTTAACTTCATCTTCCATTTACTTCAGCTTCCTTGTGTCCCAACTTACTCTAAAATCATTTATTTATTATTTGTTTGTTCTCAAACCCCCAAAGCCTTTCAGTTTAGCAGATGTGTTGGGGAGCTTCCCCAAGCATAGGGGAACATGTGACATTGACAAAAATGGCTTGTGACCGATGCCAAGGCCTCCACTGATCTTTCTCATGAGATGTTGCTGTAGTTCCCAGTGAGGTGCGCCACTGCGGTTTCACAAAGCGCTTGCTGTGAGGCCCCACGTGCCTGCTGCACCCTCCCTTTCTCAGGACTTGAAACACATTTGGCTCCGTTGGGGACTGGCCTGCTGTGGCTCCGAATCTTATAATGGCTCCCATTGCATTTTCTCTAAGGGCACCCACTTCAAGTCTGCAGGGCCGTGCAGTCCCAGCACCTGCAAGCCTGCCGTTTGCAATTTCCTGGTTGTCACAGGGGATTTTCATGTCTGTCTCCTGTCCAGGGAGAGTGACCAGGGAAGGGCTGAGGGCACGGTCGCAGGGTCTCGCTTGAGAGCGCCAGTCACTCAGCCTCAGGTTTGGGAAGTGCAGAGTTTGGGCACCTGGATGATGAGTTCAGAAAATGATGTCAGAAGGTGGGCGTGGCGGTGCACACCTGTCACCCAGCAACCCTGGAGGCCGGGATAGGAAGACAGCAAGTTCTGAGTGATCGTGTATCAAAAAGCAAAGTAAAGTAACAACAGAAACACATCATGTGACCTCTATGTATACATAAGTACCTCCTGGTTTCCCACTGTCTCTGGCCTTTGTATGGAAATGACCCTTGTTTCCCAGCATGCTCCTTGCAGCAGCAGGATCTTAGGTTTCTGGTGTTGCAATGGAATATGTGAGGCAGAGCAGTTTATTAAAAAAAAAAAAAAAAAAAAAAAAAAAGAGGTCGTCTCAGCTCACAGTGCTGGGCATCTTCTGGACTTTAGTGGGGGTTTCCTGGCAGTAGCTTTACAGTGGAGGGCTCAGTGTGTGAGGGGAAGGAGAGGGGTTTAGAGGGATACCTGAGGCCTCACTTGCCCTCCCCCAAGGCCCTGTCTACAGATGGAGTCCTATTCTGAAGCCAAATAGGGGTAAGTGTAAAACCTTAGTGTAAAATTTGGGGGTAACCTAAGTGTAAAAATTTGGGGTATACAACTGTGCCGTAATAAAGTATGTGTGATGTGTTTTAAGTACCAATGAAATATAAGATATGATATATGCACCACACAACAGATATTATATGGAGATGTTTATTATATGAGCATGGGGAGAGGAGGAAAGGGGACCCCAGAGGGGAGAGAGAGAGAGAGAGACAGAGAGACAGAGAGACAGAGAGAGACAGAGACAGAGAGAGACAGAGACAGACAGACACACAGACAGAGACAGAGGAAGGGGGAGAGGGAGGAGGGAGGGGGTAAGAGAGAGAGACACAAGGAGGAGGGTTTGTCCTTTTATAAAATCCTGGGCAGGGGCACACCCAGTGGCAGGGAGGCAATGACATCACAGGTTGCTAGGCAGACTGGGGTAGAACCCTAACAATGTGGAAACACCTCAACATCCCAGACCTGCCCCTCCGGCTCCTTGCACAGTGCCCTCCAAAGGAGCTATTGCCTTCTTCTCTCTGACATCAGGCAACCACCCCCCCCCACACACACACACCCCCACCCCAGCAGAGTCTCAGCTTCTTGGCTTGCAGGCCCCTTTTCCTAGTCCCTCTGGCCTTTGTATGGAAATGGCCACAGTCTCCCAAGTCTTTGTTCCAAAAGCTACAGTAGGAAGCAGCGCCCAGGGCTCCCTCAGCAGAGGCTGCTGCCCTACTCAGGGATGTTAGTTGACTGCTTCATTGACCACTTCAGATGAGAGTAGCTCTAAGCTTGCCTGCTGTCACAGACTTAGGCTCTCTCTCTCTCTCTCCCGCTCACGCCCGCTCCCCCTCTCTCTCTCTCTCCTTTTCTTTCTTCTTCTCTCCCCCCCCCCCCCCCCAGCAAGAAGCCTCAGTCACAAACAATGTCTCTTCCAGGAGAGATAGGAGGGTCATCTTTTATTAAGAAGAAAGCTTTTGAAAGGCGACATGAGTGGTGTCCCCTCATTAGCAGGAGAGGGATCAGGACCAGCAATCTAGTTGATCAGCAGCCGCAATTTATTTTAAACTGCCCCGTTTTCTGGATGTCAGAGGATGACTTTTATGTATAATCTTATTTCCAATTTCAACAAAGAACATTTCACTCATGTTGGGTTCAGAGGTTTTGGTTTTTTTTTTTTTTTTTTTTTTTTTTTTTTTTCTTCTTCTCCTCCATAGACAATAACAGATTATAAAAGCGGCTCCCGGCTGCCCCCCACCCATCTCGTAGTGGTGTTGACATATGGAAATGAAGCAAATGTAATCCGTGTAATTACAAGCATTGTAAGCAGGGTACAATTAGTGTCTCTCTCCAAGCCGATGTTGTAATCAAAAGATGCTGGTGACAGAGTCCAAGGATGGAGGAGACGCTCCACGGAGTCCAACGTGGGTTGGAAGGAAGTTCCTTTCTTCTCTTTCCTCTCTTCTCCCCACACAGGGACAAATGTCGCCTCCTAGTCTCTCCTGAGTGGGTGAGGAGAAATCAGTTCTAATTATTTACTCCTCCCACCCAGCCCCACGCACACAGACAAGGGAGCCCGACTATAAAAATAACCCTGGCCACGTGGCAGGCAGGGCCAGGCCCCGCAGAAGCTTCAGTGTTCAGATGGTGTTTTTTTAAGGTCACCTGTTCTCCCAGGGGAACGTGAAGGCACCCACTGGCCAGACACCTGCAGGTCTCCCAGGTTGTCAGACACACTTAGGACTTGGGGATGTGGCCACAACAGATATTTTGCTTTTTTTTTTTTCCCTCCCCCTTTTCTTTTCTTAAAAAAAGAAAAAAAAAATCTTTGCTAGCATTTTGGTACCAGGAAGTGTTTGTAGTGAAGATATGACATCTGTCTCTTGAGAAATTAGGGCTGATCACAAAGGGGTGCCCAGTGCCTGCAGTTCCTGGAGAGGGGGAACAGCTCCGGTCACCTGGGGTTTGCCCACTTCCCGCTGAACAGCCAAATCAAAGGGGCTCCACAGACCCGGAGCTGTCTGCAGGGCTGTGGGAGAGCCACTTGCCCGGGACCTCAGCTGTCTCCCACCTCTATGAAGCACGCCCCTCTCCCGGTTCCTAAGCCCAGTGCCTGCCCAGTGTCCTCCCCTGCAAAGCAACAGCTCACCGTGCCTCCCCCACCTGTGCCAAACACAGCTCACCGTGCCTCCCCCGGAAGCCAGCTCCTAGCCACCATGGGGGTCTCCCGATGCCCAATGTGGCACTTGGGAGGGGAAGGCCACAGTTGAGTTTCTAAATGAATTATTCAAAGGGATTTCTTTGTTGCCTCTTAAGTGAGCATACCACTACTTGAATAAAAAAAAAAATAGGGGGAAGAAGATAGAAGGGGAGAGGGGCAACAAAGGGACAGAGACAGAAGTGGGAAGGAAAAGAGGAAAGAGGGAAGGGAGGGAGGAGAGAGGAGTGAGGGGCACGCATGAAGGAAAAGCTCTACTGTTCCTGTTGAAACTGTTCAGCTAACAAGAAGCAAGCCCTCCCTCCACCCCACCACGCTTCCCAGAACTCAGCTCTCATTGTAAAGTAAAATCTGAAGCCAGCAGTTCAAACTCCCACCAAAGCGCTTTGGTGGCCCAGTGTGGTCCCAGCAGTTCAAACTCCCACCAAAGCGCTTTTGTGGCCCAGTGTGGTCCCTCGGTTCACGTGTTTGAAATCCCATCTCCCCGTTCCCTAGCCGCTGGCGTCTGGACGCTGGAGACTTCCTTCCTGAGGATGGGGTCCCGCTGGTCATCTCCGTGGCTTTGTAAGGTTCCTCCCATGCATGGCAACACCCAGGTCAGAGTCCCCAGAATCACGAGGCAGATAAACTCCCATCTTTTGGTAAATTCTCCGGTCTTGGGTATTTTTGTGGAAGCAACTGAAAATGACCCTCACAGAGCTCTGTTTCCCTCCACGTCACACCCTCTCATCCAGACGTGTCATTTTGACTTTGAGCCAATTGCTCATCAGAGGGCGCTAGTTGAGAACACAGCACTGTCACCACAGGGGGACAGTTCAAAACGACAGTGTGGAGGGCAGGGCAGGGCACCCACAGTCACCATGTCGCTGCGGATGCAAACAGTGCCACTGGCTGCGAGACTGGCTGCTTCCTCTAAGTTCCCTAACTGACCCCACTTCAGAGTGAAATCTAAACACTCTAAACACTGACCAGACACCCTGCTCTAGTCCCTTCCTCTCCTGTCTGGCAGCTCAGGCCTCCTCCAAGTGCAGCATCTGTGACGGCCAAGGACAGCCCAGGATGTCCACCTGTGCTCATGACGCCACACCCCTCCTGGCTGCTGCTATGTGCCAGCTCTACAAGTTGGGACCCTGTTAAGCTGGACTTTACACTCCACACACCCAAAACACGGTCGCTGGAAGTTCAGGTCATAGAGGAACCTAGAGTGAAAGCCCACGTGTACAGATGGAGAAAATGAGGTCCAGGGCAGTTGGAAAGAGTTGGAAACCAAACTCCGGCTCGCTTCTTGCCATGTGGCTGTGTGACTCCTGACTGGTCCTGGGCGTCTCTGGTCTTCCTCTCTCCTCTCATGTGCAGTGGTGTGGAGACAATGGCAGCCTTGGTCATTGAGGTGGCTAGCTTTGTGCCAACTTGATGCAAGGTGGGAAAAATAATCCTTTATTTTGTTCCCTTTTTTTTTTTTTTTTTTTTTTTTGGTTGACAGGGTTTCTCTGTGTAGCCTTGACTGTCCTGGACTCACTTTGTAGCCCAGACTGACCTCGAACTCACAGAGACCCACCTGCCTCTGCCTCCCAAGAGCTAGGATTAAAGGTGTACGCCACCACACCTGGCTTAATATGCATCTTTATGTGACATGTATGTTCTATGTGCTATTTGCTGATAGATGTGTGATATGGGGCATAGTCATCTATCCACGGGACGCTTGAGGACAGTGCTTTCTGGCTTGTGGCTGGATCTGTTTTCCACACACTGAGAGCCGCCCCCACCCTCACTCCCACCATCCAGAATGGCTTTGCACCACATGAAGACCTCCATGCCTAGGCCTGCTAGCTAGGGACATTCTCCTGGGCTAAGTCCAGGTAAATCACCTCAGTTCAAGAAGGTCTGTGGTCAGGGCTCGGGGAGAGATGACAGAGAAGGTCCAGGTTGCACTGGGGTGCTATGCTCCCTTCTCAGTGCTTCTGCCTTGTTTCCTGTCTCTCTGCTTTATTCATTGTCTGTCTGTCTGTCCATCTGTCTATCGGGGTCTTGCTGTGTAGCCCGGGCTGACTGAGACCCCCTTCAGCCTTCCGCATCAGTGTCCTGAGTACTGTGAGGACAGGCGGGAGCTCCGCCCCCTGCTGAGAATGTTTTTATTATTAAACAGAGAAGTAGGTGTTGCACCTGCCTGGGGAGGGCAAGCGAGAGATCACAGGGACCGGTTCTGACCAGCTGTCTGGCACCGGGCTGCCACTCTCTGCTCTCTCTCTGTTCCTCATTCGTCTTTTCCAACAGTCACCTCGGGTGACCAGTTGGGACAAATGACTGGCTTTTAATGCAAGACTCTGAGATTGCTCTTCCGTTTTCAGCAGCTATAATATAACTCTCATTGCTGCGTCTAGGTCAGAGGCCAGGGCGTCTGCACGTCCCTGCTTACTGCCACTCACAGCAGCTGAGGCAAGTGTTCATCACCGATGAAATGTGGTACACACGCACCATGGAATGTTATTCGGCCATGAAAAGGGATGGGCCTGGAGACCAGTGAACCCCGAGAATGCATGTGTGGGCCTTGCTCCGTATTTATGTAAGAACCATGCTGGTGTAGGAGTGTGTTTTCTGTGATCCTGGACACCCCTCTACACACGGTATTTAGGAGAAAGATGCACACTCTACTGCTGGAATGTTCTGGAAAGGTACTTTTTTGTTTGTTTGTTTGTTTGTTTGTTTGCTTGTTTTTTGAGACAGGGTTTCTCTGTGTAGCCTTGGCTGTCCTGGACTCACCTTGTAGAGCAGGCTGGCCTGGAACTCACAGTGACTCACCTGCCTCTGCCTCCCAAGTGCTGGGATTAAAGGCGTGCACCACCACACCCAGCTGGAAAGCTACTTTTGAAGCAACTAGGGTTGTCTGTTCTTAACAAGCTGGTAATAGTTCCTGCACTCCCCAGGGCTGTGACTCCTACTTATTAAGAAGTGAAGACATGTCCCACAAAAGCCTAGTCACGTTTGTCCATAGCAACTTTACCCACAATTCCCAAGTGAGAAATAGACAGGCCATCACAAAAATAATTCCACCTGTGTCTATGTCTGTGTAGTGCATGCACACAGAGCCTCTGGAGGTAGGAAGAAGGTGTTGGGTCCCCTGACACTGCAGCCATGGACGTGTGGGTTCTGGGATAGATCCTGAGTCCTCTGGAGGAGCAAAGTTAATGCTCTTAGCCACTGTGACGTTGCTCCGACTCCAACAGGACACTCCTAATAGGCAAACGGCTACCCAGGCCGCAGGAGATTCGCACAACAGAACGCCCTTCAGCCACAGAGAAGAGTGGGCCGAGGTTACGCCCAGCACCTCAGGTGGAGCAAACCCACCTCAGTACGCTGGGTTTGAAAACGCCAGCCTGTGAGATTGTGCGATCCTAGACTCGTTTGCGTAAATGCAGAAAGGTTCCAAACAAGGTGAAGAACAGGTCCCCAGAGGTCAGAGGTCGGTGCTGGGGTGGCTGTGTTTTCCTCACGGTGACAGCAGCTGTAGCCTGATGTGGATGGATTTCATGGCGCTATCCATCAAAACTGAGAACGTGGGGCGTTCCCTACACGTGATCTGCTCACTTCTGAGCCCACAGCTTGGGAGGAAAGCAGGAGAGGGGACTCCAAAGAGCCACAAAGGTACATCTGTGGTGTCTGTCCACACTTGGCCACAAGCAGCCATCACCCACAGAGTGGGGCCTGAGAGCATCGCGTGGCACAGTGACTTCCAGCACTGTTCTGCACAGGCTCTCCTGGTTGAATGAACCAAATAAACGAAGCGTGGATTGTCTAGGAAGCTATCGCATCACCAGGTCAGAATCCAAGCCACCTGCGCTGACACCGCTCCTCTGTCCACAGCCGTGTGGCCCCCAGCCTCCCTCGTGGCTCCTAGTGAAATGACTGAGCCGCACCAGGATCCTCTCAGATCCCTGTGAGAGGAGATGAACCCATCTGGCTCAAAGGTCAGGAAACATATCCGTTCATAAAACAGTAAACTTGCCAGGTGTGTGTGGTGGCACACGCCTTTAATCCCAGCCCTTGGGAAGCAGATCTCTGTGAGTTCAAGGCCAGCCTGGTCTACAGGACCAGGACAGCCAAGGCTACACAGAGAAACCCTGTCTCAAAACAAAACAAAACAAAACAAACAGAAAAATAAAATAGTAGACTCTGTAGACGTCAGCTTCAGGAGCGGATGTATCTAGGTGCTCAACGCACTGACCTCTACCTTATCCCTGCTCAGATTTCTCTGTGCTGGTTTCACTCCTGGGTAAGAACTTGCCTGGGGTAACAGAGAGGATGCCGGGAGTGCGAAGCCTATACACACCCCGTTGTTGCTTAGCCCTGAAATGGGCTCAGCCCTTCCCCACACCCCTTTACCATTTAACACTGCCGTGGCTCACCTTTGTTCTACACTTCTCAGAAGTCTGGCGAGGTATGTCCAAAGGGTGGTCCTTCCATCACTGAGCCCACAGCGATGGATGTGGCAGATTGTAAGGACAACCGGGGCCCTATGCAGGTCACATGTCACCAGTGGCTGTAAGGAAGACCTCTGTATTCCCTGGTGTCGGCCATGCTGCTCATCGCTGTGACAAAACACCTGACGACGGAAGCAACTTAAGGGAGGAAGGGCTGACTCGGGCTGAGGTTGGAGGAGATGCAGCCGGTCACAGCAGGAAAGGTGAGAAGCAGACAGCTTCGTGTCAGGAGCCTGGGGCGCCAGCTTCTCCGCATCTCTTGCAGATCAAGCTGGACTGGGCTGCAAACCCCAAGGCCCCGCCCCCAGCACCCCACTTCCTCCAGTGAGGCTCCGCCCCCTGAGGGTTCGCAACCTTCCACGACAGCGCCACCTGCTGGGCGCCAGGTGTTCAGACAGGAGCCTGTGGTCTAGTTCAAGTTCAAACTGTCGTGTCACCGCATCGTCCTTTTCCCTGGTGGGCCCCCATCTCCCCAGCAAGGCGACCAGGCTCCTCCCCACTCAGTGTTTGCCTTTCAACAAACACATGTATGCACCCGTGCACACACACATACACACACATACACACACCACATGCACGTGCAATGCCTAATGGGGCTTTTTCTCCATCATAAAGTCATACGTGCGTGCATATGTGCACGCTAACGTATTTGCTGATCATTATTTTTCCTAAACACATCTCCACAATGATGTTCATCCATGTTCGGAAAACAAATAGCACAAGATCTGCATTTGTTAAAACCCTAGTTGCTGTCAGGGTGCCTCCAAGAAGCTGTAATTTGACTTGCTGTGTTCTGGGGTGCTCCACATCCTGTGCTCCTCCTACCACGGACATGTTTTTGTTTTCTTTTTTCTTTTTTCTTTTTTTCCTTGCAGGTCTTTCTATCCCTACAGCTGAGAAAGGTGGCTGAGTCAAAGCTACTTGGGGGGGAGGGGAAGAGAGGAGAGACTTTCCTTCCTTCCAAGAAGCTTACCAGAAAGTTGGGTGTGGCAGCGCACACACGTACGTCATCTCAGCCCTGGGTAGGCAGAGGCAGGAGGATTGTTGCCACAGGCTCAGGGCTAACCTCAGCTCTATAGCAATACCCTGTCTTAGAAAAAAAGACGCAAAGAGAGATGCTGGCCTGAGCCAGGAGGCCCGAGGACACTGTGAAACAGGGCCGTCAGTGCCCACCAGTCTAGGGGTGTAAGTGTGAGTCATCAGTAGCCGGGACCCAGCCAAGAATCCTGCGTCACACCGGAGACAGCGCCGTGTTCTCATTTTCATATTGCTTCCTGGGCAATGTGCAAACCCCACACTGTTAATATTTTGTAGCTCGGTATTATCCGCTCGGTAAAGCTTGAATTGTCTTCACGGAGCGTTTAGAGCCAGGTGTGAACAGAGTGTCCCGAGGAGCCCGTCACTTCACTGCCTGGCTCTTCCTGATGTTTCTTCTGCAAGGCGACACCGCTGAGAGCAATAAGGCCCACAAGCAGCCACAATCCTGCCCTCCTCCCACCAGCTGATAGCCCAATACAGCCTCACAGACGTACTGCTACGTTTGCAGGAACCCAGAGCACATCAGCCTAGTTCTTTTCCTCCCTCGTCACACCTGGTTCTCAAGGCAACCCCGGGACACCCCGTTCTGCAGAGAAGAAAGAGGGGCACCAAGGATGTGAATCGCGGACACTGCTGTTACCAACACTGACACACATCCAACCGTGGCTCACTTCTGCGTATAGTCAGTCTCCATGCTGAGGAACACGCACTATAGAGTAGACACTTCTTGGATGTGTCTGAGTTGAGCCTATGCTCAATTCTCTTTATTTAATCTCCAAACAAGGTAGCAAGGGAACTGTTTGCACAGGTCCCACACTGATACACGGTTGACCTCAGCCAGGCGGCCACGGCACAGAGAGTCAGGTCAGCTCTGTGAGATCAGTATACATCATTGTACTGAAGGAACTGGAGCAAAGCCAACTCCACGGATAGCGAGGGATGGTTTTGTTACAGTAGCACGCGCTGGCTGGTACACACGGCTCTGTGGGACAACACCAGGCTTAGACACAGAGGAATGAGTCTTTCATTGGTAGTAAACTGTCTGTTCTGTTTATACAGCCCATACCTAGGCATGGTTGGAAACCTGCCCTGAGCTCCGGAGAGGGCCGCCAGCATCATCAGGTGACCACGCTTTGAGGTGGACAGCTCTCCAGCGTGTGGAGAGACCTTAGGAACAGGACAGAGCGCAAAGCCTGCAATCTCCAGCAGTTGGTGTCACCTGTAAAGCCAAATGGAGTGGTGGGGGAAGCGCTGCCATATCCACCCACCCAACCAGAACACAGTCCAAGCTGCCACCTCAGAGCCTTCTCTCCCCCTAACTTCCCGGCTTCTTTGTTCCTGCTTAGAGCTGGCCTCCAAGCCTTAAGATGCTGTGATTTATGGCATTTTATGCAAATGACAATTGAGCCCTGCACAAAGCAGAGAAGGAGGGAAGGAGGGTCTGGGCTGGCTGGTGTGGTCCTTCATCCTGGTAGCAATGGCATGAGAGGAAAAGTTGAACGGGGGAGGGTACGGGGGGGGGGCGCTTAGCTGGCCTCTCAACTTCTTCCTTATCCCCAAATACCGTGGGGCCATGACCTTGGCCCACAGACAAGATCCCCTCAGCAGGCAGCTCTCAGGACACCAAGGAAACACAAGGCAGGCAGGGGGGCGGGGCAGGGGGGCAATCCACGCTGCACTAGCCGAGCCGAGGCCTGTGGTGGGAGTGCTCCTGGATCAGCTCCTGGGTCAGCCATCCATGCCTGAGCAGCCGCACTCTGTGCTCTGCGGCCCTTCTCTGTGAGTCAGAGAGGAGGAACACGGTCCTCGCCTTGAAGCACCACAGCGGCAATGCCTCGGGTCCAGTTAACTGTGCCACAGAATGAAGTGAACTAGGCTCCGTTAACTTTGTTTCCAAAACACCTTCTAGAGATTTATGTTCAGGACGCTGCCCATATTTAAAAGAAGGGTTGCCCAGCAGCGACTCTACTCAGAAAGCCAGCTCAGAAGAAGATGGGTGCATGAAGGAGATTGGGGCACGCAGGACACATTGCTCTATGGCAGGCCCCTTGCCCCCAACAGCACCACCTGGAATTAATTGCATTGTCCCTCACGCAGTTCCAGGATCCGTGTCCCAGCATCTGCCGGGCTCCCACTGCGCGTGGGAAAAGCCACCCGACTACGGCTCCTGGACCTGACCCTGTGATGAGGCAAGATCTGTGCAAGTGACTGATTTCCCGCCCCTCCCCCAGATCCCTTAGGGGCAGCCTGGAAACTGTAACTCCCGTCAACACTCTGGTCCTCGGTGTCCTCTGCTGACGCCGTCGGCTCCAGAAGCTCATCCCTCAGTTCTGTTTGTCCACCCTGTCAGCTGCCGGCCCCTCATGAGAGCTGAGCTCCTGTGTGGCGTCTGCTTCTCTTCTCGTACTGGTGCCCGACATCCATCGCCAAGGTCACTAGGAAACAGAGAGGACCGGAGAGATCCCTCTGGGGACAAGCTTGGAGCCGTGAAAACCCAGGAGAGGAAGCTGGGGAGACGTAGCCAGCAAGAGCACTGCCTGTACATATGTAAGAACCCGAGTTCAAACCCCGAGAGCCCACGTGAAACCCAGCACTATGGGGGGCAGAGACAGGATGGCTACTAGGGCTTGCTGCAGGCCTAATTCCAGACTCAGTGAGAGGCCTCCCTCATTAGGCAGAGGACACCAATGTCCTCCTCCAGACTCTTCATGTACAAGGGAGGTGAGCGCGCACGCGCGCGCTCGCGCACACACACACACACACACACATACACACACACACACACACACACACACACACACGCATCCTATGCCAGTGCTTTTGTTGGCTAGTTAGTTTTGTTAGCGTGGCACAAGCTAGTATTGTCTGGGTAGAAGGAATCGTAAGCGTCCATCCGACGGACCCGCAGGCAGGCTTGTAAAACATCTTCTTCATTAATGATTGGTGTTGGAGGTCCCAGCCCACCATAGGCAATGCTGCCCCGGGCAAGTGGTCCTGAGTTGTGTAAGAAAGCAGGCTGAGCAAGCCACGGCGAGCAAGCAGCGTTCCTCCATGGCCTCTGCTTCCGCCACTGCCACCCCAGATTTCTGCTTTGGCTTCCCTCAAGGATGGACAGGGAGCTGCAAGATGAAATCAGCCCTTTTCCTCCCCAAGTTGCTTTTGATCATGGCGTTTACCGCAGCATCAGAGGGCCAACGGAAACATGCCACGCACAAGAAGCCCAGACCAAAATGGCGTTCAACACCACAGTGTGGCCTGCGAGAGAGTGAGCGGGCAGCTGGGCTCTAGAGTAAGTCTCCTTTTGATTCCTGTTCATAGTGCATTCGTTTCTGTTCTTGGTGCTATGGTGTCCCCAACGGAAGCAACTTAAGGGAGTGAAGATTTACTCTTCTGACATCCAGGCTCACCCGGAAGCCATGGACCAAGGTGACAAGTGGAGGATGCCATGGGGAACAGTATTCCCACCTCTTTCTTTGACTCTCCCACTCTCCTGTGTGGACCTTGCTTTTCTTTCCCAGCTTCACTTATACCTCAGGGTCAGTGAATGAAATGTGGGCACAGGATCCCTCTGTCTACTTGGTCCGGTCCTGCAAGTCCTACAGGCTCTGGCACAGGCGGGCTCACAGGTACTGAGGACTGACTCCCAGGGGCTCCTCACACAGGGAACCTGTGAGGATGGCCACGGGAAAGACCCCATCAGGACTGACTGCCAGGTTGCCAGGGCCTTGGGTTTGCCCGTAGACCCCCCTCCTCTGGCACCTACAGTTTTCAGAGTATGGCTTCTGCAATCCTGGTGGGGGCCCCCAAAAGCTCATAAGCGAGGTGGGCTTTGAGGTAAGCTTGCCGTTGCGACACTCCCTCTGTGAGGCAGAATGTTTATGCTGCGACTCCAGGGAGGACAACAGACCGTCCTAGGCCTAAGAGTAGAGGAGACTTGTGTGCAGGAGGGCAGGGAGGAGACTCCTGTAAGAGGAAGGCATTTTCGGAGGCCACTGGCTCACGTATCTGGTCCCTTATTTCCCCCAGGTACCTAGGCTGGTTTTTTTTTCCTTTCCTTGTTTTGTTTTGTTGTTTTTTTGTTTTTTGTTTGTTTGTTTGTTTGTTTGTTTGTTTTGCTGTGTTGTGGTGCAAGCCATGGAACCCAGAGACCCACACATGGTCACCTTGGTGTGCCCAATGGTGTTTTAGATCTAGCAAGGGTGCGGAATTCCTACAGATGGCTCCCACCTGGAACCCTGAGCTGGCCGCAGTCAAGGAAATGTGTTTGTAGGAACGATGTTTTCCTGAGCACAGGGCGACTATGGGAATAGAGAGATGGTTCCCCCCGACTTGCAAGGGTTGCAAGGAAGGGGAATCGGAGCAAGGACAGGTTTGGGGCCAGGGCTGCCGGGTTAATGGCTGTCTCCCCCTCTATGCATGCCTACACCAGCTTGATTATTCTGACCTTGTTTGAATTCCTGGGCTGCATTCAACTCCCTCTAACCTCAGGACCTTTGCACACTCTAGACCCACTGCCTGTGGAAATGCAGACCTTTATTAAAACGTTTCGACCACTGCGTCCTCCAAACTCAAGAACCCACTTCCACACAGTTCTCTTCTTGACTTCTGACTACGCGCATTCTTTCCGTCACCATAATGCTTGCCCTGGCTTCCTGGCATTCCCTGTAGCCTATCAAGCTATTATAGCTGTCAGTCTAATGGCCCCAGGCCTGCACCTGCTCACATCTGCAGCCTCGCTCTTAGACAAAGCCTGGGGTGGCTAGTGCAACTGTTTGCTTCCTAGCAGGATAAAGGAAGGATGGAAACGGCAGATTCTGAAAAGGCCTTTACTCTGCCGTTGGTTTCTTTGCTGGGTTCCTAAACAGAGCTCATAGCAACAGCATTTGCTGAGTCCCCAAAGAACCTGGCCTGGCAAAAACCAGTAGCAGCAGCAGCAGCCAGCCATGTGGGTGTCCAGAGCACTGTGCCCATCTCACAGATGGGCAAAGAGAGGGCCCAAGGGTCTCAACTGCTTATGGATTGACAGGCTTTTTGTTCTTCAGCTTGCAGAGTTGACCCTGGGCTTGGAAGGCTCCGCCACTCCCATACCCCTGAGCGGTGTTCCGTGGGCATTGGCGCATGGGTGCATGGCGTTCAGTGAATCCAGCAGCAGCACCCTGGCCTTGTAACGTTCCGAGGACTTCCTGGCTGCCAGCCATACATCCAAATCCTGGGGTGTAACATCTATGATTCACCCCCCAGAGGTTCTAAAACAAAGCATATGGGCTTGGCCCACCCTGCAGTAGCTCACTTGGGGAGAGGCTGACTGGCTTCACTGGCTCTGGGTTGAGCTGTTGACAGCTCTCCCCATGGCACGACCCCCCTGCCAACTCTGCCGTAAAGACTAGTAAATCCGGCCACTTGTGTGTCTGATTTCCCTGTGCGTCACCCCCTAAATCTCTCTAAGTAGCAAGACTGGTCCATACCTGCCCTATCTAGGGACATTAGCGCCCTCTCAGAGGACAGTGGTGCCAGAGACCCCCAGGTTGCTGACGGGGACTTTTGTTTTTTTCCCATCTCACATGTAGCAGCATCTTTGCTGCCTGATCCAGCTGCCTCAGACACAAATTGAGACTCCAAAGCACCCGGAAAGGCTCCAGAGAGCCCCTCCCTAAACCAGGCTGGATGGCTCCAGTCAGTGCTCCAAGCAAGGCCCGTGGCTGTGTCTCAGCCTCAAACACTGATATGTGTGCCTAATGCTGACAATGCCATCCATGACTTCCTGCTGCTGCAAGCAGTGAGCGCTTACTGTATACTGTGCACTTGACATTATATCTTGGAAACGGACTTTCAGATGGAAAAGCTTGAGGTTTTTTTGTTTTTTAACTTCCATTGTGAGGGGTTTTTGTTTTCGTTTTTGTTTGTTTGTTTGTTTTTGTTTTTTTAACTTCCGTTGTGGATAAGTCACAGCTGAAGCTTGAGGAAGGTTAGGAGGCTGGCGCAGATCATACGGTAGAAGCTGGTGTTCACTTCAGGCCCCAGAGGTGCAGTGTGACACACATCAAACACCCCGAACCACGCCTCCCATTGCTGCTTGCCGTTTGTTTTCTGTCCTGTGATTGATTGCTGATGCACTAAACAGCCTACTATGTACCAGATGGCTCCCCCATCCCACTGATCATCGTAACTCTCACAGGACGAATGAACCCTGAATTCATTGTTCTGTAGAGAGCGACTAGGATCCCATGGTCCTTCCTGCGTGGGCAGGAGGGCCCCATCCACAGCAGCCCGAGACCTCACATGCCAAACACATCCTGGCATGTTGGTGCCCTGCACTGCGATCACAGGACTGCCAGCGTTCTTCTCCTGAGTGAGCCCCCATAGCGCATGCCTCCCCAACGCTGGGCTATAAACTGTCCTTGCTCTAGTCCCTAAGGCAACAGGACTGTCCTACCCAATGGCCTGGGTGCCAGCCAGCCCAGTCACATGATACCCCCCTCACCCCAGCTGTGACTCTAGGGAGGCTGGGAACTAGGTGGGGAGGGAGGGTCCGGCTGTCCCAGGTAGGCAGTTCCCAGGTGTGGCTCCCTGCCACTTCTGAGCTGAGGTAGCTTCCTCAGCCCCTGAGGTCTATGATGTCATTCAGGGGCCATGAGCTTTACTCCACCCAGTAGGACCTTCGGCACCTCTGCGTTGTCTCCTCCTTGCTGTGGGGTCATGTGACTGACAGGAGACGGCGGAGCCTCGTGATAGCCACAAGCTAGGCTCAGCTGTAACTGCATCCCGGTGCAGAGCCAGCACAGAGCACACCAGGGTGTGAGGGGCGCCTGAGTTCACTGTGTTTTAGGATCGATTTGTTTTTTACTATATGTGCGTATGTGTGTGTTGAGTGTTTTGCACGCATGTGGGCCTGGTGTGGAGGAGGCCACAAGGGGGCGCCAGATCTCCTGTGACTGGTTGTGAGCCACCGGGGGTGAGCGCTGAGAACTCAACCCGAGCCATCTCTCCAGCCCTAGGAGGGGGGTGTCTGGGTCTTGCACACCATTTTGCCTGCTGTGGCCTAATGTTTGGTCCCTGAGGGACCACTTCTTCCCCAGGGGCCAGAATCATGTTCACACTCTGTCACCACCTGACCTACCACACACGCGTGCACACACACACACACACACACACATACACACGTGTATGTATGTATGTGTATATATGCATACATATACATAAATTCATATATATATACTTACATACATACATGCATACATACATACATACATACATACATACACATAGCACCTTACTCAGTCTCCACCCAGGGAGCAGAGGGCCAATGCATCTCCATTCCAGACCTGGCTCAGTGTGCCCTCAGCCCCCACAGACATTCCAGGAAACAAAACAAAACAAAATGACAGCCACGTGGCTATACTGCACAGGCCCCTTCACAGCTCCTCCTGTCATAAGAGTTCTGCTCAAGAACATGCTGAGATCAGTTTGTTCAACACCTTCACGCCGAGAACGTAAATATCAAGAAAGGGAGCCTAGCAGGGCGAGGGAGGAGGCCCAGAGCGATCCCTTTCAAAAAGCCGTAATCCCTTGGTCACAAGTGTTCATCTCATAGTGATCTTAGCCAAGTGCGTCCTTCTCGCCTCTGCTGAGCATTGTGGCCACTTTCTTTGTCCTGCCTGCCGGAAGCATCGGTTCTCATGTGTCTCAAGGCCCCACTCTCTCCCTCTCATATTCCTTTGAAATAGGATAACGTTAGTGTCTCAGAGCAAACAGGGACCTTCTAGACAGGCCAGCACACACTCTCACCCCACAGCTGGGAGGGGAAGGTCTCCTGCACAGTAATCATCTTCTTGGAGGCCATGACGCAGCCTGTCCCCGCCTAAGTGCCTCTTTCACTGGGCGTGGCTGGGAGTCAGGGACCCAAGCCTTCTGACCAGGGCTGAGCCATAGCCACAAGCTCAGTCCTCGTCCCTTCAGATGGCTCTGGGTACCGTGAGCTGTTGCTTGCCCGTGGCGTGGTTGAAACTTGCTCGGCCAATGCGATGAGGGTGCTCACAGAACCCTGTGCGTCCAACCCTGTGCATCCTCACACACTTGACATCACAGAAAGCTGCCTGGGGCTCTCCCGGCCAGTGTGAAGAACTTCCCCACTGATCGATCTGAGCTAGTGTTCAACCCCTCTAGGGGATGACTGACCGGGAAGAGCCAGACTTCACACAGCCAGGATCGAACTTGGCTTGCTCCTAACTCACTCCCACCGCTTCGGCCCCCAGCTATCGCCTCCTTAATCTCTGCCCTGTGAGGAAACCTGAGTGTGCCCAGCACCCACAAAGCCATGTGGGAGCTGACAGGAAAAGCCAGGGAAGCTGCTGGAGAGAATGGGGTTCACGCCCCTTCCACGCTCTCTCACGAGGACTCAGGGGACAGACAGGCCCTGAGGAAGAAAGAGGTCACTCCAGGGGAATGCTCCCTAATTAGAAGGCAGCCAACAGGGCTTCAACCCAGGGCTCTGGCTGGAGCCCCAGCCCCACCCCATCCTCTTGGTCTGTCCTCCTGGGCCCCTTGAGACTAGGGTGAGTCTGGGAGGCCAGTTACTGAACGTAGACCCTAAAGTCACCTGTTTGGCTTTATTAATCTCCTAAAATATACTCCGCAGCTGCCGCTGAGCCCGAAGGGCTTGTGTTTCCCCTTAGAACCTGCTAAAGAAGCGGGAGTGTTGATGAGGATGGACCGAGGCGAATCTGCCGGTGGCATGCAAGGCAATGCGGTAATTGCTATGGAAACGACTCATTATAATTCAATAAAAAGGGAGAGAAAAAAAGAGTTAAGTTCTTTGTGGTGCCTGGGACTGTCTTCATGTCCCACACACACGTCTTCACATCCTGCACACGTCTTCATGTCCCATACACACATTTTCATGTCCCGCACACACACCTTCATGTCCCGCACACGCATCTTCATGTCCCGCACACACACCTTCATGTCCTGCACATACATCTTCATGTCCCGTACACATGTCTTCATGTCCCGCACATGTGCCTTCACGCCCCCCACACACACCTTCATGTCCCCCACACACATTAGCATGAAATCTCGCCACACAAAAGGGTCTGGAAGGTTCAGCAGAGATGGAGCTAGAAGAAAGGGAACTCACTTTGCAAGAGCGCTCTCCCCACCCCCTCCCTCCCCCGCACCCTGTCTTCTTCAGAAAACAAAAAGGAAAACTGAGCAAAATATTTGAGGTTTCTGTACAAAGTGGTGAGCAGGCTGGCGGATGCGAACACAGCTCACGGGGTGAGGATTCCGTCCAGCCTGTTAAAGGACCTGAGGCCTGACGGAAAGGGTCACCTGCTTGGGGGTGGGGAGAGAGATGAGACTTGCCATGAAGTCCTGTGATTGATGGCTTGAGTGTGGATACCTGGGACTCACTCTGGGGACATGCTGGGTGATACTGGGGCAGGGCCACCACCCTCCCTGAAGCTCCTGCTACAGCAAACACTAACCAGCAGTCTGCTGAGAGGAAAGCCACCAGACCCTTTCTGTGGCATGCTTGCGGAGTGTTCCATGCTGGGTGTGGGACTGAAGCAGGGGACTAGGTTGAGGGATCAGGTTGGGAATCAAGTGGGCCATGCTCTGGGTTGGTCTCTCATGGGAGTTGAGTCTTTTTAGCAGTGTGGGGTAGTGCGTGACTTACCTAGGCCTCCCTTCCACATCCCTCTTCCTTTGCCTCAGACTCTGGGAATATGCATTTCTGCAGTGCATGCTGGGACAATGCCAGCCTCTCCCCATAGGGAAGCACCACAAGGAGCCTCAAGGTGGCCCAGAAAAGGGCAGCTGTGCCCACCTCAGTCTCTTTACACAGACAGCCAGAGCCATGGTAGCTTCACCTCAGTTATGTCACTGCATTTATTCCTCTTCAGAGACTGCATGGAGCTCCTCAGAGCACTGGGCACCCATAGAGCACTGGGCACCCATAGAGCACTGGGCACCAATAGAGCACTGGGCACCCACAGAGCACTGGGCACCCATAGAGCACTGGGCACCCATAGAGCACTGGGCACCCACAGAGCACTGGGCACCCATAGAACACTAGGCACCCACAGAGCACTGGGCACCCACAGAGCACTGGGCACC
>OU015754.1:36864463-36875980 GCA_907169655.1 Acomys percivali | reverse complement strand
CAGAGTGGCCGGGATCTGAGCATGCGCAACTGCTGCCCGGCTAGCCACACCCACTTCCAGCTCCACCCTCTACCCCAGCTATTAGGGCCCTGTCTGGCACCTTGCACAGGGCTGTAGCTCTCCTACTGCCCACCTCAGGCAAGTCCTCCTCGGACTGCAGCTTTCAGGCTCCCAGAACTTTCTCTGCCAAGTCTGACTACAGATTATGAAATATATGTCCCTCTATTCCCGGCCTCTCCTCTGAACCCTTTTGTTCCTAGGGCCTCCCTCACTCAGCTTCTGTCCTTCTGTCTACCTCTCCACTGGCCCGTGCTGCGCTCACTGTGTCCACCTGTGTCCATCCTTTCAGAGACACAGCCAAGACTCTGCAGGGTGAGGCTCTGTGGGTGATTTCTTCCACCAAGTCACCAGCTGGCTCAGTGCTGGCCTGTAGCCACCTTATCACGGAACTCGATGCTCCGTGAGGGCGCTTCCCATAGCTAGCGCAACCACCACCACTCCATCCTACCCACGCCCCCGCACCCCACTCCCCCCAGACCCCCACCGCACCCATCCCACATAGCCTGTGCGCATGCGCACCAGCTCCCATACTGAGTTCCTCAAGAAAGCACCAGACCGGGAAAGCTGCTACCCTTCCTCTGGGCCCAGAGGAACAGCCACGCTTGGGTGGAGTCTCCAGGCTTGGGATGCCCACACTTTGAGGGCACTCACCCTTCTGAGCTGCTGTTTCCTGTATGACTTGCCCGGGTACAAATGTGCCCCAATCCCTTTTTCTCAACCCCGCCCCCATCCCATCTGTTCCCTTGCTTCCCAGACATCGGCCTAGGCCAGGTTGGGAACTCAGCAAGTCTAGGCTAAGACCTCCCCTCACCACCCCCTGCAGACTTGGCTCCCTAGCCGGCTAAGGAGAGACATTAACAAGAGCATCAGGCCTCCCTACGAGCCAGGGGTGTGGCTGCAGCCTGCCTGGGTGCAGCCGGGCATCCACACTGGGCCCATCCCAGACACTGACACCCCAACAGGCCATTCATCATAGGTCCAGCAGCCCCCAGGTGACGGGGTGGGGGGGGGCAACAACTGAGGATCACCACACTCCTGGCTCCACCCGCTCCCCAGCTCCTCTGCCGCCCCGGTTCACGGATGGGCACCCCCCCCCCGCCCTCCCCTGCTCTTGGCGCCTGCTCAAGCTGCCTGGTGAACTAAATTGATTTTTTATCGTTGCTCTGGAGCGAGCTTAATGAATCTGTTAGTGACGGCTGCCTGCCCCAAAAGCCTCTCAGTGCCCGCGCCACCAGAACGCCTCTTCTTGCAAAGGAGGGGGCGTTATTTAAGGCTCAGCCTGGGCTCTGGAGAGCTGCAGGCATCGGCTGAGAGGTTTGCTTTCCTCCTGGGGTGCTTCTCGTGGTAAGAGGGGGCTGGAAATGGGGCCAGAGGTAGGAAAGCAACACTGGGAAACGTTGAAAGAGTTTGCTTTGCCCTGCGTGCTGGGGACCAACAGTCCATCCACGCACCATCAACATCTATACGTCCATCCATATAGGTCCATCCAGACACCCAGCTCTCTAGGCACATATTCATGCAGCCATTACTCTTGTATGTGCCCACCCACTCACCACCCATTCACTCACCACCCATCCACCCACCACCCATCCACCCATCCATCCATCCATCCACCCACCACCCATCCACCCATCCACCCATCCATCCATCCACCCATCCATCCATCCACCCATCCATCCATCCATCCATCCATCCACCCATCCACCCACCACCCACCCATCCACCCATCCATCCATCCACCCATCCACCCATCCACCCATCCATCCATCCATCCACCCATCCACCCATCCATACATCCACCCATCCACTCATCCACTCATCCACCCACCACCTCACCAATCAAAACACCACCAACTCATCCACCTACCCAACCCACACACCCATCTGTCCGTGTGTCTGTCTATCCATGCCCACCCCATCCGTGCATTTGTCCACCCTACATCCCTATCCCTCGGTGACTTTCCGTCTGTCTGTTTAAATACCCGTGCTTTCGTGTGTCTGTCGTTTTACCCATTCGTCTTATCACAAGCACAACTCATTGTGAAAACCTTCATGTTTAGTGTGTGGCCCACACGGTCCCACAAGCCGGCCCGGACCTACTGCCACAAATGCTTCCTCTTACCCCGTCTGTGACATCGTGGCCTCTCAAACATGCCCAAGCTCCTTTGTACCCATTGTCTCTTCTACTAGAGGCATGCCTTTCCTTCACCAGGCCTCTAGTAAAATTTTGCACCCCAGAGACTGGCTGGAACCACTTCTGACTCATGTCAGCAACTCCCTGTCTCTTCCCCACCACCACACACCCTTGGTGTTTCATTTCTTGCCCCCCGATGAGCTATTGGGTTTTTTGTTTTGTTTTGTTTTTGTTTTTCACTTTGTTTTCTGTTGTCTTCTGCTGTTCTGCAGCAGCCAGAGCAGTATGCCGGGTCCCATCTGTTCTATGAGTCCTCTCGGCCAGATGCCTCGCCACACACCTGTAGATCCTGAGTTTGAGGCCAGCCTGGGCTACGCAGAGAGATCCTGACCCTCAGAGACGCACACATAGCCAAGCTCAGGGGAGAAACGACACTAGGAGCAGCTCAGGGCTTGAGAGGCGCCAGTGAGGCAGAGTGACATTGGATGGGCTTGTGCAGGTGGCAAAGGCATGTGCTGGGCAGCTCAAGTCACAAAGCTGAACGGCGAGCCAGCAGTGGCCTCCCGGAAGCCTCGGAAATGCAGATTCCCGGCCCAAGGACGGCTCAGTAGCCTGCAGTGACAGGCTATGAAGGTCCCAGGCCCGGGGAACCTGCCTGCACCTCTCCACTTCTGTGTGTTTGAAATATCCATAGTGGAAAGTTGGAACCATGTTTTTTTTTTTTTTTTTTTTTTTTTAAAGAACCTGCATTCAATGGGTGTAAACACAGTGGAGCTTAGGACTCTGCATCTCAAAAAGCTCATGGCGACCTGACACGGAAGATCCACGGGGCACACACTTTGAGATACACAGAGCTGCAGAAGCTGTGGGAGAGTGTGAACCGAGTACAACACAAGCAGAAAGCTCTGAGGGATTGGATGTGCACAGGACTTAAGGCTATGCTTCAGTTAGTCTCTGAGTCTTTAACAGAACACTCGAGGCCATATCCTTTTTTAAGTACAGGTTCCTTTGGCTCAGTCCTGGAGAGCCCAGAGCACAACGCTGAGCCTGTGGTGACCTCATGCTGTGTACTGACATGGTGGACTCAGCCCACAGTCGGGCTACCAAGGCCTCCATGGGGCCTCGTCTTCATGATGCCATCTTATCCTAACCATCTCCTAAAGCTCTCCACAGGCATGGACGGACTCTGGGGGATATGTCTCAAGTGCGTGCAAACAGCCATGCCTGACCCCCAAACAGAAGAGGCCCCCATAATCAGGGAAGGTGCCTGGCGTCTGGGTGAGCTCCCTTCACACTCACTCAAGCTTTGGCTGCTAGGGAGTGTCCAGGAGGCTCCAGCCAGAGGCTGCTCAACCTCAGCACCTCCCTCTGTGAGCTTGGGCTTCCCCACTCAGCCCCTCCCAAGCTCCCTGAGGTGTAGACCCAGGGTTCATGTGCTCCTGTGCCTGCTTGGTCAGAGCATCCACCCAGCAGGTTCTGCCCAGCTGCTGAGTCCACCTCATAAGTTCCTGCTGTGGCCCACAATGGAACCAAAGTGTCTCCTGCAGTCCTTCCTTACACACACACACACACACACACACACACACACTCACACATGCACACACACACACACACACACACACACACACAATGTCTCCTTTGTGACTTTGGTAACTGTAAAAGAATTTTCTTCTTGTCCTCAGCATCCTAAATGCCCATGCCCGTTGTCATTTCTTCATATCATCAACATCCTAAATATTGAAAATGATTAGGCCAGCACCCAACACATGGTAGGTGAATTCACTCACTCACTCATCCATCCATCCATTCATCCAAGCGTTGTTTAAGCAAGCCAGGCAGTAGGAGTGTGAAGTAGAAGCACAGATGAGTGAGTGAGTGAGTGGATGAGTGGGTGGGTGGGTGGGTGGGTGAGTGAGTGAGTGAATGAATGAGTGAATAAATGGATGAATGAATGAATGAAGAGTGGATCCTCTGTGAAAAGCATCGAAGCCGCAGTGTCTATCTGCCAGTGCTGGGATAAGCATTTTACAAACGATTTATCCCACACGGAGCACAGAGCTCTCAGACACAGAGAGGCACTGCTGCCTCAACTACCAGATGGAGAAAGTGAGGCATGAAGAGAGAGGGGCACCGTGGGGCCTGTGAGCCAGAGCGTCCCCCTGCCTCCTCCCTCCCTGCACCCTCCCCTCCCCCAACTCCCTGGACACCAAGTCCCAGAAATGAGTAGACAGCAATCAAAGCCAGGTGATCCTGCCCTTAAACGGAAGTCCATCTGGCGGACAGTATGAGCTGTGCAGTCTCAGGTCAAGGCTGAAGTGAAAAAAGGCAGCTGTCCCATGGTGAGTGTTCCCACTGGGCAGGACCCAGCCTGCCTGGACCTCAGAAGCCCAGTCGACAGGACAGCAGTGGCTCCTGTGGTGCTGGGCCCGGCAGGCTTCTGAGAGCACAGCGACCACCTGATGGCTCCCCAGGGGGGTTACAGATGCTGAGAGCTGATGGTCTGGCCCTCCACCCACCCTCCTGAGCTCCCGTAGAGGGGGTGACAATTGACCCCTGTCCTTGCTAATCTCCTTCCTCTCCTTCTTGGAATTCCTAGAAGTAGCCATCAGGACATTAGGGCATCAGGGAATGAGCAGGCAACTCCAGGGCAAGGTAGCTGCTCACCCTCTGCAGCACAGTAAAGTCCACAGTCTGGTGTAAAAAGCCTCATAAAAACGTTGAAGACAATGGTGGTTAATGCTATCAGGGAGAGGAAGGCAGCATTCTGAAGCCCAGAAACAAAGACATAAATCACAGAAGCTTTGGAGAGCGGATAAATGTGTGTACCTGAAATTAAAACAGGGGGAAAAATCAGTGTGACTAAAGAGATCATAAATGAAATTAAAACCCAGCTACCAAATGGATGAGCTTCAACACTTATATATTTTAAAAAATGGTTAGTAGCTTGCCGTATAAATATATTTTAAAGCGTGCTCACACATCAGGTGGAGACACTAATGCCTACAGGAAGGGATGCCCCTGGAGAAGGCATGTAGATGGCCACAGAGACACAAACGGCTCTGGAGCAGGTGGAAAGTATGTCCCTGATTTCACCAGAAGCCTTTGGTGGCTTCAACACAGGGTCTTGGTGAGTGGGTTTGGCGTTGGCCAGGGGAAGAGGACCTCTAAGGCCAGGGAACCCCTCTCCTGGAAGCCATTTAGTCACCTGCAAAGTACCTTAAAATTCATGATCCAGGTCCCCTGAAATGGCTCAGTCGTGCAGGTATGAGGACCTGGGCACAGCAAAACACGCTTACAAGCCCAGCACTGGTGGGGACATGCGCAGGCAGAGCTGACAACCCAGCCAGATTGATAAGCTTTAGAGTCACTCTGTCTCATAAAAACAAAGGTGGAGAGCCATGGTGTGGCACCCCTGATACCTTCTCAGGCCTCCATGGGTATGGGTGGATGCAAGCACAGCAAACGCGCACGCACGTACCCACGCGACGCACGCCACTCCCACTCTCGGTGCCCTCCCCTGTTCTTGGACCGTGATCCCGCATCGTGTATCCCGGGACTCAAGCCCCTGGGAAGATCTCAGATCCAGACAGAACCAGAGTCATCCTGAGTGTTCAGGATCTGCTCTACCCTGGCCATGGGGTGGGATTCTGAAACGCACGCTGTGTATTCAGACACACTGTGGCCAGAGCGTATCACGCCCCAGCCCTCATTTCTGAAATGACCCTGAGGTGAGAGGTACCTGTCCAACGCTGTGCCAAGGCAGGATGGCAGAGAGACTTCTGTAAAGTCAGCAGTAGAGCCATAAGAGAGTTACTTTTCTTCTTCTTTTACATATATATTGTTTTTTAAACACACGTCCCTCTATTCCTTCTTTTGTCTGCAGTATGGTTTTGCTGCTGTTTGAAGAGATGAAGCCTTTCAAATGTAGCCCAGGCTGGCCCAAACTTTGCTTTGCACCTGCCTGGGGATGTCAAACATGAGACCCCATGCTCGGCTAAAGACTACTTAAAGACATTCTTCCTTTCCCGAAATCCAGTTTGTTCAATTGCTATTAAATGGCTAATACTGACTAGGCAAACCAGCCTTGGATTTTTTTTTTTTTTTTAATCCTTGGGATGAAATCCAGGGCTTTATGCCAGGTGAGCCAGGGCTCTACCACTGAGCCACTACCCTAGGCCACATTTGAAATTTTCATTACAACTGAAATTTTCATTAAAATGAAACCTTTCAATAAAAGCCCACAGCACTTATAAAAATTTTCCTCAACTGGGAGCCATCTGGTGAAGGCTTGCACTGCTCAGGTGGAGTTTCCAGCTTCTGGCTGCTGTGGCAACTGTCACTGTTTTGGACTGGTGACACTCAGGGCCGGGAGTGTTCACCTTGAAAGCAGAGGGGCCAGAGCTCCATACTCAGCCACACAGAGAAAAAAGTCTTGCTTTTTCTCTGTCATGGGCCCACTGCCATGTAGGACAACAGGAGACCATGGTCGCAACTCACTAGATGACAGTGGCTCTCCCAGGGGGGACAAGCCCAATCCAAAAGTGTGCCCCAAATGTGCCAGTAGGAGACACAACCCATCCACCTCAGAATCCACTGGTACTGAGGGAGAGAGATAGGGGAGGGCGGGGAGAGGGAGGCACTTCCTGGGCCACACTGGGAACATCACTCGTGTTCCCTTAGCTTTTCACCCAAGGATACTTCCAGATGCTCACTATATGAGCCAGGAGCCCTGCATTCAGGCTCTCACCAGATCTGAAAAGCATCTCTAAAACCATCCATCTTCTGTCCACATCCACGTGCACACGGAAGACAGTGCCCTGTCATCCCAACTCCGCCTGAGAGGAAGCCGCGGTCCCACAGAGCCCGTCACCACACCAGCCGGTTTCTGGATCCTGTGTAGGAGATGCTCAGGGCCTTCCAGAGGATAATGTGTGAACAGGGAGGTGACACCCTTGCTGGGGTAGATAAGCCGGACAGGGTTGGTACCCAGATAGAGTTCTTTCCACGGGAGCCTGGCGCTATCGTTTGTTTGTGAGGCTTCGATGGGCTAAGGAGCCTTCGAGAATGATGTGGTTACAAAAAACAAATAATAAATAAAATGTTCAGGGAAGAAGCAGGAGAGGTGGGGGAGAAGCCATTCCATGCAGAGCTAAGGCCAGGGAGGGGCTGACGTTGAGTCCTGGTAACAATGAGGCCACCACTACAGGAGGGAGCTGCCCCTGGGGTGTGGGGAGCTGAAGACCCAGCCAGGGCTGACTGGAAGCAGGCGGCAGGTCCCAGGTCTCCCGCCCTCCACATGTGCATCACTGCTGCCCATTGGCAGAACCACTCCCTCTCAAAGCCATGGACAAAGGAGTGACGAGCTAACTGCGGAGATGGAGAGGCAGATGCGGGAGGCGGCATGCGCGTGTCCAGCACACCCAGAGCAGTCCCTGCCAAAAACCCTCTATGCGCCACACAAGGAAATGAAGTTATTCACAGAGAGGTGTGACAACTCCACTGAAGCCACACAGCGGGGAGGTAGAGCTAGGATCAACGTCTACTTCATTTGAGCCCCTAAGCACCAGGCTTTGCAGTGTGGAGGGCCTAGGCTGAAACCTCAGCCTGACACTTAAGGGCTGCTGGTCTTACATGCTGCCCTGCGCCTGTAAAGCGGGGCTAGCAATCCCTGCATCAGCTGGACTGTGAAGGGCAGGTGGGGCGTGTAGAGAGAGGGAGGCACTGGGTGCTGAGCACCAAGTTGGACAAGGCCTCCCCCCGCGCCACCCCCCCCCACACAACTCCCGGCAGTTATTAACTAGCGTCAGGCTCTGCATTATGCATGGGGCAATTTGTCTGCCTCTCCCTCCACCCGCAGCATCGATCCCCACGCTCGGCGGCCTCATTGAGATGCAGGGCCACAGCCCTGGGACTCCATCCCAGTGTCTGCTCAATAGCTTATATTTTTAATTTGTCAATAATCAGTTCAGACCTTGGACGGAGCCCCGTGCAAGGCTCAGCAGGGTTGCCGCATGGGGAGGAGGTGTTGTGCGCCAAAGGGAAGGGAAGAGTGACCTCTGCATCAAAGCAAACCTGGGTGGGGAACAGGAACAGAAGGGGACCGGACCACGTTCTGGGGACCAAGGGAGCCAAGGCCAGGGCATGCACCCCAAGTCAGTCAGCCTGCGTCCCCTGTGTCCCAATCCCCACACAGGTGCAGGTGAACTCGACCAAGACACAAAGTCTTCTAGTGCCTCTGTCCCAAATTTGTGAAGAGTTTGGAGGGCCGTGGGGATGATCTGGTGCATTCATTCGGAGCTGCCCTTAGCACGCAGAAGGTGTGTTAGCGGCGTGTGTGTTAGCTACTCAAGTGACACTGAGTGTTTTCTTTTACAAAAGGTTTTCTAAAAAGTGCGGCAAACAGAGGCAGTCAGTCCACAGTGGCCATTGCTGCACCCGGAGAGCCTGACACCGCACAAGAGAAGCATAGTTTCCCATCTCATATCTGAGAGAGCTGAAGCTCAGATAAGGTAACCCATTGGCTCCGGCGGTGGCGGGGGTGGGGTGGGAGGAGATGTCACACAGCAAGGACACAGGGTTGGACACTCAGAGTGTAGGTTCCACCTTCGCTGTTCCAGTCAGGCATGTTACGGTCCTCAACACAGGGCAGAAAGGCCTCATCCTTCCCTGGCCTCCCCCCTCACTCCTGGGTCCTCCTGCATCTTTCACTGGGGCATTCTTGTCCCCCAAAAGGAAAGGAAGAGACTAGGAGAGGCCTCAGGGCTGGAAGGGATGTGTGAGGGTGGGTGTGGTCTTCCTCCAGGAAGCAGGGTCCTCCCAAGGTGAGGACCGGTCAGAACAGCTCAGGATTTGAACGTGCCACAGGAGGCCAGCAGGTCCTGCCTCTGACATCACCGATGCTGGACACCTGACCCCACAGTCACCGTCTGTATGTCGCGTCTCTTCCTGCATGACTCACTATTGGCTACAAGAGAAAATGAAGGGTTCACCATTCTTCAGGGTCCCTGAGGCCACGACCCTGTGCTGGTGGGAAGCAGGCAGGCAAGTCCAGGGACACTGCTTCTACTCCCTGAGTGTGTAGTCCAAAGTGAGCCCACCCACCAGCCAGCCGCCCACAGGACCTGAGTCACTGGAGAGTCAGAAGGTTGAGACTACCCCAGCTCCTCACCCTGACCCACTGTTTACCAAGCTGGTTACTGCACGGGGTCTGGAGAACTGCGTGCGTGGTGTGCTGCCTTTCTCCTCTTCAGCCTGGGGATCCAGCAGCACTGAGGACTTTCCTCCCACCACACTCCTGTCTCCAGAGACCTTTCCCCCAGAGCCTGTGTCTATTGATAGCCTTATTTCCTCTGGAGAGCTCTCTGGCGCTGGCGGAATCCCCATATGCGCACAAGTAGGAAACTGCAAATGCCCCTGAGACTCCTCCAGCCAGCAGGGATGCTCTCATGGGTGGATCTCGACGCTCTACAGGGCCCGAGCTTTGAGAACCTCCGCAACCACTTCCTCTTGCCCTTCCTCACTGAGAAGATGGGAAACCGAGGCAAGGCAGCTTGGGAGACTGCTCGAAGAAAGATATGGCAGGCGGTGTGGGGATGACCTTCTTCATTCACAACCCCATGTATCTCCCCAGAAAGACCTGGGGAAAGCCCCAGAAGGCCACTGTGGCACTTGGGCCTCTAGGAGACCCTGGAATGGATGGGTCCTTAGTAATCCCCTTCCCCAGGATACAGTGGGTGCTCAAGAGAAGTGAGTGTCAGCCAGGGCACACTGGTACCTTACAGTATGAACACAGATGGCTCACAGCTTCACTCTCTAAATCTAACTCATCTGTCACTGGGCCTTGTCAGCTCAGAAAAAAAAAATCAGGAAAGAGCTATACCACCACTACCATCTCCTGCTCCTCCCCTCCCTCCTCCTCCCTCCTCCTCCCTCCTCCTCCCTCCTTCTCCCTCCTCCTCCGTCCTTCTCCCTCCTTCCCCTACCTCAACTACGGGTCTTTGAAATCTTGCAGGTGTTTCAGCAAAACTTCCTTAGAAGTGCTGGAGACAGCGACGATTGCCCTGAGCCCACGTGTCTTGCACACCCTGAAGATTCTGAGAGAGGACCAGGGCTGGCAGAAGAGAATCCTCACACACACCCCTGCCTCACACCCACCTCGCGCAGAAGGGCCTCACCAACCACAAACCCCACAGAGCTCGCCTCCGGGTTTTCTCGGAAGCTCCGATCAGCTTCACAGCACAGCCACTTTTGAACGGGAGCAGGAAGCTTGCAGTGGGCATCCCCGCAGGGGCTGCCCTCTCTCTTTCTGTTCTCCCTGATCCGGGCTGAGGACAGCAGGTTGGTTTTGCCGTCGGGAGCACTGGGATGTGAAATGGGCCGGGGAACAAATGAGGGAGAGGAATTCAACGTGTCTGGGCTTCTCTGTGGCTGGAGTTTATTCATGCGGGAAGTGAGCCGAGTCTACAGATTTCCCATGGGACTCAGAGTGTCAGCTGGCCTGGTGACAGGCAGGCCCTGGGGCAGGGCTAAGGGAAGGGTGGAAACGCTTGAGCCTTGTAGCAGCCCAGGGTCTCTCACTCTCCAAGGTAACATTCTACACTCTGTGTGGCCTGGAGCAGGCTGCTGCCCACCCTGAGCCTCAGTTTCCCTATTTGATAAGCAAAGGCTCTGGAGCTGTGTAACAGCGGGACTAATGTCCTCCTGATGGTAACTGGCCTGTGTGTGTGTGCCATTCGAAGGGATGCTTGTTTATAAAAACATCCAACCCGCAGGCCCTTGTCCCAAACCAGTGGCCCAAACCCTGGCGATTGCTTTGGCCACCGAGCCTCTGTCCACGGTGCTGAAATGGAAGTCCGCCTTCCCGCTGGGGGCTGTGAGACCTTCTACAGCAAGCCCTGGCCCTCTGCTCGCACTACTTTTCATCTCTCTTCTTCTCACAGCCTCGTTTCTGCTCCTGCTGTGATGCCATACTCTCTCCCTCATGCCACGTCCTTTTCTCCGTCCTCTTTCTCTTCTTTCTCTCCTACTCTCCCCTCCCCTCTCCACTTGCCCTGTCTCAGCTGTCTCATCCCTTCCTGTCTCCCCCTCCACCTCTCTCCCTTCCTCTCTTGACCTTTGTCTGCCCAGCTTCCCGACCCCAGTTCACCCCTGGACCTTCTTCTGCCTCCTTGGAAGAGACACAAATCTCCAGCCGGAGTCTGTTTTCTCTCCCCTCATCCACCCCTTTGAGACATCAGCGTCCCCACCATGTCCCCATTGTGTCCCCACCATGTCCCTACTGTGTCCCCACCATGTCCCCACTGTGTCCCCACCATGTCCCCACT
>OU015754.1:36856894-36864453 GCA_907169655.1 Acomys percivali | reverse complement strand
TCCCCACTGTGTCCCCACTGTGTCCCCACCATGTCCCCACTGTGTCCCCACCATGTCTACAGAATGACAGATTCCCCTCCTTCTACTCTCCTCTGTAGAGACTCTCATCCTCCAAAGAGAAGCCCCTGGGGAAGGAAGCCACTTAGCACACCGTAGGGCGACAGATCCACACCCAACCCCTCAGCTGCAGTCCCTCTCGCTGAACAACCTGCCTCGGCCTAGACTGGGAGCTCAGCAGGCAGGAAGGCACTGCAGCACATCTTCCTAGAGACAGGAAATAAGGCACTGCAGCACATCTTCCTAGAGACAGGAAATAAGGCACTGCAGCACATCTTCCTAGAGACGGGAAATAAGGCACTGCAGCACATCTTCCTAGAGACGGGAAATAAGGCACTGCAGCACATCTTCCTAGAGACAGGAAATAAGGCACTGCAGCACATCTTCCTAGAGACAGGAATTAAGGAAAGTGGTACGCACTCATCCTTGACCTTGGTTAGGATAGTAAGAACCAAAGCGCTGTGCTGAGGCTACCTTGGGCACTTCAGGTTCAAACACAGGGGCGGGGGCTGACACACGGATTCTGACCTAAATGACATCAAGGGATTTTCCAGGCAAAGGACTCAAAAAGGATTTGAGCTGAGGTCAGCTAGTACAATGGCCACTGTGGGAAAGGGAAGGAGATGAGGCAAGGGTGAGCTCAGAACGGAGAAGCTAGAACTGGCCTCACAGAGCGTGAGGGAGCATCTCCTCTATCTGTGGAGCTACAGCTTTAGGGACTGCCTTGTACTTACATGGCCATTTGTCCCCACAGATACCAGGATGGGAGGACACAAGGGTGTGGATTGCTTAGACATGTAGTGTCACCTCCATCCCCAGCAATCTCCAAACCCACCAGGCCTTCAGTAGGTCTAATTTATCCAACTTGGCACAGACAGAACCTGAACTTAAGGCTTGTCTTACAGAAGAACGGTGATTGTCATTCCCCTCACAATCAAAACCACTGTTTCCACTATCATCCTCACCACCAACACCATCGCACTAGCACCACCACCACCACCACCACCACCACCACCATCATCATCATCACCTCTTTACTATCATTAGCACCACCACAACTAGTACCACCATCCCCTTCATCCCCAGCAGTGGCACCATTACCTTCACCATCATCCCATCTCCACCACCACATTGATCCCCACTCTCATCACCATCCCTGTCATCATTATCATCATCATCATCATCATCATCATCATCATCATCATCATCATCTCCACTATCACACTGGTCCCCACCCTCATCACCATGCCTGTCATCATCATCATCATTGCCATCATCATCATCATCACCATCTCCACCACTACACTGGTCCCCACCATCATCACCATGCCTGTCATCCTCTTCGTCATCATCATCATCTTGGAATAGCTGTAATTGATATAGGGACAAAAAGAAGGCTGCAAACGTTCTTAATGATCTTGTCCATCATGGACAGAACAAGTAGATTACTTCCACAAGCACTAAGATGAAGTCTACTGTGTGTAATGAAGAGATAAACAGGTCCACGGAGCACCCGGTATGGAGCAACAATAATATTGAGTCCAACTAACGTTTTGGGCATCTGTGGGGGGCCTTGATTCTCTTCCTTAAATTCCATTCTCACTCCAAGGTGGACTTTCTACTATGCAGATGAAGAATCAAGGTATGGAGCCATGATACAATCAAGAAAACTCCAACCTTCAACCCCATCTGTCCCCAGGAGGAAGGCACTGCCCCACTCCTCTGTACTACCCGTCACCCAAAGCCAAGGCTCATGGGCTGTGGGTCACATCAGCCATCTCAGCTGTGCTCTGCTGGAGATGTGGAGAAGTTTTCCTCCCTGTGGTTGTAGTCCTTGTAATGAGATCTCTAGTTTGATGCTTCCTATATGCCCATTTCTTGATATGCAGGAAAGGAAGCAAAATGTAATTACTAACAAAAAAATGATGCAGCTGTGTGGAGGCCTCAGCGTCTCAATAGTATCCTCTTCAGCCCGATAGTATTCATTTGGGAGATCAGTCAGTGGCGTCTTGAGCCAGGAGCATCTGTCTCTGGATCCAGATGGAAGTGTTTGCTTTTCTCAGTGACACCAAAAGAGAAAGCCCTCAAGTCCAGTTCCCTCAGAGCCATTGCCTACTCTTGCAAATGCTGGAATTGCCAGGGTGGTCTCCGGTACCTCACTCCATGGCTCCTGCATACAGGAGATCCACAGTCCAGTCGTAGCTGTCTCATGATTGACAGGAGAAAGGATTGTGCCCACCAGATGGGCCTTGCTCTCATTAGCTCACATCTCCCAAGGTACTGGGGATTTGCCAGGAAGAAGCCCTGGTAGGATCCATCCCAGGGTCTGGGTACAGAGGGGCAACAGCCACCTGACTTGAGGCTGGACCTGAATCCTGGTATTTTTAGACTCTGTGTGTGTTTTAGGACTTGAAGTATCACTCCGTACAGCCTGGCTAGAGGGACAATAACCCCTCAGCTTCTCCCAGCAGCAGCTGATAATCTTTAGCTGCATCTTCCTGGGAGCAGCTCCATATCAGGGGCAGGTTCTTTGGGGGAGGTGAATTTGACCTCAGCCATAGGGCTCACCAATCAGATCTAGTCAATAAAAAATCATCCCATTCATTCCCAAGGCCGTGATAATTGACTGCCTGTTGTGTAGCATGTGACCCGAATCATGCCAATGAGGGTCAAGCAGCCTTTTGTGGATTCAGAGAATCCTGTTCACCTCAGCAGAAGCCCAACCTGGAAGCTGCCATTAGGAGGAAGAGAGGGAAGGCTTGAACTTTGGTGGCAAAACTTGCTTTACATCTGAAAGATCTACTTTTCCACTGCTGTTTTACTTGACTTTCACAATCCTGTTTTGTTTTGTTTTGTTTTGTTTTTTTAAATCAAGTTCAGCTACACACAGTAAGTAGCCTGGGGTCACACAACTGGTAAGCGAAAGTCTACACCCTTAACTAACGAGCTGTGGTAATCCCACACATCTGTGTCTGAAGCCCGTGCCAGGCACTGCGCAGGGCTCTTTGTCCAGTTGCTGGATGAAGCCTCCACCCTGCAATGCCCTGAGAAAGGCTCAGCTTCCACGGGACAGATGAAAAGCACCGAGATGTACTCACCAATCTCCCAAAGCCAGGTTGGAAGAGCACCCTCATTCTGTTCCGAGATGGACATTTGGGTTATGCCCTGTCACTGCTTAACTTGGAGGCATCTGCCCAAAGGGCTCATAAGCTCAAAACACAGCCTCCACATGGTGTCCCCAGTGAGAGAGGCCTATTCCAGAGGGCACTGACCTCACTGGGGAACATCCGGAAATTTGTGGCTTAACGGCCAAGAAAAGATGGAAGGCGGTTGAAAGAAGTGGGTCAGGGCGAACCCCCTAGAAGGAGGCGTTTGGCTGGATATTTCTTCTCCCTTCTCTTTCCGGGTGCATGTGCTTTTCTAAGTGCCATGACAGAATACTATGACAAATGCAATTTCTAAAAGAAAGTATTTAGTTACACGTATGATTTTCACAGGGCCGGAGTCCACACTAGCAAGCAAAGGCACCGCAGCAGGGATATCTGGGAGTTCACATCTTGATCCACGAGAGGGAGGAGGGGAGCACAGTAGGAATGTGTCCAGCCCTTCAAAATCTCCAGCCCAAGCCCAGTGATACACCTCCCCCAACAGTACCACACGTCCTAATCCTTCCAAAGCAGGTCGGCCAACTGCACACCAAGTACTTAACCATGTGAGCCTATGGGAGCCATTCTCACTCAAACCTCACATTCCATCCCTTGGCTCCCCCGTGGGCTTGTAGCCCTGTCATAATGCAAACTACATCCAGTCCAACTTCAACAGTCCCCTTAGTCTTTCAGTCCCAACGCGTTTTGAAAGTCCAAAGTCTCTTCTGAGACTCAAAGCAATCTCTGAACTGCACTCCTACCATAAAATAAAAGAATCAAATTACACACTTCCAAACACAGTGTCACGGAATATGCGTTACACTCCTGTGTTGGCTAGTTTTATACCAACTTGACACAAGCAAAAGTCATCTGAGAGGAGGGAACCCTAATTTAAGAAAATGCCCTACAAGCGTGCCTACAGCCTGACCTTATGGATGCATTTTCTCCTTTGAAATTCCCTCCTCTCAGATGTCTCGAGCTTGTGTCAAGTTGACATAAAGATACCACAATTGACCCCTTTTCGACTTGACACACAAACACATCGCTGTTAAGCCATAACCTTTCCTTTATTGTTTATCCCCCAAAATAACACAATAATATCAATATCACACTTTAAAATATTACAACTTTTAAACGTCTCACAACCTTTAAAAGTTCAAACACTCAAAAGCCCAAAGTCTTTTTTGAAACAGTCAAAAATCTCTCTAAAAAATCCAAAGGCCCCTTTGAAGGTCAAAGTCTCTCAACTATGTGCTCCTGTAAAAGAAAACAAAAAAATAAATAAAATCCTTTCTTATTTTAAGAGGGACGAACAAGACCATATGCACAATCTGAACAAAAAAAAAAAACCCTCTAACAATACAAAGCTGAGTGTCAGACTTCTGGGACCCACTCATGATCTTCTGGGACCCTCTAAGAGGCTTGGGTCGCTTCCCTCGCTCCATCCTCTGCATCACACACAGCTCGTCTCACAGGCTCCGGCTGGCTGCATGGCTGCTGTCCTGGGTGGTCATCCCATGACACTGGCATCTCCAGAATGCCTGAATCTCTGCTGCACTTTTACCAACAGCCTCTTTACGGTGGCTCTTTATGGTGCCAAGCCTCAACTTCTCTGAATGACATTTTTAATCCTGGGCCTTCAACAGTCACTGAGTTTGCACCTTCACCAGTGACCTCTCCTGGTCACCGCACCATGCCTTGGCTGCCCTTCATGACCCTCTCGCGCCTTCATAACCAGTACCACCTGGCTGGTTCTGACACATCACCAAGCTTGGCTGCCAGCATGAGGTACAACATAGGCCATCTCTAGAATGCAGCTTCTGTGTGATGACCCTGTGGAAACACTTCCCAGAGGGTGTCAACTCCATAACCCTGGACTCAAGTCACTTCGACTGTCTCAGCTCCAGCTGACCGGCATCCATCGGCCCAGAAAAGCGCAGGCTTCACTATGGTGGTGAGCTCTTGTTAGTCACACCTGGCTCCTTAGCCACAGTGGACCAGAACCACCGCAATCTGAGTTGAAAATTTAAAAAATGACCCCAATGGAGTCTTTAAGCTTCCCTCTGAACGTTGTAATCCAGCCCACCGTTAGCTGCATCTTTCTCAACACTTTTATCTCCCAGGATGGCACAGGATAGCTCACCACGCTTTGAACGCTTAATTAATGGCTTTTCCAGCCCAGTTTTCCAAAGTCCTTCCATAACATATGGTTAAGCCTGTCACAGCAATACCCCATGAGCCCGATAGAGAAACTGCCTCCGTAAGGTCAAGCGGTAGGTAAGTCTGTAGAGCATTTTCTTAATTAGCAATATTGGGTGGGGCCTCCTCTAGGCTGGTGGTCCTGGGTTCTCTAAGAAAGCAGGTTGAGCAAGCCAGTAAGCAGCACCCCTCCATGGCCGCTGTGCCGGCTCCTACCTACAGGTTCCTGCCATTAAGCCGCCTTTTGTTTGGTGTTTGGACGGAGCTGACAGGCAGGCCCAGCATGAACACAGTGCTCACAGGACGAAGAGAGCAGCACTGAGTGGCTTCCTGGTCTGGACATGGGATGTTGCTGCGCCAGCCCCTCTCTTCTCACTCACTTTCTAGACCAGCTTTCCACCCCGCAAGCTTGCCAATGTCCTTATATCAGAGGAAGTGACACGGGACGGGTGATGCTCTTTCTCAGTCCCCAGGGACTCATTTCAGATCCTCCTGGGTACCAAACCAAGTAACATTCAAGTCCCTGCTAGAAAACTGCACAGTGTTTGCAGAGGGCCCTCGTACATCCTTGGCGTGCCCTAGCTGGTCTCTAGGACAAGTCACCATTTCACTACCTTAGAAATGCTGTGGACTGTAGGTGTCTTGGTGTAATGCTGAGCTGGTGATGGGGAGAGGGAAAGTGTCTTTGTCACAGAGTCTAGGTTCAAGTCTTTGGGAATGGAGGACTGGCTTGACAGGAAAAGGCGGAAAGCTGTGCTAGCCCATGTCTTTAATCCCAGTCTGCACTCTGGAGGCTGAGGCAGGAGGATAGAGAGTTTGAGGCCAGCCTGGATGAACCGTCCAGCTCCATCTTCATCAAAGCTGGCACACAGGTGATCATCCGAGAACACACTGAACTCTAGGCCATGTCCTGAGGAGGGGGTGGGGCAGGCAGGAGTCAGTCTTAGACCCCATTGGTCTAGGTATGCAGACAGGCAGAAGTTAGAGAGGCAGGCAGACCTGTTAACATGAACAAAAAACACTGGGTCCTGGTGGGCATCCATGCGGAGCACCTGTGGGAGGCAAAGTGGCGGTGGAGGCATTCATGGTGCCAACAGGTCAGGGCCCCAATTGAAAGAGCCTTGAGTGCCAGAAATGCAAGCACGGCAATTGCCAAACAAAATGCACCAAGTGAAAAAAAAACTGACAACTGCAGTATCTTCCCGTGGTGCCATTCTTCAGCCAGCTGCTCCTGCAGGCCACCTTCCCAGCATGCACCAGGCTCAGAAAGCCTCTGTGATTGTCCCCAGGTTCGCACAAGTGGAAAATGGCCTGGTCAGAGGCCACTGCCCTTTGGTGCCTCCACAGAAGAGAGTACTCTGTCCGCTAGGTGAGGACGGAAGAGGACAAATCTCCAATGGGTTTATCAGCATGAGTCTCTTAGGTAGCCATGGTTCAACAGCTCAACCCCAGGCCTGCAGTGAATTAAAATGGAAGCTTTGTCCATCTTGACTCTGCGGTGAGGCTGGGAACATCTCATGTCAAGGCTCTGGAAGAGCCAGGTGAGTTGTTATCCATCCGGTACAGAACCTGTGGTGTCTTACCTGGGGCCAAGGCCGTGTAGAGACCACCAGCCACTATCTCTGTTGCTTTCTCCAAGAACGAGGACGTTGGGACGCCCTGCCTGCCTGGAGACAAGTGGCTTGGAGGTGCTGAGGCAGGCCCTCCCCCCAACACCCTCCCCAGAAAGGGACAGCTGGGAGGGAGATTAGGGGGATTCGCACGGAATGTATGTACGTCTGGCGCGTATGGTGCATTTGGCAGAGACAGGCTCTGGACGGAGACGTGCCTCCCCGGAAAGATGCGAGCGCCATTTGGCATTCCGTGTTTTCCCAGCCAGCCCGGCCTTGTCTGCATGAGAGGATGGGGGCTGCATGCAAATGCCGATCTGGGGGCATAGTCTACACAAGGGGAGGCTCACACTGACAAGAACAAAGACTGGCAGATAGGGCCCGAGAAAGCCTGGGCGCCTCCTGTTGGGCTCTGCAGCGGTCACCTTAGGCCTCTCTTGTGCCCTGGACCTGAACCTGATGTTCAGGTGTTCAGATTGTAGAAAGATACCACTTTCCTTCACTCTTTGGGTAGTCTAGATCAACTTATATCACATTTAAAAATTGT
>OU015754.1:36833084-36845531 GCA_907169655.1 Acomys percivali | reverse complement strand
CACACTCACAGGCACATGCACACACATGCATGCACACACATTCATACTCTCTCTCTCTCTCACACACACACACACACACATGCACACACACACAGAAAGACAATAGAGCAGCGCACTGGAACTCAGACTCTGTTCTTTGTGTGCTGTGGGGCCTCAGGCAAGAGACTGAGCCTCTCTGAGCTTTAGTTTCAGAGTCAGTGGTTCTTACTCACAGATTCCTGTGAACATTCAAGGAGACATGGTGTTTGCAGATGCAGTGTGCTCAGACGTTAGCTACGTCCTGCTTTGCACAAACCCCAAAGCATGCCAGGGATGGAGGGGTGGAGGACCAGTACTACCCTGGTGGCAGGCTTTCCAAAAATGTCTCCCTCCTCAGGATCAGCTGCTTTCTCTGACCATTTGCAGCAGCCATTGGAAATGGCATCGAAGAGTAGAGGTCAAGGAGCAGAGGTCAAGGAGCAGAGGTCAAGGGGGCAAGGGCCATGTGCCTCTGAGGAGGCTGGATGGCAACGTCAGGTGTCTTTGTGCCTGGTACATGCGTTTGTCCACCTGATCTCTGTTGGTCCCACAGTGAACCACAGCAGACACGCAGTTGAACAAACTTGGACGCAGTCTTGAGGGGAGAGACTGACCCCTCATCAAGGGCCACACATGTCCCATCCCAGCTGCGGCAGCAAGGTGAAGCGGGCACCGGGGTGTCTTGGTCTAAGATATCGGAAAAGGCTCCCCTGCACAAGTGAGCGTGGCTGTCCAGTGATGAGTTTGACCCGGAGGAAGCCGAGGCACATTCAGGGCCTGTGAAGGGAGGAACCGTCTCTTTCCTAACCACCTGCGCTTAGGTGGCCGCCGAGCACAGTGTAGGAAGCCCTACGCAGACGCCCCAAGGCTTTTGCGAACACTGCCACTTGATGCCCGTGTTGATAACTCTCAAATTGTAGTTTAAAGTCCTTTTGCTAAAAAATTTGCTGGTCTTTGAGTATTGCCCTGAGTGGGACATCTTGAGTACAACTCTCTGGGGGGGAGTGGGGGGCGGAGCTTGTGTCCATGGGAACTTGAGGTTCTAGTTTCTTCAAGCTTGGGAAGCTAACTTGCCCACCTTCCCCCACCCAAGGCACACACCCTTCCAGGAGCTCTGCAGCAGCTCCTAAGGGGGACGCACTCTGTTCTCCCATACGCATGAGCTTTTCCACACTTATTTTAACTTATTTACTAGCATTGCTGTTATGGTATGTGAGCAGGCTCAGATGCCTTTAGCACACACGTGGAGGTCAGAGGACAATGTTTGAGGAGTCAATTTTCTGCTTCTAACCTTTCTTGCTTCCCAGGGATCAAACACAGGCTGCCAGGCTAGTGCACGTCAAACAGCTGCCCCCCCCACCCCGCGCGCGCCCCTCTCCCCCAATACTAGGCCTCCACACCTGTGTTTTTCTTGTCCGATCTTGAACTTGGTTCCAAACATTTGGCACATAAGAACCTGAGGCTCAGAGTGGCAAGGTGAGCCAGCGATAAGCAGCGACTCCACCTCTTTCATACCCCGCAGAGGCTGCAGCCCAGCCCAGCCCCGTCATTTCCAGGCTGCCCGTCCCCCTTAAGTGGCTGTGTCCAGCTGGCATCATGGGAACAGTAGGAGAGGCCAGGCCTATGGACTGTTGTGGGTCAAGAGGTCAGCCTCACCGTGGGGGCCAGCATTGAGAATTGTCGGTCAAGCCACTTCCTGTTTGAGGCTCTGTGTACCTTCCTCTGGAGATGGTGGCGGAACTACCACCTGTTTGTCATCACAGGCCCCGCCCCCGAAGAGAAGATGTGTGACCAGGAGTTATATCATCGAAGCAACAGCTACACGTAGGCCGAGCCCCTCACATTTGCTCTGTAGTGACTGATCGTAGCCAGCACGGATGAAAGCACTCAGCTGTGTGGCAGGGGGATGCTCAGAGCATCCAAGCCTAGCTTTCTGGTGATTCCTGAGGCTTTGTTTATTGTCCCGAACACAGTGGGTACCATGAGAAGGAGCCCAGGTTAGCCCCAGTGAGGACGGCAGAGTAGCATGCCCAAGGCCACCCAGCCATCGGAGAGAGCAAAGCCAGACCAAGACGTAGCTTTGTACTAAAGATACTGAGAGAAAGGAGGTGAAGGGCCGCATCTTCTCTGGGGATGTTGGGACTGGGGACCATGAAAAAGAGTTGAAAGTTCAAATGCTGTGCGATAGATGGCTCGCAAAACCGGACCAAACTCCCTCCCTCTGTCCTCTCTGTCCATGGTGTGTTTACAGTCCTCTCTCATCAGCATGGTCGTCTGTCCCGTCCCATCCATTTGTGACGGCCATGGACCTGATTCAGCCACAGAAAGTGAAAAGAGAGGCCACCTTTCCCACAATGCTGTGCAAAGACCTCTTGTAAGTAAGCAACCGGCAGTGAGCTTGGATCTGTTTGTTCTTCAGCAGTAGCTAGAAGATACGTTTTGGTTCCTTTACTTTGGGGGAGAAAAAAGATACTTGTGCTATTTTTTTTTAATGATGTCTACATGTCTCTGTGTGTGCCCACGGGTACGGGCATAAGCGGAAAGCCTGAGGACGGTGTCGTGCCCACGAACTGGAGCTACAGGTGGTTGTGCGCCACCCGACGTGGGTGCTGGGAACTGAACTCAGGACCTCTGCAGGCACACGGCGTGTTCCTCATGCTGAGCCATCTCTTCAGTCCAGTTCCCTCACTTTTTAAGTCTGTGGTCTCAGGGGGAAAATGACTTCACGTCTCTGAGCTTCAATTTTCCCACTTGAGGAGAGGAGAGGTGAGGATGGTGAGGAGACTTCCCAGGGTTCCGTGGAGATCGAACAGAAGGCTCTCGGGGTCGGCAGCACAGCACCAGCCTACAGAGAGTGAGCAAGATGCACTGACTTCTGTCTAAAAAGCCCTCCTCCTCCGCCTTGGTCACCCTGGGACTGCAGAGCGTGCCATTTGCTCCCAGGCAGACAGATCTGTAATTAAACAGCGACTAAGCTAATAGCTCTGGGAACTCCAAGCTGTGCCCTGGACCTTGGACCCCATTGGAGCCCTGGGCCAGCCAGGGCAGGGCCAGCGCCAGGGTGGGCGGCCCCAGTGTAGGCTGAGTTCACTGGTGCAGCTCTCCCCGCTTGCCGGAGCTTGCGTGTTTACATACATCCCATAATCACCATCTGCACAGCCAGCGGCGTTTGCTGCAAATGGGCCATTTCCATCTGTTGAAGCAATTTCCTCAGAGGAATTCGCGTTGATCACTTTTTTATGCAAAGCTTTTGTGGAGACCATTTTTCCCCCCAATGGTTTTTAATAGGTCTAAATATCTGAGGCGCAGGGAGGGGCCTCACAGGAAGGAGGCCACACGGGGGAACTGTGGCTGTAGGCAGCCAAGGTTGGGGAGGCTGAGCTCCCCTGAACCCTACTTGTATTCCTCATCCGTGGCCCCCAAACCCACCACTGTTGCAGGCCCCAGCCTGGGCGACGCCACGCCAAATATTTATTGTTTGAAGATCTTGTGGAGCGAGCAGCCCCTGGCTAATGGAGAGAGGCCTCACAGGAGGAAGACTGGGGCGTGGTAATTGGCCAAGCAACTGGTGACTCCACTCTGAGCGCCATACCTGAGAGGGCCAGATGGGCGATTTTGCATATTTTTGACAGCTGTAATGAACAGGGCAGCTCCATATTGATTAAATGTCTGAGAAATTAGTGCAGCCCTCGGGAGCTTTGTTATTTACTATTTCTGCTCAGACCTCAGCAAAGTTTACATAAAGCAGAAGTTGAGATCGTTGAACGAGATGATAAATACTTTCCAGGGCCCCAGCCCCTCAGCTGCAGAAGGGAAGGCAGTCTGTGGCTTTGGCTACTGAACTCCTGGATGACACATTGGTGTCCTGCATCATAGGTGCTCAGGAAATGGCTGTCCCTTGATGGTCAGTAGACAAGAAATCTAAATCTAAGTCCTTGTGGTGGACTTGTGGTGGACAACAGGCCTCTAGAGGCCAAAACCCTGTGACACCCCGTGTTTTAAGTAGACCCCTGTCCCTTCCATAAACAAGGCAGAGTGTGTACGGGTGCCTGCTGCCATCACTGCCCCTTTACCCTGACTCTGAGTAACGCATTGTTCCTCTCACAGGCCTTAATACGCCTGACGACAGCTAAAGCGGAGACTGCGATGGACTGACTGCTCACCCCGAAGGAAATTCCTGTGTGCTGAAACTGCAGAATCACAGTGAACTCCAGAGTCCTGGGTGTGCATCCTGACCAAGCCCATTGCTCAGTAATGAACTGTGAGTCTCTGTGTCCAACGCCCCGACCCTATTCACAGGCGGACAGTGGAGTTCACCTGTGAGAGCTGAGAGCTCGGTGTCTGCGAGCCACATGCACCCACAAATGCCAGCAAGGAATATTCCTTTGAGGAGGTCATTCTAAGAGCCATCTCTGCCAGGAAAGAGGAGCGCCATGGGACGCAAGACCTTAGAGCTATCCATGGTGCTGCCATGGGTGGCGGGAAGGTGGGGGGTGGGGAGGAGAGAGCCAGGAGAAACCTGCCCTTGGCTAAGCATACAGGCATTAGGCACCACAGAGTGGCTTGGTGTGAGGGGCCACGCCAGCTCTACGGCTGTCTTTAAGCATAAGCACAGAAGGTGAGTGGGTCTTGATGAGTTACTTGACACTCCATAGAAGTAAAGGGAAATGAACAGGCAGAATAGACAAGTGACAGATACGTGCTGATGGCAAGATGGAGCGAGGGTGATGGCAATCGTACGACAACACTGGACATGATCCAGGTGCTGGGGGCATTCTCAAGGCTTGTTCAGTTAGACTCCAGGGTCTTGAAGACATTTGTGTGCAAGACCCCAAGTACATTGCCTTGATGAGTGATGAGTGAATGGATGGGTGGGTGAGTGGATGAGTGCATGATGGATAGATGGAAGGTTAGATAAATGGGCGGGTAAATGGGTGAGCAGATGAGTGGATGGATGAATGGGTAGATACAGAGATGAATGGATGGATGGATGGATGGATGGATGGATGGATGGATGGATGATGGATAGATGGAAGGATAGATAGATGGGCGGGTGTATGAGTGGGTAGGTGTATGAGTGGGTGAATGGATGAGTTGGTGAATGGATGAGCAGATGAGTGGATGGATGAATGGATAAATATGCAGATGAATGGATGGATGGATGATGGATAGATGGAAGGATAGATAGATGGGTGAGTGGATGTATGAATGGCTAAGTATGCAGATGAATGGATGGGTGGATGGATGGATGGATGAACGGATAGATGCATGGATGAGTGCATGGATGGATAGACAGATGAAGAGATGGGTAGACAAATGGATAGCAGAAAGACAGACAGACAGACAGAAGTGGCAGCTGGCTGGATCGGAGGGAGATGAATGGGAGGTTAATGGGTGGAAGCTTGGACTGACGGACGGAGAAAAGGTGGGAGTGGAAGGAGAAAACAAGAGATGTGCAGAAGGAAGGGACGCTAACGAGGCCCAGAGAGAGAGGGAGAGAGAGAGCGGTGGGAAAGGAGGCCAAGCCTTGCTGTGCCGTGGCCCCCGCCAGGCAGGGCAGACAGGCTGCAAGGCGCGCGCAGTTGCATCATGGGACCTTACCATACTTCATTTATTTCCCCTCCAATTAGGTAAAAAGCCTGTTCCATTAACAGCTACCCTTGCAGATCCAGACAAAATTAACTCCTGGTGCCTCATCCCAGCAGCAGGGCAATTGATTCTTCCCCATAATCCGCTGATTTCATTAGCAATACATTTGTTTGGTACATGCATTTTGCCATGCTGCAGGAAGGAAATGGCCCTGCGAGGTGCGGGGTATCGGGGAGCGCTTGGAATATTAACCAAATCGCTATTGCTGCCACGGTAGTGCTTAAAGATCATATGTAAATCAAATGTCAGGGGAGAACACGGGCGCTGGGCTGTCAGGAAACAATTTAGCGGCGGTTAAAGGCACAGCTCATGGCTGAGTGAATAGTGAACTCTGAGAATGGAAATCAAGGCTGGCTTCCACTGTGGAGCCAATGAGACCTGGAGGAGAGAGAATGGGCCGTAGGGCAGGGAGTCAGGGCCCTCAGTACTCTACAACAAAAAAACACAAACAGAAAGTGTGTTCACGTCTAAATATTTGCAAACAGCAGCACTGTCGTGTGTGTGCTGAGGAGCTGGGCCTGCTGAAGAGTTCTACCATGCTGGCCACCCTCCTTCATAAACAGAGGTGGTCGATTCTCTGGAAATCAGATGCATGAGGAAAGGTGTCCAGAGAAGGCACGCATGTGGCAGAGAGGGCTCTGGTGTTTGGACGCCATGCCTCAGAATGTGGGGCCAAGGGTTCTACTCTTGGCAACAGACACTTGTCACTTGATGTGTGCATGCGTGCGTGTGTGTGTGTGTGTGTGTGTGTGTGTGTGTGTGTGTGTGATTGTGTGTGTGTATGTGTGCGTGCACATGTATATGTGCTTTTATGTGTATGTGTACATGTATTTGTGTGTATGTAGGAATGTGTGAATGTGTATCTGTGTACTTGTGTGTGCAACTAAAGCATGCATATTGTTTGGTGATCCATGCTTGGTCCCCTTTTCAGAGACTTCTAGTTTGAAAAGGTCCACAAAAATAAAAAAATAAAAAGCAAACTTTGTGTGGCAGCATCACAGGCATCCAGGTGGGACAGCCGCCTGTGTCAGCCTGAAGCCACCTCAGATGCATGTTTCTCCTGCCCCCACCAAGCATGCCTGTTACCCCTCCAGGACAGTGTGGCTCCCCACCTTCCAGGGCCCTTTTCTGTGGGGTGCACTCCTGGAGAAATTGCTTCAGAGCCCAGGTCCTGACAGGAGCAGCCAGTCCAACGGCTTCTCCGGGCCTCTCTCATCCTCCCAGGCTCATGGCACCTGTAACAACAGGGACAGGTGAGGACAGAGTGTGTCTGCACTCGGCCGAGAGCAAGTGTCCTGTCACAGACATCTCCTTCCGCCCTCTGCCTCTGCCTCTGCCCCCCGTGTCTCCCTGGCAGGGTCATTTAAAGCTGATTTGGATTCCCTACCTATGAAGATGGGCAGGGCGTAGGGAACCACTTCCCAGGGTCCCCAATTCCCCTAGGAAAGTCCTGTCCCTCAGAAAGCCATTAAGGATTTAATTTCTTATCATCTTCTAGTCAAGCCAGCCCGAGTGTTATGAATAATATCCTATTAGCGGAGACATTCAAACAATCACTGCTACCATGTTCTCAGGAGCGATGATGGAGCGTCCTCAGGAATTGCCGCTTATCTATAGCCTTCTCAGCAGGCACTCCATCAAGCCTTGCACCACCATCCCCACGGCTGTCTCAGATCTCGGGAGCAGAAGAGGAGCTCGGGGTGGATGCCCGCAGAAGCCGAGCTAGACAGCTCCCACAGCTGTAGGCTGCCCATCCCCAGAGGATCTTCAGCTCATCTGCCCAGAGGCACAGGGTACCCCCCCAGAGTGTGCCCAAGCCACACTGGGTGACCTAGCTAAGTCACAGACAAGTAGGGACTGAGTGACAGGAGTACAAGGGCCACAAAAACCAGGCATGGTTGAACACGGAGTGGGGATGTTTGAAGAAAAAAAAAAAAGAGCCAGGCATAATGGCACACCCATCGTCCTAGCTACTCAGGAGCTGAAAGAGAAAGACGGAAAATTCCAGGTCAGCCTGGGTGAGTTTTGCAGTGGGTTCAAAGCCTGCCTAGGCTGCAGCGTGAGTTCACGGACAGCCCGGTAGTCCCAGCACCCTGAGGGCGGAGGCAGGTAGAGTGCGAACTCCAGGACTGTGTGGACTCCGTAGTGAGCAGCCTGAGATAAGAGGTCTTGTCTTAGAAATACAGTAATGACTGAGAGTCGAGGGTCGTTGAGATGGGCGCTGCTCTGGCAAGGCGCCCCACGCACTTCTCTGGCCATAGAGCTTAGAAGACGGCAATTGATTCCTTTCCTGTTGATACCCAGGGTCCAGGCTACCTGAAGTAGGAGCAGCCTTCTGCCTTCTGCCAGCAGCAGGGACACCTCCACCAGTGGGAATGACATAGACCTCATCAATCAACTGACTCTGGTCCCACAAGCCACTCCCTGGTACCGAGCATGTGTCCGCCTGCCCCCCAAGGACCTTGCCTGTTCATACAGAGGAAGCCACAGCCACACAAACGTACAGACGTACAAGCTCTGTGCTGACAGGACACATAGAGTAGCTCTTCCAACAGCACCGCTGCTGGTGCTGTATACAAGGCACCCCGGAGCCCCACCCCACTCAACACTCATAGTTTCAACCCGTAGTGCTCAGGAGCCCAATTTCCTGAGCTAATGAGAGCCCACTCCTGAGTGGGGTTCAGGGATTCAGACAGTCTTTTCTGGTGTGACATCACACTCCTCAGTCTTTGGGGACCCCGAGGACCCTCTCTAAGGGTGGGGTGCACTGTCAGGCTACAGTGAGGAAGTACACAGACTTGCTGAGACCCAGGATGAGGCCTGGTGGCAAATCCGCACTGCAGGGGCCGTGGGCTGTAATTCCTTCACGCAGGTGAGGAGAGGAGAGAAGAGGCTACCGTCTGCAAAGCCACCTTGCAACAAGGCAGAGTCTACAAAGACCTGGGTCTTCAGCTCCCAGCAACATCCCCAAGACCACCCCATAGCCTCCCAGGTGCTGGAACTACAGGCGTGAGCCCCTACATCGGGCTCCGATGGCTCCTGTTTCCTGAAGAATACAGCCAGATTTGAAGCCGCCTCCTCCTCCTCCTCCTCCTCCTCCTCCTCCTCCTCCTGTCCCAGTGCAGGCTCCTATGCACCCTCCTTCTCACACCAACCGCCTTCTAGTCACACTCTCTGCCCTGCCTCAGAGCAGCTGTGGAGAGGGCAGCGTGGAGACGCCCCTCCTTGGGCCACTTGCATGCTTAAATGCTTCTCTTCCGTTCTCTCTGACCTTGGGTGGCTGCGGTCGCATAAGTGAACAGTGATAGACTCTCCGTCACTGTTCGATGCCCAGGGGAATGGTTTAAGGCCCTCCACTGGAGTATTTTTATGCAGACCATAATTTCCTTTAAGACCTTCAGTGCGTCCCCGCAGCTTCCCTGCCCTCTCCTCCCAGGAGCACACTCAGAAGAAAAAGCCACCGATAATGAGGGGATAGGGATTTCCAGTCAGGACAGCTGCGCCAGCCACCCCAGGTTTAGGGGGGGTGGGGTGGGGTCTCCGCTCCTGGTGCTCCAAATCCCCTTTTGGAAATGGTGGTGAACGGGGCCTGCTCTGGAGGCCCAGGACAGGGAAGGCTAGTAGTACCTAGCTTCAGCAAAGTCAAAGGAGAGGGCAAGTGCTGTGTTGCTTGCTTGCTGTCACACGGCAACACAGGACACAGCAGGAGCCAAAGCCCAGGAATCCTGGTTCCCTCCACCAGGCCAAGCCACCATCCACCAGGCCAAGCCACAGTCCACCAAGCCAAGCCACCGTCCACCAAGCCAAGCCACCGTCCACCAGGCCAAGCCACCATCCACCAGGCCAAGCCACCATCCACCAGGCGCAAACAACATTTATCTTTTCGTCTTGACCCAGCAGGACTTCCTATATTGTAACGGCCTTATTCATGGATGTGAGGGCTCCGAACAGGCTTGCTGACTGACTGACTGATTGACAACTGACTGACTGACTGAGTCGGTGCAGGGACAGAGCGAGTTATCAAGGTTCAGAATTAGGATGAAACAGCTAAATTCATCTTCAGGTACAAACTCTAAAGGACACCAAAACAAAAGTCTGTTACAAGCAAAATCTAAATGTTTTCTGTAAAGTGCTGTGAAGAGCTGTCTCAAAGCCTGAGGCAGTAGGAGGGCTCAACCACACACTTGCTAAGTCACAGTTGGCTGTCTCTGTTAAGGTCTTTAGTGCCCGTTGTACCTTTCTCTGATTCCTGCCTTGCTCCTGTTCTGGCTGGTTTCTGTCCTCATCTTAACACCAAACATTTCTGGGACCCCTGACGAGACAACTGGCCTCTCTGGTCCCCTCTGTCATCTTGGGTAAGACTGTACTGGTCTGTGTAAAGCCTTCATCAAGATGCCACAAAGACACGACACGCATGCAGCTCTCTCCGGGTAACGGAAATGGGGCTTGGAACGGTGAGTGCCTTGGGCCAAGTCACATTTTGTGAGACACAGTGCCAGGCTTTGAGAGCTCATCTGTGCCCTCTTAGAGTCTCCCCAAGTTCACCCCTGTCAGTGAGTTAAGGCCAAGAGAGATAAAGAGTGAAGAGGATCCGGGTACCACGGTCCCAGCTGAGGCACTTCCCTGAGCCACAGCAAGCATCTGGAATATTCTGGAGACTTCTTGTAGAGAGAAATAAAAGGTGGGTGAACTGAGGGCTCTATAAGGGTGCTGAGACACTCCGCAGTGTCTACCCAGGAGGTGCCCTCCCTCCTGAGTGTGGCCTCTCACCTCGTGCTGTCTGCCTGCGCCTTCTCTGATGCTGTGGATTGCCACAGGAGCTTCTTGCAACATGGAGCTGTGAGGCAGGCCTTGGGGAGGGATAGCCGTTCTCCGAGAAGAGTGCTCTGAGGAAGATGTGTGTGTGTGTGCACACGTATGTAGTGCGAGGGGCATGTGTGTGTGTGTGAGTATATGTGTGCATGTGCATGTGTGAGAGGCATGTGTGTCTGTGCGTGTGTGTGTGCATGTGTGCCTCTGCATGTGTGTGCATGTGTGTGTGCATGTGTGCCTCTGCATGTGTGTGCATGTGTGCATTTATGTGCAAGTGTTTGTGCAAGTGTGTGTGTCTGTATGACCCTGACTGCACTTGACCTCTCTGACCAGGCTGGCCTCAGGCTCACAGAGATCTGCTTGCCTCTGCCTCCCAAATGCCTAGGAAAACCTTTTTAAAAACACCCCAGACATCCAGCCTCCTTGGTTCTCATGAGATGAATGGTAATTTAAAAAGCGCAGATGCTGTAAGGTCAGACATAGCCTTGCCTCCGTGTGCATGTCCTCACGGAGCCTTCCCAGGTCACAGCATTCACTTACGGAGGAGAGGAGCCATGGGACTTAGAGTGACCCCCAGGTCTTTAATGCACCCTCAATCAGCAATCTGTTTTCAAGAACCCGGGGTGGCATTGTGCATGCTCTCCTACAGAGGGCGCTGTTTTTTTTTACATGCTACTTCCTGGGTCTGGAGAATCTTGTCCTGCTATGTACTGGCTTGACAAATGTCCCACGGTCCCAGTGATGCCCGAGCGTGGCAGAGAGCACTAAGACAAGGACAGAGTGGTGCCTGGCTCTGCTGAGGGCTCTGGAGACCCAGCTGGCTCTCCCCTAACCCAGTCTTCCCACTGAGGGCCAACCTTGCCGCTGGGGGTACATGGGAGGCTCCCGCTGCCTCTGCTGTCAGATGCATGTCCCATCAGGACCACCGGGACAGTGATGACCACAACAGGGCAGCTAGAAGGGAGAATGTCTGCCTGGTGAGACCTGGGGGGTGACACAAGAGCTCATTCGCAGACTGCTTGTGAAATATGAAGGCGGAAGAGAAGAAAACGGAAGAGATATTCACAGGCAGAGCATAAAATGCCAGGGCCTAGGTTAGGAAGCTTTCAGCGGGGAGGGCCCCAACAGGGACAGCAGTCTCCGTAATCCTACCGAGCCAGGAGTGAGCATCTGTGACCTCTGTAGAGTCAGGGTCTGATAAGTAGGTACCACACGAATCTTCAGACGCGTCCCAAGGAACTCAGGAACTCGTGGTGTGTGCGTGCATCTGTGTGTGTGTGTGTGTGTGTGTGTGTGTGTGTGTGTGGTTTCCATATGTCTACACGGCATTTCTGCACACTCATTCATGCATGTGAATGTCTGCAGACGTGCACACTCTGTAAACTTACGTGACTTTCCCCATGGAAATGTGAACGGCTATCCACCCGAGACAGAGCAGCAGCAACAGCACAGCACTTCATCCACGTCTGGCTGAGCAAGCCAGTGGGTTTGCTAGAGTTACTTACAGAGTATGTGTGACTCCCTCAAAACCCTTCCCAGCGTGGTGACCGCCTGGGCAAACTGCACCTCTGAAGCTTGGCAGCTCAGGGTCTCCTCTCCCCAGACATCTTACTGTTTGCCCAACCTTAGGGAGGAGCCTTGTGAACTCTGTAAGTTTCAGGGCCATCCTGAACTTTGTGGGTCTCACTCTTGCCTCTAGTGGGAAGAGCAGTTTCAGCTGAGAGGAAGTTACACTCAGCAGTATTTCAAGTAGACGACGTCCTGTGTATCTCACTGTGAGGCTTACCACACCTGCTGCATGCACCTACACGTATGTTTCCCACACCTGCTGCATGCACCTGCACATATGCTTCCCACACCTGCTGCGTGCACCTGCACGTATGCTTACCACACCTGCTGTGTGCACCTGCACGGATGCTTGCCACACCTGCTGCGTGCACCTGCACGTATGCTTACCACACCTGCTGC
>OU015754.1:36820929-36832062 GCA_907169655.1 Acomys percivali | reverse complement strand
TTTCCTCCTTCCCTTCCTTTCTTTTTCCTCCTTCCCTTCCTTTCTTTTTCCTCCTTCCCTCCCTTTCTTTCCTCCTTCCCTCCCTTTCTTTTTCCTCCTTCCCTTCCTTTCTTTTTCCTCCTTCCCTCCACCCATTTTTCTCTCATCTTCCTTCCCTTTCTTCTCCCCCTCCTTCCTCTCTTTCTCTCCTCCCTCCTTCCCTCCATCTCTCTCTCTTCCCCTCTCCTTCCCTTTCCTCCTCCCTTTCTTCCTTCCATCTGTTCCCCTTCCTCCCTCCTTCCGCTCTTACTTCCTTCTTCCCTTTCATTAAATGCCTTTTCCTGGGTAGACATAAAGTACCCCAGACAGAGCCTGGGTGGTGCTGGTGGGGTGTCTCTGGCAGGTTAGCTGTTTATGGAAGCGGAAGCGTGGCAGCACAGCGGCAAGCCCAGCCACAGGACGTAGGGGCAGCTGCTGCCCGGTCAGCCTTCTGCCTCTGATCCAAGCCCTACGAGGGCCTCCTGGAGCTCCGTGATCCCAGCGGGAAATGTTAATGGGCCCAGGCTCATGATGTCTCCTGACAGCACCACAGATGCTCTGAGAACCTCAGAGGATGTCACCCGAGCAGCTCACCTCCCTCCCACGGGCAGGAGTGTGGTGCTCTGTCTACGTGGGGCTCAGGGTGCCAGACGCTGTCTGCGTATGTATGGTACTGAGACTCCCAGAGAGGCTAGGAGGACAAAGTGTACCGAAAGCAACGTGGGTCCCTGCCTTTGAGACTTCACCCCATCTGAGGACACAGGCCACTTTGTCCACATAGTGGGCGTACATGATAAAGACGGCCAGAACCACACGTGCCTCACCTCAACCACACCAGGGCACCGGTCCCAGAGTGAGTGAAGTGAGCTAGGTGTGGAGGCCTGCAGGGGCCCACCAGCCTCTGCCCTCTCTTGCTTCCTCTACTCCTGATGAACCCTCCCCCGTGGGACTCACGGGGTGATAAGAACTTTGAGTCAGGCCTTCCAACCGCTTTTGTATTAACTGACTTTCAGCTGGTGGACTTGGAGGAGAGGCTTCCCTACCTAGTTAGTGCTCACAGATTCTAACCTATGCTCCCTAAGCACAAAGAATGGGGGTCCTGCGTGCATGCATGTGTGCGTGCGTGCGTTTGCTGAGAGTTCACCACTCCAAGCACCCCCAGCACATCTCTCTCACCATCACTGTAGCCCACCTACAGAGGAAGAGACTAATGCTATGGGGTACCAGGGCTGGGCAACTAGGTACCTGTGGTCCAGGGAAGGTGACCTGGGGCTAGATTTCTCCACTGATAGGCTGTTTTCCAATCCTTTGTGGATTTCTACAGGAGTTCGGCATGCCCCACTGTGCAAGCTCCATCCCACAGTTCCTGTTGCCTTGACTTCCTGTTGAGTACGATCTTTATCGGCACCAGCTCATGAAGGGTGACGGACAGCTGAACGAAAGGACTCAGGACCCCTGATGCCTTGGAACTCCAGGCAGGCTGGCACCCCAAGGTCCCCAGGCATCGTTCTCCTGCATGCTCATCTGGTGCCAGCAGGCGGATGGGTTTGCTGGCCAGTCTTACCAGCCTGCCAGCTGGCCCTGAGCACCTGGTGGTTGGCACCTCAGCCGCTGGGATGGGCTACGGACCTGCCTACCACAGGAGCGAGGCTAGCAGTGTGGAGCAGATGGGCTGGCCGCTCCATTGGCTGCCCACAAAAGCTGCCAGCTGGCTCTGCCACGCCAGGCGCTTGGGCACTTCTAGGCTGATGCCATGAGCTGGTGTGTTGGCTTTGGGGGATGGGCAGCTGGCATGGAAACTGCGACAACAGCTCTGCGGATCCTCCCAGGTGCCCTGTTAAATGTCCCAGGGTCTGGGCTGTAGGAACCAAAGCCAGGTTCCACCAGGCCAGACACGCAAGAGGGGAAATCTTTTCTCGAGAATCTGCCTTGATCCACACAAGAGGAAGATTCCGGGGCACAACTCATATCCTCGTCATCGAATCAAGCACTCCAGCACCGCTTCTCTGACACACACAGCTGTCAGAGAAGCTGTGTCCCCAGCCAGACCCTCAGGCTCTGCCAGCTCCCTTCTGCCCCTGGTCACCTGGCAGCCTGTCCCTTTTTCAGTTGGGCTATTTAAATATTCCACTCCCTTGGACAGCAGAGGCCCGGCCCAAGGCTGCTCTATGGAAACCCAGGGGATCTGCAGTCCAGCCCAGCGTGGCATCCTCACCACCTTTGCCCTCTTCTCTCTCACTCTGAAATGAGTCAGCCACCAGCATCCTGGAGAATCCAAGGCACCCAACAAAAACACACACAGTGAGGACGCGCCTTACTTGATCAGTGCGCACCCCAGACATCCATGGAACTATGGCGGCTTGCCCATGAATGCATGTCACTGCCGCATGAGGTTGGATTCACTGGCAGGGCGCCGGCTACACATATCCAAGGTGTCTGCGGGTTCAGTCCTCAACGCTGAGACTAATGAAAAGGAGGAGGGAGGGGTGGGAAGACATGAGGGCAGGAGGTCAGGAGAGAGGGCAGAGGACGGGAGGGACTTCACAAGTTGACACTAACATTCTGTGTCCAGTGTCCAGTACTTGAGGTGATGTTACAGTAGTAATATTGGTCCCTAGGAAGACATCCATGTCCCCACTGCTTGGATTGAAAAAGGAGACCCTTGTTAGTAGATAAAGTGTTTGTCAACGGTGCAAAGACCTTTTAGGTACCCAGGGTTGGCCCTCATCCAGCATAACTGTGTTCTTCTAAAAAAGAGTATCTTTGACACATAGGCATTGGCAGAGGGAACGGGGAGTGTAAAGAACACCAACGTAGGCTTTGGACTTTTCCTTTGGACTTTGGGTTCTTTAGTGCTTACGCCTCCCTTCCAGCCCACCCACCCTAGATAGGAGAGAAAAGAGGTTAATGGGAACAGGAGACGTAGACCTTCTTAGACTCAGTTTCTTGGAGCAATTCCACTCTTTGTTGTCAAGATTTCAACAGACCTGTCAAACGGCAAACCAGCAATTCAGCAAAGGTGACTGCCACTGCAGCCGCTGGAACCCGGAGCAGCAGCCGGAACCTCGAAGTGTTGGCTGGAACTGTTCTCTCTGGGAGAGTCTTGAAGTGGAGCAATGAACAGGCAAACAACAGGAAATGATGTCAAGAGCAAAAAGCCAAGCCTCTTGTTTTGGGTTCATATATCTCCTCTCAGAGTCTGTACTAGGATGTTTATCAGTTGGCAAAGACCATGTCCCTGCAACAGGCAGTTCCTCTTCTAGTTGGACAAACACCACGTGTCCTCTCACAAGTCTGTTTCCAGCGGGAAAACACTGCACACCCTCACACAAGTCTGTTTCACATCCCACACTTGGGATCAAAACAAAAACATGTTTACATCTACTACACACCAAGACCACCATGGGGTAGGAGAGCTGTTCCTCCTAGCCTTGGAAGGAGCCATCAAGTTTTCCCCCCATGACTTAGTTAGGGTTTCATTGCTGTGAAGAGACACCATGACCACGGCAGCGACTCTTATAAAGGAAGCCATTTAATTGGTGCTGGCTCACAGTTTCAGAGGTTTAGCCCATTCTCCTCACGGTGGGAAACATGGAGGCAGACATGGTGCTGGAGGAGCCGAGAGCTCTACATCTGAATCAGTAGGCAGCTAGGAGACTGGATTCCACACTGGGCGGGGCTTGAGCATAGGAGACCTCAAAGCCCGCCCTCACCATGACACACCTCCTCCAACAAGGCCACACCTGCTCCAACAAGGCCATGCCTCTTAACAGTGCCCATCCCTAGGGACCAAGCATTCAAACATGTGAGTCTGTGGGGGCCAAACCTATTCAAGCCCGTGGTCTTTCTCATACCCTGCCCCTCCAAGCCTTGGCCCATGGAATCCTGTTCCACAGCCCCAGGTGGGAAGTGCAGGAGGACACACTGGAGGTGGACAGTGGTCACCCCAGGCTTCCAAAGGGACTCTGGACACCCTTATTCACATCATCACTGCCAATGTCTCTTCCAATCCTACACATAGTGTCCGGCAGAAGAAAGGAAGACAAAACACACAAGAGGTGTTCTCCAGTTAAAAGAAATCCAGCCTCCTGTTTCAGGTTGAAAGGACCAGTCAAGGCTAAAGGGCAACCCCCTTCCAGCTTTGGAGGCAAACTCGGAAGACATGGGGTCTAGCTCCAGACCCACTTTTAGTGGGGAAGCTGCCCAACCCTGCAGTCCCCAACTGGAAGGCAAATGAAAATACAAATAAAGCAAGTTTAAAAAAAATTTCATTGTGGAAATGCACACATAAAATAATAGACAAGTTTTAGCTAAGACACTGAAGCAGCTGGTTTGTAAAACTGACAGAGGAGCTGTGGAAATGACTCAGTCAGTACAGGCTCTTGCCACACAAAGTGAGGAGCTGAGTAGAGAAGCCACGCAGGAAGTGGAGTGTGGTGTCTGGGGCTTTGTAATCCCGGCTGGGAAGGTGAAGACAGCAGAATGCCTGGGGGTCGCTGGCCGGTCCCAGGCCATGGGGGTCGCTGGCAAGTCCCAGGCCAGGAGGGGGCCCTGTCTGAAAGACCAAGTGGACAGTGTGCCTGAACACTGATGCACACATACACACCCATGCATGAGTGGCACACATGCACCCCTGCGTGTGCACTTGAACACACACACACACACACACACACACACACACACACACAGAGGAGTAGGATTCGAACTGTGAATTCTGTGTTTGCAGCTTCCACATACAATCGCTCTATCCATGGCAGCATACATACCGGCTTCTCTGCAGTGAAGGGCACACAGTAGGTGCTCAATAAACGTCAGCCAGGTGAGAAGAGCCTTTGTCTCTTTCCCTCTGACTTCTTTATATTTTTCACGTTTCCTCCCAGAGTGGGTGGTGTTTTCTTTGAGAGACAAGACGGTGGGTAGGTTTTTCTTCAATGTTAGGTGTGGAATATGTGCGCCAGGAAAATAAACTCCGGTACAGGAGAGCAGCGAGACGGCTTTGGGCAGAATACAGCGCATATTTCCTTCTCCAACATCGCAAGGCAGCGTCTCCGGAACTCAGAGCCGCTAAATGTGCACTGAAGGGACCTTGGAGACCAGAGATAAGGGAACTGAGGCCCAGGGAGAGCCAGCTGCCTGCCCAAGGCCCCACAGGAGCCCAAGACAGAGAAGGGCTTCCAGGAGCACCACCTAGTGTGGCCCCCCCACAAGTGTGAGTGTGGAGGAAGCACACGTGAGTGGACCCTGTGCCTCTAGGGAATGAGTGTGGGGCCTTGAGAGGCCTGGATCTCTCTTCCTGAGACGACCCCCCCATGAGAGCCTGCACCAGCCTTGCAAGGAGACGGCAGCCAGCTCCTAGAAGAAAATGCTACACAATTCAGAGTCTCTCTTGACCGTGAACATGATGCTTGGAGCCTGGACTCTCCTCTGGACGATGCTAAGGTCATTGCTCCCGTTTCCCTGACGCCCCTCAGAGTGTTTCTGGGGACAACAACGAAGAAATGCTGCCTCCTTGGTGGCCTCCAAGGTAGAGGCCAGAGGCACAGAAACAGTGGGCCTGAGTTCTGAGTCCCAGGGCCTCCAGGAAGAAGCTTCTATGGAGGAGCTGAGGCTATTAAAGCAAAAATCCATGGTCGGGCTAACTGGAACAGACACGCCAGGGACACTGCGCAGGGACAGGAAGGTGTTTGTCTTAAGAGTTTCTATTGTTTAAAAAAAAAAAAAAAAAAAAGAGTTTCTATGGTTAGGATGAAACAGAGACCAAAAGCAACTTGGGGAGGAGAGGGTTAATCTGCCTACACTCCCACATCCCTGTTCATCCTTGAAGGATGGCAGGACAGGAACCTAAGCAGGTCAGAAAAGCCGGAGGCAGGAGCTGAGGCAGAGGTCCTGGAGGGGTGCTGTTTGCCTGCTTGCCGCTGCCTTGCTCGCTGGCAAGCCCAAGTCTTCACCGGCACTAGAGCTGTTTAAAGCATTCGGCCTCTTGGACCCAAGAATGGCTGGACTTCCGTTTCACAGGCAGACATTGCTGGACTAGCTGGGCTGCAGCCTGTAAGTCATTCTAATAAACCCCCTTTCTCTATAGAGAAAGAGATTAATTCTCCAAGTCTGTTACTCCTGAGAACCCTGATGAATACGGTGTGCCTTCCCTCTGGGAGATGCACAGCTGCCCACGGGGCTGTCACGGAGGGTGCAGTGCCCTCCCTTGGAGAGGCTTTAGTCGTTATTTTTATTTTGTTGTATTTCACTTTCCTGAGACCGAGTCTTGAGTGGCCCAGGCTGGTCTTGAACTTGCTATCACAGCTGAGGACGACCTTGAATTTCTGATCCTCCTGCCTGCTTTGTATGATGCTGGTGATCCAACTCAGGGTTTTACATATTCTGGGCGAGTAATCTATCAAGTGAGCTGTACCCTCCGCCCTGTCTTTGGCGAAGGACAAACGCTGTGAGGGCAAGGGAAGGGCCCCCTGTGAACGTGGCTCGCGGGGAGTGAGGGGTGGGAGTTGGGGGGGGGGTGGGGGGGGGGGGTTTGGTGAGGGCGTGGCTTCCCGAGCCCTCTGCTTCCATAGGCTAGTAGCTGCTGCTTCCTGTAGCATGGCCTTTGCCTGGTTCCCTAGCAGATCAACCTCTCCCCAGACTATAACGTGGTGCAGAGGGAGAAACCGAGACTTAAACGGATGCTAGCAGCCACAGCCACCAGGCATCCCCGGGGTTGATGGAGCTGAGAGAACGTGGCTGGGACGTTAGCCTGTCACCTTCCACCTTCCACGTGACCTTGAGAAAAGCCCTCTGGCGTCTGCCCCGCCCACTCTGAGTCCTGTGGGAGGAGGACCTAGCAGAATGCATCCTCACCGCCTCTATCCACCACCTCCGCATCCTGCAACTCCCCGGTCATGTATAAAACATTCTGAGCCAACACTTATTCCTCATGCATTTTCCATGAGTCCGAGCTCGAGTTAAAACATATAAACATAAAAATACCAAGAAGCACTTTTTTTTTTTTTAAAAAAGGCCATGTTTCAAAAAAATACCAAGAGACTCGGTTCTGTGTGTCCCCCTCCCTGGCCTGGCCCCCGCCCCCAGTCGGCTCTGCTCCCGGCCCCCTCCTTGCCTGTGTTCTGTGGCCCTCTGTTAACATCTCCTTGCTCCCTTCTCTGCTTTATCCCATCATCCTTCTCATCTTTCCCTCCTTCCTCCTTTCTCTTTCTTTTCTGCCCCCCTCCATCTCCGTCTCTCACCCCCTCTCCCTCCCTTCCTTCATCTTTCCCTGCATCACTCCCAGGCGGAACGCACATTGTTTTTGTACCTTTCCTCCTGCCTGCCTCTGCCGGGGTTCTCCTCCGGTCCCTCTGACCAAAGAGCCTCAAAGTTGCAGAACTGACAATCCCCCCAAAATGATGAAAGTGTGGCGTACTGGGGACCTGGGCTTTGCTGGCAGGTGTGTGACCTGGTCTGGATAGCTCCTACCCCTGCTCACCTAGGGCAGGGTCTCCCAAGGAGGAGCAGAGCCGGGTCATCTCCTCAGAGGTGCCTAGGAGCTGTGGTGCCATGAGACTCAGAGAGCGCCATCCCGTTACCATGGCCAGGATTCCAGTGTGGCCACGGCCTGCAGCAGCACCCCACACTTACAAAACAAACAAACAAAACAAAAAACAAAACAAAAAAACCAATGGCAGAGTCAGGTGTGGTGGTGGTGCAGGCCTGAAGTCCAAGCTGTTTAGGAAACTAAGGTAAAAGTATCCAAGGCCTGGGCTACAGAGTGAGAACTTGCTTTGCTGTTGTTGTTTTTTTTTTTGTTTTGCTTTATTTGTTTAACTATACTGATGACACAGATTAATCTCCAAATTTAATATTTTACTAAAAGGAAGAATATAAAAGTTCATGGCCATAAAAAAAAAGCACCTGACATTGTATGTGCCTCTGGGAGTCTGAGGCGGTGGCCCTCTGAGGACAGAGGCCCTCCCTAGCGGCTGAAGTGGTTCGTACAGAGCAGGCCCACCCTCCTGATGATCGCACAGCCCATTATATGGGAGTCTGACCTTTAAAAAAAAATGAGACATGTGCGCTACTGCTTAATGACTATTATTAATGAATATTGTTCCTTTCACAGGCCAAGCCACACACACACTGTCTCACAGTTGTTATTAATTACTGTTGCCATGATCGGGGCCACCGACTCGAGTGTTTGTACACGTGTTGGTTGAGGTAGGTGCAAGCATTTTCCCACAGGACAAGTGGAGTCCCAGGCCCCACAGATACTGCCATGTCTAGAACAGCCGAGCACCTGGGAGAGTCTGCCATGCCCGAGTGGGGAGACTCTGTCCCCACCCAGTTCCCACACTGTACATGAGTCTGGGTCACCTTCTCCCCATGTCACTTCTAGCTATAATGAGTCAGGTTAGTTCAACACTGGCCCTGATAACCAACAGCAAAAAAGCTTCTGGAAGGAAGCAGCTGGGAATTCTGGGAGTGGACCTGCCCGCAGAGGCCACCAGATATCAAGACAGCCTGTGAATGTGGCTAGAGAGGGACGGACCACCTCCAGTCCGGGCACTCTCAAAAAGGCCTTTATTTGTGTTTTTTTGTTCCTTGTTACCCTCCTCCAGGGAATAAAGGAAAACAGGGCCCACTCTCCTGCCTCGACAGTGTGGGTGTGAGCCCTGGAAGGCTCCGGAAAAGCCCGGTCACTTCCACTGAAGGGAGGCGCAGACCACGGAACTTCGGCCCTATTAGTTAAATAATGGTGCTTAAAAATGCATTGAGTTTAGCCACCTCCCTCCCCTAAAAAAAAAAAAAAAAAAAAAAAAAAATTTTTAATTTTTTATATTTTTTTCCCCTTTCCCCTAAAAATTAATGTCCCCCTCAGAAAAATCTACTTGAAAAAAAAAAAAAAAAACAAGAATGAATTAAGTACCTGCAGGTTTTTCTAATTCCTCTTTTTGGTGACACGCCGTCATTACATCAAATTACTGAGATGGGTCTTGCTCTTTCTCTCTCCCTCTCTATTTTTTTTTCTTTTTGGGTGAAAATTATGGAATATAAAGTATATGTAAATGGAGCAAAGAAAGAGGGGGAAAAAAAAAACCTGTGAAGGAAGGGACCTGGGAAGGGAGCATTGGGTATTCAGCCGGCGTAGCAGTCAGCCAATTAATCAAGACCGGGCTCGAGGAGGCTGCAGAAGGGATGAGCTTGTCCTTCATGTTGATGGGGCCGGTGCGGGGCAAACGCTACGGCACCTGAACTCACGGTTAGGCATGCAGAAAGGGATCATGGGAATATCTTGCAGTCTTTGTCTTCCCGGTGAAGGATGGAAAATGTCAAGCTGTTGTTTGGCTGGATGGGGGGGGGGCTAGGATTGGGGGGGTGGGGGAGAGGCAAGAACTGCAGTCTGGGGAGGCAGTGTTTAACTCTTTGAGGACCCCTCTACCTCCCCTCACTCCCAAGGCCCCTACCTCCACCTTCAGCTCCCCCCCCACACACACACACATCCCCAGCTCCCACTCCCCAGAACAGCTGTGGGAACCCTGTATGCAAGCAGCAAGTGAGAAGGGACTGACTGATGGTGACTGGGGCAGGCCGTGGGGGGGGGGCGGCGGTGTGTGCGCGCGCGCATGCCCACACACGCATACATGCATGTCAGAGGAGGAAGATAAGAGGAATTCTGTCTCCCCCAGACATGGTCTTTGTTCATTCTGGAGTGTGTCTGCCCCGCTCTCTCTCCAGCCCACCATTTCCCCTTGGAGGGGAAAGGCCTTAAAATCTGACCGCGGCTGCCAGGAGGACAGTGCAGTGGTATTGACCAGGCATTCAGACTGGTGTGGCTTGGAGCTTGCTTTGCAAGTACCCAGCCAGCCCACAAGAACAGCTGGTGGTGGGCACCCTGAACCTAGGCGTAGCCTTGCAGGACCTGCCATCTACAGGCAGCTGTGGCAGGGCCCTCGGCTGGATGTGACACTCCTAACAGTGACAGTGATCTGAACAAAAGTGGTCAACAGTTGCCCAGCCTTATCAGCTGACCCCTACCCTAATTCCTCTCAAGTCTCCTGTAGTCTCACCCTTTCCAGGTACTGCCAGATCCGTGTCCCAAGGACAGCTGCACCAAACATCTGCCAACTGGTGCAGGGTTCTCCCAAGCTGCACGGGGACCTGGACGGAGGCCCCAGAGATCCAGTGTTTGGAGAAGGATGCCAAGGGCAGAGATGTGGTAAGGGATACGGGACACATTCCCAGGACACACACACATCGCTATCTTTTATGGAGATGGATGACGGCGCTTTAGGTCCTGGTACACCTGCCTCTCCAAGCCAGCTGTATCCACCCCGACACCAAGGCTCATCTAAATCCTACCCCAGGCAGGTACGATGCTCATCCAACGGGTCTTCCTGAGAACTCAGTGCAGATGCACAGACTGTCAGTCTCTGCCTCTCCCACTGATGTCTGAGAGAAATGATGCTCTGTCACTGACTCTGCTTTTCCTGCCTGAGATCAGCCAGACAGCGTCATCGGCCCCACGGAGAGAGGGAAGGAAGGTCAGGGAAGATGCAGGCCTGCTCCGGAATTCTCCATACTCTCGCCTATGTGACAGGTGACCACAGAGATCAGAGAGGCTAGGAGACTTAGCCCAAGGCACACAGCCTTCAGGGAGCAGGACCCACTCAGCAGGGGCAGTGTCACCTCCCAATGCTGGCTCCCACCTGGAGCCTGCGCTGCCACTTGCAGGGCCTGTGGAAACAGACCTCCAGTCCCACTCCATAATGCTGATTGGGGAGTTTTTAAGGGAATCCCCAAATTAACTTGCGCTTCTAACCAGGTCCCAGAGATGTTGATGGCATAAATTAAGGAGCCATTCAGAGGCCTGCTCACTATGTTTATGCCTGGCTTTGAATAAGAAGTTTGGCCATGCAGTGGTGGCGCACGCCTTTAATCCCAGCACTCAGGAGGCAGAGGCAGGTGGATCTCTGTGAGTTTGAGACCAGCCTGGTCTACAAAGTGAGTCCAGGACAGCCAAGGCTACACAGAGAGACCCTGTCTCAAAAAAATAAAAAGTTTGTAGTGGCCTGGTGTACAGGTCTGTTGTCATGGATGCCTGCTTGATTGAGACGGAACAATTCTCTGCAC
>OU015754.1:36803253-36815518 GCA_907169655.1 Acomys percivali | reverse complement strand
TCACAGGTCACAGGTCACAGGTCACAGGTCACAGGTCACAGGTCACAGGTCACAGCCCCGCATGGAGGCAAGCCACGGCAGGACTCTGGAGGCCATGGAGGAGTGATGCTCGCTGGCTGGCTTTTCACCGCTTGCTCGGTTTGCTTTTTTATGTAGCTCAGGTTGACTCGCTCAGGAGCAGCACCACCCCCGGTGGGCTGGGCTCTCCTACATCAATTGGCAATCAAGAAAACGCCCCACAGTCGTGCTCACAGCCCCATCTGATGGGACCAATTCCTCCACTGAGATTCCCTTTTCCTAACTGTGCCCAGGTTTGTGTCACGTACACAAAAAACTAGGCCGTTCCACCCTTGTCAACTCTGACGTCACCACATCGCTTTAGTGCCTTTTCCTTGTTCCCGCGGCCTCATGTTGGTATCACAACATAAAGCACAGCTCAACACTTTAAAGGCCCAATACTACTTTAAAAACTAGTCTCTTAATAACGTGTAAGCTCTTTCAAAATCCAAATAAGTTATATGCTTTTTTTTTTTTTTTTTTTTTTTTAAATTCTGAGAGGGAAGAACCAGGCCAATTATACACAGATTGAAGCAAAACCAAACCCCAAGAAAACAAAAAGTTCAACGTCCAGCATCCTGGACTGACTCGTGATCTTCTGGGCTCCAAAGGGCGAGCAGGTGTAGCCCCATCTCTCCAGTTCTACCTCCACAGCACGCACAGTTTATTTCACAGAGTCAGGCCAGCTCTATTTCACACCTGTCACCGTCCTAAGTGGTCACCCCCACAGTCCCAGCCTTTCCAATAGGCTGCACTGTCCGCTGCAACTGAGGCTGCGCCTTTACCAGCAGCCTGTTGGCCTCTCTTCAGAGGCTCCTACTCAGCGCCCCGCCCTCCCAGCCCCAGCCCCGGCTCCTGCCCACATCTGCTTCATGCTAGTACCCTGAGGGAGACTCTCACACATCACCACGTTCATCTGCCAGTTCGGCCTCCTCTGGACCACGGTGTCTGTCTGCTAGCCCCGGGGACACACTTCCCGGAAGATTTCACCTCAATGATGCTGGTGTCCTCCGAATCACGGCTGATCCTTGCTCTTGACTGCGAGCGTTGGTTGTCCCCGTAAAGTGAAGGTTTCTCTTCAGTGGTGTTAGTGTCGTGTCAAATCACGGCTGATTCCTCAGCCTCAAGTGAGGAAAGACCTCAGATGCTGTAATCGAAATAGCTCACACAAACGGACTTCAAGGGGCCTTTGAGGTAAGCCCTCACAAGCCCTCCGCCATTTGCACTGCTCTCTGCTCACCTTCTAAGTTTACACGACGCCTCGTTAAACTCTGCTCTCTCAATGTCCTCTCCAGCCCAAAGTTCTAAAATCTTCCACGATCCTCCCCCGAACAGCGGTGTCAGGTCACAGAAGAGGGGTCCTGGAGGAGCTTGGGCCAGCGCAAGTGGACACCTGTCCCCCTTTACATCTGGCCCAGCTGTCACTCAGGCCCTTCCTCACCCAGGACACTCCTTCCTTGCTACAGTAAGAACAGGAGCTTCTTGGACAGGATCCAGCTTCCAGGTGGGCACCTTTCTATAGCCACAAGAAGTGGGGGTGACACAAGGGCTGGAAGCAGAAGAGGAAAGTTCATAATACACAAGGACCAGACTGGCACCAAGCTGAGGATGGGGCACAGAGGGGCATCAGGAAAGAGTCACATCCATGTTGGCAACTGAGCAACTGAATGTCTCAAGGCAAAAGGCTTGCTGCATCCATGGCAGCTGCATCCACGGCAACTGGGTCCACAGCAGCTGGGTCCACGGCAGCTGGGTCCGTGGCAGCTGGATCCGTGGCAGCTATGTCCACAGCATCTGGGTCCACAGCAGCTAGGTCCATGGCAGCTGCATCCATTGCAGCCACAGGGCTGGTACGTAATGTCTGGTCTTGGGAATGAAAACCCAGGGTTTTCTTGACAAGTCCTAAAGATGGGACTGTCTCTCAGTAGAAGTCTGGTGTCTCTGTGGGGCAAGGGTTCTGCTCAACAGATGACACTTGGCTTCTCTCTTTGCAAGGCCCATTTTTGGTCATCACCCCTTGAGGGATGAGATCTAGAGGCATCAAAGGTAGATGAGAAAGATGATGCTCAGTAGCTTATGAGACACAGACCAGAGACCCAGCCCACCTCAAATATCAATCCCACCACACATGGCAATTCTGCCCTACTAATCAGAGAAGATGGCACCAGGAACAGGGACACTGGGAGTAGTCTCATGCCAGGACTGGCTCAGTGGGTACTTGGGAATGTCAAGTTTCCTGTGGGAGGATCACATGAGTGACAGTCCTGCCTACGCGTCCAGAGCCTGGACTATCTTACACACAAAGTCTTTCCTGCACAGGTTTCCCTAACGCCAGATTTTTTTTCTGGACTGTAGCGGCAGAGTAACTTGCAGGAGAAGTTAGGGCTTGCTTTTTATCCAAAACCCTATTGCTGAACAATCCAGGCATGGACCCCCAACGCTGGGAGAGAGTGGGATTTGCACCCAGCACTCTTATGGACCAGAATGCTAGTAGTCTTCAGCTACATACATGCCCACAATCCTCGCCCTACCTGAGAAGCAAGCACCAGCAGTGGTTGCTTTCCCACTGCCCCAGCACACCTCAGCCTCCATAGCCTACATGTCGAGGAGTCATCACTCCAGTGTGAATTATCCTCATTTCAGTCCTCCGTGTTGCAGTCTGGGAATCAGACCAATTTTTAAAAACTACCTGCGTATTTAGGTAAAATATATGAGTTTTATTTCAGAAGATTAAAATGAATGTCCCAACTAACTTCTCTGGCCTGGGCTAGTTCCTGGATTCATGGGGGAACGTTCACCCTTGCGTGGTAGCGTTTGGAGCCTGAGGTATAACAGGATAGCCACACTCAAGGGCTGATTGGAGTCCCACAAGGATTTTATATGTTTCTCAGGGTGTCCACAGAGGTGACTCTTTAGATCACCCCTCTGACTCAATTTGTCAGTGTCTGCTGTGTAACAAGCACTCCCCGCACTCTGAGGAGCCAGCAACAGCCTTTTCTCCTAGAGCCTGTGTGTCTGCTGGGCCTGGCTCAGGACCACCTTCTGCCTCTCCCCCTTGTAGACAGCGTGTCACGGGGAGCAGAGTGCAAGTGTCCAAGCTCTGCCTGCAGCTGGGAGAGTTTTCACATGAGGTAGTCAAGAGCCTGTGTGGCCATGGATGAGGAGGAGAGCCTGGGAGCATTAGTCAAGGCTCAACCTCACCTTTTTCGTGAGGAAGGTGACCCATTGTGGCTTCTTGCAGACGCTGTAAAAAGTCTGTTGGACAAATGCTCTCCCTTCAGAGTATAAACTGGCACAAAAGCTAGACGTGGTGGCTCATGCTGGCAACCCTAGCACCTGGGGAGCAGACACAGGATGGGGTGCTGCTGCAAGCTCTGGGCCAGGCAGGTCTGTGTAGCAAGACCTTGTCTCAAAGCAAAACTAACCAAAACCTTTGTGGGGAAAGAAGGCAGGTACCCCTGCACCCTGCAACCCTGCACCCTGCAACCCAGCAACCCTGCACCCTGCAACCCAGCAACCCTGCAACCCAGCAACTCTGCACCCTACACCCTGCAACCCTGCACCCTGCAACCCTGCACCCTGCAACCCTGCACCCTGCACCCTGAAACCCTGTACCCTGCAACCCTGCAACCTTGCACCCTGCACCCCTGCACCCTGCAACCCTGCAACCCTGTACCCCTGCACCCTGCAACTCTGCACCCTGCAACCCTGCACCCTGCAACCCTGCACCCTGCAACCCTGTACCCTGCAACCCTGTACCCTGCACCCTGCACCCTGCAACCCTGCACCCTGCAACCTTGCGACCCTGCACCCTGCAACCCTGCACCCTGCAACTCTGCGCCTTGCAACCGTGTTACTCCTGTGTAGACAGCACACATCAGACTCTGGGAATTTTCTTCTCAAAACTTCATGAAAGAACTGTCTGTTGACAGGTGATTAAATAGCGGCTCAGAGAGGTTCAGAAACCAGATCACAACCACACAGGAAAGGCATCCTGGAGCTGGTGTTGGAACTCCACGCCCATGAGTGCACAGCCAGCATGACTTCAGGGAGCACAGGTGTCTCCTGGCTTCTCCCCCAGGGACGGCCAATACTCGGCCCAGGCTCTACATCGACTTGAGTTGTTCTCGGTCATGGAAGGCGAGCTGAGCGACGGGGACGGGTGACACTTGCTTAGCTGCGTGGCTCCGAGGGAGGATCCGGGGCCATCCGTGTAGCGTGTCTGCATGGCCAGTTTACACGCTTCTCCTGGTTATTGCTGTCTCTATCCCGCGGCCCGCACACTCAATTTCAATTCAAAGTTTGGCAGTGAAGGTGTCACGGCTAAAAAATGGAATGGCCTCCCTCCGAAATGAAATAATTTTGTTGTTCAGTTCCGAGCGATTTTGTAATTTCATGCTTGTGTATGATAATTTTATGCTGTCCTGCCTCACGTAACTCAGTTCTGGCAGATCCTGACAGGTGATAAATACAATCTTTTCCGCCCCGCGTGCGACAGGCCGGTGCGAGGGGGGTGGAGGGAAAGCTGGCAATTTCACATCTGAGGCCAGAGCACACCAGCAGCCTGTGGCGGCCCCATTCTTTCATAATTTCACGCCTGGATTCCAGCCGGCGCCACCTCTGTTGTGGCTGAAGGACCCAGGGGTCAAGGGAGCCTTCCGGAAAGTAGAATGGTGTTGGGCAGGGGCCAGAGAACCGGTGGAGGAAGGATATGATGGCTGTGGGTCCGCCCTCAGCTGGCTGGCTGGCATGCAGGCTGCAGCCTGGATCCACGTCGCTGTCCCTGGGAGGGTTCTGCCCTGGGTACACACGGGGAATGGTTACTTTTAGCAGATGATCATCTTTACAAGTTTGTGAAACCTTCCAAAATGGTGTGTGTGTGTGTGTGTGTGTGTGTGTGTGTGTGAGAGAGAGAGAGAGAGAGAGAGAGAGAGAGAGAGAGAGAGAGAGAGAGAGAGAGAGACTTAATAGCATCCATCACCAATGCCTCTGTGCCTCTGTTTTCAAACACTGCTCCCTAGCCCTGTCTCTGAAAAAGCCTTGTCTTCTGGAGAAGGAATGGAGCCAGGGGATGCTCAGGAAATCCCTGTGGTCCAGAAGGGTGTCAGTGTGGCTGATGGAGGAGTTGCGCTAGTAACACCTGCCCCCTACCCCGGCTGGCCCAGCCCCCGCCTTGCACAGGAAGCTCTTCCTTTGCTACGGTAAGAACAAGAGGCTGCCTGAGCTACAGGTAGGTACCATTGACGATTGGAGATAATGTCCCAGCACCAGCTGTGTACCAGGGTGGCCTGAGGAGCCATCCACTGGCTCTGCCTACTCTCCAGCGTCTCTATGGAGCGAAGGCTAAGAAAACCCATTTTATAGATGGTGAAACCGAGGCTGGGTAGACAGAGGTGACTTATAGGAATGTAAGCCAGAGAGAGGTCTCAGATCATTGAGGTCATTCAAAGTCAGGCCATGGCAGTATCTGACTCAGAGAGATCTTGAAGATGCAGGGAAACTGAGGCCAGAATGATTCAGCAGCCTGCCCAAAGGGACAGAATGCTTGCGGGCTCTTCAGTAGAACAGGGAGTCCATCTAGGAGACATAGGAGGGCACACACATGTGCACGGGCACTCACGCACACTTGCACGTGCATGCACACATGCACACACATGTACATGTACACACACACAAACAAGCACATGCTCACACACATACACATGCATACACATGTACACACACACAAACAAGCACATGCTCACACACATACACATGCACACACATGTACACACACACACAAACAAGCACATGCTCACACACATACACATGCATACACATGTACACACACATGCACACATGCACACATGCACGCATGCATACATATGTCCTTGTCTCAGCCCTTCTACTACAGGACAGTTCCAACAACACATGAACGAAACATTCATGTGCTAAGACTCACTGGTGGGGGTTGCGGATGCCATTGCCAGGGGTGATATGGACCCTAGCCTCTGGGCCACGTTGCAAAGCAGGCTTCCCTCACCACTTCCTCCTCCTGCCACGTGACTGTCTGGGGTTCAGCGTCTGCATATAGAAAGGAAAAGGGGCATTTGCCTGGACTACACACAGACAGGTCCTGAGGGTCCTGAGGGAAGCTGTGGCAAAGTACCTCAGCATGCCACAAGGGAGCCAGGCATTGCTGGACAGAATGCGATCAGTTTTAGCTCCATGCGCTGCTTCCTGTGTGACTGCCTGCCCTGCCCTTTGCCTGCAAAACCATGGCATGGCCACAGGACCACAGGAAAATAATAATGCTATTGCTGCTGCTACTGCTTCCTCCTCCCTACTCCTCCTCCTCCCCTTCTTCCTCTTCCTCTTCCTCCTCTTCTTCCTCCTTCTCTTCTTCCTCTTCCTCCTCTTCATCTTCTTCTTCCTCCTCCTCCTCTTCCTCTTCCTCCTCTTCTTCTTCTTCTTCCTCCTCTTCTGCTTCTTCTTCCTCTTCTTCTTCCTCTTCCTCTTCTTCCTCTTCCTCCTCCTTCTCCCCCTCCCCCCTCCTCCCTCTTCCCCTCCCCCTCCCCTTTCCTCCTCTTCTTCCTCTTCCTCTTCTTCTTCCTCATTCTCTTCTTCCTCTTCCTCCTCTTCATCATCTTCTTCCTCTCCCTCTTCTTCCTCCTCTTCTTCCTCTTCCTCCTCCTCTTCCTCCTCTTCCTTCTTCTCTTCTTCCTCCTCTTCTTCCTCTTCCTCTTCTTCTTCCTCTTCCTCCTCCTTGTCCCCCTCCTCCCCCTTTCCCTCTCCCTTCCCTTTCCTCCTCCTCTTCCTCCTCCTCCTTCTTCTTCTTCATTTTGGAAAAGCCCTCCCATAGCCTCCTAGCTAGGCAAAGCCCCTGCTATGGGCTCTCCTTACACACCACTCATCTCCAAGTTGACATTCTATTTCTAGGAATTGGTACACAAAGGTGAGCCTTATGGTGCCACACACTCTCATTCATTCATAAACTAAATTAAAGGGGGAAATCTCTGAAATGGGAGATGCACAGAAGCTCTGAGCTCATGGAGCTAGTATAGGAAATAAATGATGACCAGGCGGTGACATATGTAACAGTCAGGGTTTTCTAGAGAAACAGAACTGACCGTGTGTGTGTGTGTGTGTGTGTGTGTGTGTGTGTGTGTGTGTGTGTGTGTTTTATTAGAGTAGCTTACAGGCTGTGGTCCAGCTATTCTGACAATGGCTGCCTCCCAATGAGAGTTCAGGAAGCCAACAGTTGTTCAGTGTACAAGGCTGGACTTCTCAGCCGGTCTCCAGTCTGCAGCAGATTCGGGCCTGAAGTAGACTCCAACACTGGGAATCCCTACCTGACTGAGTTTGTGACAGTCACCTGTTGTTGTCCATGGCCCATCTGTCCTCTACAGCAGGTAAATAGGAAAGTTAAAGGGAGGGTGGGGGGAACTGCCACCCCTGGGATCTCCAGTATTTCTTGATGACACTAAGCTCCTCAATTCTTCCTGGGGTGAATTTTGTCTTTGATTCATGGTTTTCCCTGGCAGAGGTGACTCCAATGGCTCCCGTAGCCCTTCCAACCGTAACGGGCCTCACTCCACAGGTCGGAGACCCAATGTGGGAACTCTGCCAACTTCTAAGTATGTCTCTCCCGAGAACACGTTCTGGAACTGGGGAAATAGCCACAAGAACAGTTCAGGGGTGCCCTGGACTTCAGCCAAAACGTCATTTATCACCTGACCTCCAGGAGCCCCTCCTTTAACCGGTGGTCACAATCCTTCTTAGGTCCCCCAGAATCAGTGCCGACTCAGACCCAGCATCTCACAGACCCCCCCGGGAAGTCTGAGAGCCTCCCTTCCTCCAGAGTAGTTACCCTTGTAAATACGGTGTGCCCCTCTGGGGAACGACAGGAGAAAGGCTAAGTGGAGGCCTGATAAGTAGGCATTGTCATGTCAGGTTATGCCCTACAGAACTAACCAGCACAGCCTGAGGCCAACACCAGTGCCGCCGCTTTGTCGTTTCTTCTGAAATCTGTTGTTCCGGGCTCCTTCAAAGCAGGGACAGTGTCCTACCTGTTCCTGTCTAAATCTGTGGAAAAAAAAAAAAAACCACACTACCTAGGGCTTAAGAGGGATCCAACAAACACCTGATGATCCAATGAATAAGAGAATCAGTCATTCAAGCGGGAGCACAAATGGATGCAGAGAGGGAAGGAATGACAGACTGACAGTGCAACAGCAAAGCTGTCTTAAGCCCTGTCATCACCTCAAGCCTGAAGTTCCGGTTCCGAAAGCAGCAGGAGGGCATTTTGCCAGACATCCTACTGAGCACTGCAAGAGCCAGCCCAGCCCAGAGAGGAAGCTGAGCCACGGCCTGCTCACACAGCCCTCCCAGGTCCCTCCTCATATAAGACCCCTGGCCTGAAGGACCTCTAACTACTGGGATGTTGTCAACCGTTCCCCACTGTCAAGCCCACTTCCAATTTTCCGTTCCCTTTATTTCCCTTCCGTTTCCTAACACATGGGGGTCAGATGATGAATAGACAGACGGACAGACAGATGAATGGATGAATGGATGCATGGAGGGACGGGTAGACACAGTGACAAATGATGGACAGACAGATGGTAGACAGATGAATAGGCTGGTGGGCATATGGATTATGAATGGGTGGATGGGCAGACGGACAGATGGATGGATGGTGGCAAGCTGTGCGGTTGGTAGGCTTGGTTTGGGGGTTGCTGCAGTCAGTGAGACGCTTCATGAAGAGATGACAGAGAGAATAACTTTGAAGCATCCCTGGGTCACCGAGGACGTGATGACCTTTGTTTGTGGCCCTGGAATGAATAAAAGGCGAGCTTCTCCTGTAGTATGAAACCCACGGCCCAGAGGAAGGCTCATGCGACTTAGAAAGTCAACAACTCACAAGTCCCACGAAGTCCCTGAAACTGATAGACGCACAAGGCCCCTCCCTCTTCACAGGATGTGAACAGCTTGCTGGGGAAAGGAGACTCTCCCAGTCATCCATGAGTCGTCTGTGCACATGGCAGTACCCCTCACTCACAGCCCTGTGACCTCCACCAGTAAAAACACACTCTGCTTCACAGCTGGGCCTTGGTAACGCTTTGGCCTGTCATCAGCTCACTTTCGGAGCTGAGTAAACAGGTGTTCAGGTCTCCCCACAAAAAGTGTCACACGGCGGTGGCTTCACGATGCAGTACATTCAATGACATAACCATCACCAGTAAGTCCTCTTTCCCAAGAACCATCTTCTTGATGTTCACCTGAGTGGTGAGACACAGCCAAGCAGCCCAGGCTGGACATGAGGGCCTCGCCGCTCACCTCAGCCCTGAGCCCCTCTGCTCTGGGCTCCCTGCGGGGCTGAGTGTAATGTAGCCAATGGCTCAGGTTCCCTGAAGACCCTCCTGCCCCATCATCAGTCACAGGTCCCCGGCCACCTCACGGCTGTTCCGACGTACTCCCTGCCATCCTCACGTGATGACCATGACAGAAAGCCTTGCGGTGAACGTTTCCCGTGTCTCTGTGATTTATCCACAAGGTGGAAAAGTCCAGACGCATGAGCAGCTGAGTCAGAGGGGATGAAACACTCTGCAGCTTCAGGTGCGTAAGAGCAGAAGTCAGACAGGACCCCTCGCAACTGCCACTCTGCGAGCACCCTCTCTCCTCAGTTCATTGAGTGCAAATGGGGAAACTGAGGCTCAGTGAGGGATAAAGATGTGCTCAAACTAAGATCTTTCAGACAGAAGCAAGGATCCAAGCCTGGAATTATTCAGACGGGACATGGGGGGGAAGCCATGTGCTAGGTGCTCCCCACTTTTCAGTGCTTCTCCTGAGGTCCCAAGACGTCTCCAGAAGAGGGCACAACCTCTAATACCCACACTCTGGGAAGTCAGGACATATGAAGTGAGCCCTCAGTGAGGAGGAGCAGTTTGCGCTACCCATTGTACTGCACTTCCCCTCTGGATCACTGACGTCACAACCAAGAGCTAACCGAGCATCGGACTTGAAGGGTCTGACGTGAGGAGCTGCCACAGGTTGGGCAGAAGCAGGCTGACAGGTTGGTATGGCCCAAATCCTTCTTCCAACAGGCTAGCATCCTTAGCCAAGCAGCACGTGTGACCACCTCATGTCCGTCTGGGCCGTGAGCTGGGTGGCTAAGTTCCTCTGTAGGTGGATCCCAGAGCCACCTGGGAAATGCCAGCCCCGATGTCATCGCATGGTCCAGCTCCTCTCCACCCCAGCACAGCCAGGGTAGTATCCAGGATGACAACTACCCAGGTTACAGACCTGCCCTGTGTCCTCTTGTCACCCGGAGGTGGCAGAGGAGACTGTCAAACCTGTGGCAGTCCTGAGCAGCTTTGTGACCCTTTGCAGGTACCACAAGGAGGCTTCCAATCCAGACTCTGCCACTTTGATGCTGTGATACTTTAGGGAACTGACTTAACGGTCTCTGGTCAAAGCCAACACCCTCAGACTGCCCCTGAGCCACAGGCCTCCTCAGGGAGGTGCCACCAATCACCTACTGCCAGAACCAAGCCCCGCCCTCCCCCCAACCACCCCGCCATCCCCCAGCGTGTCCTATGGGGCTCTGTGCTCCCCCCCCCACCTCCACACATCTGGAAATTAACTGCATACCTTCCCGTTTTGCCCATTTCACAAGTGGCCATAAATCATCACCGGCCGCGGTTGCTTGTTTTGATACATCGTCCTGTTAATGTCTCTCCAAAAATGCCAACAATGCTCACATTGCCACCAGGACTCCCCGAATCCTGAAAAGTACATAAGAATTTATTTGTCTCCGTGAGCATCATACATATTGTATTAAACCCGCATCGTGGGGCTTAATAAAATAGCATAAAGGCAGGAGAGCGCATCTCGGGCAGCGGGGAGAGGCGGTTGTGAACTTGGATGCCCGTTAAACGTTCCAGTGGCAAACCCTCTCCTCTGCCAGGAAATGAGTTTGCCACCAGCCAAGGGGGCCGAGGGGCCATCTAGGAGAGAGAGAGAGGCCGGGGCTCTGCGCGACCATCCCTCTTCCACGAGGCAACACGTTGCGCCGCCTCGATTTTTCATCCCTCGCTGCCTGGGATGCAAATTTCTCCTCTGTTGTTTATATTAGGTTTTCAAATATATGGAAATCTAGCGATCTGGAGGGAAATGCCAGGCCCTCAGAGGCACCCGATCTGTCTTCTTCTTCCCACTGATTTCCTTCCATCACTTGGCTGACGTGTGAGAGAGGGGACTGAGAGCTGGTACCCTGCTGGGATGCAACAGTCCCTGCCCCCAGCGACCCCCACCCACCCCCCAGGTGAAGGGCAGCTTTTCAAATGGAGCCAAAAACAGCTGCAGAGGGAGGTGGCATGTCCCCATGCATGCAGAGGTGAGACCTCCCAGCCCTGGGCAGGCGGAGGAGATGGGGAGATCCATATATTATGTACCTACTGCGTACCAGGGGCTATGAGACAGAACAGTTAAGACCCAGCATTGATTAAGCTCTGTTGGTCTGCAGCATCAGAGAAGCACACCACAGGATGTTTGAGTATCTTTTAGTCTTGATCATCTGGCAAATGGGGAAACGTGCATTCAGCGCTCAGCACTTGGTGTTACAGGCCCCTCTGTTGTTCTCATTTATACCAGGGCTCAGCAGGGTTACCATGTAGTGACTCTCTTGGACGACTTGGTGAGCCAAACCAGCTCCTGCAATTGCTCAGCTCTGCCTTTGTCTTTCAAAAGCATCACTAACCAATGCTAACAGTGTGTGCCAATAAAACTTTACTGGCAGAAACAAGTGGTGGGCCAGATTGGCCCATGGGGTGTGGTTACTGATCTGTGTTCTTCTAAGACTCACATTTGGTGTTTCACGGGGAATCAGCAAGCTTTACAGGGAACAACTGGACCCTCCCAGGAAGTTTTCAATCCTGCCACCATGATGCTATTGCATCTCTGCTCCACAGAAACCTGTCAAAGTAGAGATTTTAGCCTTATTTGTTAAGGAGGAAGCAGAGGTTTGGAATTGAGTTCACACACTGAAGTCATGGCTGACCTTGGATTCGGACAGAGTTTCGGGTTTGTCTGGTTGGGAAGGCTGAGGTCGTGTTAGTGGTCAGGGCTTCTCCAGATGGGCTCAGACCACACCTGGGGAGAGAGAGAAGCAGGCCTCAGCTGCGTGTGTGTGTGTGTGTGTGTGTGTGTGTGTGTGTGTGTGTGTGTGTGT
>OU015754.1:36760682-36771195 GCA_907169655.1 Acomys percivali | reverse complement strand
GGAGCACACCCAGTGGGCAGCAACCATCCGTGGGTGGCCCGGCGTCTCCTGATGGATGAGGCAGATCCCAGTGACATGGCTGTTATTGATCTGACCGGGTTGTCGGCTGAGCGGTCGGGGGGGGGGGGTTGTAATTGCCTCTGTAGTTTCATTGTAAGCATCCGGAGGGAAATTAAAGCCTTCAGCTAATGGGGTGCCCGATCCGCAGCCCCGTGATGCATCGGCTCCAGCCAGGCCCCAGGAATACCAAGTGGCTGCTCAGGGCATCATTTTAAAGCAGATCCTGCCTGCAGCCGAGATCCTTTGCAGACCTGAGGAAGCGGTGGGGCAGATAGCCTCCGCTGAAGCTCCAGGCCGGCTTACAAGTTCCAGGAACCACATCAGGAAGCGCGGGGGTCGCCAGGGGCCCCAGTCATGAGCTCTCACCTCCAACCGCAGTGACTTTAGTGTAAGCAGAGTAGACCCTGAAGGCCTAGATGAGAGCAGCTCCTGCTTACAGAACGTGTGCGTTTTGGGGGTGGGAGTGGGATCCGGTAATTGGTGCTCAAGGCCAGCCAGCCCCTTGGGTGTCCAGGGAACCGGTTAGAAGTGCCAACTGCCAGCATTGCCCAGCCTGGCCAGCACGCAGTCTCACATCTACCACATGCTCAGCGGGCGATCTTGATCTGAAGACTTAACACAGTACTCAGAGGCCAGTAAGTGAAGTGGTGCTGCGGGCTAAGTACCAGCTCAGCCACTTAGCACTGATCTTTTTTTTTTCCCCTCCCTGCTCTGAACATCACTGTGCTGTTTAAATTTTTTTTTTTTAATTTACACGAAAAAGTGGTTGGAACGCCACATGGCCCAGGGTAGACATTCAAACATTAATTTCCTTTAGTGTCTGTGACAAGCCTGAGGACAGGCCTGTCATTCACACCCAAGTATAAATGACTGATGCAGCTAGTCTGTAGTCAACACGTTCATAATCTTATATAGACCCATTACTCAGAGAAGAAGAAATAAGACTCTAAGGTCATGTGACCTAAGAGGGCAGGGGGGGCGGGGGGGGGGGGTTCAGAGCACAAACTGACTCCAAGACCTCGGTACACGATCTCAACTAATCCGTTCTTGGTTTGATTTGTTTTTTTTTTTTTTTTTCTTCTTTTATCATCTGCACCGCAGGGAGGTTTGTGAAGTGAAGAAGTCGCAAGAGCAGTCACAACCGGGAGACCCACCCCCACCCTGTGACGGTAGAACTCTATTTTTCTAACCCAGCTAAGGCCCCCCGGTTCCTGAGCATACACGTTACACACAGCCCTATTCTAGGCCCTGGCTGCTGTGATGGCTACAACAGGCCTGTCCCAATTCCCGGAGCTAAGGGGAGGCACTGAGGTCCTGAGGTAGCCAGATCCCAGGGCTCTGCATGTCACCTGCAGACAGCAGTGTCCTCCTCCCTCCCCTGCTCCCAGCATCCACGTCTGTCCCCTCCAGCTGCCCCTCACCCACCCCAGCTCAGCCCATCTCCTGGGCTTACATCCAAGCTGAGAAAGGATGGGGGCGTGTTCTATCCAGGAGCCATCCCTCATCCCTGTCATTGGCTTACAGGAGATGGAAACTTCTCCCAGGTGGACTTTCTCCCGCTGTCACATCTCCTGGGGGAGGGACCCGGTGGCTTTCCTGTATGATCCACGGTTCTGGTGGGAGCAGCTTTCCCTGGGACTGGGGCCTCCCGTCTGTAAGGTTCCTGGGACGGGGACACAGAGAAGACTCAGAAAGGGCTGGGTTGGGAGGCTGGGCCTTGCGTCTGCACACGCTGCCCATCCCCACCCCGCCCATCCCCACCCCGTTTCCTGGCCACCTTGGGCCTCTGCGTCCTCATCACCTCACATGTGTGCACAGAGCCTGGGAGGTAGCCTTTGGTCGCCATGGAAAGCCACACCTCAGCTGAGATGTAAAGACAACCTCGTAGACACAACACCCATTTCCACCGGGGACGCACACTGCGGGGTCTGTCCTGGCTCCACTTTCCCCTTGACCTTTGCCCCACTGTTTCTCTCCAATACTGCCTCTTCCTTTGCCTTATTAACAAAACCATTATTTCTCCTGTTCAGGCCAGGTGGTGTGGGTCTGACAGGCAGATGCAGAAAAGACAGACAGAAAGGGAAGAGTGGGCACAGGGGACGAGGGAGGCAGACCCCAGGACAAGCCAGTCCCCTCACACTTGGGTCTGCATCCGCCTCGCCTCTACTGGGTTTACACCAGCAGCCTGGCTTTCCTTACAGGAGGGAAGGACTCTGTGTCTGTGCCCGTCACACGCCCTAGCAGAGAGCCCCAGGCTGATACACACTTGATAAGAACCCCCAAGCATAGGCCACCGGGTTCCACCACAGTTCGACGGCGCGCACGCTGCGCAGCCTTGGACAAGCAGCATAGCCTCTCTGAACATCAGTGCCTCTCACACAGTCCTGAAAGAGTTCTCTAAAGGTAGGAAGAACCCAAAAGCCGTTAAGGATCCTGGGAGCTCGGTGTCACGCTGGCCTGCACCATTCACATCCGCTCATTTTCATGTTCTATCTTCATGCTAGAAAAGCCCAGACAGGGCTCCGTGGCCGAAGGCAAGGACAAATCCAGCCCCCCACGCGGGACGGGGGAGAGGGGCCATGTCAGATGGGCCCGCTTCAACAGAGCTCTGTGTGCAAGGTGCTTGGGCCTTGAGGCCGGTGAGCAAAGGACGGACACAAGGGATGAGGGATCAGGCTGGGCGCACACAGCCTGACAAGCCAGATGGTGGTGATAAGCCGGGGAGGGAGTTGCTGTCTTCTGTGAAATACAGCCGGGCTGGTGGGAGGGGGAAGGGAGGGGGGGAGGGCGATCTGGAATGTTGATTTGTGTGAGTCTAGATCAGAGGGCAGGTGTAGAGATGGAGCCAAGTGTTCCCAGAAAACAGGGGCGTGGTCCTTGCCCCACGGAAAAGGAGGCCTCTGCCACAGCTGCCAAAGCAACGGGATCTGGGTTTCCTTGGCACCATAGAAAAAGCAAAGACCCTGAAGAGCCATGTTGGTGGCCCACCAAGTGTCACCTCAGAGTCCTTCCTCAGCTTCAAGGAAGGGCCAAGCGTGCCCATTGTGCAGGTGGGGAAACTGAGGCTCAGGGGACGAAGATGGCATCCTTGTGGAACAGATCAGAATGCATACCCTGGCTTTGCTCTCAAACACCCTCCTCTACACAGAGGAGGGAAGGACAGACACACAGGCTGCAGATGCTGACCCTCTGAAGGCTGCCGTCCCTCCTGGCAAACCCCACTGCAGAATGCCAGAGCACCTCCCCTGGGCCCCTGCACACTGTCCCTCCCCAGCCTGATTATTTGTCAGATTTTACTGGAAGATGAAGAGAAAAAGGTTCAGGCTCCCAGCCAGGCCCTCAGCTGTCCTGATCCCAGTTCTCTCCTGGGCACTTGCTGGAACACATGGTAGAAACGGGGTGAGCTGTCACTGTGCATGACTCTGGTCTACAAAAGAACAGATTTGTAAAACAAAAGCAAAAAACAAAAAGCACAGCATATCCACTCAGTGGAATACTGCTTTGGAAATTTAAATTTTAACTTTAAAAAAATCAGCCGTGAAGTCTGCAGAGATGGCTCAGTGGTTAAAAGCACAAGCCACTCTTCCAGGGGACCTGGGTTTGGTTCACAGCACCCACAGGTCAGCTCTCAACCATCCCTAACTCCAGTCCCAGGGGATCTGTCGCCCTCTTCTGGCCTCCACAGGTACTGCATGCACGTGGTGCCCAGGAGGCTCCCCTGCGTGACATCAGGAAGGGACAAAATTCTAATTAGCCTCGCAGGGAGCTGACACTGTGGGGACAGGGCTGTGGCATTGCAGCATAAAGCTCACCAGTTTAGAGTAGGTGCCCCAACAGAGACAGCAGCATCTTTTTATTTATTTTTATCTTTTATTGTGTTTGCGTGGGTGCAGACGGCTGTGCGTGCTCATGGGGAGGCCAGAGGAGGGCATTACTCCCTTATTCCTTTCAGACAGGGTCTCTCACTGAACCTGGAATGCTCTGATTTAGCTAGACTGGCTGGCCAGAAACCCCCTAGCATCCTTCCCAGAGCTGGGGTTACAAGCACATACAGCCATATTCACTTTTATGTGGGCATGGAGATTCGAACTCAGGTCCCCCAGGCTTGCACAGCAAGTGGTGGCATGGCCGCTCCACGAAAGCCGATTTCTTCTTCCCACAAAGGCAGTGCACTAGGTCTAGCTGGGTTGCTATACCCAGAGCCACCAGTAGGTGTTGCTAGCAGGCTCATTCCTTCCTCCCACTCCCACCTCCCACCCCCAACACTGACTATAACACATCTTGAACAGAAAGGCTAAAGACCACTCTGTACCCAGTGAGGGCTAGCAACATGTCACCAAGAGCTTGCCACCGGGCAGGTGCTGAGCTCGCTTCTCCCACAGGTGTATAACAACATAACAGGCTCAGACCCACACGACACGTCATTAGTAGGCTTTCTGCAAAGGACTTCCACAGGACACAGGTGGGACAGCTGGTCTCCTCCTCAGAGGAACCTGGTCTCTTGAGAACAAAGGTCTCCTGGGGGAGTAGGCCTATGGACATTGCCAGTCTCTGGGCCTCCGTCCCCTCCCAGCGAGCTGGACACAATAACAGTATTTTTCCAGCTCCCTCTGAAGAGAGAGTCAGGTGTTAAATGGAAGATTTGCTTGAGCGCATGGCTGGGATCTAAGCAAAACCATATTGGGGAAGTCATGTTTATTATCTCCATAAAGTAACCTGCGTGGCGGCACGCAGAGGCCAGATGGGAGACTCGGGCACACAGAGACCCAAACCAGGTCTGTCACAGGGGTCTGAGCCCGTGAGGCAGGACCCTCCGCCTGGGAGGGATAGGAGGAACATAGCTCAGAGGTTGGGTGCCCGGCATCTGCGGAGGTGGGGGGGGGCTCCTGCAGACGTAAGAGGGAGGACATGGGTCCCCAACAGGGTCTGCTGAGGCAGTCCAAGATGGGTCAGGGTGAAGAGCCACGTGGGCAAAGATGAAATCAGACAGCCTGGCAGGACAGGGTGCACCTGGGGAGAAAACTCCAAGAGTTGCTGACGAGATGAAGGAATAGGGGCCTCGGGGTTCGGTGGACTGAGCCACTGTTGCTCAGGGTGTCCAGCCAAAGGCTGAAGAAGAGTCGAAAGCCGTGTCTTCTGGGTTAGGGTGAGCACCACCCAGAGCAGCGGCTTCAGGCACCAAGTGGCTGGACAAGGTCCTCCATGGTGGAGAGAAAGGTCCAGGAAGGAAGAGGAAGGGAAATGCCATCACTGTCTGTACCCAGACTCTCGACTCTGCACCTCCCTGGACCATCACCTTGCCTCGTGGCTGACACAACGTACCACCATGTCCTTGTAGCCAGCAGTAAATTTACTTGGACGTCAAGGCCCAGGTCTAATCCCCACACTCCAGGCCACTCCTCAGCATCTTGCAAAGGGAGCCCACCAGGTTCTGTAGAGAAACCAGAAGTTTCAGTGTGTCCCCTTCCCAGCACGCTCAGGAGGTGGGTCCTGCTCCAGACCCCCCTAAACCTCCCTCCATCTGCCCCTGAACACTGGAGTCACAGCCATGCACCGCCCCCACACATTTATGTGTGGGTTTGTTCCTTGTGCTCAGTGGGAAGCACTGGACCCACAGAGTAATCGAGACTCTGCCTCAGCCTCCTCTGCTCATGAAGGGAGAACGGCGGGAGAAAAGAGAAGCTGGGCACCCACGACTGTAGTAACAGATGGGCTGGATTTTAACACGCTCCTCAGCCCAGTGCTCAGAAAACAGAGGCAGGAGGATCTCAAGTCCCAAGACTAGCCTGGGCTACAAAGCAGGACACTGTCTCACGTAGGAAAATCTTACCTAATTAAGGATTTTAAATGTCATGAAGGACATGCAGCCAGGGCTAGCATGGTGAGAAGCGGGGGACAGACTGTAACTTTAAAATAAATTCACCAAGAGTCAGACTGTCCCCGTGTTCAAATCCTGCTTGGCTGAGGCTCATTTATGGGGCCTCTGCTAAATGCCCAGCCTGGAGAGAGGGTTACACGTCAGAAGCCAGTACAGTCACAAAGCCTGAGGCTTTGTGAGGGAGCAGGCTTGTCTTTCACAAGACGACTCCAGGACTCCGGTTGGTCTCTGGAGCACTTTGTATTGACTTGAGAGTGTTGAGAGGGTTATGCAGATGAGCCCGTTGACCCGGAATATTCCCAGGGAAAGCACTGTGCTCACCAAGGTGGAAAAGTTATCTCCTTGGTGCCAGTTATGGGCTTGTTGAGGCTGGCATCATCGTCCTGTCACAGCGACCAGGTGCCATCCAGGTAAGAGCCTGACTGACTTGTATTGTAGGTTTTTCTCCTCTGTTTACAACCTGTGTCATAAATGTCGCTTCTTCAAGTGCTAAGGTATTTCATATTTAATCATCATTAAAGCTTGGAGGATGTTTGCCCAGAGGGGCTCACAAACCAGCATCTCCAGGTGCTAGGGGGATGGAGCAGAAAGTGGGGTGCTTGATAAGAGTGGGGTAGAAACAGGAACTTCAGCTAGGATCCCATATCCTTGAATACCAAGCTTCCATGCCTAGACTCCATGCCAGCGCAGGATGGCATGGCCAGACCCGGAAACTTCCAGGGATATCACACACAGGCTCTATCTGCTATCCCTCAGCCAGGGTGACACTTGTTGATTCAAACTAAGGCAAGCAGTTGAGTGGAGATCTGTCCTACATCTGTCATAGACCTCGCCATAACAAATATGTAGGTTTACACGGCTATATATCGGTTCACAAGTGTGTGCACATCACCAAACAGACCTGTGCATGCACGCGCATGTGCGCTTATTTGAAATCTATACAACTGACATTCTAAATACTTCTCAGTGCACACAGCGTGCGAGCAGACGTGAGTGTGGGATGAGTGGACTTCCCTGCGAGTGTCCAGTGCAGCCAACGCAGCTCGTGTACCTGAAACCCAGACTTTTGGAGTGGAAACAGAGCTGCAAGGCAGTGAGCAGCACCCTTCCACGGCCTCTGCATCAGCTCCTGCCTCCAGCTTCCTGGCCTGACTTCTCTCAGTGCTGAACGGTGGTGTAGAAGTGTAAGCCAAGTAAATCCTTCCCTCCCTGAGGTGTTTTGGAAGGATTGTGGAAGGACTTTGCAACTTTGGGCAGGAAAAGCCCCTGAGCGCTTGCAGCTTGGTGAGCTATTCTGTGGGAGCATGGAAGCTAAGAAGGCTGAGAGAGAGGCACAGACAACAGAGGCCTGGTTTGTGATGTTTCAGACTCTGCGGGGGCCCGTTTGCTAGTTTGAATTAAGATTCTGAGGTTCTGTCGAGCTGGGGCTGAAGAATCCGCCGTGATCAACAAGAGACCAGAACTACCGAAGCGGAACCTTTGTGTTACTGGGACGATTGATGCTGGTCAGCGGGAAACCAGCATCCTGCATCTGGCAATGTTTCCTCAGGGTCAGCAGACAGAAGCTGTGGTTCGGAGAGAGCCAAGGCCGCATCTCCAGCTGGCAGCCAAACCTGGTTACGAGGGAAAGTCACCCAGGCAGCACTAGTTTTGAAGGAACGGAACGTGTGAAAAGTGCCTGAGGCCATTGGCACAGTGGCGGTTGAAGCCCAGGATTGATGGGGTCACAGAGGGGCGTTGAGGCTTGGCACCATGAAGAGAGGCCAGGAAAGGCTATTGGTGAAAGTGCAGCCCAGTTGTAGCAGTGGCTCCTGCATTCTGGAGACACCAGTGTCGTGGGATGACCACCCAGGACAGCAGCCGTGCAGCCAGCCTGAGCCTGTGAGAGACGAGCTGTGTATGCTGCTGAGGGTGTAGCGAGGGAAGCGACCCAGGTGTTCCAGAAGCGCCCAGAAGATCACGAGTGACTCCCAGGTGGGGACATTGAGTTGTTATTTAAACTGCTGGAGTTTTGTATTGCTTCGTCCGGATTGCTACCATGCTATTGAAGTAAGAAAGTATCTGACTTTTTTTTTTTTTTACAGGAGCCCCACAGTTGAGAGATTTTGAACTGCTGAAGAGACTTTATAGAGAGACTTTGAATCTTTTAAAAAAGACGTTGGACTTTTAAATATCAGAATTTTTAAAGACTATGGGACTTTTAAAAGTTGAGTGTTTCATATTATAACTTTGATATTAATGTGTGATGTTGAGGATTAAAAAAAAAAAAAGGAAAGATTATGGCTCAACGGTGGTGTGTTTGTGTGCCTAATTGACAAGGGTCCAATTGTTCTGGCTAGTTTTATGTCAACTTGACACAAGCTAGAGTCATGTGAGAGGAGAGACCATCAATTGAGAAAACGCCTCCAAGAGATCAGGCTGTAAGTAACCCTTAAGGCATTTTCTTGGCCATTGATGGGGGGAGGGGGCTAGGCCATTGTGGGTGGGGCCATCCCTGGGCTGGTGGTCCTGGGTTCTATAAGCAAGCAGGCTGAGCAAGCCATGGGGAGCAAGCCAGTGAGCAGCACCCCTCCATGGCCTCTGCATCAGCTCCTACCTCCAGGTTCCTGCCCTGCTTGAGTTCCTTCCCTGACTTCCTTCAACGATAAACAGAGATATGGAAACATAAAGTGAATAGACCCTTTCCCCCCGAACCTGCTTTCAGTCACAGCTGTAGTAACCCTGACTAAGACACAGAGTTTAGGTGAGGGATTACGTTCAGGGGTGTTGGCACTCCCACCCTCAACCGGCCACACATCATAAAGCCAGCACAGGTAAGGGCTTCCCCCGTAGCTGTGCAGATGGGGCATCTGCTGTCATCTAGCCGGGACTCCTCTGAGCCACAGGCAGCATGTTCAGGTGGTGTGGGAGAGTCTGGCTCTCAGCCCCTGCTCTGAGCTTCAAGCGAGGGAGCATGTCCGCCAGCCGTAACAGGACCATCTTCTGCAAACGCAGGCTGAGTGGCTCAGAGGACTGTCCCTCACTCAGGATGTCCTCTTCCTCTCTGAATCCCATCAGGACCTCAAGAGTCCAGGCTGAACCTGTCCTTCTGGTCTAGCAGGCCCCAGTGCCTTCTACATAAGCATTGGGCACATGGACCCCTCATATGTTTTACATCTGGAAACAGTGGAAGAAGCTACAGAACACAGAAGGCTGTCACCCCAACTCCCAACCCTACTCTCTCATGGGCTTTTTCCCTGCCTCCCCCCCCCCATAGATGGTGAGTATCGGCATGACCTTGTCCTCAAGGCAAGGTGCTAAGAGTCTAGAGTGTGTTTGAAAGCTGCAGCCATTTTGAGCTTAGGTGACCTTCTCCCACGTCAACACCTGCAGAGGGCTTGCTGCATGCGTGGAACTTGACAAACAGGGTCATGTCCTCACCTGCGGCCCCAGAGTTCTAGACTGTGGAGCTTGGGCCCAGCAGTGACTTCCACCTGAAGATGTTGACCTACTGTGTGACTTCATCCAGACTGAAACCCCACCCCAAGCTTCCTGCGCCATCCATGGACCCCAGGGAGCTCAGACCTCATAGCTATTGGTCTCCCCTTGTCCCGGAGGAGCCTTGTGAGCTGCTGGATCCTGGGGCTGGCTACAGCACCATGCCACAGCCAACCCATGTCAGGTCTGGAATTTGCGGGCAGCCATTTGTCCCCACCCTGGCTCCTGTAGCCTGTCTCAGGTCAGAGCAGACTGTCTGCAATACTGGGTTATTAATTGCCAATCCCTCACACATGTGACATTGCCTGGATGGGAACAGGTTGTCCCCATAACTCCTCTCAGCGGGCCCTGGCACAGCCATCCTGCCGGGCGCTGCGGCTCAAGCTCAGAACCTGATCAGTGGAGGCACCGATCTATCCAGAGATGCCCTTGTGTCTCCAGGGGATTGGGGACGCTCCTACCTGACAGGCAGGGCCTGGGAACTTCTGATGTCATACAAGCACATGGGGCTCAGCAGGGACTGTGGGCAGGATGCACTGTGTCCCCAGAGAGGGTCCAGCATGACCACTGCGGTCAGCCGTACATCCTGAGCCATAGAAACGGCCCGCCTCTGGGCTCCTCTGTGTATGTGCCATGTGCTCTTGGAGGCTATGTGTGGGCCGTAGTGTGACTCTGCTGGCTTTGGTGCTTAAGCCTTAAGCCAAATCCAAGCCAACGCCCAGACTAAGTGCCAGGGAGCAGAAGTGAGTGGGGCAGTTGACCCGCAGGGGACCAGTCCTGGAAGGTCACCTCCTGAAGTTGTACCTGGCAGTTGTGAGGCCAGGCAGGTTCCTCTGAACTCTCAGAGGCTGCTGATAGTGTGTGGCATCAACAGGCAAGCACTAGACTTGGCCTCCAAGAGCATGGCCCTGGCCACAGGAAGCCAGCAAGCCCTCCTCATCCTTAATGACTTATTTTTAAAAATTCCTCAGTGGTGGGAGTGGGGAGTGGTGTAGGCCAGAGGTCATGTCGGCTGCCTTCCTCGGTTACTCTCCACCTTATGTTTTGAGACATGATCCCTTATTGAGCTTGGAGCTCACTTACATGGCTGCTGGGATC
>OU015754.1:36724917-36743229 GCA_907169655.1 Acomys percivali | reverse complement strand
CATCTTCCCTTGAGTGACAAAGGGCTATTTATTCAGAACAGCTGGCTCAGCCTCTGTATGTGTCATTTCCCTGAAGGTCAGCTGTGACCTTTCACCTCTGCTAAGACCTCTCATCTCTGAGATGAGAGAAGTGCTGCCCAAGGATCCGGGCTTGAAAGAAAGAAAGAAAGAAAGAAAGAAAGAAAGAAAGAAAGAAAGAAAGAAAGAAAGAAAGAAAGAAAGAAAGGAAGGAAGAAAGAGAAAAACGAGGCTAGCCCACATTCTGGGCAGCCAGTCTGGTGCCTCCCAGGATTGCCTGGCAGCATATTGTCACACAGGTGCCCTATGCCCCAGAAGCATTTCCAGCTGACAGTCCTCAGGAAGGAAGCAGCTCAGGGCCACTGAATGCTTTTCTTGTCTTATGGCTCAGGATACAGTTGCAAGGTGGCAGCTTCTGGCTTTAATTTGCCCTTTTTGTGGGGCTTTGAATTTGGATTTGACAGCATTTTCTTCTTCTGAGTCTCATGTAGCCAGTCTTTTTTTTTTTTTCTTTTCTTTTCTTTTCTTTTCTTTTCTTTTCTTTTTTCCCCAATTTGTGGTCTTTCAAGAAAGTCATGAACCTGGATGCTGGATTTTAGTCATATACACTCGGTGAACAAGCATGGCTCTCAAATACAATGTTTTTAAAAGATTTATTATTTATACAGTGTTCTGCCCACACGTATGCTGCAGGCCAGAAGATGATACCAAATCTCATTATAGATCGTTGTGAGCCACCATGTGGTTGCTGGGATTTGAACTCAGGACCTCTGGAGAACACACAGTGCTCTTAACCTCTGAGCCATCTCTCTAACCCCCTCAAATACAACTTTTAAGCGTCACCTCTTTCTCTGCCCCCCAACTCTCCCTTCCTCCTCTCTCTCTCTCTCTCTCTCTCTCTCTCTCTCTCTCTCTCTCTCTCTCCCCTCTCCCCCCTCTCTCTCCCCTCTCCCCCCTCTCTCTCCCCTTCCCTCTCTGTCTCTCCCTTTCCATGTCACTTCTCTTTCTCTGCTCATCCCTCCTTCTCTTCACATCTTTCAAATCCTTCTCCTCCTCCCCTTCTCTGCCTCATTTCTCACTTCCCTCTGTCCTTCACTCTCACTTCCCTTCCTCCCTCCTTTTCCAGGGAGAAGGCCACTTGTCCACAGGGCCACAGTCCCCGCCCCCGCCACAACCAGGGGAGTGGTTTGCCTGCCACACCCCACACACCCAGGGGAGTGGCTGTGCCTGCCACGCCCCACACACCCAGGGGAGTGGCTGTGCCTGCCACGCCCCCCACACAGCCAGGGGAGTAGCTGTGCCTGCTACACTGGCTTCCAGCTGGGGAGACACTGAGGTCTGCTGGAGACAGAGAACACGGACCAATACGGACAGTTTAGTGGGAAGAAAAGGTCCGGATGAGCAAGGAGACAGAGGGCTGTCTGCTCCATGGCTTCAGTGTGGACTCCAGGCAGAGGTGATCCTGGGTCCTCCACTGCCCATCTGTGCTGGCTACTTTTATGTCAGCTTGACATAAACCTAGACTTACCTGGAAAATGGGAATCACAGCTGAGAAATGTCTGCATAGGCATGGCCTGTGGGCAAGTCTAAAGGGCTTTTTCTTGATAGATGATCCGGTATGGGAGGGCCCAGCTCATTATGGGTTGTGTCACCTGTGGGCAGGTGGTCCTAGATGGTATTTTTTTAAAAAGCAGGCTGAGCAAGCCGTGGGGAGCAAGCCAGCAAGCAGCACCCCTCCCTCTGTAGTGTCACTTCAGTTCCAGCCTCAGGATCCGGCCTTGAGTTCCTGCCCTGACTCAGCTCTGGATGACTCAGGTTTGAGGACAATGCTCTGGGTGGTAGAACCCTGGTAAAGACAGCAGGTGGGTGGGCCTGCCCTGGGATTCAGCAGGTTTGCTCCCCAAAGCAAAGAGGCTCTGGTGTATAGGAACCAGCTTACCTGGTCAGGGCAGCCCATCCCTAGGCCCAACAGTCCCCAAGATGCCAAAATACAGAAAATAAAACTACAGTTTAAAAACCCCCGGACGAATATGCCCTTCACTTTCCCCTCCCTTCCCATCTCTCCCACCGCTTCCTCTTAATTCTCTCTTCCCTCCTGCCCCTCAGAGACGTGCAAAGATCTTATCGTGTGCATTCACGCGGTTACAAAAGGCCGAGTGGTGCCAATGAGAGGACCAGTAGCATCGAGAGCCACCAGGAAAGGGGAGACCCCGTGCTGGGTGACTGGATGTGGCTTCTGTTGGCCCACAAGAAGCCTCACCCCAATCCCCTGCAGATCTGCGCCCAACTCAGTGGCTCCTGCCGAGCATCCCTCCCCCTGCTTCTATGCCTGATCTCCAGCCTGCCACTGTCCCGGGGGCTGGCTGTTTTACCCAGGCCTAGAATTACCCAAATCCCCTTAAATACACGGTTGCAAATGAGGACAGTGGGGTTGGGGGGGGTGGGGAGGGCAATAATTGTGACAGTAACTCACAGGGCTAGGCCTGACACGTCTCTAATTGCCTGCTAAAATTGTCGCTGTCTCCTAAAGTGCAAATTATCACCCGAAATGACAAGAGTAATGAATGAGGGGCTCTGATGTAATGCAACAATTAGCCCTCAAAGACACTGTCTAATGCGGAGAGGCATGGCTCCCACTCCTCGTTATTAAGTGCCTGATAATTATTTAATTATCTATCTGCCAGCATGATTTACTTGGTTTATTTAGCTGCAGATGTGGGCAGAAGACTCGGGTTTAAGGTCAGAAGAAGCCGCCCCGATGCCGGCCGCCACCTAGGGCCACTTGGGCGTTAGGGGAATGTTCCCTCTCCGATGCCCCTAAACGGTTCTGGCAGCCTGCACACGGGGTCAGAAAACTGTTCCCTCTTCATACCCAGCCGTGACTCAAGAGCTGGGGCCCTGGAAGACCAGAGCTGAGGAGCCCCTGCTGTCCACTTGACCCATTGGAGGCAGGAGGACAGATTATCTAGGAGACACAGTTGCCCCCACCAACTTTACTGATGGGTCCCCTCAGCCGGCTGGGCATGGGGCCAAGTCTCATACCAGCCTGAGCTCATGTCATCTTCATGCAAGGAGACAGAGGGAGCTGGAGAGGAGAGCACAGAGCTTCTCTGAGGCTGGGTGTGGGGGTGTGGGGGTGGGGGGGAAGGGAAGGGCACAGTTCCTTGGTCAAAGTCCCACGGTGAGTGGAAGGTTGAATGAGCCAAGAAGGTTCTCACTTATCCCAGGACCACTGTGCCAAGGACAGGGCATCACCACATGGACAGATCCTGGCTCAAGCCCGGAAGAGTGTGGGTGAGGACTTAGGAGGGCCCGTGTCCCAGCTTTCACATCACAAAATGACTGGTGGGGGACAGAAGGAAGGGACCCAACCCATCTGCCTGGAGACAGGAAGCCAGAGACACCCAGAGGAGGGTGCTCCAGGGGGAGACACCTCAGGCTGTGCAGGGGGCTGGGGACCATCAAAAGTGCAAGCACTCAGCCCCTCAGTGGCCCTGTTTTCTCATTTGCGAAGACTGAAGTCTTGGCAGGGGATGGGGGTGCTGGAGGCTGGAGCCACAGGAAGGGCTAAGTTCTCTCTGCATGGCCACAGCTCACAAGAGCAGATCCCTTACCCCCAGGTCGGCCAGGACAGGATATGAGCACACGGAGGGGACAGATGTCTGACATGATGAGGATGCAGACCATCCTAGCCCCGTCACTGTACGTGACACACAGGTATCAAAGCACCACACCGTACACCACAGACATGCATAATCATTACATGTCAATTAAAATAATAATTTAAAATGCCCTCAGCACCAGGCACCCTCCATGAAGCATGCTGTGGAATCTCTCTGATGAATGTGTTCGTGTCTGTCACCACCCAGTGGACTGATCTTGCTCCCACCGGCCCAGATACCCAGCCAGAAGAAAATTTCCAAGGTGTCGGGGCGGGGATGAAGGGGGAGGGGAGGCCTTGGCTCTCACTCTTGTGCCTGTTCACACACCCAGCAAGGTGGCCTTCTATGTTCCCCAGCCCGCCACCTTGAATCCCAATGACCTTAATCAATCCTTGCCCCCACCTTTAGCATCCAAAGGCTCCCGGGTCCCAGCCAACAGTCCATGCCTGGGACAGCTTCCCAGGCCTGCATTTTGGAAAGAGAACTCTAATGAGCTCAGGTGACACTGCATCCCTACCCCCCCCCCCCCAGGCTCACCCACAACACATCCCATTTCTGGGCACTTTCTGTCCAACTTCCACCATCTTTGAGTCTTAGTCTCTAAGGGTCTTGGTCTGCAGGAGTCCTCTGTGGCTGGCGCAATGCCCAGGTGGACCACAAATGGGGTTGTGAGAGACAGCTGTAGGCCCCCAGGCAGCAGCTTTTAGGAGCTCTGGCCACATGGCTGGTGTCCTGTCTTCTCCAACTATATGGCACCCTGATGCTCCAGTTCCTACTAGGGTCAGCTGCAAGCTCAACCCCAAGAGAAGCTGTGTCTCTGGTCCACTCTGACTAGGTCAGTTCTGGCTGCTGTTCACTGACCAGGTTCTGTCATCATATAGTGACTAAAAGCATGAGCAAATGAATGAATAAATTATGTGCAGGCATGAATGAATGAGTCAGAGCCACAAGTGTTCTGGAGTCATTTCTACAACACTAATGGATAGATTAAAGTGATGGACCAGGAAGCTTTTTTGTTGTTGTTTTTTTTAAGATTTATTTATTTATTATTTCTGCCTGCATGTACATCTGCAGGCAGAGGAGGACATCAGATCACATTATAGATGGTTGTGAGCCACCATGTGGTTGCTGGGAATTGAACTCATGACCTCTGGAAGAGCAGACAGTGCTCTTAACCGCTGAGCCATCTCTCCAGCTCCCCCCCCCCCTTTTTGGATAGATTATATTTTTTTTTGGTTTTTCAAGACAGAGTCTCTCTGTGTAGCCCTGGCTGTCCAGGACTCACTTTGTAGACCAGGCTGGCCTCGAACTCACAGAGATCCACCTGCCTCTACCTCCCGAGTGCTGGGATTAAAGGCATGTGCCACCATGCCTGGCTTCACCAACGGGTTTCTAAAGCAGAAATCTGCATCCCTTACCCTGTCAGCCCGAGTGTATGGAACCGTCTGGGCGAGCACTAAGGTGGAGCTGTGGAGAGAGTCACAGGAAAGCAGTCCAGTGTCTGCAGTGACTGACAACTCGCCTGCCTGAGGCAGCCTTGGAAACCCGGACACAGCAGGCAAACAACACTCCCTTCCCGCCCTGCGCTGTGCAGGGCGCACTGAGGTTTTATTTGTGGTCAATCTCCTCCAAAGCTGTGGCAAACACAAGACTTTATAAATATTTCAAATGCTAATAATTTGTGTGGTCCCTGCTTAGACTTTTAAATGAATCTAAGGGCATTTCTCCAGAAACCTGCCACTGCCACGCGACAGCAGGGGGCAAAAAATACTGCAGCCTCCTTTCTGGGATGGGGTTCTCTGGAGGGATGGTGCCAGAGGCTGCAACTGCAGCAGGTTCCGGCTGCTCCCAACCCTCCCACCCACCTATGAGGCAATGGCTGTCTAAACCCAGTCCCCACGTCAGAAAAACCAACAGCTAGCATTCCACAACTGGTGTTGTAAGATTCTCCTGGGTTCTGATCCCAGCTCCTGAAAGCCTGGGCTGTGTTGCCTCAGGCAAGTGTCTCTACCTCTCTGAATCTTTGTTCTCCTTTATGTAGAGATCTATCCAAGCCTGGCACACACCACATACTATGCGCAGTAACTAATGCTTTCAAGTGAAATCATTCCACGCCCTTTAGAAACAGAAATTAATGTCCTGTCTACATTAACAGCCCAGTGTGACTCAGGGAGAGGGTGAAAGACACACTACTCAGAACGAAGTAGATAGTGTGATAGGCTCTCAAGATGGCTCCAGGGAAGAACAGCTGTGTGTGTGTGAGGGGGGCTCCTAACAAAGCCTGCAACCCCTCCTGAAACTCACACCCTGAGACACTGAGGTCACACCCACAATCTACAGGGGACAGGGACAGGAACAGGTGGACCTAGCAAGTTGATGGGTTTTTTTTTTTTTAGTCACCATGGAAACAAGATGGGCATGTGATGGGTCATCTTGATTAGGACGTGAGCAGTGCCATCCCATGGGGGAGCTGGACTGAATAAAAAGGAGAAAGTGAGCCGAACACACAGGCTCAGGGTGGACACAGTGCAACCCTTGGCTTCCCACCGTGATGACTGTATCCCTTCAAACTGTGAACCAAACAAACCTCCCTTAGGTCGCTGACAACTGTTCAGCCTCACGACGGCCAACAAACAGGCGTCTCCCCCAAAGGATCCTTGGTGTCTTGAGACAGTGTCCCAGAAAAGATTCTCTGATGAAGCCTTGTCCCCCAAAGCAGAAGGGCACAGAGTGGGCTGCGAAGGAGAGCTGGGACCCTGAAGCATTCGGACCATCCATAAAGGTGTGACCTAATTTGCCAGTTTTGGAGGGGTCATGGAGACATCACGGGGTGGGACCTGGAGGAGGAGTGTCACCTGGTCACCTGGGCTTGAAGGCTATCTTCTTTGTCTCTCCACCCCGCCCTCCCCTCTCTTTCTTTGCCGTCCTCCCTAAGGCTAGCAGCTCTACCCCATCATACCGTTCTGCCATGGCACCCTCATCACGGTCTGAAAAACTGAGCCTGAAGACTCTTCCCTCTTTTACAGTTGTTTCTCTCAGGCAAACATCAAATCAACAAAGGATGGACGGACAGACACCGATGGTGGAGGCCTCCCCAATTCGGCCCCTCCCCACCCCCTTCCCCCCACTCCCCCTCCCCCATAGCCCCAGTGCCTAAAGGTTGTGTCTCACTCCCCCATACAGGCCACAGTCCCGGAGCACTCACGCCATCTACCTTCCAAAATCAGACCCCTTCAGAGAAAGACCAGTGTCAAGACAGAGTGACTGGGCACCTTCCTGTCTGCAGTGAGCTAACTGGTATTCTGCAGCACCCGGGGAAGGGCATGATGCCCCGTCGGAGTTCCCCTGGGCCCTCAGCATTTGTTTCCAGGAGAAGGACACACCGTCCATCTGGTGGTCGGCACAGCATGATTTAGGAGACTGACCAGCAGCCGGGTCACAATGAAGACGAATCGGGCCCTGGCTCCTCCGTGTGGGAGGCAGCGGCTGCAGCCAGCTGTCCTAAGCAGACCCAGTTGGGCAAGTGCCACTTAGATTGTTAGCCTTCATCTGAGGGTGTTGGCTGTTGCTCCTGCCAGAGGCAGGGTGGTGGTGGGGGGGTGGCAACATCCAGAACAATGTTGGGACCAAGTTGCTTACATGGGGCCATCTGTGTGTCTGGTGGCTATGAGAGCCAATATGGGACGTCTGGGGTGTGGTGTACAACTCTTGATGGGGAATATGGAGTCAAATAGATGTATTCCTCCTGGTTCAAGAAGGGTTTTCCTAGGCCAGTTGCCACTACTATAAAGAAATATCTAAATTTGGGCATTTGCAAACATTTATTTAGCTCACAGGAACAGAGGCTCGCAGACAAGGCCCCTCCCTCTCCTGGGCTCAGCAGAGGCTGTGCACTCCCCGGAGTGTGAGCTCAGAGACAGGATCTCCCGGGAGAGCCGGGGAGGGCATGGTTACTTTAGTACTTGTTTTTGAGCTGGAGTAAGAAGTCGACTGCTGATCTGAGTCCCCAACCCTAAGGCAGACTTTAACAAGGCATTCTGGGAACTCACTGGGGCCCCACTAGAGCTACACTCTCATGTCCCCAGTGGCACCAAACAGCCTCATATGGCCCCCTCCACTTAAGCTCTGCCACGTGGAGGGCCCCTGGCTCCACCATGAGAGCCTCAGGGGACACACTTAAGCCACGTTCAGCTTTAGGACCTAGTCACACCCTCACCTACTCCCCCGAAATATCCTAACCCATTACCGAGGGGGAGCCAAGATCCAAACAGGAAAGGCATGTCACTCGAAACAAACAGTTAAGCCCACGCCCACCTCCCCCCACCCCCACCCCCCACCCCACCCCTACCTCACCCAATCTCCATCACTGACCACAACCCTACTCTTACCCTTACATTGGTTCTGTCCTTTTGGTGGCTTCTGGCTTTCAGGCCATCCTACCACGTGGGCTCCCTACCCACAGCCACCAAAGGAGGCTCCTGTGGGAAATGGGGAGGTCTGGGTCAGATGCCAGCCTGACTTCACCATTAGCTTCTCCATCGAGCTAACTGGCAGTTCCTTGGGGGCAGCAACCACAGGCCTCACCTGGGGAACCCCAGATCTTCTAAGAGTGTCACAGTCACATAGCCCTCAGGGAGATTACAGACCCAAACCTTTCCTGATAAGAAACCTGTTCAATGTGTGCCCGGGGATTCCTGGGAACGTCCACCCTATGCTAATGAGATGTCTTGGTGTCTTGGCTTTCTACCAATGACCTTTAACCATACCTGGAGATTTTCCCCCACTCATAGGATAATTCAGTACTGTGTTCCCCCTCTTATGATAGGACAGTGTTATTGGTTGTAAATCAAGTGTCTCTGGCACCCCTATCCCCTAGCGTGTGCACGCGTGCACACACACACATGTGCACGTACATGCACATGCACACACCGAATAAATACAACAAAAATAAATGTTAAATATGCAGTGGGGCGATCAAGCAGAGCCAGCGATGTTATTAAAAACACGTCTAAGGCTATCAGGTGATGCAGGGCCGGCTCCCATCAGGAAGCTGAGCAACACCCGAGAGAAGACACTCGTATAATTAGACAAATATGTTCTAAAGACTCCTTTCGAAAGTTCAGCCTTCATTTGCAATTCTAATTTTCATTAAAAGAGGAACTGAAGAGACATTTAGAAGGGGGAGTTTATAGGTTAATTTTTAAGGCTAGAAATGGCTCGAGGTTGACTCCAAAACTTAGTATCAACTTGAAAAGTTTAAGTCAGTGCGAGTCGCTGCTCCCCACGGCTGCAACAAAACACCTGACAAAGGGGAGAAGGGAGGAGCGCTTCTGTGGCTCACCATTTGTGGGTGCAGCTGGTCACAGTGGCCACGGCACACGGTGGCCACGGCACACAGTTGCAGGAGTATAAGGCAGCTGCCACATCACTTCCTTCAGTAGGGGAGCAGAGCTCAGCCAGTCAGCTCCTTCACTCTAGGACCCAGATCAGGGATGGCTGCTTCCTGCTAATCCTCCTCACAGACTCGCTCTGTGGTGTGGCTCCTGGTCTGGCTCGCCCTTTCCCCACGTTCTACCCAGGGCTTATTCAGAAAACAGCTGTGTTCCGCCCTGCCCGACGCCAACGCAGCTGAAAACATTTATTTAAAGTTAACTGTGGTGCTGCCGGGTCTGAGTTGAGTCCCCAGCCCGCCTGGCATGTCACGGGCCTGCGTTTAAGGGGGAGGACGAAGCGCACCCTCAGCTGTTTCAGGGGTCCGTCTTCTGCTGAAGACATTGAGCCACGTGCAGGTGAGATTTGAGCTGATTAGGAGGTAAGAATCCAGTTTTATTTTTTCCACAAGTCGAATCCAGTTTCCCCAGCACTGTTTTCTAAATATACATTTATCCAATGTATGTTTTTGGCTTCTTTTTCAAATACCAGATGGCTGTAGTTGCACATCTGGCTCCTGTATTCTATCCCGTTCATCTGTGTGTCTGTTTGGTGCCAAGGCCATGCTGTTTTTATTACTGTGGCTTTGTAGGATAATTTGAAGTCCAGTGTGGTGATACCTCCTGCAATGCTCTTTTTGTTTCAGGCTGCCTTAGTTATTCTTCATATTTTGTGCCTCCATATGGATTTTTATATTTATTTGTGCATATCTGTGAAAAAAAAAAGTCCTGGTATTTTCATGGGATTTTGCACTGAATCTGTGGGTTGTCTTTGATAGGATGGCCATTTTCACAATTTTAATCCTGTGTATCCGTGAGCATGGGAGGTCTTTCCATCTTCTCGGGTCTTCCTCACATTCTTTCTTCAATGTCTTAAAGGTTTCACTGTAGAGGTGTTTTATTTCCTTAGTTAGGTTTGCTCCCAGGTAGCGTGTGTGTGTGTGTGTGTGTGTGTGTGTGTGTGTGTGTGTGTGTTTGTATTTGTGTGCATATGTATGTATGTGTGCATGCATGTGTTTGTGTGTGCACATGCATGTGTGTATTTGTATCTGTGTGCATATGTATGTATGTGTGCATGTGTATGTGTGTGCACATGTACATGCATATGTGTTTATGTATGTGCATGCATGTGTTTGTGCATGTGTATGTGTGTGCACATATAAGTGTATATGTGTATGTGCATATGTAGGTACGTGTGCATATGTGTGTGTTCATGCATGAATGACTCTGTGTGTGTGTGCATGACTCTGTGTGTGTGTGTGTGTGTGTGTGTGTGTGTGTGTGTGTTCTCCCTAATTTCCCTGATTCTTCCTCCCCAGCATGCCTGTTCCTGGCATAGAGAGGCCGCTAATTTTGTATGTTCATTTTGCACCCTGCCACTTTGCTGAATGTGTTTATCTCTCTCATGGGCTCTGTAGATGGGACTCACCAGCTCAGGAAATAAGACAACTGACAGGCGGGACCTCATGAGCCACGCTGCTTTCCACGAAGTAAAGGAAACGCACAGTGGAGTGAACGGGCCACCCACAGAGAGCGAGAAAATCTTTGTCAGTTACACATCTGACAGAGGATCAGTGTCTCCAAAACACAACAACAACAACAAGAATCTGAACACTCAGAAAACAACTCAACTTTAAAAGGGAGCTCTAGCACCGGACACAAGCGGACACAACCAGACAGAGTCCTCAAAGAAGAAATGGAAACATCACTGGACATGTAGAGCGTTCAGGGTCCTTAGCCACCCTGACAGGCACACTAAACCTACATCATAACCCCACCTCACGCCAGTTGGAATGGTCATCATCGGCAGAAACACACAAGGTGCAGCCGACGCTGGCGTGACTGCGGAGGAAGGCGACTCCCGTACACATCCACAGGAGAATGACCTCGGGTAGGCGCTCCGAATGTCAGCCTGGAGGTCGCTCAGAAGCCTGGACCTGTGGTCGACATGACACAGCACTCCTGCTCCTGCGCATCTCCTGGAACAGAGCCGCCGCACTTCCATGTTTGTTGCCCCCTTCACACAGGCAGGCGCACGGGATGGTGTTTGTCAGCTGAGCACTGGATGATGAAAACGTGCAATATGAGCTGAAAAGAAAAATTGAAACCTGAAGGTAACTGGATGGAACTGGAAAGGATTTATACTGACTGGGGCCACCAAGTCCCCAAAGATGATATATTCTGTCACATGCATGTGCTGTCATGTGAGTGCCAGCTTGATTGTTGTGTTTAACGTGGAGCCCATGTGGAGGCCAGGGAACTGCAAATGGGCAGCGTGGGTGGGACACGCTAGGGAGTGAGGTGGTAGAATGTAAGTGAAACACATGAGACCCGCTCTCCACCCCACACACATGGTAACGCTGCTGCCTTAACTATGCCTGAGCAAAGAGGGGAAGCAAACAGTGGCCTGATGCCTCCCCTCAGAACTGCAGGACCCGAGAGAAAGACCCTGTGTTGGTGGAAGGAAGAAACGGCAGAGGGGCACAGAGGAGAGGAAGGAGGGGGACAGCTCCCAATCTGACAGGAAGTCCTGGGCTGTGGAGGCCTGGGAAAGCCATCCACACAGTCAAGTTTCACGCCAGGCCGTTTTGAAATTTAGATAAAATGCAAAAAAAAAAAATTTTTTTTTTGAAAGATTTAAATTGCCAAACTTGGCATTAGGGGAGAAGAGGCAGGAAATCTGAATAGTTGCAGGCACACTAAAGAAATTTGATTTAAATTTTAAAGCCTTCTCACAAAAAAGCTCCAGGAGGAAGGACTCGCATTCATGGGAGGGAATGACAGCACCAGCCAGCAGACTCATCAGGAGACAATGGACAGAAAAGCAGCAGTAGCCAGGGCCACCTGGCCGGGTTCCAAATGCTTACAAAGTGCAGGCAAGGGCCCCGCAAGCCCCATGGGCGCAGGTGTGTAAGCTCGCACCGAGGAGAAGAGAGGACAGAGGACCCCAGGAGGCCTGAGGGGGCGTGGGCTGCTCCATCCATCCCCACCTTGCAGGAGGGGCAAGCTAGGATTACAGACTGCAGTTTTACACGGGTCCAGGGGGTAAAGCAAGTGTTTTATCCATGAAACCATCTCCTCATCCCAAGAACTCATGAGTTTTTTATTTGTTTTTGAGGCAGATTCCCACACGGTAGCCCAGCCTGGGTGGTATCCTCAAACTCAAGATCAAGTGATGAAATTAAAGAAAAATGCGATTGTACATGAAGACATGGTCCTTAAAGATAAATGTGAAAAAAAAAACAACATAAGAATGTGATCTATGGGGCTGGAGAGATGGCTCGGAGGTTAAGAGTACTGTCTGTTCTTCCAAAGGTCCTGAGTTCAATTCCCAGCAACCAGCCGGGCGTGGTGGCGCACGCCTTTAATCCCAGTCCTCGGGAGGCAGAGGCAGGCGGATCGCTGTGAGTTCGAGGCCAGCCTGGTCTACAAAGTGAGTCCAGGACAGCCAAGGCTACACAGAGAAACCCTGTCTCGAAAAACCAAAAAAATAAATAAAAACAAAATCAATTCCCAGCAACCACATGGTGGCTCACAACCATCTATAATGTGATCTGGTGCCCTCTTCTGGCCTGCAGCTGTACATGCAAGCACTCATTCAGCAGAGCAATGTATAAATAAAATAAAAATCTTTTTTAAAAAAAGGAGTGTGATCTATAATACGCAGCATTGATACAAATCAATGTACGCGTGTAATATATGGGGCTGAGAGGTGGCTCGGCAGTTAAGAGCACTGTCTGCTCTTCCAGAGGTCATGAGTTCAATTCCCAGCAGCCACATGGTGGCTCACAGCCATCTATAAGGTAATCTAATGCCCTTTTCTGTTGCACAGGCATACATGCAGGCAGAGCACTGTATACGAAATAGATAAATAAGTAAATAGAGTAAAACATAATATATGCCATCATTACACAGATTATAAAAACGTTAATGTATAGATCCATGTAATCTACAAAGCTGGCAATCTGTTTTACACGGCTAGAGTGTTTATGTGATTTGACTTGGCAGTTGTCAAAGGTAAATGCTGTAAACGTCCCCAGTAGAAGACAAAGGCTGACAGGCTCAGCTAAGGAACCACGTGATCACCAGATCAGCTTTAACTGTGTGAATACCAGAAGGGAGAACACACACACACACACACACACACACACACACACACACAGAGGAAAAATGCACAAAGCAAATGACAGCTAAAGGAAGCTTGAGCAACCATGGAATAGACAGGACAAAGGCATAGCTGGTAAAAGAGGAGGGGGAAGGAGGGGGAGGAGGAGGGGGAGTGGGAGGGGGGGGAGGAGGGGGGGGGAGGGGAGGGAAGGGGGAGGGGGAGAGGGCAGAGGAGGGGGAGGAGGAGGGGAGGGGAGGAGGAGGGGGAGGAGGAGAGGAGGAGAAGGGGCAGGAGGAGGGGAAGGAGGAAGGGGAGGAGTGGAGGAGGAGGGGGAGGGGGAGAAGGAGGAGGAGGAGGAGGAAGAAGAAGAAACCCAAGAGAATTGTGTCATAATTCTAAATCTGTACGCACCCAATAACATAGTTTCAAAACAAAATTCAGAAGGAATCAGGAAAGTATGGCGATGTGAGGGCATCACACCCTTGTTGATAGATGACACAGCAATAAAGTCAGAAGGCAGCAGTGACAAATACCTATGCGACGGCTGACAGAGCCCTGACGGTCAGGTGAGAAACATGGTGCAGCGTGAGTGGCCTCCTTCCACATCCGCACGAAACATTCGCGTGACGAACAAAGTGACCCCATGCCGCCATGGACCAGGACGTCCTGAAGTTTCAAAACCATGAACACGATCATGCTCCACGAGCAGAAAGTAGTGGCAGGTGTCTATTAACACAAAAGACGATCAGTGGAAGATCTACAGGTGTCAAGATGGGCTGTGACACATCCAAGCAAGTGAGGCACAGGGCAGAGGTCACACAAGACAGATTGAAACGTCATCTTCTATCTCAAAAAGCTCAAGGGAAAAAAAATAGGTCAACAAGAAGAGGAAAAGAAACAAAGGTAAGGACAGAAATAAAACAGGAAGAGGGTTCAACAGGAAAGAAAAGGAATAGGAAGACTGAATTTGTTTTTTATTGTTGCTAGAAGTAGTCACAGTAGTATTTTAAATAAAGCAGTAAATTGAAATTGATAAATTCCAGGTAGAGGGCCTGACAAATTGCAGAGAAAATCCTGCCCATAGCAGCAACAGTGAGCGAACACTACAGACCCTACAGACACCTCAACATGGCATGTGTATGAACATTTTAAATGAGTACATGGGGGAATTTTAGAATTTTAATAGACAATCTTTAGATGTGCCAGAAAAAGAAGAAACAGAGAAGAGGTCACACTCAGAATCTGTTCAACAGATTTTAAACTTTCTAGAAGAAAACATAGATAGGTTTACAGCTGATCCTGCACATTGAAGAGGAAAAGAAAAGAAACGTACAGCAAACTAACGCACACGCTAAAGGAATAGACATTCCTGGCACCACTCCTGAGGACAGGACGGCAAAGGGAAGAGAGCAGGGAGCGATCTCACCCGTGAACTGACGGCAAAATCACAAGCAAAACTTCACAAATTAAATCTAATGAAAAATAGAATTGGGAGTATGCCATGACTGGTGAACTCCTGGACTGATCAACGGGCCGGGAATTCAAGATTAGAGGTTATGAGGATGGCGTCCAACCTCAAGGGGATGAGAAGTCAACTCTGCAATCACACCAATAGAAATAGCTTGAAAAAGTCCGATGTGTATTCTTAAGAAAAGCTCCACATACGTGAATGGGATAGTCTCTGATCTATTAAACAGGTGTGTGGGCGCACACGAGACGGCCTGAGGCTGACATCAGGACTCTTCCTTGATTGATCCCTACTTTACTCACTGAGGCAGGGCCTCTCAGTTGAACCCAGAGTTCACTGACACAAGTCTCACTAGAGAGCTTGCTCGGGGATGCACCTTCAAGGTGCTGACATAAAAACCCCTGGAAATCACATAGGTCCCCCACACTTTCACAGCAAGTGCTCTACCCACTGAACCGTCTCGTCGGCCTTGAAATTCTTATTTATTTCACCAGGTTTTGTTTATTTGTAGGAGAGAGGGGTGCGTGCACGCCAACGCACATGTGCGCAGGTCAGAGAACAACTTACCGGATGTAATGGCTCTAATGTTGGAAAACATGGTTGGTAGCGCGGTTGGGTAGGCTGAAGAGGTGTGGCCTTGCTGGGACGACGAACTCTGGAGCAGGCTTTGAGAGTCTGAACACTCAGGGAGGGCTGTGCGTCGTCCATGGGTTAAAGGAGGGAGAGTTTATGAGGCCTTTATGAGGGACAAGAGTCCAGACAGGAGGAGCAGCTGAGGGCTCACATGTGAAACCACAAGCCAGAAGTGAGGGAGATAAGCTGTGTTGCAGACACTTGCAAGAGTGCTGATCCATGCTCACGCACGCGTGGAAACAAACGTGGGCATCTTTTCCACATTAAAAACAAGCTGCGGTTGACCTCACCCTTGGCAGGAAGGAAAACACTTAAACTCCATGACAAGTACAGGAGCTTGTGACCTCGGGATGAACTACAGGACGGAACAGCACAAGAACGCAAGACCCACACCTAGGGCTAGAATTCAGACACCCCAAACACGGTTAGAAAGCCTACGCTGTGAGAAAAAGAGGTGCTCCATAGGATCACCAGGACCAGCAACCTCAATATATATTCTGACGTAGATTTACAAACAGCACCGTAGGCCGCAGACACCTGGGAGATGAGGAGGCCGCAGAGAAATGGTAAGTAAACCCACAAATGCAGCTACAGGGGTGGCTCAGAGGTTAAGGGCGGCACTGGCTTGTCTTGCACAGGACCAGATTTGGGTGTTCAGCACCAACCTGGAGGCTCACAACCTCCAGCTCTTGGGCAGCTGATGCTCTCTCCTAGCCTACACGGGCACCTGCGCTCATGTAGTAAGTAAACACACACACACACAAATAAAAATAATATGAAAATAACTCTTTCAAAATAAATCCACAGGAGATAGTGTCTTTTTTTTTTTTTTAAAGATTTATTTATTACTATGTGTACAGTGTTCTGCCTCCATGTTCACCCGCAGGCCAGAAGAGGGCATCGGAACTCATTATAGATGGTTGTGAGCCACCATGTAGTTTCTGGGAATTAAACTCAGGACCTCTGAAAGAGCAGGCAGTGCTCTTAACCTCTGAGCCGTCTCTCCAGCCCCGTCCTGGGGAAGGCCAAGCCGCTTCACAACAGCAGTAGTTGGTAGGAAGCTCGCCCGCTGCTGACAGGAGAGCCAGCCTGTGTGGCCACTTTAAAAAAAAAACATGACCGTATCAGGTAGCGACTCATACCCTGAGCCTAGAAACTCTTCTCGTTACATTCTCTCAACTCTCTGGCAAATGTGTACCCCTACCCCCCCAAAAAAAAACACGAACAAAAGTTGGAAGCAGCCCGCATGTCCATCAACAGGAAAGGAAGAAGTTAGCGTTGACAACATTTGTACAGTAGGGCACCATATAGAAATTAAAATGAATGAACTCTTAATTGCACACACCGACATGTAAAAACTCTTTTTAAAAAACATAAAATATATTTAAAAATAAAAGTTGTGGGACGACTCATATGGTGCAGCGCCGTGGATACCAGCCTCAGGCTATGTAAAGCGGTGCCATGTATTATTTATGGACACATATGTACTGAAAATATTTTTAAAGCACGAAGAACTCCGGAGCTCGGGGTGGAGCTGTTTTCTGGGGCAGGAAATGAATAGGACTGTGGAGTTTGCACAGGCGGGGCCGACTGCTCTTGGTGCTTCAGCTCCTAAAAACACAAACAAAATAACTGAAACAAATAATAGCAAAAGGCCCGAGGCTCCCGAACCTGTCACATGATGATGTTTGTCGTCCAGCGCCCCAATGCTGGAGTCTCCTGGGGAACCTCCCTCTGCCAAGTTTCCTGGTGTTAACATTTCCACTGCGACCAAGTCCAACCTATCAACCTGAAGTCAGTGGCCGCCACACCAGGAGATGCTGCACACAGTCGGTTCACGAGGGCTGACGGACCCGCTCTGCCACCGTTGCTGTCATCTCAGCTGCCCTTCATCCCCAGCAGCCCCTCCTGCATTTTCCCCCTGGGGGTCACAGGCATGGACGCCTCTGAGAAGTCTGTTGGAACACGCAGCTTCAGCTGTGGATGCCTAGAATTTTGGGAAAAGGAAGAGGCACTATCAACGTCCTGCAGATGGTGCGAACACACGTAAATCGCTGGTCTCCTGACTCCCACACTTACTGTTCCCACGCCCGGGCTCCCGAACCCAGCAGAAACTTCTCCAGCCCCTGTGGCACATTTTCCACCCCGTCATCCAGAGCGACAGCAAGAGGAAGCAGCATCAGGCAGGACCCTCAAGGCCCGCCAACAATGGGCTCCTTCCTGCTGCACCCAGACCACGCCTCTGTCTCCCCAGATGAGTCTAAACACAGGATGACCCAATCCAGGGACTCCTCTCACACACCCACAGTGGGCCTCGACAGAAGGAGGCGAACATACGCTTAGCTGGCCTGGCCTGGGGACCGTGAGAAAGCAGGTATCTTCTCAGACCCAGCATCTTTACTTGCACAGTGGGTTATTTTATCCAAAGGATGGCCACGGAGGCTGAGCAGTGACAAGACCCTACGGCTTAGGTTCCAAGGACAATTCCACCATAGTAGCTGCTCAAAAGACCTCAGCCTTCAGTTCAACACAAAAACCAATACATGTGACATACTGTGCTGGTGGCGAAGGACAGACACCCCGTGCTCATCGCAGCAGGTAGCACATGACAAAGCTCAACAGAACTTCATGGGGGTAAAATCCTCTCAGTGAATTAACCACAGAAGAAAGCAAGCAACGTAAGAAAGGCCATGTGTGGGGCCAGCAAGGTGGCCCAGTGGACAAAGGCATCTACCACCAAGACTGACCCGTGGGGTCCACATGGTGGCAAGAGAAAACAGAATCCTACAAGTCCTCCTCTGACCTCCACGTGCTGCCCATAGTGTGTGTGCTCACACGTGCTAATGATAAGTAAACAAACAGGAAGATGAAGGCTGTGTGGGAAAGCCCCCATCCTGCCATCTTGTGCGTCATCATTCTAGAAATTCTAGCTGTAGCAATTAGACAGAGAGACAGAGAGAGACAGAAAGACACAGACACAGAAAGAGAGAGAGA
>OU015754.1:36707831-36724907 GCA_907169655.1 Acomys percivali | reverse complement strand
AGAGAGAGACAGAAAGACACAGACACAGAAAGAGAGAGAGACAGAGAGACACAGACACACACACACACACACACAGAGAGAGACAGAGAGACACAGACACACAGACACAGACACACACATACACAGAGAGAGACACAGACAGACAGACAGACAGACAGACAGACAGACAGAGACAGAGACACAGAGACAGAGAGATAGAAAGAGACCAGCCAACAGAGAGGGAAAGAGGCAAGATCACTTCTGTTTGCTAGTAACATGAAAACAACAACAAAGAAAAACAAAACAAAATGCTGAGCTCCACCCCAGCCCTGTTTTGTTCATTTTACTCCAGATTACTTTAGTTAGTATAGTTTCCCCCCTTGTGTTTCCATACAAATTTTAGGAATTTTTTTTCTATTTCTGAGAATCTTTACAGCAATTGCACTGAATCTGTAGGCTCCTTCGGGCAGTGTGGACTTTTGATCAGCACTAACCGTGTCTGCCACGGAAATGGGAAGTTTCCCCACATAAGTGTATTATCTGCAGATTCTTCCACCCATACTCGGTGCCACCAGCAGTTCCTAACCTGTGGGTGGCCTAGTACGCGTGAGGCTCTCCAGGGCCAGCAAGGATGGTGGCTATTGCATTCCTGACTTCAAATACACTGCAAAGCTGTAGCGCCTGAGGCAGCGTGGCCCCGGTGTAGAAATCGACACATTAATTAACAGAACAGAACGGACAGCCCAGCTATCAACCCACATGTTATTTCTGGACGATGACTCTCAATAGATCCCACGAAAGACACAACAGAAAGCGAGTCTCTTCAATACCGATGCCGGGGAAATCGACTGCCCACAAGATGAAGAAGGAAGTTGGACTCTCTTCTCATGCCACCTACAAGAGTCAGGCCCAAAGAGATTATGGCTGCAAATGCTAGACCCAAAGACAGGAAGTACGGGGAAAATGAACCCACGCTGTGCAAAGATGTCTTGTTTATAACCTGAAAATTCACAGACAGTGAAAAGCAAAGACAAACAGTTGGGTGTTACACTGACACACTTCACCGCAGAGAGAGCGACTGACAGTGAGAGGGACTAGGTGACACCACGAGCTAGCTATGCCGGGGAAACCATATGCAAACATGTGCAAGGAGTCCACGCCAACAGCAAGAGAAAAGGAGCCGTGTGGCACGTGGCCAGACACCAGAGGGTACTCACTCACTAACCCTCAGGGAGAGAGAAGCCAGTCCAAACCTCAAGGCCAAGTCAACCCACACTTGTTGGAAGAGCTACTGTCAATAACAAACGGAGGTCACACTCGTGCTGAGGACACGGGCCTCGCGTCCTGTTGGCGGGGACGTAAATTGATACACACCAGCACCTGGAAAGCAGCATGGAGCTCACAGACCCTCCAAACAGAATTACGGCATGACCCAGCAGCCATCCCAGTGCTTGGGTTTGTGTCCCGGAATTTCGGATTCCTTTTAAGGGCATAGAAATGGGCACACTGGAGAGACTTCTGCCCCCACGCAGCGTTGTCCACAACGGCCAGGACGCTGTCCATCGACGAATACACAGAGATGGCGTGGCTACGCCGTGGAATACTACACAGCTCTAAAATAGGGAGGAGCCCTGCCGTTTACCACCATGTGGATGATCCCGGAGGGCGTTGTGCTAAGTGAGAGAAGCCCAAACCCCACAGGGTCTCACCAGTTGGTGAAACCCACGACTGAGTTGGGAAACGCTGACAGCGTGAAGTGGTGCTTGTGACAGTAATAATCTTGGGACGTTTCAAATTTTCTTAAACGGGTACACTGTATTACAGACGCTTTCATCACCAAACGACAAGTGTGTGACGGACTGGACCTGTCAGTCTGCACCAGAAACACGTACTTCACACACACACTCCCTCCAAATGCATTCAACTGGAATCTGTCAAAAACAAAAGCATAGGTGCTTCCTAGAATTATCTGATAAAGCACTTTCCAAACCCTTGAACACATCCTACTGCCAAGAAAGGGAACCAGCCAACGCTGAGTGCAGGAACAGGCGTGTGCACAGCTGTGAGAACCAACAGCCAGCGTCCACTGAGCATCGCCTGTAGGCGGGCCGTAAGCTAAGCTCCTCTGAGCCCCTCCCTGAAGCCTCACTGCAGGCACCCATCTTACAGAGGAGGAAAAATGAGGCTTTAACAGCTCAAGTGGGGCTCACTGACTTAGTGGCAAAGGCAAGATTCAAGAACAGCATATCCCGGTCAGTGCCGTGAGCCGTTCCCACAGAGCGCCTCCCCAGACCCACGGCCGTGAGAACGCCAAAGCCGCAGAGGGCCAAGTGGAAGCTTCCAGGAAGAAGTGATCTAATAAGCTAACTGAGAAGGGAAATCTGTGGGCCTGGACCAGCGCAGACAAGGATTAGTCAGAGATGGGCCACTGGGAGACCACCTGGTAACACACCTGCACGCCATGATGTGAGGGAGGTCACATGAGTTCAACAGAGAGGCAGGTGGAGGTTGTCCCTGGACATTCAGGTCCTGTGTCTCAGAGGCCCAGATCTGATTCTGTTTTGTTTTGGTTTTTGGTTTTCCAGATTGGGTTTCTCTGTTGTAGCCTGCCTCTGCCTCCAGAGAGCTGGGGTTAAAGGAGAGCGCCACCACCTGCAAGCAGGTTACAGGCTCAGATCTTAACTCAGCTTCTCCTCAGCTCTGCTTCCCTAAGCAATTATTCAAATTCTCTGTGCCTCAGTTTCCCCAGCTCTAAAAAGTGGTTCATGGAGGTAACTAGTTCAAACTGGTGCAAAGGTTGAGGTTGGAGCACTTAAAACCAGCAACTCCTTCTGTGATTTTTGTGAGCTTTTTTTGTTTAGTTTAGTTTAGTTTTGTTTTGGTCAATATCATAAAAGTTCTGACTCCATATGTGAGTTATTAAAGTCATTCTTTTTTCTTCTCTCTCTCTCTCTCTCTCTCTCTCTCTCTCTCTCTCTCTCTCTCTCTCTTTTTCTTTTTCTTATATTTGGCTTTTTGAGATGGGGTTTGTCTGTGTTAGCCTTGGCTGTCCTGGACTGGTTCTGCAGACCAGGCTGGCCTCAAACTCACACTGATCTGCCTGAGTCTGCCTCCCAATGGGATTAAAGGCGTGGTCGCCCCGCTAAAGTCCTTTATTCTTCAAATCACCGAGGAAACTGAGATGGTGGGACTTCTGCGTCTCAGAGTCATCAAACATAACAGCCCTGGAGCCGCTGTGTCCTCGCTGGCCATAGGTTTTTGGTTTGAGGGTGAGCCCTTGTCCTGCGTCTCTGCGACAGACTACGATGGCATGGGTGAAGAAACGTCAAGCGCCACAAGTCAGATCTCCTGGCGGAACGAACGCTGCCCACATCCATTTCCCACCAGCCCCCAGGCGAGAACAATTAAGCCTGGGCACTTTAAACTTTTTTTTTTTTTTTGCAGAGAATTAATGGTGCTGTGAACACACAGGGGCAGATGGGCTCATCTTTTATGAAGTTTCAGCCACTTTAAGTGGGAAGTTGGCTGAGGAGAGGAGAAGCTGTGAAGATAAACACCGGCAGGAGCCGCTGGGAGGCGAGGCCCTATCCCAGGGGATTGAGTACGTTCCATTAAACAGCATAAAATAAGTCCTGTGATAATGACCCGCGGACACCAGCGCAGCCACAGCCGGGCTATGTTAAATTACCTTGGAAGCACTGGTCGGAGTTTTTGCTCACTGGCTCAGAAAGCTGGGAATCCCTAGATGACGCCACCAGACACACTGTGGGGTCCCAGGCTGCGCAGAGCACACCAACCGGGCACCAATGGGATTTCGGCTGCTCTTACTTGCCGGGTCGCAGGAGGCTGAGGCACAAGGTGAAAGCCTTGCTGTTCCTGGACAGTGCTGGGAGGCTCACAGTGAACAACTGCCAGTCTCCAGCCGAGAGCATGGAGGTCACTGGGCTGGCGAGGGCACACAGCAAGAACTCACTCTTTCCAGATCCTCTACACATCCGGGGTTAAGCTAAGCTCGAACATAGCAGGACCCCACAAATATTTTCCAATAAATTCCATCAAAGTACAGCATCTGCTTCTAAAGGTTCGCGTGGTGTATGTGGACGGCTGCGTGAAGCCTCCAGATTTGAGCAGGAGAAGGCCCGACCACTCAGTGCTCTCAGACGTCTGAGCCACGGCCTCTAAGGTCTTCGGTCGTCACAAAACCCCTGAAAAAAAGCAACTTAAGGGAGGAAGGGTTGGCTCGGGTTCGAGTCTGACGGGGTGCAGGCCATCATGGCAGGAGCCCCCCGGGCACCAGCATCTTCAGATCTCTGCAGACCAAGAAGCCTAGAAGGGAGCAGGAAGCTGGGCTGGGCTGCAAACCCCAAAGTCCGACCCCAGCACCCCACTTCCTCCAGTGAGGCTCCGCCTCCGGAAGGTTCGCAACCTTCCACGACAGCGCCACCTGCTGGTAGCCAGATGTTCAGACAGGAGCCTGTGGGGGCCTTTCAAGTCCTCACCTTCTGCACTCTGGATGCGTTCACGTGCTCTTTTGTGTCTCAAGTTATTTTTCTCAAAACTATGTCTGCACAACTCAGATGTGCTCCTGTATACGGTTGTTGGCCCATGGGGTGGGGGGGGTCTTGCTTTTCTACTGTGTATTCCCACAGGGCACGGGCGACTGTCAATGTCGGCTTCCAGTCTGCTGGTGAACTGAGTGGTTTTGTTGGATTGGCAGGAAGTGGCTCTTTGGCATCTGTGGAGGCTGCAGGTAGCCCAAGCAGACACATCAAGCCAATCTCAAGCCAGGAACCCAGAGTGGCCCTAGACCTTTGCCTTCCTGCCAGCACTTGGTATTCTTGGCTTACTGAAACGGTTTACCCAATACGGTGTGTGTGTGTGTGTGTGTGTGTGTGTGTGTGTGTGTGTGTGTGTGGCAGCAACATATTGTGTCTCCCTGCGAACTTTCAAACCCTAGGAGGTGTTTATGGTAGCCAGTCAGACAGTTATTCTATTAGACAGATCTTACATCAACTATCACAAAGTGCCTGAGGCTGCCAACTTGGTAAGGAGAAGGGTTTTTATAGCGCAGATTTGGAGTTTCAAAGTCTAAGCTCCAGTATTTCTTTGGCCTCTGGTGGGAGCAACACCGTGTGGTGAGGAGTGTGAGAGCTGTCAAAGCTCTCAGGAATAAAGTGCGAGTGTCCTCACAGCCACTTCCTGATGAGACTGAGAGGCGTTTAGGACTGTGAGGAATGCCTCAGATGGGTGGAGGGGATTCACAGAAGCAGGAAGTCCTGCCGTGAATGCAGGTGGCACTGGAAGGAGGAGGAGATGGGGCGAGGGGAGGAGGAGGGGGTGGGGAGGAGGGGGAGGAGGGAAGGGTGAAGCAAGCAGGGGCAGGGGAGTCTTTGCATCATGACCCACCATGCTGCTCATAGCAGTTCCTCCCACACTCAAACCCTCCATCTTGGAGGGAAGTTCCTCAAGACCCAAGGTGTTTATAGGGTAGGGGTGAGTGTGTGAAACAGCAGATTGCTAAGAGGGTGAAACACTCCATCCTGCAGAGAAGCCCCTTAGGTTCAGGAAGGAAACACCTCAGAGCAGCTTCAGGAAGTCCCTGAAGCTGAGCAAATTTCCTAGGCCCCTCCCTCCCCAGGAGGATATAAGTGGCAAAGACTGCTAAGTGTCACTCTGAGGAGCCGAGCTTCCTAAAAGAGGCTCAGATCCACTGAGGCCCCAGCAAAGAGCACTGTCCATCCTGTTGAGATGTCTGCAGGCTGTGCAGTGTGCACCAGGCTCCCAGGTTTTGTGAGCTGTCACTCATGCTGGGGTGGACTTTGGTAGTGCACCTGTCTTCCAGGTAGAGTCTCTCACTAGCCTGGGACTCGCTCGCTAGTCTGGCAGGGAGCCTCCAGCACTGGGGTTACAGACACATGGCACCTACCAAGCATCTTGCATGGATGCTGGGACTTGAACTCAGGCTCTCATGCTTCCAAGGCGAGCGCTTTACTCACAAGCCTCGGGCCCAGCCCAGATCACCACAACTATGTGTGAATCTCTCTCCCAGGATATGAGAGGAGAAAATAAACAGAATTCTGTCCCCTGTGACAAGTGTTGAAAGAGCTCAGAGGATGACTAGAGGGCATCCAGGTGGCCAGAGAGGGTCAGAGAGGCATGTCTGGGAGAAACCTGATCTGGGACAAATGGTGGGAAGGAGGCGTGGGAGACAAAGCTCAGGCAGAGCCAAGCACAGCAGCCCTGAGTGGCCAGCTCAGGAAAGAAGGGTGCATGATATTGAATACTGTGCCAGGGGACGCGGGCTGGTGACACTGTCGCATTGTGGCCTCTGGTACAGTCAGAACTGTAGAGAGAGGCTAGGTCCCACTGCAGAGAGTTAGCACAACCCATTCTCAGCCCAACAGTGCCTCCCGACCCTGCGTGGACAGACTCCAGGAAGGGCAGGCAACTGTTCAGACTCTCTTTAGGAAGATGGGGGCTGGTCAGGCTCTCGAGTCGGATGGATTTATGCATGGGGACCACAGTGGTGTTGGGGTCTGAAAGGAGTGATGAGAAGGCAAAAAAAAAGCATCCTCCTGTGGCTTTTCCATCAGCAGCCACGGAGGCATGCTCCCACCCCCCCACCCCCCACTCCGCCACCCACTGCGAGGCATCATGTTGGAGTTCTGTCCTGACTGCCATAAGCCTGGCACAGAGGCAGCACCATCTCCCAAGGCTGCCCTTGTCCAATGCCCACTCTGACACCTCTCTGATAGTTTTCTAGAATCTTCAGGAACAAGCCAAAGAGGGCCAGCCCCTGCTTGCCAGAGCGCCGTCTGGGAGACCGCACACTGAGCTAAACCTCCGTTGCCTAGCCTCGTTTGACTTGGGAAAAAACTAAAGGGAAAAGAGCGACCTTATCTAGACTTCTCCCTCACCTGGCCAGGTTCGCCCTTGGGACACAGAACAGCATCCCTGAGCCCAGAAGAACAGGGCTCCGCAGCCACACACCCTGCAGGACAGGAAGCCATGCAGCACCCAGGGCCAAAAGAGCTCAGCCCAGCACAGGGTCTGGAGAGGTGCTCACTGGTGCAGGCTCATGTGGTTACTGCTTCTGCTATTAAGAATGGTACACGTTTTTTCAAACAAGTCCTTCACTTGCTTGGTTAGAGTTACTCTTAGATATTTTATATTCCTTGTGGTTATCGTGAAGGGCGTAGCTTTCCTAATTTCTTCCTCAGCATGATTGTCATTTGTGTATAGGAAGGCTACTGACTTTTTTGAGTTGATTTTGTATCCAGCCATTTTGCTGAAGGTGTTTATCAGCTGTAGGAGTTCTCTGGTAGAATTCTGGGGGGTCACTAATGTACACTATCATATCATCTGCAAATAAAGACCTAGGGGAGGGGAATAGGATGAAAGCGGGCGGGAGGGAGGAACGGGAGAATACAAGTAATGGGATAACAATTGAGATGTAATCTGAATAAATTAATAAAAATTAAAAAATAAGCACATTAGAATGTAAAAAAAAAAAAAGAATGGTACACGTATGTGACTCAGTGATTTTTGTGTGTCGGCTTAAGTTTCTAGTACCCACTTCAACATCTCCAAGGATCAAGCGAGACTGATGGTTCATCCTCATGTTTGTGTCACTTTGCATGTGCTGATCCCTCTATTCCTGACACCCTTCCACCCTTCTGCATTCTTGTGTACATTTCAGGACTTAGCCTAGATCATGTCTTCCCTGTGAGAGGCCACAGCTCACTGGGTCCTGGAGCCGCCCACGGTCACATATGAAACCTACAAGGGCACTGGGTGTAATAGCTGGGGACGTCCCAGACAAGGGTGCCTTGCACGCCTTCCTCTTGGTTTGATTGTCCAGTGAGACTGGACCCAGGGAAGCTCCTTCCAGGGGTCAGCGAAGGCCCAGGGGACAGACACGGCCACCACATTGGGTCAGCACCTCTGGAATTTCCCATCCACAGAGTTGGGCCTTGTGAACTTCCCCTGCGGATCAACAATCATCATTATAGGAAGAATCCCAGATGCTTGGAGCATAATAAAGAGCCTCAGGGGCCGTGGGGCAGGGTCTTTCTTTAAGAACAGTAAATTAATTTATACCAGTGGTTCTCAACCTGTGGGCCACGACCCCCTTGGGGGTCAAATGACCCTTTCATGGGGGTCGCCTAAGACCGTCAGGAAAAACACAGAGATTTACATTATGATTCATAACTAGCAAAATTATAGTTATGGAAGTAGCGACAAAATGGCTTTATGGTTGGGGGCCCCCACAACATGAGGAGCTGTACTGAAGAGTCACGGCGTGAGGAAGGCTGAGAACCGCTGGATGTACACTGAGATGCGTTTGCTCTCTCAGAGTCCCAGGGAGCCTGCACCATCAGCCTCTAACCCATGCCCCTCTGCTCCACACAACGCTCGCTGAGCAGCTTGGAATCGTTTCCAACACATCGCTCAAACGCCATGACGGACGGAGCCGCACTGGCACCCCTCCTGCTCCGAGGTAACTCAGCAACCTTCAAGTGGAGCTCGACGTCACTGAGCCTTCGCTGGTGAGGGGACATGAGGCGGAAGAAAATGTGCAGCTAACAAGCTGCAGGACCGGGGTTCAAAACCCTGGAAGGGATTTCTAACCCAAAGGGATGGAGGCTGAGAAATGGGGCACGGGTTTGCCCAATTAAGGTCATGATTGTCAAAGCTCAGAAAGACAGGCTAGTCCCCTCATCTCCTCCAGTGTCCTCTTCTAGAATCTAAGGCCCCCCGTCTCTGTGGATCCTCCCCTAGCCTGCTGTCCCCCGTCTCCCTGGTCCTCTAGTCTGAGGTTCTGTCTCCGTGGGGACCTCTAGTAGTCTGGAGGAGTCCCTCACCACCCTAGATCCTCTCATCTGGGCTCCCCAATCTCCTCAGGTCCTCCTAGCCTATGTTAGCCCTTTTCAGAAGCCCAGCTTCCCTTGTGGCCGTAGGCAGTATAGAACCAGCGAGAATATCTCAGGTTAGGTTTCCCTGGTCTTGCTGGGTACCAGTTTCCCAGGACTGCCACCTTTCAAATGCTCCAACGTCAGCCATCATCAGCTGGAACCTGCACCCTGCTAATAAATCGAGATTGTCGCGTCTCCCAAACCACATTATTACTGCTTATAATTTTGATCCTTCATTTGCATACGAAAATTAGTCCTGTGACATGCGTGAATTTTATTTTATTCTTGAACTAATTATAAACAAGAATGCCACGTTATTTACATAACTAATTACTGTTCCTTCTGCTCCTGGTTTTAAAAGCGGGGCCGTCCTGCGGCGGTTAACCGTGAAGATGAAAACCTACGTTAAAGTTTAGAAACTTGCCCCATTTGCATCTAGTACAAATCCCGCTGAATGGGAGATGATCTGCTCCATTTTAATAGAGCTAAATTAGGTTGATCTTAATTTATAGTTAATTTGAATAAATAATTCCTATCTACCTGAGTCTGTTTTTCAACAGCTCTTTGGAAACGTTTATTAACCCATAAATCTGCTGCTTTCCTTCAGGGGGATTTTAAGGGGTCCTTTAAACTCAGGGCATATGGTGTGGAGGGGGGAACATGTCTGGGAACCCAGTTTGGGAAGCCAGGTAAAAGATCCAACTGCATAAGTCATGTGCTGGATGCCTCTGGGTAAATCCATACCCCTCTCTGAACTTTGGGCCTCTTGATCATTAAAAGGTTAAGAGTTGGGAACATGGCTCCGTTGGTAGTGCTTGCCTGGCATGTATGAAGTCCTGGCTCCTATAAAACCAAACATGATAGCACATTCCTGAAATCCCCGCCCTTGGGAGGTGGAGGCCATGGAATTCATTCTTAGCTACATAGAAATGTCCAGGCCAGCATACACACCTCACACTGGACTACATAGGACCCTGGCTCAAACAGCAGCTACAATGGAAGGCTAGCTGAATTAGCGGCCCCCTTACCTTTCTCCTTTACTCTAATATTCCGAGTATGGGGGCAGTGTGCCTATTTTCCTCCCACTCAACCTCATTTTCTTTTTAAAATCTGATTCTTCTCGTCTTTGGAATCTTAGGTCAACTTGCCCTGATCTGCAGGAAACTGGTTCATTTTCTTGGCCATGCTAGAAGAAGCTAGTGGAAGCTGTGTGCTGAGAAGGTGCTGTGGGGAGGGGCGGTGCACCCTGCTGAAGGTAGGGCTCAGCTGGGGGGGGCACCCACCATGCGGACGGTAGGGCTCGGCTGGGGCGGGGGGGTGGCACCATGCTGACGGTAGGGCTCAGCAGTGGCTGGACAGGATTCGGGAGGACAGCACTGTGAGTCAGCAGAGATCCTCACCGATCACCACACTGTGAAGGCAGGAGCCATGGGGGCATGCCTGGAGGAGCCATGGGGGGCATGCCTGCAGGACCCACTTCAGAGTCCCAGAGACTCGAACGTGCTCACCTCAGAGCATATGAACGCTTGCGAACATGGCTCAGCCTCTCTGAGACGCTGTTCACTTCCCAGGATGTGGAAATGGCCTGGGGCACAGCACAGACCTGAGCTCCGATGCTGAGCCCCGCCTTCCCGTTCACAGGCTCACTCTGAGGGTGAAGAAACAGAGTAGGATGGAAACTGCAGTGTGCTGGGTGCAGCTTCTGGCCTCCTGCTGAGCCTCATCCAAGAGACATGGGTGCCTCCTTTTGCCGTGGTAATCACAGCAAATTTATGCACCTTTGAACGATACCTAACTCTCCCACAGAAGCAGGGAGGGTAAGTTGTCTCCCTCACATCTCTGAGTGTGTTATCCAGGCAGCCCTCAGTTAACGCTGTATGGTGTGAGACTGGCTCATTTGTGCTAGCTAGCTTGCACAAGCTTCCCCAAAGGGGCCCTGCAACTTTAGCACCTATTTCACACATGGGTAACAGAGACACACAGAAAGGCAGAGTCCCCAGGAGCACCAGCCAGCTCGGCCCATCTGCCTGAGGTACTTGTGGTTTCATACCACTATCTACTCCTGTGCAGCCATCCCACCTTTGCAAGGGACTTCCCCACAGGCATTTCATCTCAGCCCCTATTTCCCCTTCCACGGGAGGGGTGAGTCACCTGGCCCTGGTTCCTACAGCTAAGGAAGAAAGAAAGAAGAAAGAAAGAAAGAAAGAAAGAAAGAAAGAAAGAAAGAAAGAAAGGAGCATTATCTCAGTAATGCATCATTTGCATGCACTCGGACACATGTGCGTGTGCACTCGGACATGGGGACACGCGCGCACACATACACACACACACACACACACACACACGAGAAACAGGGATCCACGCAAACTTGCCATCCCAGCACTCAGGAGGCGGCAGAGACAGGCAGATAGATCACTGTGTGTTCCAGGCCAGCCATGGATACATGTATCCCTGTACATGTATCAAAACAAAACAAAACAAAATGGCGAACCCACTGTGTGTGTGAACATAAATGTTAAGTTCTGGACTGAGAACTGAAAGACAAACCTCTGCCTTCATCCAGCTTGGCCTCAGCTCCCTTTTTAGCTTCATGCGTCCTTTATGGTTTTGCTGTGCCCAGCACTCCAGGGAGAGCGAACGCAGTACTCTGCCCTTGAGTATCTAAACACGGTTTAGAACATCACGGCCAGGAGATGGGACTTTACACAGCACATGGGTGTGAATTTAGGACCAGCCAGGTTCGACTGGGGCAGGACAGGAGTCAGACCCCACTAACCTGACCTAGGAAGGACTTTCACCTGTGCACCACTAGCCCTCTGTGACACTAATACATTAATTTGTTCAATGTTGCCCCTGTAATTAAATGAGAGTGCTCCGAGGGGAAGCCATGGATGGAGGCATCTTTCTTAACAGTTCCATAGGGGTGTGACCTGGCACCTCTTCCCACGCTTCGGGGACAGCTGACCAGTAATTGGGTGTCTCTGGCACAAAGATAAATCATGGCGCTCACAGGCCACTGTGGTCTGCAGCTTTGTGAATGGCACTCCCTTTGTTTCCCTCATCTTGTTATCCACCGATGACTCAGACCTGGGTGAGGGTGGGAGGAAGCTCAGCTGCAGCAGGCAGGGCTTCTTCATTAGAAAGCAGACATAGGCTAGACCGAGACCAAAAGCCAAGACCAGTGAAGTCACCTGGAGCGGCCTAGGAGCAGTGGGTAGGAGGAGCCTTGTGTCTCTGTCCGTGGTCCTGAATATGAAGACCTTTTTCCCGAAAGAAAGAGAGGGTGTCGGGAAGCAAGTGTTTTGACATCGTTTTCACATAATTGCAGTTAGCAAAGAAAATTGTTTTCCTCTGGTGATCCAAAATGCTCCAACCTTTCTCTCTCTCTCTCTCTCTCTCTCTCTCTCTCTCTCTCTCTCTCTCTCTCTCTCTCTCTCTTTCCCTCTCTCTCCCTCTCTCTCTCCCTTTCTCTCCCTCCCCACTCTCTCTCCCTCTCTCCCTCTCTCTCTCCCTCCCTCATGCCCCCCCTCACACACACATACATCCTGCAGCTTTGTGAAGGCCAAACTCCTTTATTGAAGTGCTCTAGTCTGGGACTTAGCACACCCAGGGGGCCAGGCTTACTAGCCCTGAGCAGCCATATTACCCTTTCCTCAGTTGGTCCACCTGACAGCAGCTACCCCATCCCCAGCTAGGAAGTGACCAAGAGCTGAGATTAAGTCCTGCACCCATGTCCTCAGGCTGTGTGCTATTGAGAAAAGTCAGGAACCTCCACTCCATACTGTGAAGTCTGAAGGCTGCCACTCTGAAATGCTGCAGCTTTTTTTTTTCTTTTGACAAGGGTTGGGAGTCCTGTCTGCACTACTCATGGTGTGAGCACCTCAGAATAGAAGCTCATCTTCAACCTAAGAAAACTGCTGGTCACCCTGTTAGCTTTCCGCTTTAGTCTGCCTACCTGTGATGTCATTGCTTACCTGCCACTGTGGCATGGCCCTGCCCGGGGCCATATAAAAGGACAGACCTCCACATGGCGCTCTCCCCCCCCTCTCTCTTCTGGGGTACCCCTCCCCCTTTTCCTTCTCCCCCCCATGCTCATTTAATAAACCTCACATAACATAAAATCTGAGCCTCGTATCTATCATTTTCTTATATCATATATAACACACCCAGCCCAGAATTCCCTGCTCTGTCTCTCAGTTTCCAATGCAAATAAAAGACTGTCTCCATCTGAAATGTGCTGATGAAGACAGGAAGTAACACTTTCAAAGTCCCCTGGGAGGAGTGTGAGGACTCACGGGCGTCATACACAAAGCCCTGGGAGCAGTTAGCAGCACCAACATAAACCAACCATGGTGGTCCATCCCTCTCACCACCGGGATGGTAGCTACAGAAGGATCTGAAATGAAATTCAAGGACATCCTTGGCTATGTACTGAGTTTGAGGCCACCCTAGACTTTGTAAGACCCATCTTTTAAAAATAAAAATAAAAAATCACCAGGCGGACTTCCAACTTGAAATCCTGGCCCTCTCAGTCCAAACAATCTACATCAACCCCCCCCCATGGGGCTCATTTGAATACACAATCTGCCCTGTTTAGCCAAACTGACTGAAGGAGGGGACACACACACAGACTCGCCCAGGCCCTCTGAAGTGGCTTTATTAAGACATCCAGGGAGTAGCTTCTCCTCAAAGCCTGTGCCAACCGTCTCTTCTTTTCTTTCTCTTTCTGGGATGCAGGTGATGCCAAGCTTCAGTCTACACAGAGACTAAGTTCTGGCTTTTAGTAAGGAGGCTTGTTGTGAGTAAGCCAAGAGCTGTGAGACAGGGGCCTGTGAGAGCCAGGCCATCACCACGCAGACACAACAGCAGTGAGATGCACTCACCCAGGACCCGTCCTCCAGCACGGAAGGCCCTCCTGCCTAGAACTCCTGTATCGTTTTCCCCTCTGTTAGCTAAATGCCTGTGCTGACTTGAATGAGAAGGATCTCCCACCCCCCAAGGCTCATATAATTGAATGCTTGGTCCCCAGTTGATGGACCCTTGGGAAAGACTGGGAAGTGTGGCCTTCTTGGGGGGGGGGGTGTCACTGGGGGTAGGCTTCAAAGGCCCAGAAAGACAGCACCCAGTCTGTCTCATTGTGCCCAAATCGTGAGAGACCCCCAAACAGACCACCGAAGAGCCCAGTCCAGATGCAATTGCAAGGAAGTCATAAAGACTCGCACTTGGGCCACATCTCCTATGCACTGACACAGGAAGTGGCCCCGACTCTCAATTGAGAGGGGTTTTTATAGGTTTTTGACAAAGAAATGGGTTTTACAGTATATGATGGGTCACCTAAGCCCTTTGGAAAACACAAATGTTTGCATTATGATTCATAACAGTGGCAAAATCACAGTTATGAAGTAGAAACACAATAGTTTTATGGTTGGGGGTCACCACAGCATGGGGGACTGTGTTAAAGGGTGACAGGGTTAAGAAGGCAGAGAAGCTCTGACTGTCACTGGGCACAGAGTGAAATGATGTGCGCGGTGACTATTAAGGCTCTGGAGAAATGAGGGTAGCAGACGCTGTCCCTGGCTTCCTACCTAACGCTGACATTCCTCAAACTACTTCTTCTAGGGCTGACATCCCATCATTTGTTTCTCTCTTCAGTTGCTTCTTCTGCAGGTACAACTCCAACACAGCAGGAGGTGCCTGGAGCTGGAACCATGTCCCACTTCTCAGATGACCACCCCAAACTCACATGTTTACGCCTCGGTCGTCTAGGAAAGCCAATGAGCTAGGAGGCTGGGTTTTGAATGCCCCGGACATGGCAATGATAAATGTGAGAGGTGACAGACACGTGACCAGCACATAGCATACCGCACCACCATACCGCACCCCACAGGCATGGACAGTTAGTATGTGTCAGTCAAAAACATGTAAAGAGGATGTGAGGTGGTAGCTCAGCACATGCCTTGTAAGCATCAGAGCCAGGCATGGAGCGCACATCAGGAACCCCAGGGCTAGGAGGTGGGGGCCAGGAGGTTCTCTGGGACGGGACTAACTGCCCAGATACCCTGCCCCAATCAGCCTGCCCCAGACCAATCAGAGACCCTCTGTCCAAAACCAAGGTGGATGGCACCTGAAAAACACCTAAGGTTGACCTCTGATCTGATGTAAGTTGGCACAGGTATGCACTTACATAAAACATGCATACAGACACATATACATACATATTCATATATATGACACACACACATATATGTGCATACATACAAGTATGTACAAAGGCACAGAGACTTTTCAAACAAATCTAAAATCTGTAACGTTAGCGTGTTGCTAAATACAATGTCTAACCTTCCCTTTTATTTATTTATTTTAAGGTTCCAGTAACAAACCTACACACAGTTCCACTCAAGTGCACTCTGGGAAGCCAGCATGCTTATTGGGCTCCCTGACGGAGCACAGTGGTGGGGTTCCTTACAGGAGCATGGACCCTCCTCCCTCAGCTGGTGCTATTTGAAGAGCTGTGCACAGCAGGGATGAGGGCTTCCCTGGTGCCTCAGTTCTAGTCATACAGTGTCTGACACTTCCAACCTGTCACCAGCAGCCTGGGTTCTTGTCCCCAAGTCTCTCAGGCCAGTGGGAAGGGAAGACCTCCACCCAAGGGGCTGATATGTAAACACCTTAGTGCCCGGATGCCATGCAGGATGACGGCAATCAAGCAATTCTGAGAGAAAAGCCAAGTGTGGTTGGGTGGAGACTGGCCACTGAGATATGCAGAGGAGGTTCTGGGCGCAAATAAGCTTAGAGAAAAAGCCTGGCGGGTAAAGGACATCCGATGTCCAGGATATGCAGAGGGAGAGTCCCAGGTGAACCATGGGAACAGTGAATCTGAAGACATGAAAAGGCCTGAGCGAGGAGTGGGGCCAGGAAGGAGGAAGGGCCAGAGACAGGCTTGGAAGAGGAACCAGCGTTGGGCCATGCAGACCACCGGCCAGGCAGGATCTATAGGGTCCTCTCTTGGTGCCATGTGTTTCAGAAGGTCAGGAGCAGGGGATGGTGATGGCTGAGCTGTGTTTTAAGACATAGTAGGAGGAGCACTGTGGGGAAAGAGCGAGATAGACCAAGCTGTCATGCACCTGTTAGCCACCTTCCATCTCTACAGTGTGGGTGTCACTTGTTTACAGAGAAAGGGCTGCTGGCTGGGGCTCCCAGCTATGTGGCTCTGACGCTGTGGTCCTGGGGTGGCCTATGGTAGACTGGTGCAAAGCAAAGCTGGCCACCCTGTAGCAGCCACTAAAAATGAGCAGAAAGGAAACACCCAAGTCCTCGAGCTCCAGAGATCTTCCACAGGTCCCAGTGCCTTCCTACAGTGCCAGGCTGAGGGGCAAGCCACATGTGGCCTCTGGGGACTCCTCCAATGACAAAACACAGCACTCTCACTTGTCCTCATCCCTCTACCTCACAGACGCTCAGGTCTTCAGGAGGAAGTGCACAGACAGAGGGAAAGCCAGTCGATGCCAGCAGGACACAGACAGAGCGAGGACACCGGAGACCTGGTGTCTGACAACCCCCCCCCCCTTAGCCTCAGGTCTCTCATTTCAACACCTGCACACAAACAGGACTTTGGAAGGTTCCCTTCAGTGAAGGCTCTGTGTGCCATTCCCATTCTCCATAGAAAGAGCATCATGGATGTTGATAAGTCACCCATCACTGGAGCACACACGTTAATGGTCATTTAGCTCCTGCTATGGGGACAATTGTTCTTAGACCTTATTAAGTGTTCACAAAAGAAACAATGTGTTTAGAGCTAGCAGGACCTTTACAGAGCAGGAAACTGAGGCTGGAGACTTGCCCAGGTCCCAAAGCATCACAAGGAAGCCAGCTATGTGATATGTGGCCTGTGGCAGATTTTGTGCTTCTGTCTGTGTGAGGGACACTGCCTGACTTCACAGCCATGCTGAGGAATGGCACCACCTAACTCCGTCAAGTCACTATAACCAAGCCCCTGACACTGGGCAATACGTACGCTAGTGGCTACAAAGTCCAGACAGCACAGTGCTACGTTCTGGCTACATCTCAACATGGCAGATGGTGTCACATGTGCCTGGCTATGATCCCAGAATAGCAGATGGTGTCCTATGTGCTATACACACACACACACACACACACACACACACACACACACACACACACA
>OU015754.1:36694850-36707821 GCA_907169655.1 Acomys percivali | reverse complement strand
ACACACACACACACACACACACACACACACACACACACACACACACACACGAGAGAGAGAGAGAGAGAGAGAGAGAGAGAGAGAGAGAGAGAGAGAGAGAGGAAGAAGAAGGAGGAGGAGGAAGAGGAGGAGGAGGGAAAAGGAGGAGCAGGAGGTGGCCAGGCTCACTCTTGGGAAGGAATCCACTCCCATGAGCCGCCAACCAACTCCCCAAGGCCAGCATTAGTCCCTTCGCAGGACACTCATGGCGATCGCCTCCAACTAGACCCACCACTAGAAGAGCCTCGTGTGTGAGCCTTTGCACACAAACCACATCCAAACTATAGCAGCTGTTATCTCTGGCGCCAGAGAAACTGAGGCAAAGCAGCTAGAAGCACAGCCCGAGCCCCAGCACACACCCCACTCTCCTCTCAGCTCCAAAGTCAGTTCCACCTTAGCACTGAAGTCACCGGCCCTCTGTGTCCTGCCTCACAGCAGCCATCTCCTCTGAGGCTGTATCCCTAGGGCTGCTGTGACACCATACCACAGTCTAGGGGACTTAGAACACAAACAGGAAGAAGCCCGAGTTAAGGCGTCACAGTGAAGCCAACAGACAACGGTGGTTGCTGCCAAGCCTGACACACTGCGTTCAACCCTGGGCTCTATGTAGGAAAAAGGAGAGAGCCCTATCTTGCAAGTTGATCTCTGGGGACACCAAGGACAGATATGGTGCAATGCCTGAAAGCCCCTGGGATGTCAGACACCAAAAGCCAGAATCCCTGAAGACTCCTCCTGTGCATGTCAGCCTCCAGTCAATTCCCTCTGTGTAATGAGCTAGTTATCCAACGAGTTAGCTCTCTGGGCTCCTATCTCCTCTTGAAGCCACACTGTGAGACCCAGGGTTGGGACTTCGACATGTGAGAGGAACATTAGTTCAGCATCTATCACCATCCCATCCCACAGGAAGCACAGCTCTAAGGGTTGGGGAAGAATCAAGTCCCTGGTTGATCCTGGTTCCCTTGTGGCCTTGTGTCCTCTCTCTCTCTCTCTCTCTCTCTCTCTCTAGCACCAGCAGCCCACGTTATGTACGCCAAAGGCACCGCCTGGTTGTTGCTTTACATCTGAGATGGCCTGGAGCCTGGAACTGCCAGAGGCTAGGGAGGAAGCCTCGGTCCTTCCAGAGGAGGCGGAAAGATGTCATCCAGCCGCAAACCGGTAGAACACGTGCAATATGGCACCCCCAAATATGGTGGCATTGGGACAATTTCTTAGCAAAACAGTGGCTCACACATGAGGTTCACATTTAAGAATGTGCTCACTGAGCCCAGGCTCCCCTCTGACCCAAAGGTCAAAGGCTGTCACCCCACCGTTCAGACATTGGTCAGACACCTTCAGTTACACCATGACAATGAGTGGCCCTACTGTGCGCCAGCCAAGGGGTCAGTGTCCGGTGAGAAGGGGTCAGTGTCCAGTGCCTTCACCAGGAAGTAGTGTGAGTCAGACAGGGGCTGGGATAGGAACTGGAAGAAGGCAGAAAGGCTCCAGAAAAGATAAGGGCTGACACAGAGAAGAGGATGCTATTTCCTGTGTGGTCATGTGTAAGTAACAAGACTCCCTATGAAAACCAGTAGTGACATCAGTAAGCACATGTCACTGATACCGCACCAGTAATTCACATAAAGTGTGGGAACTTGGCCTGGAACACAATAAGTGTTCAATAAACACACTACATTTTGTTGGGTTTTTGTTGTTGTTGTTTGGTTGGTTGGTTGGTTGGTTGTTGTTTTGTTTTTGGTTTGGTTTGGTTTGGGTTTTTTTTTTTTTTTTTTTTTTTTTTTGAGACAGGGTTTCTCTGTGCAGCCTTGGCTGTCCTGGACTCGCTTTGTAGACCAGGCTGGCCTCGAACTCACAGAGTTCCACCTGCCTCTGCCCCACTGAGTGCTGGGATTACAGGCGTGCGCCACCGCACCCGGCTCTGTTGGTGTTTTTAATGATGGCGATGACAGCCCTGGAAGGCTGGTAACTGACAGCCCCCACGTTCCCAGGTGCAGAAACAGACTCGGATGCTATGCTCTCTTGTGGGGTGGAACTGCTCATCGAACATGATCCTAGCGTGTTCCTCGCTCAATGTGCTTAATAAGGACTCCTGGAGGTGGCGGTCCCACCCAAGTTCAGCCAGCCAAGATCTTCACATAGAAAGGCAGCCAGCCTGCCTGCGCTTCATCCTGGCACTCGGCAACCCTCCCGAGTTTGCTTCTTCATCCATCTCTGCAAGTGCACTTTCCGCTAGTGTGAATGAAACCCACTAAGTGGCATAGTGGCTGCTCTAATTATAGGCTCCTCAGCCCGAGCCAAGAGGAAGTCAGTTAATGTACACTTGAGTGGATTTCAAATCAGATTTTGTGAGTCCCCCAGCAGGAGGAAAGCGGGCCAAATTCTCCTCCAAAACAGTGTGGCGGGAAGAGCTGGCACCCAGAGAGTTCCCGGCTCCTGGCTGCTGGAGCAGGTGCACCACCCCCTGCCTCCCCCCCAACCCCCCCCCCGGCTGTGCCTTTCCCCTGGTCCCAGCCTTTTCCAGGAGCTGGGAGAATGGAGGGAGGGGAAAGCCACTGGAGGTGCTGGCGATCCCCTGGAAGCTCCTGCGGCTGCTGCTGAGCCTGGCACAGCCTCCTCCCCTTCCTCCACTTTTCCCAAGTTCCACCAAAAATCCCTAAAGGGATCCAAGGAAACTACAGCGCTGGCCCCACAGCCACCCAGCATGTATGGTCAGCCTTCTCTGCTGCACTGTAAGGCTATGAAAAGACATGAGTGTAGCCCAGGGCGTGCCGACCAGAAGCAACCCCCATTTCCATGTATTTTGGTCCTCCAGTGGGAGGGGACAGACAGGCCAGTCTTCACACACTGGGCCATCCTGCCAGCCCCAGACATGTGTTTTTAAATACTGTGGGATTCAGTCGAAGCCAGGCCAAGAATACTGATAACAAACACTTTACGGTCCTGGGGGCTGTTCAGGGAGTCCTCCGCTCCATGGCTCCTGTCAGCAATTGTGGCCACAGTAACACAGAAGTAACGGAAGCCGTCTCTGACAGTCCACAAGGACCACACACTGAAAACAGGTGGAGGAAATAGGAAGTTCGGAGGCCTCACACCAAGACAATCGCCAAGCAGAGCCACAAATGGCCCCCACACCTGTCCTCACCTGCCAGCTGCCTTCTGACAGCCATGTATACGCCCCCCAAAAAGGAATGTCCTGGCGGTGACCACAGCCTCTCGGGACAGACATGACATCCCCAGCCATGGCCCCAGTTTCCCAGATGTAGACAGGACAGGAAGTATGAAAGCCACTTGTGCACCCAGGGTGTTGTGGGACACAACTCTTCCTGGGGAGACACAACTTCTACTCCCTGCAGATAGAGATCCCAACAGAGCAAAAGTAAGGACACCGCCAAAGCCCAACGTGGTGAACGAAGAGTTTCACTGGGGTCACTTACAGGATCAGAAGAGGCTCAAAGATGGCTGCTCCATCAAGACCCACCTCATCAAAGATGGCTGCACCATCAAGACCCACCTCATCAAAGATGGCTGCACCATCAAGACCCACCTCAGCATGGGTGACAGCTCACAAATCCAGAGCCTGGAGCATCCTGTACAACCGACAGATAGTGCAACATGTTAGAGTGTCCTTTCCGGGTGCCTCCCTCGGTTGGTCTAAACCTCATCTACGCGCCATAGCTGGTCTCTGCTTCTTTCAGGCTGCTGGCCTGGCCTCACAGTCACAGTCTCCTTTGCAGCTTGCTTCTGAGGTGGGGGACTCTCAGCTTTTTTTTTTTTTTTTTTTTTTTTTTGGTTGTTTGGTTGTTTGGTCCAGTTTTGGCTTTGGTTTTTGGTTTTTCTTTTTCGAGACAGGGTTTCTCTGTGTTGCCTTGGCTGTCCTGGACTCTTTCATAGACCAGGCTGGCCTCGAACTCACAGCGATCCACCTGCCTCTGCTTCTCAAGTGCTGGGATTAAAGGCGTGCGCCACCACACCTGCCTGACTCTCAGCTTTTATTGCATAGGGGCCTGGTGAATCTGGACTTCCTGGAGGTAGCTTGGGTTTGTTTCCTGCTTAAGGAACTTCCTGTAGGATGGAACATCCTGTTACACCCCGCTGGGCAGCAGTCGGAGCTGCAAAGACATAATACCTTCTATTTTCCCACTTCTGTTCCTCTACTCCATAGAACGGCTGCAACCTTGGGGTGGGATGGAGCCCAGACTCTGCTTTTGATGGGTTTTTGCTTTCCTTGCCATGGTGGAGAGCCCTCTCTTGATTGGTCTTAATCACATACCTCATTTGCATGCATGCCCTCAGTCAATGGGAACCCAGTTGAACCTACACAAGCCCAAATGTCCCGTGTGAAACAGACCAGGTCTCCAGAACCTGTGTCTGAGTCTGCTCCAGTGACTAAGGGGCTGTGATGGTGGCACTGAGGATGTCAAGGTGGGAGTGATACAGCTGGCTTATCGAGTGACATCAAAGGTCTTTATCAGGGTGTGTGCGGGAGTGTCAGGTAAGAGAGGAGATGGGTCGGAGCCGGGAGGAAGATTCAGTGAAAAATCAGAGGTGCCACTCAGCAGCAAACACTTGCCTGGTACAGGGAGGCCCTGGTTTCAGCTCAGCGTGCGGTAAACGGGCTGCCCAATCAATACGGGGCTATGAGCCAAGGAATATAAAAAGCTTCTAGAAGCTGGGAGAAGCTGAGAGGCAGACTCTGACCTTCAAGCCTCCAAAAGTAGTGCCCATCTGAGGACAATTGGATTTCAAGGCTTCTGACCTGAGAACTGGCCATGAAGAACAGCATCATGGGAGGTGAGTGTTTCGGAAGGACGGCATCACGGGAGGTGCGTGTTGGAAGGATGGGAGGTGCGTGTTGGAAGGGTTCCTGAGGACTTGGCATGAGGAGCGGGAGGAAGTCTGCAGGCCCGCAGCCGCTGCTCAGCTGCCCCCACCCGCACTGTGGCATGAGGTCAAAGGTCACAGTGACCTGGTGGGACCCCATGGCACTGCCCACCTTGATCGCCTTCCATCCCATGTTTCTCCTCTACCACGCTCTCTCGTCTTATTGGCTGAATTCAACTCCAGTCAGAGGGCTGTGTGGTCCTGGCAGGGCTGGCTCAGGGCTCAGGGCTCAGGGCTGTGGAGGATGAGCTGGTCTGCAGGGCTCATGGGATGTCCCCTTACAGGTCCCCATTCCTACATGAAGCCATCACTCCTCTGCCCACAGGATAAGCCATTTTCCAGGGCACCCTCCTTTTTCTCAGTACCCCTGCTCCAAGCCATCCCTGACTTTGAGACCCGCATCTCTTGGGCTAGCACGAGAATATTTTGCACCCCTGTGCCTTCCTCCCTTCTGAGCCCCAGCTTGGGTGGACGACCAGTGGGAGTGTGAGCCGTGCCACACCTGCGATCATCCCAGGTGCGTGTGCAGTGGGGCGGCGTGCCGTCCATTCACGTAACAGACCTCCATGTTCTCTCATCTATGGCCCCAAAGGATGAGGGAACCTCATGGAGCCCGTTGTGAGGTGCACTAGGGAAGTGCTCAGAGGAGCGGCTCCTGAACCATGCCACTTGTGGCAGCCCCTTGAGAGAGACTACATCCCGTGTGTGCGCTCAGCTTCCGGTGGCCGGCAGCAAGACTCCTGGTGAACTGTCAAATAAGTGAACAAGTGAATGAAGGAATTAATGAATGAGTGGATGAAGGAATGATATGTAAATGAATGAATGACAAAGTAAATAAGTGATGGGTGGATGAATAGATGAATGAGTTAACGAACATTAACATGGATCATGCGTGTAGCCTGCTGAGCCCCTCCAGTCTTGACATGGTCCAGTAAACAGGGTACAGGGTGACCTCCAAGGAAGCTCGGGCCAAGGTCACCACAGGCAGGGACTAACAATGAGTTGTGTGGCCTGAGACGGTGGCAGTAGGTGGGGGCTGCAGCCCAGCTCATTGGAAATGCAGAGAGAATCCGCTGCCTGCGCCGGCAGCGAGCGCACCCGGGAAAAGACAAGAAAAATGAAGCCGCCGCAATCTCATTTTCTGAGGCCTGCAAGTCAGCCAGGAAATGGCTATTATTCCATCGCACTGTCGGTATTAAGTTATTTCCCGCACTAAATACGGGAACGTTCATGAATATCTATTGAGTCCCAGGTACAGACCCCTCCCGGCTCAGAGGCTGCCGCTCTGCCTTGACTCCTGCAACAACACCCCTCAATCTCACCCTGAAGTGAGAGACAATAGTATTTTAAATTGCTTAATAAATCTCTGGATTGATGCCCCCGAAAGACCCGGGAACTTCGTCTCCATTACGCGAATAAAAGGGATCACATTTTAACCAGTGCTGGGCTAGGAGTTTGGGGGAGCAGCTTGCGGCAGACCTCTGCCTGGGGGAGAGGAGGCTGAGGTGCTGGCACCCTGGACCCCAGCTGGATGTCTTGGCCACTTTAATCCCAAGGCCTCTGTAAGCAGGCCTTTCCTTTGAGGCCGCTTTGAAAGCCCAGGTATGTAAACGTGCATGAGCTGAGCTGTACCTGCCAGGGCTGCCAGGACGCTGGTGGGAGATCTACATCATCTACAGGTGTCACCGTTGACTCACTCCAGCCACCAGCTGCCACCCAGGGACCCGCCCCAGCCCCAGAGCAGGGGCTCAGGAAATAAGGCCAGGGACCTGCTATGGTATAATACCCTAATACACTGTGGCTTACTCAGTGCCCCTAAGGATCTGACCTGCCTCTGGTTCTTCTCATTGGGCCACACAGAGTCTAAGGAACTACATGTTGAAAAGACACAGGGATAGCCCTGAGGCAGGGCGGGGGGTGCAGTGGGTGGCGAGGGGGAAGGGTCTGCCATCAAAGGGGTGCCTGAGGATCAAGGGTGGGAGGATAGAGACATATTGTGACCTCGGGTAGCCATGACAGTTTCATAGATACCACGTTACAGGCGTCACAGCATTCCTCCGCCTGACCCCCAAAGCCAGGTCGTGCCTTTGGGTCCCTGGTGTGTGCCTCAGTGAAGTCTGCACTGACGCTGCCACCACTGATGCCTCCTCCCACACCTCACATTCCTTCTACTTCCTTCTCCGTGCACCCTGCTGGCTGGCTCAACACTTACTTTATCGCAGCACATCTTGCTCCAACATCAGGGTGTGGGTCGGAAGTGGCCTTCAGGAAGCCCACCCTGCCCTCCCCACAGAGACTCCTGGGTGCCTGGGCACCCCCAGACTGCTGACTGTTTTATTAGGTTGTGTTTTGGATGCAGTAGATGACTCCAAGGCCTTGTGCACTCTAAGCACAGGCCGCATCACTGAGCCCCACCCTTAGCCCCGTCCCCAGTAAATCATCCATTTCCCATGCTCCAGACAGGAATTCTTTAGTCCTCTCTGATACCTGCCCCCAGGGGAGGACCAATTACTTTAACTCGTCTACCGTGATGGACTCATTGCAGAGCCGCCGCCGCCGCATATGGGCCCTGCATCTCACACATTGCAGGAACTGCACCCACCCGTCCAGTCTGGGCCCGCCTGGCCAAGAGCATAAAGGGTCGTCATGAGCCTGCACCTTACGGACCTGAAGTCTTTCCAGTTTTTCTTCTAGAATCTCACCAGTCCTCAGGCAAGAACGCCCAGGCTAACCCGCCGGCAGACATGGAGTCCTTGAGCCCAGTGACTCGTCGGAAACGCAGAACCTGTGAGCGAGGCCATGCTGAAGTAGCCGGGGCTAACCAACACATCGGCTTGCCTGAGTAAAACCAGATATGGTCAGCCAAGCCCAGACCAGGCCATCAGAGACTCGGGCAAACAGCAAGCGATGGTTGCTCCATCTGCTCTGCAGAGACCTCTGCTGTGTACAGTGCTGGGAACAACCCGGATCCTGGGATAACACCACATACATCCAAAGGCCACCTCTGCTTAAACAAGAGGAAGGTCACCCCCAGTCCAAGTAGCGGATCACCCCATATGAGACAGAGCGGCCATATGCCACCAGATGCTTCCAGAAAAACCTCAGTCTGGGAAGGGCTGGTCCAGTATGCTAACCTCCATCTGGGAGAGAACACCAGACACATCACTCTTTTGGACAAGCAGGGGTTTTTTTTTGTTTTGTTTTGTTTTTTTCATAATTGACAATTCTTGGCATATTCTCCCACATCTCTGTGCTCAGCCTCTTGTGTCAACTCATCCTGATTCAAGACAGCTCGAGGTGACGTCCCCGAAAAGAGAACGCCAAAGAGACCTCTGCTCCTTACCCTTAAATATTCCACTTGATATAAATCCCCCGAGGATGCCTCTCGGCTCCAAGCACCATGGGAATGCGGGGGGGGGGGGGGGGGGCGCAGCGGGGAGCATGTTCTCCAAGTGGCTTTGTGCTCACACTTCTCAGTTTAGTATTAAAATGTCCCCGGTTCCCCATAATTTATGAGCAGTCCTGCAGCTAAAAGGGTTGGCTTTGTCCCTGATGCTCTCAAGCTAGAAACAAAACCACTAGAGTCAGAGTGGGAGTGGCCGGGCGCGGGAGGAAACGTCCTGATTTGAGGGGGGCCTAGAATGGTGAAGTGGACTCAGTTCCGGGCCCTTCGGACCTGCGTAGCCTGTGTCGGATTCCTCCTGCCCACAAAGAACAACCGGTCCACACAGTGGTGGGTGGGTCACACTTGCTCTGTCCCCCTGCGCGTTGGGAGAAAGTGAAATGAGATGTCAAGAGTGCCGGGGAGGGGAAGCCAGGGTCTGGAATTGAAATCCAGCATGGTAGACCCCAGTGCTATCACCACCCACACTCACCTTCTGGAGAGAGAGTGGCCTGGGAAGGCTGTCCAGAAGAGGCAGGGCTTCACCTGAGCTTCAGTGCTCCCCCTCCTCCTCCCTCTCCTCTTTTCCCTCCCTGTCCTACCCCTTATCCCCCTCCTCCTGCCCCCTCCTCCTCCCCCTCCCCTTCTTCCTTCCCTTCCTCTTGGTGCCTCCTCCTCCCCCTCCTCCCCTCCCTCCTCCTTCTATCCTGAACACTTAACAGGCGTCTTTGCATGTGTCTGAGTCCACGCAACTCAGTGACAATGAAATGACTGGGATGGACAAAGGACCCAAGCTCATCTCCTGGCTGGAGCCCGCATACTCTGTTTTCCCAGTCCCAGAATGGAGAGACCACAGTTCCCTCCAAGGCTGGAGCAATGCAGTTCATATCCTGTGGCCCCCCCCCCCCCAGGGCTCATCAAAAGCAGGAACAGGTGCCATTCCATCCTCACAGAGGCAAGAAGAGACACATGAAGGTGGAGAAGGTGGCATTATTCTCCATTCTCCAGGTGTCTGTTCTCTCCGCAGCTGTGTGGCCAGGTGTGGCGGCCAGGAGGCATCCAGAGCAGAGCCCTTGTCCATGGTAGTTACCTGGCTTGGGCGCCCTCTATAAATGTGAAATCACCTCAGAATGGAAACAGAGGTCAAAGGTCAAGGTGGTGAGATGGCTCAAAGGTAAAAGTGCTCGCTGCAGAGCCTGAGTTCAACGCTGAGGAGCCGTGGGGGTATCATGAGAGAACTGACAGCCGAAGGTTAACCGTCTCATGGTCATCACTCCTGGGTGGTCCCTACTAAGCTAAATATTCTATGTGCTGGTAAAACTAAATATCAAATTAGCTTTCTCTGTTTCTTTCCCAGGAAGTCTGCATCGCAGGAGTGGCTCACAGAGCCTTCTCATTGGCTGGCACTGATCTGCAAAACTGAACAAAACAATAAGCCCACCTGGGGCTTGGTTCTAAGCTGCCTCCTCAGTCCACCCCACCCACAAGTGTGAACCTGGGCCAGTGGCAGGCCTTCTTGGAGCCTCAGTTTCTCTATCTGTGCAATGAGGATTCTTCCTTGAGGTGTGCCAGCATGGCTAAATATTTGCAATGTCCTACCTCCGTTGAATGCCCAGCCACGTGCCGTAGAACATTCTGTCAACAGGGAGGCACAAACACAACCCAGTCCTGTAAGATTAAAGATGAAAGCATCCCGTTGGCCAAGAATATGGTGGCATCCCAATACTGTGAGCTCTTCCTGTGTCGGTCAGGGTACTATGTGAAAACACCGGCCAGCCCAGCTATCAATGAGGCATGATAAGGTCACGTGACACACAGAGCCCTGGAGGCAGATGTCCCCTCCACCCTCCACGTTTATGAACAGGCTCTGCAGGAATGTTTCCTCCCTGCACAGACCTGTGACGATACAGGAGCCCCTCTGTCTTGCAAGCTGGATTACAGGAATATGCCCCACATTGGCAGGAGGCTGAGGGCCTTCCTGCAGTCTGTCCTCAGGACCATGGCCTCCACAAGCTAGGCTGGCTCAGGGGCCCTAGATGTGGCCTGTTGCAAAGTTGTGAGGCAACTAAGGCCCCTTCCATGCCTGCATGTGCCTCTGACCTGGACACCCTGCTCTTGAGGCCTCTGTGTGAATGTCTGTCTTAGTCACTTTCTGATTGCTGTGAAGGGGTGTCCTGAGCAACACAGCTTATAACAGAAAACATTTGCTGGGGCTCACGGCTGCAGAGGCTTAGAGTCCATAGCCATCATGGCAGGGAGCATGGCAGCGGGCAAGCATGGTGCTGGAGCAATAGCTGAGAGCTCACTTCTGATCTACAGGCAGGCGGGAGAGAGACAGCAAATCTTCTGTAAAGATTTACTTCACTTTTATGTATATGAATGTCTTGCCTCTTTGCATGTACGTGCACCATCACCACGTGTGTGCCTGTCAATCCCCTTGGGACTGGTGCCGTGGAGAGTTGTAAGTGGGTACCGGGAATCAGACCCAGGTCCTCTGCAAGATCAATTAACTGCCGGATCCATCTCTCTGGCACCCCTGCAGCTGGCTCTGCAAAAGCATCCCCCAGTGACATACCTCCTCCAATAAGGACACACTTTTCCAACTGGTGACCAAGCACTGAAGTACAGGAGCCTGTGGCGGCCGCTCTCATCTAAACTGCCACGACTGCCGTGTCACTCACCCCGCCACCCTGCTCCCTGGGCCATGGGCATGAACAAGAACAGGTGACAAGGATGGGACACTGCCTGGTCAGTAGCCCCACCCACCCAGTTTCTAATCAGGCTTTCCTTCACAGCTTGATGGCAGCTTCACCTTTCCCTGGCTGGCCTGGCTCCAGGGGCTACAGATGGCCTCTCTGGCCATCAGGACAACACGCTGCAAATTAAATGGCCTTAATTGGCCATTTCTGAGAGCTGATGACACCTGTCACCCATCCTGCTACAGACGTAAGACCACTGGCCATTCACTCCCAGGGGAGGGGAGGCTGCTGATCTCCCTGCACCCAGGAATGGTGGCACCCCAAGACCAGGACTCCCAGAGAGCGGAGAACTTGTAGAAGATCCCAGTTGCTCTGAACCACAACTTACTACCTACTGACCAAAGGGAGAGAGGCCCGCAGCCCAGCCCTTCCCTGTCACAGCGGTCTCTGTGTGGTCCTGAGAGCAAACGTTTGCTTCCCTTTCTCAGATTCTGTGCCTTTCCAGCACATCCCAGCAGAAGGCGAGCAGGTGCCCCAGCTAGAGCAGCAGTTCTCAGCCCTTTGGGAACCAAAGGGCCCGTTGTGTACCAGACACTCTGCATATCAGATATTTACATTACGACTCACAACAAAATTACAGCCGTGAAGTTTTTATGGTTGGGGGTCACCACAGCACGAGGAACTGTATTAAAGGGCCACAGCGTTAGGAAGGTTGCGAACCGCTGAGCTAGAGGGTAGCTCTACGCAAATGCCTGTGGTGGCATCTCTGCAGCTCCGGTGTCCTCATCTAAGACCAGGACAGTGACAGTAGCAACAGCTCCTGAACTCTGAGTTTAAATTTAAATGGTGTGTGAATAAAAAGCTTCTACACTCTAATGGATGGTCTTCACGCCCAGGGGCTGGACACCCCGGCTGTGGGCCGGCCTATGCAGCCCCACAGTACATACCAGGTCTGCTTTCAGGCCAGGGTTCAACTGGTTTATAAAACCTCCCTGTGCACAGCCATAAGCACCAGTGATCACTTCCTGTTCTGTGCACTCTTTTTGCCATCCAACCACGCACCTGTGTATATGTATGCATGTGTATGTGTGATGTTTGTGTGTGTGCACAAGTGTGTGTGGGTGCATATGTGTGTGTATGTGCATGTTGCTATTGTCGCCAATTTTTTTTTTTTTTTTTGTAGAACCTTGTCCACATCCGATCTCAGTGCCCATCTCAACTTATTTTCTTTCCAGCACTTGGAAAGGAAATAACACACTCCCATGTATACACACACATGTGCACACATGCACATATGTGTGGACGTGCACACACACATATACACATACTCACACAGATACAGACATTCACACTCACAGACACACATGTGTATATACACATAGACATCACACACACATACACAGACATATATATGAGGTATAGACGTTCACACACACACACACACACACACACACACACACACACACACACACTTTGAAGCCTCATCAAGGCATGTGACCAGGAACAGTATCTTCCAACCCTTAGTAGCATCCAGGCGTCCTGCTCCCACGTGTCCTGCCTCAGAGAACACCCTGCAGACCCTTCAAAACGCTGAACTTGCAGCATGCCCTCGGCCCTTGGTGACAGACCCTTCCTCACAGGTCCTTGCTGTGTGGCCTCAGACAAGACAGCAACCTCCCTGAGCATCGATGTCATCTTCTGTTTCTCAGAGCTGTCATCAGGGCCAATGGGGAAGATGCCTATGAGAGCCCAACCACCCACAAATGCTCATGGGACGTGGGATGGCAGATGTGTTTAGGGCTACCTCAGCAACACAGCTCCCAGGCCCCTGCTGCTCCTCAGAGGGCTCGGGGAGCATGCTGCATCAGCAACCTGGCCCTGGCTGGGAGCCTCCCCCATGCGTCTCCCTCCTCCTCCTCCTCCTCCTCCTCCTCCTCCTCCTCTTCCTCCTCCTCCTCCTCTTCCTCCTCCTC
>OU015754.1:36674148-36685008 GCA_907169655.1 Acomys percivali | reverse complement strand
AAAGCCACGCCTCCCTACGTGGAGTCCCTCCTCCCTATGCGAAGCCCTGCCTCCCTACGTGAAGCCCCGCCTCCCTATGAGTAATTCACTCAGTCCACAGAGCACTGGGCTTGGTGCTGAGCTTCTCTGCTTCCCTGTAGGGGCTTGTGATTCTAGAGGGTTCTCTCCACAAAAAAAAAAAGGAGAGGTGTAGGGACTCAGACCCGGTGACAGGGAGGGTTTGACACACAATACTCACTTCACAGCCAGGAAGGGGACCAGGAAGTGAGTCTGAACACCCACTAAGTCCCCCTCCTCCTTCCAGCCACCAGACGGAAACCAAGGCTCAAAGCATAAGCCCCAGGGGCCTTCAGGGTCAATCCATCCCATGGACGACACCACTGTCTTTACACTTTACAGACACTGGCAATTAAGGCTAAGAGAGATATAGTCACTTGGCCAGGGTCACACAGCGAGGAATAATTCAGTGTGTGAGCGAGACCATCAGATTGGGGTTTGCTCCATGTAGGTGCGGCGTTTGCACCCGGCGCCCAGTGCGTGGTGTTCTACGAAAGGAGGCGTCCGTCTTTCCCAAGCTCCTGAGAGTGGGTGGCAGCGTCAGCCCACGTGGGCCTGGCCAACCAGGACTCTGGATGCCAGCTGGCTCCCCTCTCCTCGGTGCCCCCACCTGGGCCACCCGACATTAGCTGCAGGGCTGGAAGGCCCTCTGGCACCAACCCTATAAATATTAAACCAGCCGTAATTAGATGAAATCAGTCAAGTAGTGCTCCCCTGGCTCTGCGCGTCCCCTGCTGGGCCCTCCCCGACTTTGATGGGGGAGCGACTTCCTCTAATTTGGGGCCCTCGCACGCGCAGGGCAGGTGTCAGCCAGGGCATCAGGCTTTACCTCCAGTGAGCCCTGCCATTCAGCTCTAGCCTCTGCCAGAAAGTCACACAGGAATCCACAATGGAGGCAGGATGGGCATCAGGACAGGCTGGGCGCCTGTGGTCCTGGGCACCGGGGCTCCTGGGCGCCTGGGCACCTGTCGTCCTGGAGAGGCCCCTGCACCTGGCCAGTGCAAGGTGAACACATCACACAGCTCAACGCAAATGAACTGGAGAGAGCGAGCACAAGCCAAGGGTGCCCGGGAAATGGAGGACAGGAATTTCCAACAGCTCCCCCCACCCTGGCCACGCCTCCTCTGGAAGAAGTGGGGCTTCTACTTCACGGAGGGGGGCAGAAAAGGAGGGAAGAGTCATCTCCCCAGGCCAAGCAGAGCCAGCACACAACACAGGGCCCAGGTGTCACGTAAGTGAGCTTGCCCAAGGAACACCGTTTTTTGGAAGATTTTTACCACACGCCCCTGGGCAGTCGGGGAGCCTGGGACAATGGGAACCACCTGGACCCAAAGCAGAGCCCAAACCATGGCTGGGAGAGCGCCCTACACGGCTGTGAGGAGACCCACGGGGCCTCTCTGAGCCAGCCGCCGAGAGACTGGCACGGTCGCACACCTGGTTCATGTTTACTAGTTAGTGTCGCTACTGCTGTCATGAAACACTGTGACCAAAAGCGGCCGGGGAGGAAAGGGTTTATTTCACTCACAGTTCCATTTAACAGTTCAGTGAGGGCAGGGATGCTGGCAGGGCAGGAACCTGGAGGCAGGAGCTGGTGCACAGGCCACGGAGGGTACTGCTTACTAGCTCGCTCCCCATGGCTTGCCCAGCCTACTTTCTTATGGAACCCAGGACCACCAGCCCAGGAATGGCACCACCCACCATGGGCTGGGCATCCCCCATCAATCACTAATTAAGGAAGTGCCCTACAGGCTTGCCTGAAGCTGGATCTTAACAGAGGCATTTTCTCCGTCAGAGTCACCATCTCTCAGGTGACTCTAGCCTGTGTCAAGTTGACATAACGTTATCTGCCACAGTACCTTTGTGTTTATCCCCAGGGGACACAGGGCTCTGAAGATGAAGGAAAATTCAAGCTCAGGTTGGGTTTGTAGGGAACACTGGAGGGGAGGGACCCAATCCAGCAGCCCCATAGTGATGGGCCAGCCTGTCTATTGTAAGGCTTTCACACAAGCCTCAGGCAAGACACAGAGAACCCTTCCCACTTTGCCACAAAGAAAACTGGGGCCCAGATAAGAGCAGGCATCTCCCGTAATCAAGAGGGAAGTGAAGCCAAGCAACAGGGGCCACCATTGCTCTGGACTCTTCAAGTGCCCCCGCAAGGGCAGCTGTTGCAAGGCACCCCACAGGATGCCTGAGAACCCTGTGTCCTGAAAGAGAAACAGAGATACAAATGTCCTGCCTTGCCCAGGGGCTCAGCCCTGGACCCCTCACTCCCCCCCAAGCCTGTCACCTGTCCCAGGCCCTTCACAAAACTGCCCATCAGAAAGCAACATCCCAAACACAGCAAGACCTTCTACGTCCAGCTATGGCCAGAGGCCAGACGCCACTTATTCCTTCTGCCCAGGCCTAGGGACAGAGGTCTTTGGGAGCAGGGTCCCCAGAGGGGAGGTAGCTCAATCTACAAGTCCAAATGACTCAACCCTGAGTTCAAATGCTCATTCTCCCCTGTGCATGCTGGGGGAGGGGGAGGGGCTCTGTGCATGCTGAGGGGGGCGGGGCTCTGTGCTTGGGCTGCTCCTGCTCACCTGCTCCCATCTGCCCCCTGCTCCCATCTGCCCCAGGACCCTCGCACGGGTGCTGGCTTTTTCCTGAAAGGCTCCCTTCCTTGCCTCACCCTGCCCCCAGCTGACACAGCCTGCCTCCTCTCCCACCCCACCCCAGCCCCAGTCTCCAGCCTCACCCAGCAGCTGCCTTCACCCCACCTGCTGCTACCTACTGCTGCCTGGTTCTCCGAGGTACTAAACCAGACTGAAGGAGAGCTCTGCCTTTAGGGAGTGACTTCTGTGGGAGGGTGGGGGTGTGGGGGGGTGGAAGTGAGAGGGGTGGGAGGGGATGGGGCGGTGGAAGTGGGAGGACTCTACTAGCAGTTTCATTCCACAAGTGAACCCTGAGGCTTGAGTCCAAGGGCTGTGGTCACTTCAAACTCCTACCAGGTGACCAATACCCCACCCCCACCCCTGCTGAGTGCCATAGCTCCCTGCTGTTTCGGGGGAGGGGTGGCAGCAGAGACTCCTTCCTGATGCTCCTTCTCCAGACTCCCAGGTCAGAAACAAGAAAATATGCCCTGGGGTTTTGCATCCGATCAGGGCCTTGCTGTCTCAGAGAGCCTGGTTAGACCAAGCCTGAGGCGTGCAGAGGCTACAAGTGGCGGCAGAGATGTGAGGTGCCGTTGGGAAAGCGGAGGGGGCACCACAGGGCCTCTGAGGGGTAAAGTGACCCTGAACAGCCCCTCTTGGCTGCCCTAGGGGGTTCTACCTCTTGAGATGCCCCATCCTGCCCTTGCCCCCGCCTCCCCGCCCGCACCAGTCTCCAAGCACATAAGCTCCTCTTGTGCCCACGGCAGGCTAGGATGGACTTGAGACCCAGCTTCCTGCCCAGTCTAAGAGTCTCCTTCCCAGACGGTCCTCCGGGTGGGCAGGGCTCGCTCGGTCCACTGTGCAGGGCCCGCAGCAGGTGGGAGGGGGAAGGAGCGAGCCATGCAAGGATACTTTAGTGCCCATGAAAACCTGAATAAATAGTGTCTAACCTTGCCCGGCTCCCACCTCCTTATCTCAATATTCCATTTAATAGCACCTTTCAGGCCTCACTAAAAGAATACGAGGGTTGTTACATCGGCACTAAGTCACTGTAACGGCGGCCAAGCTCGCACTGCGTGGGCGGGATCCCAGCAGCCTACTGGGGCCTGTTCTATACACAGCTACCCAGCACGGGGCATGAACGACTGTGGGGTGATACCAAGTGGGACCCTCCTGCCTCCTATGGAGGAATATCATGGCCCCAGCCCTGTCTACGGGCTTGACTCTGCAGCAGTCTGGGAGTGTTGTCCCTAAGGTCAAGGAATTGGGTGGCTGGTTCCTCTTGAGGCTGCTCAGAGCCTGGCTCCTTGCCCTGTCAACAGCAGCTGCTTCTGTGTCTTCCTGTGAACCCCGTGTCTCAGGATGGTACCACTATCAAAGGAGGCAGCAACCAAACTCCAGCAGCGTACCCCAAACAAACCCCACCCCACCACGAAGTAACTGTGCTTTCCACTTCTTGAACAGTAAAGACAAAGCGAAGGCCGTGAGAAGCTGAGGCTCCCAGAAAGACCCCACAGTCCAAAGTGGAAACATGAGATGTGACCCATCCCTGCTGTCCCCCACGGTCCCCAGCGGATATGCCATCAGGGCATCTCGTCCTGACTGCTGGGCATAGTGGCCTTGGTCAAGTCCCTCAGTTTCACCATCTGTGAGATAAGCTTGAAGAAAGCCTAGCTGAAGGGCAGCCATGGCGGGCAGCGGAAGTTAGGGGTGGAGATAAGTTCTTAAGGTGTGCTGGTGAGACAGGGGCAAACTCTTGTGCACAGGGCGATGGAGAGGTGCTTGCCTTGAGCACCTGTGGGCCACCTGTACCTGTGAGTTGCATGCACCTGTGGGCCTAATGCACCTCTGAACCTTGTGCACCAGTGTGTAAAGGCTTCTCAGTGCACGCCTGCCCACAACTCATATGTGAACAACTGGTATAGAAAGAGGAGTGTGCTGAGGCAGTCTGTGTCCTGGGTAGAGAGCCCATATTAGGTCACATGTATTTTAGACACGCATGTTTACATGCCTGTTCTGTGGCCATGGGAGTGTATACATGTTTGTGGCTCTGTGTGCTTCTATGTTCTGAGCTCAAATGGCACCTGTAACTCGCCAGTGTGCAGAGAGTGAGCACACGTGTGGTGCATGTGTGTGACCGTGCTGTGTGGATTGGGGGCACCCCCCCCCAAGTGCGGAGACCTTGCGTAGCCTGCCCTGAGGTGTGCACGTGGCTGTGCCCCCCACCACCACTGGCAAGTCCACACATGAAGGGCCAGCAGCAGGTAACGAGGCCTCTCTGCCCTCGGCTGCACCCAGGGCCGCAGGCAGCTGTGCTAACGAGGCTGCTTTCCCTGAGGCGAGGTGGCGGCTGCCTGGAGCAGGTGGAAGTCAGAGCCTGGGGCTCAGCTGCACAGCCCCTCCCCGCTGCCTCGTCAGCAGGACCGGATCCTCTATGACCCCATGACCCCCCCGAGCAGCTCACAGCCAGCCCCTGGTGACTCTGGAGAGGCCTTAGTCTCCCCTCTATCCAGAGGGGCTAGGAAAAGACCAACGATGTCCCATCCATATCAGGCCTGTGGACATGCCTGCTGAAGCCCCAGGCTCACCTTCCATAAGATGGACAACAGTGACCCATGGGCAAATAAGGGGTTCACCTAGTAGTACCCTTAGAGATATCTGGAAACAACAGCTGGGTGAGGGTACAGCCAAGGAGACAGTGTTCCCTCCAGGAAGTGTCTACTGGTAAGCTGGAGATACAATACACATGCTAATGACTGCCCAGGATCAAGCAAGCAACGGTGGTGGTGGTGGTGGTGGTGGTGGTGGTGATGGTGGTGGTGATGGTGGTGGAGGTGATGGTGGTGGTGATGGTGGTGGTGGTGGTGGTGGTGGTGGTGATGGTGGTGATGATGGTGCTGAAAACGATGGTGGTGGTGGTGATGATACTGGTAATGGTGACAATGAGAGCGACTGTTCCCCATGGTCACCACCATAAATCTATTAACTTCAGTCAGTATTTCATTCATTGATGTCTTTTTTGCAGTGCTGGAGGTCTCCTTGGCTGCCTCCCACCCCCTGCCCTTCCAGGGAGCCATCTGTGGGGACCACCTTTGTGCCTGTGCATCAGGGCTTGCTTATTTATCCGCCTCAGGTTGCAGTGCTGGCCCAGAGCCCTCAGGAATCCACAAACATCTGAATCTGTGGATGCTGCTACATGACATGGACCCCAGCAGCCATTTTGTAGCAATGAGGAAACAGTGCCCCATCGTAGCCTCCACAGCAGCCCACGGGAACAGCGGAGATGTGTCACCATGAGGCCATAGCACCAGTAAGAGCAGAGATGGTGCTGGGGAAAGGCATCTACAGGGGCCTGGGGTCACCACCGTCCTCACGCCAGGTGCCCCTCCTGGGCACCGCATCCATCAAGGCTGTTGGTTTGAGATGTGGATACAGGCAGCAAATGAGCTGTGGTGGCTGTGTGTCTCCACCCCTCCCCCTGCCCAATATCTATGGAGAATAAACATAACTACAGAGAAAGTGGGTGTCCGTGGAGGTCAAGCTCAGCCCCATTTCCCCTGCTGTTCAACCCCTCCAATGCCACTGTTAGCTCTCTCCAGGACTGACTGACCTCAAAGAGAATGGGGCTGCCTCCAAGGAGGTCCAAGTGCTCCTGAACCTGCAGTTGGTGAATGCTAAGAGCACCTGGCGTCTCTGTCCCATCTGACAGCTGGGGAAATGACTCTCAGGCAGGCCACTCAGGGGTCCTGAAGACGTGGAGCTGTGGGGTAAGATGTGGCCTCCTCTGTCCATGTCCACTATGTTCCCACTCGGTCCCCCTCTTGGCAGCAGTTTCTCTCAAAGAACACAGTCTCACAGTCGGGGAAGCAGGACCTTCAGACAGAGTGGAGAAGACCGGGCGGGGGGTGGGGGGGCGGGAGAGGAGAGCGGGGAAGGCCTGTTGCTGAGTCAGCTTGGAACTAGAGACAGTCCACTAGCTGGATACAGGGAGAGATGGCTGAGCTCCACTCCCCATGCACTGGGTGCCCACAAATGGTTAAAAATAATCAGAAGCTGTGCTGCACATATTTTACCACGATCAAAAACAAATTAACGTGTGCCGCAGCTCTTGGCTGCTCCGTAGTCTTCCTTGGAGTCACGGGCAGCTCGTTCTACCTATAAATATTCAGGAAGCAGACACGGGGACACAGAGGCAGGAGATGGGGACCCCAACACACCTGTGGGGGGGGAGGGCGGGCAGTGAAGACAAGCAGCACAGGAGTTAAGAAGCAAGATGGCTGCAGTGATCAAGAACAAAGATAAACGGGGTGATGCAAAGCAGAGATGGGGAGGGCACAGGTCCCCCGAGATCTGCAGGACAAGGCCTCGCAAAGAGCTGTGAGGAGGAGGAGCCCTAACATACACCAGCCTTGTCAGCACATCAACCCCGCAGTCCCTGCCTTGCTCACCCTCCTGTGCCTTTTTAACCCCAGCTCCACCCTGAGGAGAAAGACAGAGCAACCCCAGCTCCACAGAGCAGCAGATGAGGCCTGGAGGCATTTTCTGGGAAGTGCTTGCGCTGATCTAACTTCCTTCTCTCTGCTGTAGGCATCTCTTCCACTTTTCAGAGAAACAAAGGCTGTTCCGTGGGAAGTCTCTTTTGACGGTGACCTTGACCAAGTCCTCTACTCTCAGACCCCTATCATCCGTCTCTAAGCGTGTGTAAGATGAGACAGGTATTAGTGCCTCTTTGTCCTAAAAACCTAAAGGCTCTGACTCCATTACCTGCTAGCTCACATGCTCTGGGAGGAGGTGGAGGCCACCTGAGGTGGGAGGTGCCTGGTGAGCTCCCCCCCACCAGCAGCAGCAGCTATCTGATAGTGTCTACCAGGCCACCTGCCCACCCCCCAGGCACCAAGGTGTGGGGAATGGGCCCCACCTGGCCAAAAGCAAAGGTTAAGGAGGCCCCTGCACGTGTGGGAAGGGCTCCAGGAGGGAGTGGACTCGCCTGGGGAGGGCTGGCCGACACCTGTTTCCCAGAGGTCCCTAAGCCCCACTGCCCCTGAGGTAGAAAGGGAAGGCTGCTTCCTTCTAAGAGGAAATCTGGCCCAGTCGCTTAGCGGGATGTGCGTGTCAGAAATTTTAAGTCCCTGATCAGCTCTGAAATGACACGTGGTAAGGGCCCAGCTTTCCGAGCACGCTCAATGGGTCTGAGCTAAGCTCCATCCTTCTGGAGGCTTCTGCTGTCTAAGGCAAGATGCAGCAGTTTACCAGCTTGGCCTGTGCAAGGCAGGGAGAGTGGTGAGTTACACGCACCCGTGACAACACTGCCCACTGCATAGGGAGGGCTCTGTGTCCCTCACAGCTTGTCCCGTCTGGTCCAATGCCCATTGCTGAAACCAAACCCTGACAGCGTCAGGAAGGAGGGGCTTGGAGGTTCAGCATCAGAGAGGTGACCTCATCCATCAGTTCTCAGCCTGTGGAGACACCTGCAGCGGGAGCATGGGGCTGAGGCTGCACCCCTCACTTCTTCCAGCCCAGCCCTACTCCCCAGTATGTCCACCAGGTCCTAAAGTAGTGTCACAGCCAGAGACCAAGCTTGCAGCTTGTGCTATGTGACATTTCTTAGTCAAAGTCTAAGGCCTGAGCTGTCATGGCCCCACTGAACTGATGAGGAGGCTGAGGTGGAAGTTGAGTTCACCATCCCATGGCCGGAGAAACTGGAGAAACTTGCCAGAGAGCTGAGCCTGCACTCTCTATGACTCCTGGCCAGCACATCTGCCATAAAGACCTACCTCCCCATAACCCAGATCTCCAGGACCATCCCCCTGCCCCACCCCCATTGCAATCTCCTCTTGAACCAAAGGCTACCTCTCCATCCTGTTCGCCCAGATTCAGGTCCATTGCACCCACTAATTGATTTCACCAGCGCTAACGGGGAAACAGATGGCAAAGAAAGGGTTACTTGGCCACTTGTGATTAGCCTGCCAGCACCCTGGGCTCCCAAGCCAGTCCTCTCCCTCAGGAGCCTGGAAAGGAACCCCCACACCAGACTTAACAGGGCATTGGGGACACCCCAGGAAAGTGCCAGAGAACAGATTCTGCCCAAAGACGCTGCACCCCACGTCCTCTACAAATCATCGAGAGGCTAAAGCAGGAACTGAGGAACAATGGAAATGTTATCAGCAAAATGAAGTAACAAGCCAGCTTCCTCTCCCCCAGGAGGAGAGTGGGGAGGCTCTCCTCTGAAGGTTCGAGTCCTACAAGGGGATCCCAGGAGATGGCTTGACCTGCAGGGTCCCGAGGACCTGAGTTCTAGCCCCAGCACCAACATAAAGGCTGGCGAGGCGGAGAAGGGAAGGTTCCAGGTATTGGTCACCTAGCCCATCTCTAGCCAATCAGTGACCTCCAAATCCAGTGAGCAAAGTTGTCTCAAAGAACTAAGGCCAGGGTGCTGTGGTGAGGAGGTGCCATCAGGATCCCACTTCACGGTGAGGAAATTGTTGAGTGTCCATAGCAAGCTCCTTCACAGCCAGGAAGCAGGGGTGGCTTGGGACAGGCTGCAGGTCTGTGAACCCCAAACCATGACTTTTGTCTATATTTCAAGTGCCATCAAGCCCCACAGCCTACTGGCTGTTCAGCTCACCACCTGTTTGTAAATAAAGTTTTATCAAAACTCAGGCGGGCATTCAAGTACATATTGTCAGTGTCTGGCCCTTCACAGGGAAAGGTTGCCGAGATGGGCACAGTGGAAACACCTCAGCACATGGGAGGCTGAGGCAGGAGAATCATGAGTGCAAGGCCAGCCTGAGCATCCTAAAGAGACAGTTCCAGAATTTAAAAAACAAAGCATGCGCAGATACAGCCAAGCCACGGTGTCCTTTCCAGCAGGCATTACTGGCCTTTTAATAAGATGGGTGAGAAGCCACTGCAATTAGAGAGACAGAAAAAGAAGGGAAGTGGGACATGACAGCTGGTGAATCCAAATATGTACCCCAAGTCCAACGCCTACTGGCTTACTGCGCTCAAGATTCAGGGGCCATCTGCCTCCCTTCCAGAACCTTCCATTTCTTCTCCATAAAGTGGAGTAGTCTGCAAGATTTGGTGGTGGAGCGAAACATTAGCACTGCTTGGTAGGGTTGACTACTCAAGGTCAACCTTGAATACAAGCTCACGGGAGTTCAAGGTCACTCTCGACTGCTATGCCGGTTTTCTTAACTGTCAACTGGACTCAGCCTAGACTCACCTGGGAAGATCCCTAATGGGGAATTATCTAGATCTGGTTGGCTGTGGCGTGTCTGTTAGGGAGTGCCTCGACTGCAAACTGATGCAGAAGGGCACAGCCCACTGTGGGCAGCACCATCCCCTTGCTGATTGACGTGGAAGAGCCCAGCCCACTGTGGGCAGTACCATCCCCTGGGCAGGATATCCTGAACATATATATATATATATATCCTTACATATCTGTGCCCTTAGCTATGGGTGTGATGTGCCTCAGTACTTGAGTTTCTACTGTGACATTTTCCAAACTCATGGTCTGTGACATGGAATTGTAAGCTAAATAAATTTTCTCCTCAAAATTGCTTTCCTTTTTCTTGTTTAAGATTTGTTTATTTGCCGGGCGGTGGTGGCGCACGCCTTTAATCCCAGCCCTCGGGAGGCAGAGGCAGGTGGATCGCTGTGAGTTCGAGGCCAGCCTGGTCTACAAAGCGAATCCAAGACAGCCAAGGCTACACAGAGAGACCCTGTCTCAAAAAAAAAAAAGATTGAAGATTTGTTTATTTATTATTATCTATACAGTGCTCTGCCTGCGTGCACATCTGCAGAAGAGGGCACCAGATCTCATTATAGATGGTTTTGAACCACCATGGGGTTGCTGGGAATTGAACTCAGGACCTCTAGAAGAGCAGTCAGTGCTCTTAACCTCTGAGCCATCTCCCCAGCCCTGAAAACTGCTTTTTATCAAGGTGTTTGTCACAGCAACAGAAATGATACTAAGAAGCTACATATCAAGTTCAAGAGTAGCCCAGGTCTCAGAGGAGACCCTGTCAAAGAAGAAGAGAGGGACAGGAAGAGGGAGAGGAGAAGGAGAAAGGGAAGGTCAAGGGGAGGAGGAAGGGGAGGGGGAGAGGAAGGGGAGGGGGAGGAAGGGGAGGAGGAGGGAGAGGGAGAGGGAGGGGGAAAGGAAGGG
>OU015754.1:36645813-36659148 GCA_907169655.1 Acomys percivali | reverse complement strand
CCCCCTCTCCTCTCCCTTCACCCTCTTCCCCTCTCCCCTCCCTCCCCTCCCCCTCTCCTCTCCCTTCAACCTCTTCCCCTCTCCCCTCCCTGTCTCCTCTACCTTCACCCTCTTCCCCTCTCCCCTCCCTCCCCCTCCTTCCAAGGTGGAGCTGGCTTGGGCAGCCTTCCCAACCGCCTTCTCCCAGGCACTCCAAATGCAACTGCATTTTAAAACTGTATTTGATTAGCTTTTACGAGCTGACTTGCTCAGCGTGGCGCGGGTTCCGGGACGTGTCAGGGGCCTGGCAGAGATTGGAGATGATTCTAATTACGTGTGATAATTTCTGCATTCTCACATAAAACAATGTTACAAAAATCCCCATTACAATGGCCAAAAGACAAGTCATTTAGCAAGCCCCTCTCTTTATCACTTTATTAGACAATTTACAAGGCTGCCTTTTGAACACGGGGCCCTGTGATGGCCCAAGGCTATCCAACTGTAAGCCTCACTGAGAAGAGACGGAGTTCATCTCTTGTCATTAGTCAGAAAATCAAACGCAGTCAAAAGGATGCCAACCGGCTGTCAAGTCAGCACCGTGGTACAGCTTTAGCGAGACAGAGGAGAGCAGGCAGCCAGGGCCCAGGCACCCAAAGAAGAACTGAGTTGCCACCGAAGACACCTCCTCCAGGCAGCACAAGATCCCCCAGTTTCTCCTCCAACATCCCTGCCCTCCTGACCGAAGCAACCTGTCTCCAGCAGGGGGGTTGGTCAGCTGATCTGTTCTAGCCAAAGAAGCATGTCTTCATTTCTTTTCAGTTTCCATGATAAAATCCCCGAACAGAGGCAATTTAAGAGAGAAAGGCTTATTCTGGCTCACAGTTCCAGAGGGACACAGTCCACTATGGCGCGCAAGGCACAGTGGCAGGAGCCGCAGGCTGTGGTCACACTGAACCCACACTGAGGAAGCAGAGAGTGAACAGGAAGTGGGGACAGACTGTACAGCCTGAAGGCCCACCTTCAGTGACCCACTTCCTCTAGCCAGGTCCCACCCCTAAGCAGTCCACACCCTCCCCTGTACAGCACCACCATCTGGGGACCAAGTGTTCAGATATGTGAGCCTATGGGAGCCGTTCTCATTCAAACCTGGCGGGCAGGAGGGAGAGAGAGAGAGACAGAGGCAATTACTGTCACATCCCACAGAATCGCGATGCTGTGGCACCTCTGTGCATCATTTCCCTCTGCCTCTAGACCAACAACACCCTAGAAAGACACTGCTCTCCTGTCCCGAGTTGAGAAAAAACCTGTTCTCAGGAGTCAGTAACTACCCTGCAACATGAACTCAGCACTCCACACCAGTGGGGTTTGTGGCCAACGATGGACAGAGCCCATCGTAGATCAAAGATCAAGACGCCCGAGGCTGAACCCCTGGACCATACACATCCCCAAGGCTACCATTGTATTTGCAGCATATCAGATATTAAGAGTGACCTCAGGACGGGGAGACACCTTGGTCTGTAAAGTGCTCGCTACACAAGTGTGAGTTCTGAACCCCAGAGTCCATGTAAGAGCCAGACTCGGCAGTGACACACTTAGAAGTCTCGGTGCTGGTGAGGCAGGAGAGCGCCGAGGGCTCACTGGTCAGCCAGGCTAGGCGGCCACGAGCACTGGACTCAGTGAGGGAGCCGGATGCAAAAGTTAAGGTGGGGAGTGACTGAAAAAGACACCTGGAGTCCGCCTCTGACACACACGTGCACACACACACACACACATGTGCATGTGCACACATGCACGCACGCACACACACACACACAAAGCAATCCAAACATCATTTGAGGCACTGGGGGAGATGTGTGCAGATTCTTTGTGCCTGTCCAGAGCTGCTGAGTATCAGCTCCTTTCTCAGGCCTCAGATCCAGCACCACCTCACCCAGGAAGCCTCCTTGTCCGTAGCCTGGTCTGACTTACCTCACAAGTCCCCACAGCCCCCAGGATTGCTCAGTGTCACCTGCTGATTCTGATGACCCTCACCCATAGCGCCGTCCCCTGAGGAGTCCAGAGCATTCCAGCTGGGACTTCTCCTTAAGCTCTGAAGGTCCCAGGGTGGACGAGAGGAGAAGCAGGTAACCCAGAGCTCAGCAGGAACCACCCCCAAGTCCCCACAGAGCCCTCCTAGAAACCCCATCGGACACTCTGAAAATCGACTGTGAGTTTAATAACCCGGAGAGCAGGTGCACTCGAGCCGAGGGTGCTCCTAAGTGGTGGCAACTGTGTGTGGATGGGTGTGGCTGTAACTGCCCCTGAGGCCCTGCTAGCGGTGAGACCCTGAGTGAGTCAGTTCCCCATCAGCCCTCAGCTCGTCCTCTGCAGAGGGAGGGCTGGCAAGAAGACAAGTCCATCACCACCCCCACCTGCCCCTGCATGGTAGCCCCACTGCCAAGCCCCACCCTACCCTCTTGGACTGTGTCCTGTGGCGTCCCTGCAAACCACAGGCTCCTCCACTTCCTGCTCTGCCCTCACTTCCTGTGTCCCATGGTCACTGCTGGGTCTACTCACCACCCCTCCATGTGTCCACGATGCAAGAATAACACACACACACTCACACATACACACACATACACACTCACACACGTACAGTCTCACACAGACACACAGACACACTCACACATACACACATACACACTCACACATGTACAGTCTCACACAGACACACAGATACACTCACACATACACACATACACACTCACACACATACACACTCACACACGTACACACACACACGTACACACTCACACATACACTCACACACTCACACACACACCAAATAAATGAATGTAATAAACATGTCTGCAATAAAATAAAGTAGAAAGAGATGAAGGAAGAACTAATGGCCCCCACATGGACACACACTGATGAGCACATACCAGGCACATATGTGCACGCGTGCGCACACACACACACACACACACAGATGCACATACAAATGAGCACACATATGGGCTGAACACACATCACACATAAACATACACAAACATGTACACACACACAAGCACACAAAGACGACACTGAAGTCCTGACCCCCATGTCCTGTGGATTGTCTTCATCTCCGATGGGGTCTTTGCTGATGAAATGAGGCCCCAGGGCATCTTCACCCAGTAGCACCAGGTCCCTCACCAGAAGAGAACACTGGACACGGATGGAGCAAGGATGGTGTGAAGGCTCAGCAGCCAACAGGCCATCTTTAAGCCCAGGGTCATCTACAGCCTGACTTCAGACTCCAGCCCCAAGACTCCAGGGAATTCTGGGTAGGTAGAGGGGACCTCACGTCAAGGTCCCAGAGGCCCAGGCTGGCCTCCACCCAAAGGCTCTGTGAGAGTCAAAAGCAGGAATGAGGCACTGGGAGTGGAGCAGGGTCCCCAGTACCAAGGAGCTAACACTTGTGCCTGGCTCAGCCTCCGCAGAGGGTACCCTGCCCACCAGAGCCTCCATGGACTGGTGCCCTTCCAGGGGCCACACACGATTGCAGGGGCCCTTCTCCGTGCCTTGTCTCTGCTCTCCGTGGTCACCACTGAACAGGTCTCCCATTCCCTCTCTGAGACTATTTGACGATGATCACTGCATTCTTGCACGGTTGCCCTGTGCTGCGTGTCGCTGTGCGCTGGGGAGCAGCCAGTAGGCCTGAGGTGGCTGCACAGCACCGCAGCCTGCAGCGGCATCCCTGCCCGCAGCGCAGAAGACCTGAGGTGGACAAGGTGTCTTATTTTAATCCGACGTGAGGAGGATCTGTGCTCACGCAGGAGTGTGTTGCCTGCCCCTCCCTCGGCACTGCCACCCTATCCCACTGTGGGGTAAATCGAAAGGGCTGGGGCAGGCGCCATGGACACACCGGCTATCACAAGGGAGGAAGGAAGCAGGAACCAAACCCCAGGCTGGTCTCTGCCACCATTTTTTGTGTCCTTCTGTCAGCTGTTCCCTCAGCCAGGCTTCAGTGTCCCCTTTGGTAAAGTGGGACGGTGTGCTGTTCAATTCCAAAAGGCCTCCTTGGCTTTACACAGCAGAGGTAAAGGGGACTCAAGCATGTGACCATTCCATCTTCCCAGGGGTGGTCAGGTCAGGGAAGAGGAAAGAGAGGATGTGCTGCCCTTAGCACTCACTGTCCAGGGCCTCTCAGCCCTGCTCCCTTTCTCAGATCCCCAGACATGCAGCACCCTAACATACAAGGGGCCTTGTGCTGGGAACACTGGACTACACGCTGGGGATACTGGGCTGCATGCTAGGAACACTGGGATACATGTTAGGGACACTGTACTGCATGCTGGGAAACACCAAGTAGGCATGGAGTTCTTGCGACCCGAGCTGGATGACAGGGCTACCTAGCTCTGTGGTTCTGTGCAGGAGGCATGAGGGCTCCCAGGGAGGAGTCTAGACCTCAGATGGTTTCGGCTCAGTGTCAGAGCAAATGCATAGTACCCACAAGGTCTGGCATACGAATTCAGCCCAACACCCCAAACAAAAAATGGTGCAACCTGAGGCAGCCTGGCGGCTCACTGCTTCCTGGTGCCTCGGTTTCCTCAGTGGGAAGATGGGCACAATGCTGTTACTATGTCCTAGGGCCAGGAAGAACAATGCAGACACTAGCGCGTGCACACGTACACACACACGCACACGCACACGCACACACGGCAGCCTCGAGGCTGCAGGTCACTGTGGTCAATGCCATGCTGTCTTCAGCCCCCACTGGAAGAGGCAGGCTGAGCCCGGGGCATGGCATCTCTCAGTTCATAGCCCAAGAGCGTGAGCTACTCACGCTCCTCTGTGGTCTTGTTCTGGCTCCCGTCCCCACATGTGGACACCCACCATCTCTCCACAGACCCAGCCATCCAGGGTGTCATTCACTGACCATTGGGGAAACTGAGGCACGAGGCCAGAGCATCACACTCAGGCCTCTGTCTGTGACGTCAACGCTGAGGGAACCCAGACCCTCTCTTCCCTCCCTTCCCTATTCCAATCTTCTTTCAGCAGGGGCCAACCTTGACCTTTGACCCCTGGCCTCCTTGAATGACCCCTGGCCTCCTTGCAGCCTCACCAAGTTACCACTTGGACTAACCCCATTGTACCGATGAGGAAACCGAGGCAAGGGCTCTCCTGGCCCCCACATTGCAGCTCTCTCTGCTTCCCTGTGGGGAAAGCCTTTGACCTCGCCCTCCCCAGCCGGGTCAGCACTGCCTCTCACCAGCGCAGCCACTTTACAGGCCCTGGGCTGTGTTGTTCACACAAGCTTCACAGAAATTCAGTCCCACAGAGGAAGAAAACAGCCATTGGTGGCTCATGGGTAGTCAGGGCCCCGTGTGCCACCTCAGAAGGTGTGGTTGTGCCAACACCAGGGGCCGCGGAAGGCTGAACCTGGGCATCTGAGCACACACCCGTGCATACATATACAAGTGCACACACAAGCACATGCAAACAGACACACATACACACACACACATGCACTGTGGACAGAAAGAACAGAACCCAGGAAGCAATAGCGAGGAGCGGAAATTTCTAGAAGCACGCCAGGGGTTGGCAGGCAGCACCCACGCGAACCTGATAAGGCCCCGCCTCTGGAAGATAAACCCCGCCCCTGAAAGATAGGCCCCGCCTTTGGAAGATAAACCCTGCCCCTGAAAGATAGGCCCCACCCCTGGAAGACGAGCCCCACCCACACGCCCCGGCCAGAGGCAAGAGTGACCTTGCCTCAGTGTCTTCACCTCTCTGAGCCTCAGTTGCCTCATTGGGAGCAGAAGACGGAGGCCTTGCTGTCCTCTTGATCCACCTAGAGTCCAAAGAGACCCAAAAGGGTCATGGCTGACACACAGTGTCCCCCCCTGCCCCTCTGCCTGGCCCTCACAGCTCTCTACAGGTCAAGAGCCACTGGGCAGGGACTTCAGACCAGGTGTCCCAGAGGCAGGCGCAACGACGTAAAGCCAGGGACCCCGGTCCAGGCCACGTCCTCTCATCCGACTTCTAAACATCTGCGCCGTGTTCACACCCTCCCGTGGTCTCACGGCAGCCCCGAGAACGGGGACCGGAGACCAAGGCCTCCCAACGTCCGCTCACCTCCACCATTGTCACGCGTCTTCCCCGGAGCTCTACAGCCTGACCAGCCGCTTCCTCATGGTCTTCGCCCAAGCACTGCAAAGTACATCAGTTTCGGAGCCAGACGCTGTGGGGTTCTCGGAGAACACAAGCCTGGGAAACAAAAGACACGATGAAACCACGAGACTGTGCACTAGAACCTGAAACTGTGATGAAGCAAATGATACTGCGGACGCAAGAGACAAGGCAGCCACAGCTGCAAACCATGTGCCAGAGAAGCAACCGTGTCCATAATATATAAAGAGCTCTGGCAGCTTAACAATGAAGAGATGCTTGTTTTCTGTCTTCTTTTTTTAAAAAATATTTATTATTTATTTATTTATTACTTATACAGTATTCTGTGTACATGTGTGCCTGCAGGCCAGAAGAGGGCACCGGATCTCATTATAGATGGCTGTGAGCCACCATGTGGTTGCTGGGAATTGAACTCAGGACCTTTGGAAGAGCAGACAGTACAGTGCTCTTAACCTCTGAGCCATCTCTCCAGCCCCGAGATGCTTCTTTTCAATATGCAAAAGATATGAATAAGTGCTTCTTTCTTTCTCTTTTCGAGACAGGGTTTCTCTGTGTAGCCTTGGATGTCCTGGACTCAGTTTGTAGACCAGGCTGGCCTTGAACTCACAATGATCTGCCTGCCTCTGCCTCCCAAGTGCTGGGATTAAAGGTGTGCACCACCATGCTCACCTGAGTAGATGTTTCTATGAAGAAGGTGTGTGATACGGGATGGGCACGGAACACAGGAAATGATGCTTGGCATCATTAATCAGCAGGGAAATGCAGATCAAAACCACAGTCAGGGAAGTCAGACTCCTAGGACGGCCTTAATAAAAATAGATCACTCAAGGAATGCAAGCCCTGAGTGCTGCTGCGAGGAGAAAGTGGCACGGCCTTTATAAAACCAGGCTGGCAGCCCTCAAATAATTAATCCAGCATTGCCATGTGACCCAGAACCTCCCTGACAGATGTGCACACCCACACAAAAGGGTCTAACGACAGCATCCATACAGCCAGAAGAAGGAAGCCATCTACAGGGGACACAGACACAGGACCTCTGGATGTTGGAATATTACTTGGCCATTAAAAAGGAGTGAATCAGCTGGACGGTGGTGGCACATGCCTTTAATCCCAGCACTCAGGAGGCAGAGGCAGGTGGATCTCTGTGAGTTCAAGGCCAGCCTGGTCTACAAAGCAAGTCCAGGATAGCCAAGGCTACACAGAGAAACCATGTCTCAAAAAACCAAAAAAAAAAAAAAAACACGCAAAAAAAAAAAAAAAAAAAGAAAAAGAAAAAGAAAAAAAAAGGAGTGAATCATTGGCATGTAGCACAGAATGGGTGGACCTTGGCATCATGCTGCCAAATGGGACAAGCCGGACCCGGAAGACCCCACACTACTGGCTTCCATGATGTGAAGTGACCAGGAACGCACAGACCCACGAAGACAGAAAGTCGGCACACGGTTTGGACAGGCTGGAGGGAGAGACGGAATGGAAATGACTGACCAACAGAGAGGAGCAGGTGTGTCCTCCCGTGTGTGACTGTGACAGCAGCGACTTGCTCACCTGGGGGTCACGGGTGTTTGTGGTGTGTGTGCAGCACACATACGTGTGCACACGTGTGTGGAGTCTTCTCTCTCACACACACACACACCTTGTTTCCTGGAGCTGGGTCTCTGTGCGGACGGACCCTGGTGCCCTGGGATCCTCCTGTCTCTGCGGTGAAGGAGACTTTACCCAGGTGTGTGGTGGGGATGGAACTCGGGGGCAAGTGATGAAGACCGCTGAGCCTTCTCCCAGCCCCAAAATGTGATTATTTATTTATTTATTTATTTATTTATTTATTTATTTATTTATTTTGGTTTTTGGAGACAGGGTTTCTCTGTGTAGCCTTGGCTGTCCTGGACTCCCATTGCAGACCAGGCTAGCCTCGAACTCACAGGGATCTGCGTGCCTCTGCCTCCTGAGTGCTGGGATTAAAGGTGTGTGCCACCACCGCCTGGCCCAAAATGTGATCTTTAAACAGAGCGTTTTATGCTGTGGGGTGACATTCAGTGTGGATAAACTGGGGGTGTTTTTTGTTTTGTTTTGTTTTGTTGCTCTGCTCAGCTCTTTTCGGCCGCCACGCCACCCAGGGAAGCTGCAGGTCCGGGCAACCCTGAAACAAACCCCGGCCAGCATCAAGCTTCAGTTTTTCCCTCTGCAAGATGCACTGACACACACAACCTTGTGACTGGGGCCCAGCACACAGTAGGTGTTCATCTGTGAGAGGCTGTGCTGTGCAACTGCCCAGGGTGGCCCAGGACACACACACACACACACACACACACACACACACACACACACACACATGCCCACTTGCACACAGACACACACTCACTAACACATATACACATAGGCTCACACACACAGACACACATATACATACTTGCACACACATACTCACACATACACACTCACACATAGGCACACAGACACACACACACAGATACACATATACACACTCGCACACAGGCACACACAGACACACAGATACATACCCACAGGCACACACAGACATACACACTCACACACAGGCACACACTTATACAGACACACACCCACAGAGACACACACACACTCACACAGGCACACACACACATACACACATACTCACACACACTTACACAGACACACTCACAGGCCCCCGCTGGCCGCCTGGGCAGGGAGCCTCTCACAGTCCGGGTGACATAATTTAGATGGATGTCTCCGGCCAAGCGCCGGGCAGGGAGCGGGCGGCCCGGGAAGAGGCCGTGGGGGAGCCCATTACCGTACACGTGTTAACAGCGCATCCTTTGTACCGATGGCGGGCAGGGCCGCTCCCCGCATTGTCTGCACCGCGCCTGGGTGATGGATGGGCCTGCGCGCCTCTCCCGGGTACCGCGGGCCGACGGCGACACCGCGTGGCCATCGGCGGAACTGCGGGCGGAGGCGGGGCATGTGCACGGCCTGAGCCTTGGGAGGAAACCCAGTTTGTTATCAATGGGGAATCTGGGTGTGATGAGGTCCAAGTCCCGGGTAGGGGCCCACGCCTTCATGCGCCAGGCTCTGGATCCTCAAAATTGAAAATTAAAATAAAAGTTGTTTTGGCTGAAGTGAAAGCTCAGGGCTCAGAAGCAGTGGCTACTCTCCCAGAGGACCCCTACTGGGTTCCCTGCACCCATATGATGGCCTGTAACTCCAGTCCCAGGGGACCCCATGCTTCCTCAGATCTCCATGTACACACGTGCACAGACATATACCCAGGCACGCACGCACATGCAATGAGTATTTTTAATTTTAAAATTATAAAAGCCTTTGCTGTGTGTCAGCGCAGATCTGCAACCCCAGAACTTGGGAGCCTAGGCGTGACTGTCACAGATGCACACAACAGGACCCTGTCTCAAAAGTAGTAAACTAATAGGTTAGGCAAGGTAGCCAAAAGTGGACAGCGAAAACCGGACGTGGTGGCACACACCTTTAATCCCAGCGCTCGGGAGGCAGAGGCAGGCAGATCGCTGTGAGTTTGAGGACAGCCTGGTCTACAAAGCGAGTCCAGGACAGCCAGGGATACACAGAGAGACCCTGGCTCAGAAAAAAAAAAAAAAAAAGTGGACAGCAAATACTGTTTTAGTATATCCCCAAACCCAGGGCCGGCTTACCCTCCCTATGAAAACCAGCCTCCGTGCTTTGGCTTCCAACAGCGTTTTGCTTGTGTTATCCCTGTACTGGGGTGACATTAGTCCCCGGCTGTCTGACACCACTGTGCTCTTCGGACCATGGAAACCCTGATCCTATGAGCGGCTGCATAGTCCCGGAAGCAGCCTAGAGCAGCCAGCCTCGTGGAGCTCCATCAAGTTCCATCTCCCAGCTTGCTCTGGGTATGAAACAGGCTGCCACCCCCTGCCCCAGACCCACCCCCCAGCATCAAAGCCTTGGTAGCCAGGAGGGAGGCACTCCCATTCGCACACAAGCATGGTGGAGCGGAGAGGCAGGAGAGAGGGCATCACGGCCTTAGCCTCAGTCTCCTCACCTGCCCTAAGGCGACTCACACCTGTATCCAATAATGAAGGCGCAGCCTGAGCTCCCATCTGCATGGGTCTGGAAGCTGACTGTACTGCTAGAGTCCTCACAACAGCAAACAACAAAGCATCCATGAGGTCAGTGTAGGCAAGCCTGTAGGGCGTTTTCTTAATTAGTGATCAGTGTGGGAGGGGCCAGCCATTGTGGGTGGGGCCATCCTTGGGCTGGTGGTCCTGGGTTCTATAAAAAAGCTGACTGAAGCAGGGCGTGGTGGCGCATGCCTGTAATCCCTGCACTTGGGAGGCAGAGGCAAGCAGATGTCTGTGAGTTTGAGGCCAGCCTGGTCTACAGAGTTGAGTCCAGAACGGCCAAGGCTACACAGAGAAATCCTGTCTCGAAAACAAAACAAAACAAAAAAAACCAAACAAACAAACAAAGAATGAGCAAGCCAGTGAGCAGCCCCCCTCCATGGCCTCTGCATCAGCTCCTGCCTCCAGGTTCCTGTCCTGACTTCACTCAGTGACAGACTATGATGTAGACATGTCATATAAGCCAAATAAACCGTTTCCTCCCAAAGTTGCTTTGGTGGTTTCATCACAGCAACAGCAGCCCTGACTAAGACATCGACCAAACTGATGACTCGGTGGCGACCCAAGCAAAAAGAAGAGATCAGAGGAGAAGCAGCTATAGAGGGCCCAGCGCTGGCTGTCACACCCCAGGATGTGCTCTTCTCCCCTGAATCACCCCAGTTCACTGGAGAAGAAGCTGAAGTTGAGAGAGGGCGAGTCAACTGCACAAAGTCACACGGTGACTTAGCAGTGTCTAGACTCAAGATGCTCTTAAAATGCAGGAAGGTGTCCTCGAAAGGACAAGGTGTGGGGAAGGTAAGATACCCACACAGACCAGCCTCTGTCCTGCACCTTGAAGGTAGGTGTCCTCTCCAGCAGTCCCTCTCTCCACAGACCCCCCAGTGCCTCCTCCCCCCACTCTCCAGCACAGAGAGGGTTGCCGGGGGTAACAACACTACCAATCCATCCCTCGTCCCCCAACCCCTGTTGTCTGGGGCCCTGAAAGGAAATTCATAAGCCCAGCCCCTGCCCACTGACCCCTGGTGACTCCAAGGGAGATGTGGCAGACACCACCCTTCTCCCCAAGCTCCCCACCCCCACCCCCGACCCTGCTTAGCTCAACAAAGTGCACATCAGAGGCAATTCATGGTCCAGAAAGCGAGAGGCTGGTACTGAGGATTTCCTGGGCATAACCCAAGAGAGGCACTAAGGGGGCCACAGCGAAGACAGAGCTCCCTGCACTCGGGTCCTGGCCTGTTGGCCCCAGATAACATGGCCTGCCAAGGTTCCTGATGCTGACCTCAGCACCTACAAGTGCCTAGGGATTTACTGGACCCTGGAGGTCCTTGGAAATGGCTCCTACTGTGTGCTTACAGAGAGCTCCTCTGTATGCAAGTGTGTGCACATGTGTGTGTAGGCTGGAGGTCAGCCTCGCCAGTGAGCCCCAGAGATCTGCCAGCCTCTGCCTCCCTGGCACTGGGATGACAAGTACACACATATCCATCTTTCCATGTGAGCTCTAGGGGGGTCGAGCTCAGGGCCCCCAGGCTTACTGTCTCCCCAGCCCCTTCTGTGCTAGGACACTGTGGAAGGCAGCGGCAAGAAGTGAGTCAGGGGACACAGCAAGCAAGATCTGCACTCGAGTCAAACCTTAGTTATCCAGTCAAGGTGAACAAGAAGTAGGGACTGGAGGCACGGAGGCGGGGAGTGGGGGTGGTGGGGGGAGCCGCTCTCAGAGACAGAACTGGGCCCAAGGTGGTCAGCACGGCCCCTTGGCTAAGCGGCTAGGCCATCTTCAGAAAGCCCACCTCCATGACTGCACATCCCCACCCCTGAATGTCCCGTGAGGTGGGGTGCCCGTCAGCCCACTGCACCATCCGCTGCCCAGGAAGCTTGGGCTGCTCTCGTTGAAATTTCAAGACTGCCTGTTATTGCAGCAGACCCCACCTCATGCTAACTGCTGCACCCACGCCCCCCCCCAAAAATAACCGGCCTTCCAGGATGGGGCTGTCACTGGCTAGAGTCTTGAGTCCCAGACACTGAGCCAATTTACCGTGACAGAAGAAGGGAGGGGTGAGCTGATTGGCACTGGCCTGGTGCAGGGACACGCCTTCCTCCAGATGGGGGGGGGAGGGGGGGGGGAGGGGAAGGGGAGGGGAGGAGCAGCAGAGGGAGCTATGACTACCATCAAGACAGAACCCTGCAGTGTGACACCTGCCAGGGCCTTGCACACCTCTGAAATCTGCCTGGAAGGAAGACTCCATGGAGTTCTTCAGGGTCTCAGGACGTCCTCTGACTGTGGGACAAGCCCTAGCTTTACATAGGAAAGTAGTGAGAACAGGCCAAGGAGAGATAGGATGGTCCACAGGCCCCTAGCTCTCCAGGGAGACAGAGGGTCAGCCTGCTCAGAGCACGGGGGTGGGTGGGGGGTGGAGGGGGGTGGAAGAGCTGGCATGGGAGGCAAGGACAAGCCTGGAGCTTTCACCCAGCACCTGTGGCTTTTCTCCACCAGTGTTCTCTTCAAAAAGTCCCCTCAAAACAAAGGTCTGTCCTGGCAGAATCCCTCAGTTCCTGCATGGCTGGGTTCAGAGCCATGTGTCCAAGAGCATCCTAGCCTTTCTCCTTCATGAAAGTCACAGGAGAGACACAGAGGCATGCTCTACGGAGGAGAGCGAGCTAACATGGCCGACAAGGGCCTCAGAACTCAAAACCATGCTGGTCTTAAACCCAAGATCGGCCGGCCTTAGCCTGGGCATCCTGCAGCTACGTACACAGTGTCCACCCACACCTCTCGGGCTCTATCTGTTTGTCCAGGGTGTATTTTTAACGTTACAAACATGGGGGGAAACAGCCCGGGCACAACGGTGTGTGTCAAATTTATAGACTCAGAAAGGTACCTAGAAAGGTGGAGTCAGAGGGGTCACCTGTGCCAGGGAGTTCAAGGCCAGCCTGGGCAACATAGTGAGATGATGCCTCAAAAGGAAAAAGGAAAAAGAGGAAGGAGGACAAGAGAGGGGGGAAGAAAGAGGGGGGAAGGAAGGAGGAAGGGAACGAGGGAGGAGGAGAGAGAGAGGGAAGGAGGGAGGGGGAGGGAGGGAGGGAGGGAGAGGGAGGG
>OU015754.1:36623691-36645413 GCA_907169655.1 Acomys percivali | reverse complement strand
CCCCTGGGCCTCGGCCCCCCATGCTGCTCCCTCAACCCCTACAGCCATCCCTCCCCCCTCCCACTCCCAGGCTGCCGCAGGGCCCTTGCACTGCTCCTCCCTCTGCTGGGCAGCCCCACCTCCTGTCCTCCTCGCCTGCTCTGAGATTCTGTGGCCCCAGGGATGGGGTCAGGCCATGCTAGGCAAGCCCTGCATACTGTGCCCCAGCCCCACCCTCACAGAGCAAAGCCTTTGACAGAAGTCCCACCCCCCCCCCCCCCCCCCCCCCCCCCCCCCCCCCTTGAACTTGACCTGTCCGTGTTCTGCCGTCTCTGTCTTTCTTTTGCCTCACAGCATCCAGGCTGCATAATTATCTCCCCCCCCCCCCCGCAACTCATGACAACAAAGCCCAGTGAAGCCACAACTGTGCAAATTTGCTCACAGTCGAGTACCCAGGGCCTTAGGAGAATGTGTGTGCGTAGTGGCTGAAAAGGCGTTTACTGAAAGTGTACGCTGACCTTCCGAGGCTACGTTGGGCAGCCACACGGCAAGCTATGCCTGAGGTTTTGCTTGGTGTTGTGACTTTCTTATTTTCATTTACTTGTGCATGCACACGTGTGCATATGTGTGCATGTGAGAGCCAGGAGTTAACCTTGAGTTTTGTTCCTCAGAAATCCCATCTTATTTTTTGAGGCTCGCTCTCTCTCTCTGGCCTGGAGCTCTCCAAGTGGGTTGACTGGCCAGCCAGTGAGCCCCAGGGATCCTTTGTCTGTGTGTCCCCAGGAAGCCCTCACCACCGTGCCGTGCCATCTTTCCGGTTGGTTCTGGGCATCAGACTCAGGTTTTTACAGCAAACTTGACTGTGACACCTGTCTTGAACCCAGCTTCTTGGCGTGTTTGTTTAGAGACAGGGTCTCACCAACTGACTCACACTGGCCTTGAATGTGCTGTGGCCGGACTGACTGGGCCTCCAACCTGTAATCCAAATTGCTTCCGCCTCTGCATGCTAAGGCCACATACAGTAGTGCTAGTGCGGCACCACACTCAGCTCTGACATTTCTAAAGAATGTTTACAATACAGAAGATGCTCGTCAAGAGCGGGGTGGGGGGCGGGGGGGGTGCTCAGACAGCCTTTTCCCAGAGTTCCCTTCCAAGCTCAGCCCGGAGAGTGACAGGGGACACTCCAGAGGCCTCCTGTCCCCCAATGCAGGGGGGCAAGGACACTTGCCAGCCGAAAGCCCTGGATCCAGCCACCCACCCACCACCAGGGCAGGTTCCTTCGCAGCTCTGATTTACAGCTCAAGCTAGACTCATTTTCAACTTTTCGGATTCTGCTGTGGGTTTTCTTTCTCCTTGGCCTTTTCCTGGGTCAATGCAGTCCTGATATTTGATTTACTGTTAACAGTATTGACTGCATAGGATTGAGCCAAGAAATGGAAGAAATTGCTTTTTCTCCCTTCCTGTCTCCTACTTGACAACTCAGTTTGAGCACCTGGTCAACTAAGCTCTGTGCAGGCGGAGGCCAGAGAGGGGGGCCGGGGAGGGGGCTCTCTGCTCCCTGGATAGAAGGTGACCCTGAAAGGCAGCTGCACCTACCCCGTCCTTCTAAATGAGGCTAAGATAAGGAGGAAGGGGGTCAGGAGCGTGTGCTACAGAGCCCGGCTGGCCGTGTGGCCTTAGGGAGGCCACTCGGCTTCTCTAAGCCTTGGTGTCCACATCTGTAGGACCGAGGCCGCGCTACCATCCTCACTAATGGACTGCAAGGTGATCACACGTGAGAAACGCTTTGTTCAACCTCTGTAGCCCCAGGGGTGCAGCCATCATGCCTGCGTTGAGCATACTCACAATTATAAGGCTTACTTTCCAAGTTTTGGTGACCAAACACCTGACAAGAAGCAAGCAAAGGGTGCTAGTGAGATGGCCTGGTGATCGGAGGGCTTGCTACGCAAGCGTGGGGCCCAGGCCCCCGGCACAGAGCCCAGGTGAAGGCTGGGCTTACGTAATCCCAGTGAAGGGGAGCCAGATGCAGGGCGGCCACACAAGCACAGCTGCTCCATAGTCCAATCAATGAGACAATCTCGTGAGAGGCCTGGAGAATGACACACAGTGTTGACCTCCAGCCCCACCTGCAGCGTGATCTCCCTGTGCATTCACACACACACACACACACACACACACACACACACACACACACACGTAGAGAGAGAGAGAGACAGAGAGAGAGACAGAGACAGAGACAGAGACAGAGACCGAGACAGAGACCAAGACTGAGACAGAGAGAGAGACTTAAGGCACAAAGGGGCTATTTTGGCTCAAAGTTACAGGATGCTGTTCCGCCACAGAGGGAGCACAGTTACAGGAGCCAGAAGCAGCAGGTCACATTGCATCTGCAGTCAACCGCAGAGGACAGGAAGTGGGTCTGAGCTATAAAAACTCAAGACAGCCCCCTCCCGGCCCCTGCGCCCCCAGCCCCCTGCCCCCCACCCCCACATCCCCCAAACCCCCACACCCCTAACCCCTACAGCCCCCACACCCTGGCCCCCAGTGGCCTACGGAGGTCTCCTCCTGAAGCTTCCACAGCCTTCCCAAACAGTGCGACCAGCTGGGTGAAGACCCAGTGTTGTCTTCATGCTCAAACCACACTGCGACCTCACAGCTCACACCCAGCCCTCTCCAGAACGTGCTCGCCTTGCTCTCTGAGCCCTGTAACACCACCACCACCGACTAAGGACTCCCTCGCCCTGGCCTTGGGATGTCACGGCTGGGCGGGGAGAGGGGGGAGGTGGCACAGAGCACGGAAGACTGTGACCTGTGTCTCTGGGGCTGGCGTATTGCACTTACCTGTAATCCAAGGTGCGTCTTTGCTCTGACTACCTCGTCCCTCTGCAGATGACACAGCCTCCACCTTCCAGCTCCTGTGGACGGCAGCTCTGTGACCATGGGCACAAGCACATCCCACTGTCAGGGAAGGTTCCCAGGCGCCCCTGGGCTACACAAAATTAGGAAGGAATGCCTCCAAGAGTGGGACAGAGCACTCCTACCCTCTTTCACAACGAAGGACAAATATACATGCTCTCTAAAGGCAGCAGGACAAAGGTCCAGGTACAGAGAGACCCTGACTTGACAAATAAGGTGGGAGAGGCTGGAGGAAGACAGGGGCATCAATCTCTGGCCTCCACATGCGTGCGCAGGTGCACGTGCAAATGGCACACGTTAATTGATGCAGCGTCTGCCCCTTTGTGGTTGGCTTATTGTACTTAGAATAATTCGAGGTTCATCCTTGGTATAGCACTAATTAATTAAAAATAAATCTAAGTGGCCCAGGGTCTGCCCTTCGCCACCCAGTGGCCAGGGAGGACCGGGTGACCGCAGCAGCGCTGTGGGCAGGAATGTGAGCCTCTGCCTTTGTAGTCCTCAGATGTGGTGGCATCTTTATGAGGGAGAGCAAGGTGGGGGAGTTGGGGCACAGGGACACAGCTTTGGAAAGGTTGGCACCCTTCTCGTGGAAGGAGCTTCCATCTCAGCGAGCAAGGGAAAGCGGGTTCAGACAAGTGGTCTGCAAGCTTCCCGCACCTTGCCTAAGCTTGTCATATAGCCAGGGCCTCGCCTACAGGAACTGTCTGAGATGTTTCTGAGTTAGATCAGATAGGATGATGAGGGCTGGGCGTGGTGGCGCACGCCTTTAACCCCAGCACTCGGGAGGCAGAGGCAGGTGGATCACTGTGAGTTCGAGGCCAGCCTGGTCTACAAAGCGAGTCCAGGACAGCCAAGGCTACACAGAGAAACCCTGTCTCAAAAAACCAAAAAAACAAAACAACAAACAAAAAAGAAACAAATAGAAGATGATGAAGGTACTAAAGCCACTCAAATGCAACGCTTCCCAGTTACTTTTAAGCACATTTTACTACTTTTAAAATGCCCTTGAGGTTAAGTTAACTACATCTAGCTCACCTGTATGATCTGACGACTGATCTTCAATGTCAGTTTAAACTCACCTAGGACACAGGTGAGCAACGCCCGTGAGCACGGGGCTTCCAGGGAGAATTGGCTGAGAAGGGAGACGCACCCCAGGCATAGGCAGAAGTACCCCTCGGGCCAGGGACCTAGGTGGCAGGGAGAGGTAGGAGAATCCTGGCAGAGTCACCTGCGTTCCCCTGCCTCCTGGCTGCCACCATCTGCCCACTGCTGGCCTCTGCCACACCCTCCCAGCCAGGACGGAGTCCCACCTCTGCAGGCACTTGGGCACAGTGACAGTGGAGGTCACCAAAACAGAAAAATCAGCATCCGATTTTAGCTGTGACTGGCACTTGCCACGTGGCTCTCGGGCCCTTGGAAGTGGTTTGTGCGAGGAATCTGGAAGAGTCTAGGGAAACAGGCTACAGTGCTGGGTCACTCCACGGTGAGGTCAAAAAGAGTGCAAGACACAATCAGAGAAGCCGATGGGGCGGTGGGGGTGGGGCACTGTGCACACGAGGCTTCGGACAAGAATAACAACTCATGTTACCTTCTAACCTTAAAAAAAAAACCTTTGTATTGTCCAAAGCTGAGTTTGTGGGTAGGGGCGCTACTAAACTAGATAAATGAAATCTCAAGGCAGCATAACGTTAAGGCTGTGCCGTGGCTTTGCCACTTTCTGCTCTCGCTCTGCGGCACAGTGACTGAGAGGCGGCTGCAGTACTGAGCTTGGGGACATGTATTGTCTACCCAGAAAGGAAGGATCAAAAGCTACGGGCGAGGAGCACGTAGTAGCTAACAGGGTTTACAGAATTAAAAAGAAGTGAATGGCTTTGACCTGGGGTGACAGCAGAGATGCCACCAGACTCCAGCCATCGAAGGCTCAGGGTGTCAAGTTGTAAATGCGTTGCAGAGCCTTGTTTGCACAGGGCTGCCTTGGGGAGTTTTCCCAGAACCAAGGTGTGCAGGCCCTCAGAGGCTGGGGCATTCACCATCCAGGTGGGCGTGGCTACCACTCAAGGTGGGGGCGGGGCAGGCATCACCCAACGATGCTGGTGTTATGGCTACAGAGGTTCCTCAGGCAGGCTGTGTCGGAGAAGAAACTCCAGGACGGACTGAGAAATGCCAGAACCTTGGGGCATCCACCAAGGAAATCTGCAGAGTCACCCAGAGGAGAAGCGATGTGGGCTGGACGTGGCCAGGCCACGGGGGTGGGGCGGCCCAAGCCCACTGACAGTCACGTCAGGACGTCAGGAGTCAGGACGTAAGGCTGAACCAGAGTTGCGGGTGTGTCATTTTGGTCCTGATGGTCTCGTGTCCCATCCCTCTAAGTCTTCCCCTTGGACGAGAGTGTTTGCTCTGCGTCACTGCGCGTGGTTTTTGTTTTTTATTTCACAGGCGCTTCCATCTAAGAGATTGTCTCAGGAGGGGCTTTGATCATGCTGCAGCTTTGATGGCCTTGGAGGTTAGACTAAACGCCGTTTTTTGGGTTTTTGTTTTTTTTTTTTTTTATCGTGAGGTGCCGCGAGCCTTCGGTGGGCGCTGGGGTATGCTGGGTTTGGAGCTGCGATGTCCCGCTTGGGCTGATATTTCGAATGCTTGGTCTCCGAACGGTAGCACAAATCTGAAAGGTTCTGGAGTCAGGGGATGAGGCAGCCTGGAGCAAACGGATTTGAGGATGAGCCCTCATACACTGCTACTTACTGGCTCATTCTTCCTTTCCCAGGTCAACATAGCAGGAAGTGCCTGGCTCTGCTGCCTCAAGTGTGAGCCTAATTCTTCTCCCCTAAATTCTTTGTCGGCTACTTTGGTTTTGTTATTTTGTTTTGGTTTTTTGTTTTTCGACCCAGGGTTTCTCTGTGTTAGCCTGGGCTGTCCTGGACTCGCTTTGTAGACCAGGCTGGCCTCGAACTCACAGCGATCCACCAGCCTCTGCCTCCCGAGTGCTGGGATTAAAGGCGTGCGCACCACCACTGCCCAGCTGTTGGCTGCTTTGGTCAACTGCTTTGGTCATGGACAAAACCACAAGTGGCGGGACCTTTAAAGAGGTGTTAGCAGAGCCTCGTGGGGGGAGGGAGCACTTCAGAAAATTGAGGGTGTTAAAGAGGGCTGTTGGCTCTCTGGCTCCTGCCTTCTGCAAGTTCCAGGCTGTGAGGGGAGTGTGTTGCTTTGTTTTGCCAGGCCTTTCTGCCATAATGTACCATAGCCTGAAAAGAAATGGGACTAACGGGTTACAGACCAGGCCCTGTGACACTTGCAAGCCTGAGCAAACCTTTTCCTCTCATGGGCCTGTTTCTCTCTGGTGTTCCTTGTGCCAACAGGAAGCTGAGTGACAGAGCAAGCTCATTCCTGGAGAAACATCACGGGCATCCTGGGAAGGCCTGGGAAGGCCTGCAGCAGCTCTGACACCATTGCAGGGGGGGGGGGACTGGGTGCAGACGGCGCCGTGAGACTCCAGTGTGATCCGTGAAGCACACTTTGTGTAGGGATTCTTCCTGGCCGTCGAGATGGCTCAGTGGGTGAAAGGACCGCCTGAATTCCATCACCAGGACCCAGGTGTCAGCCATAGGCGGTGGCACAGCAAGCAGTCCTACAATGAGGTGAGAGGCGGCGGCAGCTGCTGGGGACCTGTGAACCAGCTAGCCCTGAGCACACTGTGCACTGGCAGACCTGGGTGCCCTCCATGCAGCGCTGTAGAGGCCCAAGCGCAAAGTTGTCCCCCAGCCTCACCACCATGTGGGCACCTTGGGGTGAGGCACCCTGGGAGCGGGCAGCCTAACCTACAGCAAGACTCAAGAATGCCTTGGGTGGGGCATGCTGTCTCAGGCCTTTAATCTCTGCGTTCAAGGCCAGCCTGATGTACGTATCGAGTTCCAGGACAGCCGGGAGCCCATCTCAGAACAAAAACAAACAAAAGAGTGTCTTGGCAGAGCTGGAGAGATGGCTCACTCAGTAAAGTGCTTGCCACAACACCATGAGGGCCGGAGTTCAGTCCCCAGGCCCCACACAAGAATGCCAGGCGCAGTGATGCATATTATAGCCCCATCACCAGGCGGGTGGAGACTGGCGAATCACTGAACAGTCGCCCTATCCAAACTGCCTGGCTCCAGGCCGTCACGAAACCTCGTCTCAAAGAAGGCGAAGGAGAGTCCCTAAGGATGGCGCTGGAGGTTGTCTCCTGACCTCCACTTGCACACCAATGGATACTCACCTGCCACACACTTGTATCCAGACCCACAGGTTCGTGAGTATCTGTGTAGGTGCACGCATACACACCCACCCACACACACACACACACACACACACACACACACATTAATAAAAAAATCTTGGGAGGGACCTAGGTCTCCCTTCTCCTGCTCTCCCAGGAGGCTGCTGACAGCCCAGCTCCCAGAACCCCTCCAGCCCACGTGTGTGGCGCCCCTCCCGCCTCCCACCAGCAGTGCAAAGATTTCCTAGCCTCAACCCTGAAGGATAAATGTTGTTGGTTTTTTTTTTTTTTTCATTCCCCTCCCAGGGTGCCAGAGTTCAACTCAATTTTCTCAGATTAAATAAAATTTCAAAGTGTCAGTCCCCGGCCAGCGACAAGTGGGAAGGTGGTAGATTCTCCTAACCCGATCGCCTGCCCAATTACAATTTTTAATCTATATGTAGATAATGGTGAACAAAAACCCCATAGAAATGGCAAGAGTGAGGAGGGCATTAGCTTAGTTTTAATTACTGTCCATCATTCTTAGCAAAAGGCAAGGACTCTAGAAGGGAGGGGAAGGCCGCGAGGCACGGCTCTGCAAGAGCTGAGTGGGGCCCCGGGCAGCCGGTGCGTGGCTCATGCCATCCCCGGAGCCACCCAAATGCAGCCAGCGCTGCGGGAGGGGGGGGGGGGGGGGGGGCTCCCCACCGAGAAGGCCCTGGACGCAGGTCACGTCACACATGTGGGCTGATGTGATGTGACCAGCCTCCGCCTCAGCCTCCCTCCGGGCTGCGGCCTCTCCCAGCTCCCTGCGCACCCTGTCTAGAGCGTGCCCACTTCGGTAAACGTCATTCTTATGTCTTGATGGTAAAAGGAGCACATGCTCACTGAGGGAGAAAATGTGCAAAATGGCAGGAGGAGAACTCGGAAGGAAGAGAAAACGCTTTCCAGACCTGCCAGAGACACCGCCGGCATTCTGCGAGGTTTCCCCACGACTGCGTGTGTGTGCAGTAGGTAATACATATGTGTGTGTGTACGCGCATAGGTGCACAGTGTATGCATATATTTACATATAAATTATATAATATATAATAATATGCAAACAAGTATTAACAATAAAAATATATGTTTAACATTAAGCATACAACAAAATATATAAGTATACATTATTTAATAACATTATGAAACAAATATATGTCTATCCTAGATGCACAGACAAGTGGGAACCATGTGACCCATGATGTGTCACACCTTACAAGAGCATTTGTTGATTTGGGGGCCAAGAATGGAGGTCAGGGCCGTGGTCTCCACAGATGAGCACCCACCGCTGGGCACGGCTCCAGGCTCCTGCTGGCTTTTTGCTACAGCCCTCCATGACCATCCTCTGGCCTCGCAGATGTCTCCTGCAGGCATCATCTTGTTGGCTGGGCTGCGGGCAGCAGTAAGAGTCTTAGGAAGGCCCTCACTTTGAGGTGGACGAGCCTGTGGGTCCCACTCTGTAAGTGCTTTCCGTGCTATTTTGCACCAACTGCTGGGTCACGCCTACGAAGCCCAAGCCCTCCTCACACCGTGAGCTCTCCGTGGCAGAGCTGGCCCGCAGCCCAGCGCTGGCCCTCCCGAACTCTCCGCCTCAAGCAGGCGTTCTGAGGATGGTATCTGTGCCCAGCGCTGGGGTACAAACATGAAGGTGAAAACCTTAGTGGAACGGAGATCTCCTAGGGTGCCCACCTCTGCAAAACCACACCTTCCAGTGAGCCGCATGCAGGCAGCACACACAGCTCTTCCCTGCTGGACGCACAGTTCTCGACACTGGTTACCACATGCGTTTCCAGGCATGAGCCGTCACATCACCACTGTCTGTAGTCAGAGCCCGACAGACACCTCCAAGTGTGAGGCACAGTTCCATTGGTTTTCTGTTTGTTTGTTTAAGGTGTGGTGTGTGTGTGTGTGTGTGTGTTTTCATGGGAGGGGTGTTCACGTGTGTATGGGTGTGCACGGCCTTATGGTACCCATACAGAAGTCTGAGGAAGAACCTCAGGTTGTCTGACTCCCTGTGTGGGGTAAGTAAAGGTGTTTTCCCTTCCCCCTCGTTTGAGACAGGCTCGCTGGTTCACTGCGGCAGACAGACACCAGGCTGGATCTCCACCTCCCGTGTCAGCACGTGAACACTGGGGTTGCAGGCGTGCACTACTGTTCTGTATGTACTAACTTCATGTGTGGTCCGGGGATGTGACGTCATAAAAGCCATAGAATACAGGCGCTTTGTCCCCTAAGCCATGTCCTCAGGCCCCTTCTCTTGGTTTTTGTTTGTGTGCTTTGCTTTGTTTTTGAGGCAGAGTCTCTCACTGTCCTAGAGCTCACTAACTAAGCCATGCAGACTGGCCCATGAGCCTTCGGACTCACCTCGCTGGAGCAGACACGGTGGTACAAGCACACACCACCACTTTTGGTTTGTTGGTTTTTTGTTTGTTTGTTTATTTGTTTGTTTGTTTTCACATTAACTAGTCCCGATGACTGAACTCCATCACTGAGCTTTGTGACTTCAACAGCAGAGATTATGAACGCGTGTTCTGTGGTTGTTTCGTTATGAGACAGTGTCTTGCTATGTGGGTGTCTGACTCTCGGGCCTCTGCTGTCCTCTCTGGAGTGTGTCAGTGTGGATCTGAGTGTGTTTTCACGTCCAGTGCTGTCTCCACTTCCGGGAGCTAAATGTGAGTAGATTTAAAAAAAACAAAAACAAAAAACCCACACTACCATGATACAGCTCAACAAGGATGGGTAAGGGAAGTGAGTCAGGACTCACTCAGTTCAAAGATAGATTCTACACAGGAAAAAGCCACCAGCAGTCCACCCATGAGCATGGCTGAGAGGGTGTGAGGTCACAGGGGTGCCCTGCCCCGGCAAGGATAGCAAGGCAGTGTGTGTCCGTGGTGGGTACTATTACTGAGGAGATGAAAAGAAACCTTTAGTCACCCCAGATAAGGATCCGACCATAAAAGGATACCACTGAAGTCCAACTTAATGAGCCGAGGAGTTTTATAGGGTTTGCTTACAGGAGTATGGGTGACAGTCTACTCACACGCAGAAACAACTCAAAAACAGCTGCTTCCTCAGCCCTGGAGCCCTGGAGCACACAGCCCGGTGGGCCGGGCAGCTCAAGCTTTCCTCCCCAGGCAGCTCTGCTGGTCCGAGTGTCTTCCGGCAGGTCCTCAGGCTGTATGATCTCAGTGGGGGCAAGAGGGGGATTGTTGGGGGACAGATAGTGAATCTGGTAAGTTTCAGGGACTTCCTGGCGCCATTGAGTTATTTACTTCCTGCCCCTTGGAAAGTGTCACCTTACTCAGAGGTGTCTTAGAGAGCCTCCCCGTGGGATGTAAGGTTTTGTCTCAGTCGCCACACAGCCTGAGGGAACCAGGGGAGCATGCACACCCTCAGGGTTAAGAAGACTTTAGATGTTGGCTCTGGGATGCCCAATGCCAGTGTCATCCTCACCTCAAGGGCACCAAAAAGAAGTGTGAGTTCTCCCGGACCGCCCAAGCGAAGCAAAGCTCTGATACTCAAACTTCTGCCTCTGCCTCCTTAGAAGAGGTGAAGCAGGAGGTGCCCCGCCCACTTGGATGGCACCCTATACCCCGCATGGATCTGACGAGCACTGCGCCACTGAGCCGCAATGCCAGGCCAGAGCTCGGTAGCCAGTCGGGTCCCACCACCGCCAGTCACGTGCCTGGTCTCAGAGGCTCCTGGACCCCCATGGGGTTTTTGGGGGGTGCTTTCTAATGAATCTGAGTTGTGCCCAGAACTGAGGGTGGATGTCTGGTCAAGGTCATCTCTGTTAGGGCGTCTCTAGATGTCATCCTGGCCACAAGCTGTGGCTGGAGAGCCGACTCCCATGGGTCTCTCTGTCTGCATCGGCATTCTGGAAGCCTCCCTGGGCCTCTGCTTTCAGGATAATGAGGCTAATGGCCAATCAACCCCTAATGAGGATTGATTCGTTTATTAAGCTGCAATTATGTGCCAGGTGCCTTCCCACTCCTCGGGCCCAGGAGACTCAAGGTTGAGCAGAACACAGCCTGGGGAGGAGGCCCAGCCAGGGGACAGGGAGAGCAGGGCCTCACGGCGGGTTACAGCGGTGGATTTGGGGTCCAGCGTCCAGCCGTTCTGGGGACTCTGCAGCTGCAAAGGTACACATCCCGTGTTCAAACAGAGTGAATATTCTGGAGACTGGCCAGGCTTCTGTCAGTCTGGGAACCTCCTGATGGGGGGCAGCGGCTGAAGTCCTCAGCAGAAACGAAAGAGGGTCAGCCGGAGGTGGAGATCCCCTAGCCCAGTGATTCTCGGGGTCCCGCCTCAAAGCAGGCTTAGCCAGGGTGTAGGTAAGAAAAGAGAGTCTGGTGTGGCTCCACTGACTGTCAGGCCCTGTCAGGAAAGGCCAGATGGTTGGGAGGGGTCACCCACTCTCTCCTGTTGAATGTGCCTGCTGTGCACACCGGATCTTCTCCAGACGGAAAGCACAGTTACTGCTAACCCTGTGACCTTCATGCCCCAGGAGACAGACCCCGGTCTGTCAACGGGTGTGTTCTCTGCCTCTAAAATAAGGACCCAGAACTGCCTTGTCTTTGCAAGCTTGGGACTTGGCAGCACCCTGAGGCTCCATGCAAGTGTGGCCAGGCTTAAGGGGTACATGGGACCTGACCCAAGACCAGTGAGGTGCAGTGGAAAAAGGGAGTCGGGGAAGGAGGAGAGCGAACTGAAGTGGGGAGAGTAGAGTGGCTGAGGTGGCAGATGACAGGGTAGGGGACCCAGAGGAGTGAACGAGGTGGAGCAGGAAGGAATGGGGGAGGGGAAGGCCCTCCAGTCCCGTCTCTGCGGCTGTAACTGAATAGCACTCTTGACATCTTCAAAGGGGTTAATTCAGCACACAGACCAGAAGGCTGAAGGCCCAGATGACACAGGCTGTCCATCCAGGCTGACAGATGCACAGTGAGCATCAGGGCCAGGCTGGGGCCAGCATTTTGGCCAGGGATGGACCAGAATCATAAGGCAGACAGGATCCAGCCAGGTCAGGGCTATGTAAGCTCTAAACACGAGGTAAAGGGCTCTCAAGAAGGAGCTCTTCCTGTGAGCAGCCTCTTAACCTCCACTTGATCCTCCACAGCCTGACACAGAGCCGCAGGTCACCTGCCCTGGACAGAGAGGCTGCAAACCCTTCTGTAACCCCATTCTTTCACGTAAACATTGTACAGGGTCCTGGGGATTCAGCTGTCCCTAAGACAGACGAGCCTACAGTGAGCGCCAAGTGGAGCTAGGCAAAGGTGCAAGGTATCTTGGCATGGTGCAAAGCTCTGGGTATCAAAATCAGGGGGCCTCAGATGCTTGTGACTCAGCTCCCTTTGAAATCAGCACCCTCAACAGTCTGGGCATCCATCAGCTCCTAAAGAGCCTCTCTCTCTCTCTCTCTCTCTCTCTCTCTCTCTCTCTCTCTCTCTCTCTCTCTCTCTCCCTCCCTCCCTCCCTCCCTCCCTCTCTCCCTCTCCCTCCCTCTCCTTCTCCTTCCCCCCTTCTCTCTCCCACTCTTCTCCCCCCTCCCGCCCCTTCTCCTCCAAAGTTTCAAGTCTACCATCATCTTTCCAGGCTAACTCCTCCTGACTCCACAGGTGTCAACTCAGAGATCACTCCCTTAGGAAGCCATGCCTGATGCCCCAGTGTGAGTCTGGAGTCACACACACACACACACACACACACACACACACACACACACACACACAAAACACTGTTTAACCCCAAGAAGATATGGAACACACTGGTTCACCGTTTGCATGTCCTGTGGTGTCACAATGTTTTTATGACTCCAGAGTCACACCTGCTGAGTTTGACTATGAACCGTCCCCAACAGCTCATGTGGTTGTACACTCGGCCACCATCTGATGACGCTGAACCTTTATCGGTGTCCTTGGACCCCACTGCCTGGGGCATACCAGAAACTCAAAGGCCATTTGATGAGATGAACCTGAGCTAAAAATCAGAGTCCTGAAATGCACCTTCAGCTCTCACCTCCACTAGAGGCTGCTATAGTGGAAGAGCTGCAGGGTATGTAAGGAAGAGGCCACATTGAGCAATGGTTCCATAGACCATCTCATAGACAGGATTATCTTCTGAACACTCGGGCCCCAGCACTCTTTGGAAGGCTATGGGACCATTAGGAGGTGGGGCCTGGCTGCAGAGAGCAGGCCAGTGGAAGTGGACTTGAAAGGTTGTGCCACCCCCAGGTCCTAAAGCTTTGTGTCCTGGCCCTCCATGGTGTGGACAGTCTCCTGCTGAGACTCCCAGCACCACAACCTGAGCTGTGCTCTCGTGACTTCCCTGCCATGATACTTAAACCATAACCCAGGACAAATCTTTCCCTAATAGTCATTTACACCAGGTGTTGTGTCATCGCAACACAGGAGACCAAAAAATGCCCCCGCAGGAGACGCCCATATCTTAATCTTTATGTGAACAGTTACCTAAAATGGCGCCGAGCCTTCACCAGCCTGAATAAGTCAGGGACCTTGGGCTGTGTGGCTATTGATCTCAATTATCAACTAGATGAGACCTACACTCACCTGGGAATATTGATTTAGGTTAATTGAGGCCGGGCCATCCCACTGTGGGTGGCGTGACTCCCTGAGCTGGGATCCTGGACTGTATGAAAAGGGCAGAATCAGCTGAGCACAGAAGCGCATCCCTGTCTGCTCCCCGACTGCGGACACAACGCAACGAGCCGCCTCCCACGGCTGCTGCCCTGCCTTCCCCTCCAGCTGTGTCCAGAACTGACCCCACCTTCCTTCGGTGACTGCTGTCGGGGCCTTTTGTCACAGCAACAAGAAGAGTAACTAAGACCTGCCGCTGTGATTATCCTTCATCCATGGACCCAAGGTCAAGCACAGAGATGGCAACTGCACAGAGCTCAGACAGAGATGGTTTGTGTTGGCCTTGAAGAAAGAGGAACACTCCACGAGCCAAAGATCCGGCAGCTGGAGGAGGTAAGAAGACATCCACTTCAAAGACCCCAGAAGAGCGTGCCCCTGGGCGTCAACAGCGCCCACAAGACTCTGAACCCACATTGCTCAGGGCAGCACGGCCAGCCATCCACTGTCTCTCTTCAATACTCGGGTGGGATCCGAGGTTCTCAGCTTGTGGGTTCCGGCCCCTTTGAGGGTCGCATAGCGCATGTTTCCAGCCCCTTTGAGGGTCACATAGCGCATGTTTAAACTATGATTCCCAGCCAGCAGCATCACAGTTATGAAGAAGCAGCAAAATAATTTTATGGTTGGAGTCACAACATGAGGAACCACGCTAAAGGGCCGCAGCGTTGGGAAGGTTGAGAGTCACTGCCCTAGAACCTTCCGGAAATGAAGGATTCCTCACAGAGAACAGGACTGACAGGAGCTCAGGTTCCCTCTCAGGGTAAGACACTGTATAGATTCCTCTTTATGTCTGGGAGAATTCACAGGTGACGCCAGCTTTTCTATTTCTCTTTCCTTCCTCAGGCTCTAGTTGGCAGCAGTAGAGGGAGAGAAAGGAAATGATGCGCTCACCACTAGGGTTCCCTAGAGGCAGAGCATGTGCAATTTCAGCATTGCCTCCACGGGCCTGCACAGTAGGAGGGTGCATGGTCCAGCAATGGGCGCCTGCGGTCTGGGGATCCAGAGGCAGATGCTGTAGCTGGGATGTAGGTCAGTACCAAGTCCACGGCCTAGACACCCTCTGGAGACCGATGTGGTGTGACTCCAAGCTAGAAGGATGGAGAAATTGGAAGATGGTATCTGCAGGCGGTGGAGGTGGCAAACAGGCACGCTTGGGAAGACAGAGCTGGTGGGCCAGGCTGGCTTCCCCTTCTAACGCCTTCTATTCCATCAGGGCCATAGCAGATCAGAAGGTGCTGCTCACACTTGTCACTGTCCCCCATGTCGGAACAGCCACAACACAGTTCACCTGTCCTGGCCAGGCCACAACTCTGTCAAGTTGAAACTCAACCATCCCTAGGAGTCACCATGGTCAGGAAGCCTCCCGCTGGGTGAGGACAGGAGTTACTTGCATGGCTGCCTCCTTTGTCTGACTGCAGTGATGTCGCTCTCTTGTTTGCATGGTGGCTTTCAGGACACAACCCAGGTGACATGAGCCTGGAGTTATGTGCGCCATGGCCGGGAGTGTGTCCACACTCTTAGAACAAGAAAAAAAAAAATATATGAATGGCTCAGGTTCCTCACCTTTACCTTCCCTGTCTGAGCCAGCTAGACATCCCAGAATTCCCTAGCTCGGGCACTGTGCCCCAGAGTAAAACAAGAAAACAGCCTCGCATGCCCCAAACTGTCAGCCACTTTTCAAAGAAGTTAAGGCTGTCACATTTTTTTTCCTTCCCTTCCCAAAATTAAAATGTGCCTCCAGTATAGCTTGTTATCAAAAATAGAAGCATTTTATCCATCTTTATTGCAGAACAGAGATTACAGGGAGACATTCAATTTGGAGTCAATTTAAATTTCAATTGTCTGTGAAATCTAAATCAATAGGGCATAGTTCAATGACGCTTTAATAAAACAGGACATAACAGAGAATCATTAGGAATTACATATGATGGGAGCTGGAGCAGATCGTCGCTAAGGGTGGAGGGGACATTAGGAAATTACCCCCAAGCATTTTTAAGTAAACTCGCAGCCTCTTTCCCCCACGAGACGCCTGAGAACACTTAATTGTGCTGCGGGGCTGGGTATCTGTCTCTGTCAGCCCAGTGATTGGGGGACAATTTACAGTGAGTGACAGAGGCTGGAGCTCGTCTGGCCCAGGATGCGCACTTCCATTTCCCCCGTCCCAGTATTTAACGTCTACTCTTCCCAGCCCTGGACCTTTCTCCCAACCACTGGCCTCCACTGACTGGGTCACCCACCTACAGAAGTTCCCCCAAGAGGGCCCAGCCTGGGATGAGCCGCTCAAAGGCAGGGTGGACACAGAGCGCAGGTGCACCGGGCTATGCATAGAGAAAACCTGGGAGCAAAACCCCAGCCTCCAAGATTCTGCAGCTCCCGAGGTGTTTCCTCACAGGACTATCCAGTGAACACTGTGGGGGGGTGGGAGGCATCTGCTAGTGAGCCCTGGCCTAAGGATCAAGAAGTGCTCAAGATAGTTTCCTTGGGACAAGCCTGAAGAAACACCACAGACTGTTCTGATTAAGCCAGAATCTTCTACATCAGCCTTTCTCAACCTTCCTAACACTGTGACCCTTTAATACAGTCCCTCATGTTGTGGTGGCCCCCGCCTCCAACCCATAAAATTATTTTTGTTGCTACTTCATAACTGTAATTCTGCTAGTTATGAACAATTACGTAAATATCTGATATGCAGCATCTCTGATATGCTAGCCCTGTGGAAGGGTTATTTGACTGCCCCCCCAACCCGCCCCGGCAAAAGGGTTACCAACCGCGGGATGAGGACCAGCATTTTACATGAACGCAAGAGCCAAAGAGGAAAACAATAGCTTGGATGGTGTCTTTCTTTGGGTGTTTTGGTTTCTTTTTTTTTTTTTTTCCCCCTAGTGAATTTTTGCATCTGTGTCGGTTTAGTGGTCAGGGGTGCTTACTGCTTGCTCCCACGGAGGACTTGAGATCAGTCTCCAGCACCGACATCCATTCTGATTTCAGAGGACCCGTACAGGCATATACACAAACACATAAAAAAAACCAGATAAATATGTTTTAAATATGAAATGTCATTTGTTTTTATTACCCAGAGCCAAGGGCTAGTCCTGCTTCAATGCTATACCCAGGATGGTGGGAGACTGAAGACTCTAGTCAGTCATGTTTGGCCTCCAGTGGAGCCTGTGGATTATAAATGCATCAGAGAGAAGCAAGCAACAGACAACTGCTCTGAGTCTCAATGCTGTGGAGATAATGGTGGGGTGGGGGTGGGGGTGGGTCGGGGTGGGGGTGGGGGGAAGACATGGGCCAACCTCTTGCCACGTCTTCTAGACAGCTAAGGTTAACTGCAGATCTCCACAAGCTGACAGAATGCCTTGAAAAGCCCAGGGATACAGTATTTTAGATGAACCCCTGTCGGGGTTGTTCTCAGGGGAGCCTGGGTGGGGAGGCCCCACTCTTGCTGTGCGAACACCCCACAGATCCACCTGGACTTTAGGTGACAAACACAGAAGGCGTGTTTGCCCCCCACAGTCACCTCTGGGAGCTAGGGCATGCCTAAGCTTAGCTAACAGGAATCACCATGCGTTGTCTAATCTCTGCCGAAGCTAGTGACCAAGTATCGAACGCCACACCGGTGACTGCTCGCCAGCAAGAGCCCCTCATGCTGCGGCTCTGGTAAGAATCTGAACTTCTCAATGCTGGAATGCATTGCTCTACACTGGTAGGAATCAAAAAGCACCCATCGGTGACCGAGGACAGGACGCCTTGCCACCTGGGCTGCTCTCTCCTGGGCTCCACATAAGGACCTGTTCCCTTGGCACATTTTTTTAAAAAAGATTTATTTATTATTATGTATACAGTATTCTGCCTGCATGTACACCTGTGCGCCAGAAGAGGGCACTAGATCGCATTATAGATGGTTGTGAGCCACCATGTGGTTGCTGGGAATTGAACTCAGGACCTTTGGAAGAGCAGCCAGTGCCCTTAACCTCTGAGCCATCTCTCCAGCTTCCCTTGGCACATTTTAATCAAACCTTTTCACTGCAGTCAGCCATCACCAGAGTCTAACAGTTCTGTTTCCTCCTCAGGCCTGCTGCTGAAGGATGTGCAGGGATGCTGTATAAGTGTGGAAGACCACAGACGTCCTGGGGACCGCAGCACCTCACTCTCCACAGCCATCACAGCGCAGGCAGCTGGGTGTGGCTGTGGCTCTGAGACCTCTGGGAGGGTCCGTGTTAACACAGCACCGATGGCTAAAGATGGGCCACGCAGGACAGGAATCAAGTCAGGAACGGAAGCAAAGCCATGAAGGAATCCTGATAACTGGTTCCCCCCCTCCCAACCAACCTGCCCAGGGATGGCACCACCAGCAGTAGGCTGGGCCTTCCCTCATCATGCATTAACCAGAAAGATGCTCCTTGGCTCTTTCCCCACAAGACAGGGTTTCTCTGACTGTCCTGGGCTAGCTCTGTAGACCAGGCTGGTCTTGAACTCACAGAGATCCACCTGCCTCTGCCTCCTGAGTTCTAAAATTAGAGGTGTGCGCCAATGTCACCATCACCCAGCTTTGTCCACTGATCTTAAGGGAGGTGTTTTCTCAATGAAGATTTCCTCTTCTCACTTTTAACTGGTTTATGTCGAGTTGAGAAACGGGACAATGGCTCGTAATGGTTATTGTCATGACAGGATCACTTAGGACACCAGCCTCTGGGTAAGCCTGACGGGGTTAAATGAGGTGGGAAGACCTGCCCCCACAGCAGGCGGCACCACTCCCCAGGGTTAGGTACAAACAGGAAAAATCAAGCTGAGCATAACCATCCATGGCTCTCTTCTTCCCAACTGTGGATGCTGCATGAGCTGCTGCTTTGAGACATGCCCGCCATGATGGACTGAGAGCCCGAATAAACCCTTCCTCCCTCAAGCCGCTCCGTCGGGCATCTCGTCGCGGTAATGAGACAAGAAATGGAGATTTCAGTAAATCTACGCCAGAGATTCTGAGGAGCCAGCAGCTGCCAGTTCTTAGCACTTAAGGCACTGAGGTTATAGGTCATCCACATAGCAGCCCCCCCCCCCCGAGGATGCTAGCAGAAATCCTCAGGGAATGTATTTATCAGCTACTGCTGGGTAACAAACTGCCCCAAACTTTAAACCAGCTCAGAGCCGGTTACTCTGGTCTGGGCTCTGACTCGGTAGCTCGGCTGAAGTAACTTGGCTCCCTCTCTGGGGTCCAGCAGCCAGCCTGAGGTGGTCTGGCGACAGGTAGGGAATGGTGGAACACTCAGGACAGCAAAGTCGAAGTTCAGGGATATGTAAACTGTCCTTCAATGGCATGAATTACATGTCACAAGAGTATGTGAAGGCAGAGAGTAAAGAAAGAGGATTGTTGCATTCCAACGCAGAGACATTAATGGTCTTCCTGAGATCAACATTTAAATGTGGCGGGTCAGAAATCGGTTGAATACCACTCGATCTCAATTCCAATATTTTATGACTCTCTCTCTCTCTCTCTCTCTCTCTCTCTCTCTCTCATTTGCAAAGGCAAGCTGCCAGGATTGCCGGTCAGGTCCTCCTGGTCTTGGAGAGACACGATGGAAATGAGTAAACATGTGAGATAATGTATCCCAGATGTCACACGATGTCGAGAGCTGGCAGAAGAAGCCGGAGCCCAAGATGAGGCAAAGGCCACTTGGGAAGGTTTTCTAGAGCGGCTTGTGGCTGCATCTCGGAGGAGAGCCCACACCTAACCCCAGCAGGTGTGACCACCCGCTCACACCACAAGTGAAGGACAGGGCAGGTGTGTACCACAGGCGTGAGCGGACAGGCATCCCCCGGCCATGGTAGAAATGGAGGTCCAGGGCAGTGGGGCTGATCCCACCTCACACCTCGCAGACTCCAGAGCCACACAAGGAGGAGCAGAGGAGCTCGGATTAATCCTAGATGTCCTTGGCTTGAGAGCCAGTGGTGGGGTCCCCCTTGCTGAAGGTATGTGAGAGTCTAAGCAGTACAGTATGACAGAACAGGGGACTTCAAGTGCCCAGAGTCCACTCCCTCTACAGTAGGGCCGCTGACCCTCAGCTCCATCCAGATCGGCACTACATGCCGGGGCGGAGGGACTGTCCGTCCACAGAAGACAGCAACTTCCTTCCCCCCACTGGTGACAACCAAGCTTGTCTTCAGATGATGACAAACGTCCTCGGGGGAGGAGGAGGCAACATCGCCCTCCTTTGAAAATTATTGCTCCACAGGGACTTCTGTAAAAGCCACAACCAACATCCACAAAGACCGGCGCTGACAGTGAGGAGAGAAATCTTACATCCCCACGGCGCCTTCTTGGGAGACAACCCCGCTCGCAGCCCTTAGATCACGGTAGAAATACTGTCTATCTTTTCCTGCTGTCAGCATCCCACAGGGGCAGGGGGGTGGGGGAGGGAAGGAGGGAGAGAAAGAGAGACAGGGAAAGGAGAGGGAGCCGTGGAGGAGGGGAAAGCATCCACATCAGATCTGGAAAGCCAGGCAGAAGTGTAAATCCACAGACACCAAGCTGGAGGCTAGCTAGAGCTGAGTCCATGCAACTTCCTTCAGCCACACTGCCCCCTTGCAGACTGCGGTGGGCTTCCTTGACCTTGCAGTTTGGTTCTGTCCTGGAAGGAAGTCAGAGGGAAGATGAGACGCCCTGGAGTGTTCACTCCCCACCCTGCAGAAGGTCCACCACACTTTACTCCTAGCCTCCCCTCTGGGCAGGATAGGGAGTGCGCCCCCTGGTGCTTGGTCTAAGAAGTGCATGGTCTCGGTGGTTCCCCCATGGACCTGAGTTCAACACTTGGCCCACTGGTGGGAGTGCAATTTGAGAGGCTGTGGAAACTGAGCGGTGGGATCTAGGTGGAGGAAGTGGATCTCTGGAGGTGGATCCTCGGAGTACATTATCCTTCGCCACCCCATGTCACTCTCTCTGCTTCTTGCTTGGCTATGAAGTGCGCGAGTGCGCTCACGGATCACGCTTCCTCTGCCATGAGGCCCTGGCCATGTGCACGTAGCCAAGCAGCATAAAGTGATGCACCACGATGCACCGTTCTTTTTAACTTGTCCTCAGGGGCTTTAGTCACAGTGACAAGAAAGCTAATAAGTACATAGTTCCCTTAGTGAACCATTCCCTAACCATCCCTCCTTAGGATCTAAGGTGTAGTTCGGTAGAAGAAAGCATAGCCTCGCATGCCCAAGGCCCAGGGTCTGGCCCCCACCCCCAGCTCAGCCATGAAAGCAATCATTCCTGTGTAGACAAGCCATGTGACCCTCACCCTGGACCCTGACCGAAAGGTACACATGGTCCACAAAGGCCCTCTGGGTGAAACAGGTCAGAGGATGTTAGTGTATCCACCCAGCGTTTAGTCAGTGCCCACGCTATGCCTCACAGAGACCAGGGGCTAGAGTCTATGGTATCTGGGGAACAGGAGACACAGGGTCCTGAACGGAACCCCATTCCAGCTGGCAAGGTGGGAGACTGAACTCTTCGGTCCCCAACACCGCCTTTTTGAGCCCCTGATGGTGTAGAACGCCAACACCCATGGCCTGATTCCCTTGCCTCAGCCGCCCCATTTTCCAGATGGAGAAAGTTGAGGCCAGTGGAAAAGAAAAGAGACACATCCAGCGATTAAAGCATCTTTCACACTGAGAGCTGGCTGTTGGGGGAACCCTTCCCTCTTCCTGTCACGGTCCCAGCACCTGCCACAGGCCCTGGGCTGCACCCAACCCAACATCATCCAGTCCCTAATGCCCTCCAGGGTGGGATGAATAATCCTCACTGGGTTATACACAAAAGCCTGGAGAAGCATGTGGCCCAGCAATCAAGACCCTGAGTTGGGCTAGATCTGGGGTCAATGGCCAAGCCCCTGGTCCCTCTCCATCTCTTGTCTGCCATGGAGAAGAAAGAG
>OU015754.1:36601478-36619978 GCA_907169655.1 Acomys percivali | reverse complement strand
CGCTGTGAGGTGGGACATCCTGCCCGCTGTGAGGTGGGACATCCTGCACGCTGTGGACACCAGCATTCCCTGCTCTTTTCCCAAAGTTGAGGAAGTAGGCTAAGCAGTAAGCAAGCATATCTGCAGCACAAATAAACCCTTTCTTCCATTTTGTTGCTTTTTCTCACAGTAACAGAAGCAAAAGCAGAGTGATGGGCTTCCTTTCTCTTCACTGGAGGCAACAGCAGCCCCTAACACGATGGCTGGAAATCCAGAAGATCAGAGGGAACTGAGGCAGTGGAAAGCAGTTAAGAGTTCTCTGAGCTAGCCAGGCATGGTGGCGCACGCCTTTAACGCCAGCACTCGGGAGGCAGAGGCAGGCAGATCGCTGTGAGTTCGAGGCCAGCCTGGTCTACAAAGCCAGTCCAGGACAGCCAAGGCTACACAGAGAGACCCTGTCTCAAAATAAAACAAACAAACAAAAAAAAAAAAAACAATGACCATGGCCGTGGACACCCTGTTTCCTGGGGCTCAGCAGGGCTGCAGCCCACCACAGGAGTAAGGTGGTGGCAGAAGTGTGAGGCAGCCGGCCACACTGTTCTGCAGCCAGGGAAGCAGGGACATGTCGCCCTGTCCTCAGTTTACTCTCGCCTTTTCACTCCATGGAGCTGCCCACACTCAGGTTAGCCTCATCCAGAAACTCCCTCACAGCCAGGTCCAGGTGTCTGTTTCCATGGTGATTTCAATCCCATCAAGTTGACAGTCAGGATCAACCAACCACCAGAAAGTCAAGAGAGAAATTCAAAAGACCAGTCATGTGGGGGGGGCGAGGCATGACCTCCACCTCCACCCACAAAGTTGCCTCCTCACTTCCCACGAGGGTGACAGCTGGAGTGTGGTAGGGGCTGCCCAGCTTCATGTGACCTCCCAACCATCCACACAAGCTCAGGGTGGCTTGTTCACTGGGGTGACAAGATTGCCCTGCTTGCTTCACCTCCAGTGTCACAGCACATACTGTTCTGACCGCTCTCTGGGCCCCACCCTTAGTGATCTTTCTGTGGGTGGACTTTTTTTTTTTTTTTTTTTTGGTTTTTCGAGACACGTGTGTGTATGTTCAGGTGCATGTATACATGTGTGTGTGTGTTCAGGCACACGTGTACATGTGTGAGTGCATGTGTGTGTGTGCAGGTATGTGTGTGCATGCAGGTACGTGTGTGTATGTACACGTGTGTGTTTGCAAGTGCTCAAAATATGAGACCAGTGGTTCAAAGGCTCATCGATACAAGCAGGAGAACAGCCGGGAAAATGCCCTGAGGTAGGACTGAGCATACTTAACAGGGAAGAGACGAATAGCCATTCAGTGCCTTGGAGCGTGTGATTCACAGACACCTGTGACAGGGCATCAACTCTTCACACACAGACTAACAAAGTCCAGCCCTCGAGAAGATCAGAGCCGGACTGGCCTCCACTGGTGAGAGCTTTTGTATTCTACAGCCTTGCCCCCAGCCCCCAACCCCCCCCACCCCCCTCCCCAGCCTTCAGCCCCCTCCCCACCCCCACCCCACCCCCACCCTATCCACAAACACAAGGCTCACGCTCGCCCATCAGCACAGATGGATTCACTTTCAGACTTCCATGAACCCTCCAGCTCCCCGCGAGTAATCTAACTCTTATGGTCTAACAGAAGTGGAAAGAAAAAGCGTCTTCCAGGCTAATGCAAAACAAAACGTTCCCAGCTCAGCCTTGAGAGACTTCAAAATGGCAGTTGGAGTTCTTCTTGGCGGGAGCCCGTGGGTCGGCTGTCTGCCGCCCACGTGGGCTCGGAACCAACAGTGGGAAATGTGCTCAGAGCCGGTTCTTTGAAATGGAGGCTCCATGGAACCTTCAGAATTCGCCTGTCAAGGGCAGCTGCAACACTGAGAGAAGCCCTCCTCCGAGGATCTGCATCTCCTACCCTTCACAGTTAACTCTGTCACACACTCAGCCAAACGGGCAAGTGGCACACTGGCATGCCAAGCATGGATGCCGAGGTGGCAACTGGGACATGCCTATCCGTGGATGGACGAACTAAACAGCTAACCGCCTTGAAATCTGGGTAGCATTTTCTTAACGCGTGAAGCGTGTTCTTGCCAAGTGGCCCAGCAAGCACGTTCCAAGGAATTTACTAAATGAACACACACAACGGCAAAAAGCCTTGATAAAGTGCTTGTGCTGCGAACGTGAGAACTGAGTACACCAGGCATGGTGCTGCGCACGTGTGATCACAGGGCTGGGGAGGCAGAGACAGGGGGATGCCTGCGACTCACTGGCCAGCCAGTCTGAGGTCTAGCCTAATCAGCGAGATCCCTGCCAGGTCCAGCAGCTGGTTCTGAAGGTAGGGTTTGCCTGGGGAGGGGCCAGGGTGGCTCTCCAGGGTGACAGCGACACCCTCTCTCCCAGGGAGGAGAGCATGCATTTCCTGTATCTATCTGACTCGGTGGGATGCCTCAGCCTCGTGTCTTCAAATTCACAGATGACCTCCGTTTGGTTACCTTCACCTTCCTGGTGTAGAAGGTGCATCTCACAGATAGTACCCAGAGGAATGGGCTTGGGTGCTCACACCTTCCTGGGCATGGAGGCGCTGTCCTCCAGCCTTGCCACCAGTTGAAGTCAGGGCAGGAGCTCAGGGCAGGACTCCGATCAGAAACAATGACCTTTGCTACTTGCTAGCTCCATCAGTTCCTCACACTTAGTTGGCTTTCTTAAATAATTTTTTTTTTTCCGAGACAGGGTTTCTCTGTGTTAGCCTTGGCTGTCCTGGACTCCCTTTGTAGACCAGGCTGGCCTCGAACTCACAGGGATCTGCCTTTCTCTGCCTCCCAAGTGCTAGGATTAAAGGCGTGCGCCACCACGCCCAGCTTTAGTTGGCTTTCTTACACAGCCCAGGCCCCCTGCCAAGGGAATGGTGCCACCCACAGTGGGCATCCTTGACAGAGCTAGCCAGAATGTTAGCCTGAAATAATTTTTGTCTTTCTATTTATTTACGGATCTAGCGTGTAGTTTCTATGTTTAGTTTGGCATAAACTACATATATTGGGATTTTTAAAAAAAAAAAACTTTTTATTTATACATCAACCAAGATTCACAGAAAGGCTGCACAGATCTTGCCAAGTTCCTGGTGACCCTTCACCGTCTCACAAGTATCCAGGTTCTGTAGTGCAAGCTGCAAAACTGCGAAGGAGCCTTGCCGCATGTCAGTAACAGACCTGCAGATGGGACTTTTTTCTTTTAATTCACCAATTTTCTTTTTTCACCCACTCTCGCGCCTCTGTGGCACCTTTCACCTTTTGTCTTTCAGCACTCTTGACCCATTGAAAGGTCAGTGTGCAGTTAGGTTTAGTTGGATCAGCCGGGAGTGGTGGCGCACACCTTCAATCCTAGTTCTTGGGGAGGCAGAGGCAGGCAGATCACTGTGAGTTCGAGGCCAGCCTGGTCTACAAAGTGAGTCTAGGAGAGCCAAGACTACACAGAGAAACCCTGTCTCAAAAATCCAAAATAAACAAATAAATAAATTCGTGGGTCTTGGGTATCCTTTGAAAGCTCTTCCTGTGAGAATGGCTAGGATAAGGAAGGAGGTGGGTGTTTCACTTCTGTCACCCCTAGAGTGAGGCTGTACATGCAGATCTCTTAACATGCTGGTGGCCTGGACAGGTTAATGTCCCTCTCTGGCCTTCGGAGTCTCCTTGCGGTAGAGTGGGGCATGGTGGCGCACGCCTTTAATCCCAGCACTCGGGAGGCAGAAGCAGGCAGATCGCTGTGAGTTCGAGGCCAGCCTGGTCCACAAAGCGAGTCCAGGACAGCCAGGGCTACACAGAGAGGCCCTGTCTCAAAAAATAGAAAAAAAAAATTTAAAAGTATACAAAGTAAGGATATAATTATGTTATACTGTGGGCGGCTCACGTGTGAGGAATCTATTGACACTGATAGTCCCAGGCGATCATGTTTGCTTGGAGCCCCCACAGAAAGGAGAGATTGTTCTCTGTAACCTTTTGAATATATTCATACGTATTGTATGCAAGCATATTAAACCTGTTTAGCTATGTATATGAATAATGAATAAGTCATTCTCCCAGCCATGACATAAATACCAACTCAGGCGCTCACTGTGTCCTCCTATGTTGCAACCTCTCATCCATATTGTTCCAGAAGAAAACAATGTGTGTGCAGGGTACCGTTTACATGTGTGGCTTTGTTCTTGAGACAGGATCTCGTTTTGTAGCTCTGGCTGGCCTGAAACTTACCAAGGTCTACCGCCTTGGCTCCCCGCGTGCTGGGATTAAAGCGGCGACTGTGCCCCCAGCGTTCGGTTTGTAGGGTTTTTGTTGTTGTTGTTGTTTTTGTTTTTGTTTTGTTTTTGTTTTTGTTTTGTTTTTTTTGGTTTTTCGAGACAGGGTTTCTCTGTGTAGCCTTGACTGTCCTGGACTCACTTTGTAGACCAGGCTGGCCTCGAACTCACAGCGATCCGCCTGCCTCTGCCTCCCGAGTGCTGGGATTACAGGCGTGCACCACCACCGCCCGGCTTTGGTTTGTAGTTTTTAAAAGTGTTGGTGAGCAGTACATCTCAAGCACGCAGTGTATGTGGGACCCTGGGTTTTTGCTCCAGAATGTTTTTTGGTTTTTTTGGGTTTTTTTGGTTTTTTTCCGCTCTATTATGTGTGATGGTTAAACTCTTCAGCTTGAAGGACTGAAGTGGGAAAGCAGACCATAACTGTGGTGGAGGAAGAAGAGGAGAGGGGGCACCATCCCATAATCTGGGGTCTCAGACTGCACAAAAGGGAGAAAGCAAACTGAGCCCCAGCACGCAGCTCTCTGCTTCCCGACTGTGGGCATGATGTGACAGCTCTCTCACGCTCCTGCTGCCATGGTGTCCCCACAGTGGTGGACAGCATCGTGCCCATCACGGGCGCCTGGGAGTCAGAACAAACCCTTTCTCCCTTAAGTGGATTCTGCCAGGGGTTTTTCAGTGATATGTGCATACATCCCCCCCAGGCACATTTGTACACCTATGTGCACACACATCGCCGAGAGCATCTACCCTGGAGAGCTCACAAGTCTGCTGTGGTGGTGACTTTTCTTCCTTCTCCAGGGGACCATGAGACAGACATTGGGGAATGTCCACTCAGATGTGTACTGCATGTATATTGCGATTCTCATGTGTGAAAGGCACCCTCTGAGGTCAAGGGTCACCATAGCAAGATGTTTGTTTGTTTGTTTTGAGACAGGGTTTCTCTGTGTAGCCTTGGCTGTCCTGGACTCCCTTTATAGACCAGGCTGGCCTCGAACTCACAGCGATCCGCCTGCCTCTGCCTCCCGAGTGCTGGGATTAAAGGCGTGAGCCACCCCCGTCCAGCAAGATTTTTTTTTTTAAAGCAAAAATGTATAAAGACCTCAAGTGCTTTTTTCCCTGGAGCATGGCTGCACAGGACATCACCAGGCAAGGGAAAGCTCCAGAACCCAAAACACCATGCCATCTGCCCTGTGTGGGGCCCTCCGCCCTGTGTGGGGCCCTCTCTGTGCCCCCGGGGCTTCAGGGTTCTGTGCTCTTGTTTCATGGTACTGAGTGGGCTGTTAGTGTTTTCCATTTGATAGGACCTAGAATTATCTAGACACGCCTGTGGGAGGGGTTACAGGGAAGGGAGAGGGGCTGGCTTGATTGTGTCTGTCCAGGCATGAAGACCTGCTCACTGTGAGGTTGAGTGGTACCATTCCCTGCCTGGGATCCCCACCTGGATGAACGGCAAAGGGAGCTGACAGCACCCAACCTCTGCTTCCTGACAGTGGATGTCATGTGACCAGCTACCCGAAGCTCTAGTTGCCTTGACTTGCCACCATGGCGTAACGGAATAAGCTGCTCTCCCTTAAGCTGCTTTTGCCAGCGTTTTGTTTGCTTGTTTGGTTGGTTTGGTTTTTTGAGACAAGGTTTCTCTGTGTATCCCTGGCTGTCCTGGACTCCCTTTGTAGACCAGGCTGGCCTCGAACTCACAGCGACCCGCCTGCCTCTGCCTCCGGAGTGCTGGGATTAAAGGCGTGCGCCACCACCGCCCGGCCCCTTGCCGGGGTTTTTTTTTCCCCAGCCTTGAGAAAATGAACTAAAACCGTGATGTCGAGGATGGAACCCTGGGTCTTGTGTCTGTTACACAAACATTCTGCCACCAAGCTGCGTCTGGGACATGCCAGACCTCAGCCACTTCACCAGCTGGGGATCAGTCATCAAATTCCCCTAGCAGCCTCGGGCACAGTAGGTGTCCCCCAGCACACGCATCCATGGGGAATGGTGACTGTTAGCGCTGTTGCTGTTGTTCATCACATCGTACTGACGTTTATGGGTCATGGAGACGCCCGTGGTTCCCTGGCCACAGTCTACATGGTGCCCTGGGCTTTTTTGGTTTCGAGTGCACCAAGAACAACCAGTGCATTCTACTCCACCGATTTCAGGTTTGTTTGGGTTTTTGTTTTGTTTTGTTTTGTTTTTAATTAAGAGAGACCAGACAAAGAGAAAAGGATACATTTGTTTCAATGGGTGAACACCACACAAGTTGCACGAGGGAAGCGCCGGCTGGGGCAATCAGCTCCTGTCTTGATCTCACGCCTATAAGCCAGGGAGACAGGGCCCGATCAGCAGGCACAGGGCTCATAGCTACATCTCTCCACCTTTCCCAGCCTGGGAGACTCAGTGCCGCCAGGCAGGAATTACATCTGGCTGTTCACGTCTGTAGTTGGTCTCCCTACTCACTCAGATCCCAGGAAAATCAGCGCAGTAGCGCTGTTCATCAGAGCCACCAACGGAGGGGACAGGAGGGAGGAGACAGGCTACAAGCACCAACTCCTTTGCCGCCTGCTTCAGTTTGACCTCTGACCTCCATGGGAATCAAAGCTATAGTAGAGACACTGACCTAGCCACGTTTTTTGTTTGTTTGTTTGTTTTGTTTTATTTATTGTCATTTGGGGGACGTTCAAGATGGGATTCCTCTGTGTAACAGCTCTGGCTGTCTTGGAACTCGCTCTGTAGTCCAGGCTAGCCTCGAACTCAGGGAGATCCACCTGCCTCTGCCTCCCAAGTGTTAGGATTAAAGGTGTACGCTACCACCGCCCGGCTTTTGTTGTTGTTGTTGTTGTTTGTTTGTTTGTTTTTGAGACAGAGTCTTACTGTGTAGCTCTGGGTGTCCTAGAACTCACTTAGGGTTGAAAGGAGCCAGCTCAGTCAAGTTCACTGACACAGTGGAGCTGCAGAGAACTGTCACGGGGCCTGGAAAAGGAGGCAAAGCTCCAGAGAGCCTGCGTTCACCCAACTTCCAGAAACAATCTGAGCTGGGGGGCGGAATGTGCCGGAAAACCCATGTTCATCGTCTGCGGGCCCCATCATCCGCTCCCAGGCTCACTACCATGGTAAGAGCGGAGAGGGGCTCACCGAGGCCCTCGCAGTGGCCCAGTGAGATCCTGTCCTTCTAGCTTCCTTTCAACTTCCCGGTGAAGACACTGATCGGCCAAATTTGAGCAGATCCTTCTTCATCCGACCACAGGTGGACCCACAAAGCGGTCGTCGGCGCAGCTTTGAACAGCCTCTGCTTCTGCTCCGACCAGCAGCTCTAGTGTCAGGGCCGGACTGTATCAGTACGGCAGCCCCTACGGTCACAGTGTGGATGAGGACAGTAGGGCCCATGTCCAGGGAAGGGCACAACAAACCGTAAGCCGATTACAGAGTGCGCGTGACATCACAATGGCTCTTCAGGAGCCCAGAGTCCCAAGAGTGGTTTGCTCAGGCACAGCCAAACCCAACCTCCTCCCAGAAAAGGGCTCACAGGGAGGCGAGCCAGAGAGGGCGCCCCCAGAAACTGCTCTGGCTACCACCCCAAAGCTGCCCCAGGTCGTGGCAGGCCAACAAATCACAGCCACTATTGATGTCGGCGACAGTCCACCTGCTCCTGTCACAAGACATTACTTACTGCCAGGGATGATAAATCCCAGCATGTAGAACATGCTAAAAATATTAATCTACAAGTGAAAATCATTTTAATTGGATTTCGCCCTTGGGGTCACGTCAGGGGCCGGCTTTCAATCAGACTCGTCCAGTCAGCAAAGCAGGCCCCAGCCTTCCAAATTGAAACCACGATCGGCTTGCAGAGGTTAATAGAAACTGTGGGAAATAAATAGGTTATCGATCGATCATAACCATCCGCTGGCTCGGCTTGCGTCCATGACCCGGCCCGCCCACTCCCACGGCAAACTCCGTTAGCATCTGATTACCTAGGACTCTTGCGGCACTGTGTATTAATGAGCAGCTAATGCCTCCTGCGTGCTTGGAGAGGAAAGGGAGTGGGACCTGGTGTCCTGCATGAGGACTCTGCATGAGGACCAGAGCTGTAAGGATGTGGCCCATGCCCAGGTCCCTGCCTAGAACTTAGTTTATTCCTACAACACACACATCTGTCCATTGGGCATGGGCTTCCAGCAGGGCATTGGGGACACAAAGCGCGTGCTCTCTCTCTCTCTCTCTCTCTCTCTCTCTCTCTCTCTCTCTCTCTCTCTCTCTTTCCCTCTCTCTCTCTCAGAATGCAATGGCACTGAACACCTCAGCCCCAGAACTCCTGGTAAATGTTCTTTCTCTAAAGAACTGGAGCAACTTTTTGGAGGGGGTGTTAGCGAGCCCTCATATTAGTGACTTTTTTTTTTTCATTGCTGTGACTAAATACCTCACAGGAATCAACTGAGGGACAAAGGGATTTCTTTGGACTCTGGGCTTGCACAGCAGCTCCCCACCTGAGGGAAACTTAGAAGGTAAACAAACCCCCAACCTCAGGAAGCTGTCCATCTGATTCCCAAGCACCCCTCAATGCCCCTGCAAACCCTTCAAAGCTAAAGAAGCAGAAACAATTGCTGGGGAGGTAAGCTCTGCTACCACCTGCTGCAGTCCACCTGTCCGTCTGTCTGTCTGTCCGACCATGTCGGTCCTGGAAGCTGCTTTCTTTAAATGCTATCTAGCTGCCTTTATGTCATCCACACACCTGTAAGTGAGCCCTATAAACTCATTGGTCCCCTAAGCTGGACTTGCACACAGTGAGTGGTCTCTTTGGCCTGTCGTTGATGCCCCACTTGGGGTGAGCAGATCTTTGCCCACAGCTCCATGTGAAAAGCCACGCACAGTTATGCTGGGACACAGGTTTGATGCGGGGCAGAGCTGAGACACATGAGGACATGACAAGTCCATGTTCTTGCCCTGCTCCGCTGGAGGCAGGGAAACAGAGTCTACATCACGTCCAAGGTGAGCTTGAAGTTTGCCTCGCCGAAGGTCACTTTTCATGGGTGCTGGTGGTGTGCCTACAGTGTTTCCAGCCCACCAGGGTGGCAGCCACCGCCTCTCTCTGCCCTTCAATCCCGCTGGGAGCACAGACGCACACATCCTCACTGCACTCACTCATGACCACCTCGTGAAGAAGATGTGCAGACACCCCACTTTATACCTGGCCGCAGAGGTTCAGCCAGGTGAAATGGCTTGTCCAGGGTGGCACAGAGCCTACACCCAGGTCAAGCATTCTGCATTTCTCCAAAAATCCCAGGCAGGGCGCATCATCCTTTTCTGCTACACTGTGGGGACCAGGGCAGGACATAGGGGGCGTTGGCACAGAGCACAGGATGAGAGGCCGAAGTCAAAGACCCAAACAACCAACATTGGCTGTTCCCAGGGCAAAGCACATTCCCCAGAGAAGGAATACGGACACGGGAGTGCCAGAACAACCAGGCTCATCTTCCATGGCCACTGATCTGGTTTAGTGGGGTGGCGGTGACGGTGGTGTGTGGCATCCCCAGTGCAGCCTCAAACTCAATAAGAAGACAGACTCGTCATTTGGGGTGCATTAGCTCCGCGTGCCTCTTGAAGAAGCTTTTCAGTCCTCCTGCTGTGTGTCTCTCAGTAAGTCTCTCGCCTTCTCTGGACACTAACAGCACTACCTACCCCCTTGCACACACCCTAGGGAAACTCCAATGACAGTATGCTCTTCAATCATGATGTCCCAACCATTCAATCTGACCCTGGCATCCAGGGAGCACTAGCAAAGACCATAATATACACTCCTTAGCAACCCAGTGGGAGATGCTATAGGCCTGCAGGTGGAAGAGGGAGAGAGAGTCTTGGCACGACCCCAGCAGCAGTGGGATCTTGGGAGACTTTGAAGAACATGAGGAAGGTGGGGGGAGCACACTGTTATTAAAACAAAACGAGCCTTGCTGAGAGTAGTTTGGTAGCATGGAACCTACAGACAGTGAGCCCGTTTTGCAGAGGGCAGTTGCTGGCTTTGCATCTGTCAGATGCTTCTGTAGTTTCTGTCTCCAGCTGCACTGTTAGTCCATCCCGTTGACCTTACGAACACATACGAGACCCCACTCAAAATCCGTAAGCCCTGGGACCCCACAGCTGCCCCAAAGGCAAAGAGAGGATCCAGTCCAAACCCAGAAGAAAAGAGGGCAGAGGCTTTGGTGTGATGCTGCCATCTGCTGGTCACTCGTATGGACTGCAGTCTCTCCTGGGCCAAGCGCACCCAGAGTGCACCATGGGAAGGGACTCCCCAACAGCCCCCCCCCCAATGAGGAGACCTACAGAAAGCTTCACCGTCTCCCCCAACAGACATGCTCCGCTCTGGGAAATAGTTACTTTCGTGGACCGTGTATGTTAACATGTGAGCGGCCTCTGCTACCACCACCTCAAGTCAGATTCCCCTCCATCTCTCATTTTAAGCACCCAGCCCCGTACTGTGAGCCCCACACAGGCCTTCCCTGCGCCCCGTGAGCCCAGCGCCCTGGTTGACACAAGCCAGCAGTCAGCCAGGTGGTGTGGGGCCTATGAGAAGGTGGCGGGTTGCGTCCTGGGCGTGTGGCGGTGCTGAATCGATTGGAAGGGGACCTGGGACCCACACATCTGTCTTAGGTTCATTCTGTTGTACTGAGGTAGAACAGGGTTGATCCTCCTAAGGCTGGGAGGAAAGAGCTTGTCACATGACCCCCCAGTCACCAGCCCAGAGTGGTCAGTGTGTGCACTACCGCTCTACCCTTTCCCTACTCCTACTGAGTCTGAGTCCGGCCTCCAAACACAACAAGGAGTGCCGGCCGTTATGAGGCTAGACCTTCGCACATCTGTTAGTGGAATCCAGACAGGCCAACCTGATCTAGACAACTCATTGAGAATCCCTTCCCGGGGGACTCTATGCTGTGTCTCGTTGACAACGCTCCACACCTGAGACCCACAGAGCGAGGGATCTCACCTGACTAAATAGAGTGTATCTGCAGGGCACTCTCACCTGAGGGACCCACTGGACTCAAGGTGTGAACTGGGCTCTTGGTGTGAACTGGGCTTGTGGTGTGAACTGGGCCGGTGGTGTAAACTGGACTCATGGTGTGAACACATCCAGGGCATGCTGGAACTTCCTCCCTGGTAGGGAGGTGGGCGATGTGAGGCTGTGCCCTGCCTTCCTGTTGCTATCTTGCTCTGCTTCCTGTCCGCTGTGAGGTGAAGGCCTCAACACACACGCCAGCTAACATGAAGCTCTGCCCGAGCAGCCAACCTGTCGACAGCCTGAGCCCTCTGAAACAGGAGTCAAACGCGTGCTTCCTTCCTTCATGTGTTTTCTGTCAGGCATTTTGTCACCGTAAGGAAAGAAGCAATGACTATGGGTGGATTTTCCAAGGAGGTTGTCTTCAGTGGTGATCTACGGGCCTTGTACAGCAGGTGGAAGAGGGCCCTCCTAGACCTCTTTTGTCGCCCCCTTGCCTGGCATCAATATCCATGCATTGTTCCCCCATCTCCCCAGGACAACGTGATGGATCCTGAAGGAACCACGCTAAATGCTGGGACCAGTGGCAGCTGCTTTCTCTTGGCCTCTTCCTGCTTCTTCCTGCCCCACAGCACCTGAGCCTCCACTCTACCATCTGGTGGGGCACTGAAGGAGTTCAGGTCACCTCAGCAAGAACCCCAGGACACCTTCATGCCTCCCATACGGGCTGAGAGTGTGGTCCCCGCCCCCCCAAGCAGATAGCAGCTCAGAGCAACTCAGCTCTCCTCCAAGACATGGCATGGAACAGGCACTGCCCAGATTCAAACTGGTCCCTTGGGAGACTCCATCCAAACCCTGATACCAAAGTTCTTAAAACACCACACAGATTCACTCTAGTCGCCCAGAACATTGTTCCGAAAAAGGTCCTAAAGGCACGCCTAAATTCCCAAAGAGAGCGAGGTGATCGACCAGTAATGTCTGGCACTGGTGCTGCCAAGGAGAATAGTGTGTGTCAGATATCCATCATCCCTTCACAGCCAGACGCTGAGCATCTTTTGTCTCCTCCACCAAGGAGGATACATGTCAGAAGATGACAGCAAAAAGAGTGTGGATTCTCTGTAAAGCCCCATTCTGGACACAAAAGGAGCTATAAAAAAAAGGAAAGTTTCTGACAGTGGTGAAGATAGCAAAACAGCAGCACACTCGATAACATGGCGTCCTCCACTTACAGTGGTAAAGATGATCAAACACATGTGTATTTCACGGTCAACAGCGCAAAAGATCCGGCTGTAGCAGAGTGCTTGCTACTCCAGAACCTGAGGCAGGAGGATTAGGAGATTGAAGGCACTCTAGTGGGATCATCTCCAAAATACAAGTGTGTTCGTGTGTGTGTGTCTGTGTGTGTGACAGAGAGAGACAGAGAGACAGAGAGAGAGACAGAGAGACAGACAGACAGACAGACGGACAGACGGACAGAGAACATGCGCATGTGGGTAGGGCACACATGCACACGCATGTGTAGAAGCCAGAGGTCAACCTCAGGTGTTTTGAGACAAGAATCTCTCGCCAGCTGAAGTTCACCAACTAAGCCAGGCTGGCTGGTCAGTGAGCTCTAGCAGTCTGCCTGTCTCTGCCTCCCACGTGCTGGGAAGACAAGCACACATCACATCCGGCTCTCTCACAGGGGTGCTGCGATCTGAACCCCGCTCCTCATGCTCGTACAGCAAGGCCTTCACCCACAGAGCTGTCTCCGCAGCCATAGAACTTCCAAAGGTCCTATGTTAGGCATGGAGAGAGGACGGTGGACCGACACCCCGAGGGTGCAGATGTGGGGAGGGCAAAAGGCAGCCTCTCAGGGGCCCGCTCTCCCCGTCTGCTGTGGGCTTTAGCAATGTAACTCTCCACCAGGCTTGCACAGAAAGCTCAGCCACCTCAGCCCACCCTGCCAGAGAAGCCCCGCTGATTGCCCGTTCCCCCCCCCCCCCCCCCGAGACATCCCTCAGAAGCCAACCACTCTCCAGTGTGCACCGGTTTTAATATCAAAATGGCATCTTACACAGAAGCAGCTACAAGCATGAAAATCAAACGGCCCGGTAACTGTGGCTGGACCCACACAACAATCTTGTCTTTAATCCACATCAGCCTTTCAGGGCCCACACTCAGCACCCCCGCCCCAAACAGGAAAGACACAGAACAGACATCTCTGCTGAGCTGGTTATCAAAAATAAAAATAATATTAAAGGTGAGGGGGCTAGACAGATCCCAGAAAGGCTCTTGGGGGTCCGGCTACACCAGGGCACCCGAACTGAGCACACCAAGGCTGTCCTCACTGCCACCAGCCCCACCCTGGGGCAGAATCCACAATGGATTGTCCCTCCAAGCAGGCTGTGATCTCTTTGGACAGGAAGCGGGTCCTCTGCCGGCCCTGCTCAAAACAAGCCTAAAGTCCAATGGAATGGGGAGCAGGGTGGGGGCAGTGGGGTACGGCCCAGAGACAGATGATGAGCACATGCCTTCAGGGGCCTCAGTTTCCTCAAGTAGTAGCCTCTCTTTTCTCCACCACCCCGCTCTCATGCATATGCACACGAAAGAGCAAACACACACACACACACATACACACACACACACACACCATCGCATCACCCACCTCCAGATCACCTGGAGGAAAAGTTACACCGCTGGGGCCTGTGTTAAGTTATATGTTCCTCGCTGTCACCCCTGCGCTCCGCCCCCATGCCACCCTGATTTCCAGGTGACCCCCCATGATCCCCCAGTGAAAGCCAGCACTGTAATCCTTGCTCCTCTCCAAACATGGACCAAAGTGTCTTCCTAGTTACCATAGTTACCAGAAGTTCGCCGCTCCCTATATCACGGCCAGCGTACATCATAAGCTCCTCCCGGCCCCGCCTGGCCCAAAGAGAGCAAAGGCAGCTGGGGGGGGGGGGACCCCTCCAGCCCTGCCACCCTCTGGGCCATGTGATGCCAGGTCAGCAGGCTGGCAGACCCCAAAGATCTGTCTCTAATGCTGGGATTACACCACCACATCTGACGGACGTTCCCTGGGCAACAAGGCCCGAGGCTCTCACTAAATACACTCCCCACAATGAGTCTCCCGGGATCTGTTTGGATCTTCTCTGATCCTGACTTGAGTGGGGCTTGTACCCAGCCAATCAAGGCTCTTCAGAGAGCCCTCCCTGCCTGCCTCATCTTAGCTCTCCCGACCGACCGCCCCCCCTACCACCACACAGAAGTGCAGCCACTGAGGACCAGCTAGTGTCCCGGTCACACCTTTGATGGGAGGGCTTCGCCCCGTCTAGGCATCTGGAGGAAGGGAGCCCTGCGCTGCCTGTGCAGCGGGAGTAAACAGTTTTCGCAGGGCATTGTGGGTGAAATGAAACACAGTGGCCATGAGAGGGCAGCAGCGGGTACGTCCCAGCCCTATCTAGCACGAAAACCCACCAGGTTCCTAAGGGGGCGTTTCCTCCACTTCCTCTCTAGCTCAGGGCCCCAGGCTACACACAGTCAGCCCTAAGCCCTTGGGGAAACAGTTCTCACAGCAACCCACCCCCACCCCCCCACCCCCGGCCGACCCAGGCAACCTGTCCCCCGGAGGCCGCCTCCAGCCCTAACAATGTCCCTGAGCCTCTGTACTCTGGGCTCTGACCTCCAGACCTGCTCAGTGAAACAAAGACTCCCTTCTCTTGCCCACCTCAACCTGGTGTCACCCCAGCTCCACAAGCGGCCTCAGCCTCGTGACTTTCTGTTGCTGCTCCCAGAGGACTTTCCTTGCCTTAAAGGGATCCCAACTTCCCTGCCAGCCACACTCCCTCCCCTCAGCGCGCCTGCCAGGTGTAAGAGATCTGGAGGGAAAGCTTGGGCTATGGAGAATTTGCAACTGTTCTGGGTATTTCTACCTGGAGCTTGATGTCACAGGGCCAGAACTCTAGGAGTCTAAGCAAGGACTCACCAGACAGGTGGCTCCTGTATGAGCTGCCTCTGCGGCTGTAGTTTACAGGCGCTGGGGCCAGTGGCCACAACCTACAGAAGGCTGGCTATGTCTGGCTCCACCAAGATGCTCAGTAGACAGCATTTTTTCCCCTTCTGGCCTGAGCCACACCCCCAGCCTGGGTACCACCTTGATTGACATCCGGGAGCTCTGACCCAGAGCAGTCACGGCATCTAGTCTCACTAGCTACACTCTCCTGGTTATCAGTCAAGCTCAGAACCAGTGTCAGCCCCCTTTCCAGCCATGCCGCCATCCAAGCCGTTAGTGGTAACAGTGAGAGGAGCAGTTCAGTGTGAGACCTGTTAGTCAGAGAGAAGTCCACAGCCATTCATTTCTGCCGAAGGGAACAGACCAGAGAGACATGAGTTAGTCCAGAGGAATGAGGTGATTCAAGGGAGCTGGCCAAAGCCAGGCCAGGAAGCCTGGAGTGCGGCCCCTGCCCCCCAACCGACGGGCAGGGCTGGCTGCTAGTGGTCAGCCCCTAGGGCAGCCAGGGAAAGAGGCAGGGATTAGCTGGGTAGGAGCCGAGTTAGTGCGAAGGAGCCAGAGGTTAGCCCATAGAGGCCATGAGCCTACTGGAGGTGAGGCATGAAATCACCCCCAGGTGTGGCCCTGGCTTAGCAGCTGGCGGGCTCTGGGGGAGGCTGGCTGGGGCAGAGGCACGGGCATAAACAGGACAAGTTGCTGGGGTAACTTCCAGGTGGCCTGTGCACCCCCTACCCAACTAGGATTCACTTCCCAGCACCAGTTTCCCCCTCCCATAAGCCCTGAGGGCCTGTAGTGTTTCCCAACTGCACCATGGCAACTGGCAGCCGGTGGGGAGAGTCTTTCTAAGTACTTCCTGAGGGGGAAAAAAATATCCTCACACCTTACTTCCTGTGTGAAAATGGTCCCAAATATACTTCCCAGTTTGAGATTCCCGACCGTCTCAGTGAGAACGGCCCCGCTAGCTGGCTTCCTCCGAGGAGATCCTTCTTACTGGTCACTGGCTAGTGCACCTCACAGCCCGGCTCCGCTCTGTGGTTTTTCGGGGAATACCCCTTCACAGGCCTCCTACTTAGGAGACTCTAGACTCTCACTTTCAGCTTCCTCCTGGGGCTCGCCGCTCTGTTGGCTTCGGGTTCGGTCACACACACCTTTGAGCGCCTGTACAAGATGGCCAGCCCCTGGAATTCCTACCCTTTTCTCCCTGGCCTGAATCACGGGAGGGCCCAGAATTGCCCACTCTAGACCCACAGGCCCCACACTGGCTCCCACAAGGTCCCCTGGTCCCATCCGCTCCTGGTGGCAACCAGACTTGTGCCCAGAGGAAAAGAGGTCATGCTCGGAGCTCAGCGTCCCACGTTCACAGGACAGCCTCCTCCTCCTCCTCTGGACATCACTAATACAGCCGTCCCCTACCTCAGACCTGGCCTGGTCAGTCTGGGGACATCTGCTTGCCAAAAGGAGGGACCAGCCCCCAGGAGACCCAGAGCTCGGCAGGGCTGGGTTAGTAAGAAAAGAAACCGGTTAGTAGGGCCGGGTTAGTAGATCAGAGCATAAGCACCAGCAGACAGGGCACCTCGGCAGACACACACAGGAGCCACTAGAGAGAAGAAGGCAGCAGGGCCGTTAGTCACTGGGCGGCGGGGTGCAAGTGGGGTGCCCCAGGGTTAGACAATTAGTAATCGACAGACTGCCTATGGGAGAGAAAGCTGGCAAGAGGGGAAGACCAGGAAGAGAGACGGTTAAGGGTTCAAAGCACGTGTCTGCCCCAGGCAGAAGGGTCTGTGTGCAGAACACCCGAGATCAGGGAAGGGACGCGTCACCGAGTTCCCCCGCAGCCCGCCCTCACGATGTTTTGTTTGTTTGTTTGTTTGTTTGTTTTTCCATTTTGAGGTCCGTGCGATGCAGCAACACTTCTGTTGCCTCACCACAGGCATCGGATCTCACTCCACTACGGAGGAAAAGCATCTCGGAGAGGGCAGGTGACTGGTACAAACTCCCCAGCAGCCAGCAGCGAGTGGCACAGTTGGTGAGTCTCTTAGTCTGCACATAGATCCCAGCCCCCAGGCAGGGCCTTCCAGAGCCTCGTCTGCCCCGCCTCCCAGCCTCTGGCAAGGCCCCTGGCCTTCGAGAAGTTAGTAGGGTTTGGCTGCTGTGCGGTTAGTAGGACATGCTCAGGCCAGGTTAGTGGATTAGTCGGTTGGCAGAGGGCCAGGCGTCTCGTCTCGGTGCCGCAGCATCCTGGCCGAGCCCTGGGACAGTTAGTAGGTTAATCACACCATGCAGCCTTCCCCTGTCACCCTCACCCCCACCACAGGCCTCCTGTCCTCGCCAGCATGGGCATGGGGCCTAACCAGGGCAGGGGGTCTGCCTCTACACCCCTCAGCACCACCTCCGCCACCCCCAGGAATCAAGCCCCTGCTGGAAGCTCAGAGCTTCTATTTCGATGCTGTGAGTCTCAGAGCCCCACAAACTCTTCAGCTTTGCTGAAAATGTGCCCCACACGCGTCGTCAGTGCAAACCCCCTGCCTGGTTGTGGGCCAGCCCTTTCCCAGAACAGTCTTCTCTCTCTCTCTCTCTCTCTCTCTCTCTCTCTCTCACACACACACACACACACACACACACACACACACACACACACACACCAGCATCTTTCCTCCATCCCCCACCCCAGTGTATCCATGCTTAGACATGGACATCTCTCCCATCACCAACTCCCAGGTCTCCGGCCGCTCCCACCACTGGCCTGCCCTACCCTCCTCTACAAACACTGCAAGGAACTGGCCTGAGTCCTAGGGTGAAGTGTAGCCTCTCCCACCTCCACCCCTCCAGCTTCCCTTTCCTCCCAGGCAACGCTAAGATACCTGAGTATACACTGGTAATACCACACATCACTCCCGGCATTCCTAAAGCCCAACCCATGTCTCCCAGCATACCCCAGATAACGTTTGGTAAGAAGATAATTCTGTAGCAATCACTTTGTCCTTCTACCCTGCCCGAGCATCTGAAGTACTCATTAGTGTTTTCTCAAGGCTCTGAAAAGTCCTGCCCTGCTTTTGACCTATTTGAGTTTCGCTTTAATTTCTTCCCAAAAGCTAAGCCGTACACTCTCGTCCTCTGGTTGGGTCAGCCTGGCTAGGAAGCCTCTCAAGAGTGCCGGAGCTGGGCATCAGCCACCATGTCCCCAGGACACCCTCTGCACTGCCTGCAGCCACCATGTCCCCAGCACA
>OU015754.1:36570629-36581757 GCA_907169655.1 Acomys percivali | reverse complement strand
AGAAAGAGAGAGAGAGAGAGAGAGAGAGAGTGAGAGAGAGGCTCATTCATTCTACAGGGTCTGTTACCCTAGAGAATCCTCCTGCAGCTCTTTTGATGCCCTTCCCTAACACAGGGACCAAAGCTTGAGGAAAGCTTGGAGCAGAGCCAAGAGTGGGCCGGAAAGGGAGGCACCACCCACCTGCGGCTTCCCATCCATTAATCTGGTGATTACAGCCAAAGTCAGCAGAGGTCCCTGAAGGAGGGAGGGCATATTGCCCGCCCACAGGGTGAGGAGCAGCAGTGCGCGGCTCCTTCTGGGGGAAAAGAGGCCACAGCAAACAGCACAGAGAGTGGAAAGGAAGCCTGGCTCCCCCTCCTGTTCTTTCCACTGTGCCCCAGTTTCCTCTGAGGTTGGAACTCTCCATCTTGGAGGGACACTCTGTAAGACTCAGGGCTTTCATGGGGGGGAAGGGAGGGAGGGCAGCAGGTGCTCTAAGGGATGAAGCTGCAACCTGCCGAGAAGCTCCTTTGGCTCAGGAAGGACACAACACAGAACAGCTACAGCAAGTCCCTGAAACTGAGCAGACTCACTAGGCCCCTCCCTCCATAGTGGTAAAGAGACTCACTCTCAGAGGAGTCCTAGGAGAGGCAGAGACCATCTGAGGTACCAGGAAAGGGCACCCTCCAGTCTGTGCAGCTGCCTGCAGGCTGTGCAGTGTGTACCAGGTTCCCAGCGTGGCGAGTTATCACTCATGCTGGCGTGGGCTTTGGTGATGCAGCTGTCTTGGAGTCTTTTCTGCTCCTGTACGTTACAACCCATGTGCCCTGTAAGTAACCCCAGCAAACCTACCTCATGGTTCACCAAGTCTGATTTTAATGGCATCTGAATTTTGGCCTGTCCTTAATCCCTTATCTGGGGTGTGTGGACATTTGTCCACTGTTCCTGGGAACAGCGTCAAACAGCCTTCTCTTTCTACACTACTGTTCCCCCTCTCTCTCACCCAAGCTGTGGAGGTTTGTTCCTTGCCCTCCCGCGCCATTGAAGCCTAATCTCCAATCTCTACTTCTGAGCCCTGGCCTGGAGCAGCAGTGGGAGGAGCCACCCAGCGGAGGCCAGTGGGGGAGGGGAGCACAAAGGCGCGCAGTGTGTGTGTGTGTGTGTGTGTGTGTGTGTGTGTGTGTGTGTGTGCCCTGTCTTGCTTTCACAGCATTTTCGCCCCCACTTACCCATCCCATGGTCCTCAGTACTGTGCCTTCAGGGAGAAGGGAACCTAAGGCTTGGCGAGACAGAATGGCTGGCAGATTCCACCCATCTAATCAGCACCAGCCTACTAAGATCCAACCCCAGGTGTGAACACCTTCCTGGGGCAGATGTGAGTAGCCTGAAGGAGGCTGAGCAGGGCCGAGAGGCAAAGGTGCACTTCACTGTGTGGTCTTGGTCCAGTCATTTGTCCTCTCTGGACCACGATTTCGCTGGTTTGAGGTGTGGTGGTGATGGTGGTGGGGTGTCCTCCAGTCTGAAGCCCTGTGGTCAGTCCTATCTGCTAAGCAGTGTTCTCAGTGGCAGGTGTCCCCTGCCTTCCAGTTGCTTTGGCACAAATAGTATCAACACTTCACTCTCTTTTCTCTTATAGCATTGGGAAATTGACCTCCTGGGAAGATCTGAAAATTATTCCTTGCTCTCTCTTCCCTCCCAAGGGTCAACTGTTCTTTCCTCTAGTGCTACGGTTCAGCCACACATTTAGATTTTTTTTTTTTTTAAAAGTTGTCAGCCTTCCTCCTGCCTCTGGCTTGAGCTGGTTCTTTTTTGGGGGTTGTTTTTTTGTTTGTTTGTTTTTTGAGACAGGATTTCTCTGTGTAGCCTTGGCTGTCCTGGACTCACTTTGTAGACCAGGCTGGCCTCGAACTCACAACGATCCACCCACTCTGCCTCTCGAGTGCTGGGATTAAAGGCTTGCGCCACCACCATGCCTGGCAGAACTTTTTTAAAGTTATGAATTACCTGGTAGGAAGGCAGGTAAAATTGAGAAACAAAACTGATACTGAGCCTTTTGGGTTTTTTTATTTTATTTGTTTGAGGTTCGTGAGCTGGCGGGGCATGGCTGTCAGGGGTGTGGGGTTCCCAGAGGGCACAGGGGTAGCCAGAACCAAGGGCCGCCACATCCTCCAGCCAGTCACTCAGTCGTTCACGCAGGCACCCCGGGCCGCCCGTGTGCGCTCACTGCTGGATCCTGCGCACGCTCTGCACCTGGAAGGTGTGGGCGTGGGAGCCCCACTCCCTGAAGTGCTTGTAGTCACCCGAGTGGTGATCGCTCTCCAGAACGTACTGAAAACCTCGGTAGCCAGGAAACTGGGAACAAACCCACCTGGAAGATGGAAGTTACAGTTACCTACGCAGAGGTTCAGGAGCCAGAGCTAAGACAGGCAGAGACACAGCAAAAAGCCCGGCCAGCTGGTGCCAGCTTCACGGCCTTGGTACTCCACATGTGTGTGTGGCCTGAGCTTCTGTCTCCCTCACGAGGCCTCTACCGCTGCTGTTCTTCCTGGGCTATGGTGTATGGCCTCTTGAGACTGTTCACCAGTCTCCATCAGGCCCTGGTTATCCCTTTGTAGTTTTGTTGTTTGTTTGTTTGTTTTTTGAGACAGGGTCTCTCTGTGTAGCCTTGGCTGTCCTGAACTCGCTTTGTAGACCAGGCTGGCCTCGAACTCACAGGGATCCACCTGCCTCTGCCTCCCGAGTGCTGGGATTAAAGGCGTGCGCCACCACTGCCTGACCTGATTGTCCCTTTGTAACAATGACAAATTTGAATAATTTTAAGATTACATTATGAGCTGTCTGCCTTCCCGACAGAGTAAGCCCTGGTGTAGGATGCCTGTGGCTCCCTGTTTTTACTAGTCCCTCAGTCTCCCCGGCAGCGCCGTGCACAGACGAACCAGTGAAGGCTCACAAAGAAAGACGGGATGAGGAGATGGACAGGAAGTCTCCCTTGTCTAGCCCCCTCTCACAGTCGTTCCTGCATCATTCACAACGGGGATTCCTGACCAGCGTTCTCCGCCTTCCCTTCTCTGGACCAGGGAAGCGATCAGGAACAGTGTCAGACACATGGAGACGCATCCTGTATCTGGTTCCTTGTTCTCTAAGCAAACTTTCCACCCTCATCCTTGCCTGCAGGAGCCGAGCACCCTGGAGAAGGAGATTTCAGCTCACAGACCAGCTCTCCCTCTCAGTCCCAGTTGAGCAGGGTAGTGTTGGTGCACACTTTTATTTAACCCCAGCACTCAGGAGGTAGAGGCAGGCTGATCTCTGAGAGGCCAGTTCCAGGATAGCCAGGGCTACACAAAAAAAAACTCAGCCTTGAAAAACCAAAAAGAGGGCTGGAGAGTTGGCTTAGGGGTTAAGAGCACTGTCTGCTCCTCCAGAGGTCCTGAGTTCAATTCCCAGCTACCACATGGTGGCTCACAGCCATCTATAATGTGATCTGATGCCCTCTTCTGACCTGCAGGTGTACATACAGGCAGAGCACTATATACATAATAATAAATAAACCTTTTTTTGTTTTGTTTTGTTTTGTTTTTTCAAGACAGGGTTTCTCCGTTTAGCCTTGGCTGTCCTGGACTTACTGTGTAGACCAGGCTGGCCTCAAACCCACAGCCATCCACCTGCCTCTGCCTCCCGAGTGCTGGTGTGCACCACCACACCTGGCAAATAAATCTTTTTAAAAAAGAAAAGAGGAGGAAAAGGAGGAATAGATCCAGATAGAGTGAGGTGAAGAGAACGGCAAATCCAGAAGTTTCTGGATCCAATGGATTATGGGGCCCACAGGTATCCTTTGTCCCTAAACCAGCTTACCCTGAGTGTCCATCCCATAAATCCTGCCCGGTGCCCTCTGTGCCTCCATTCTCTGGCACGCAGAGCACACGTCTCCTCCGTGTGTGTCTCCACCCTTCCCCCATCCCTTTCTCTTGCCCTTTCACTTACGCCCCAGACTGAACGTGGAAGGAGCCCACTTCTGTGCCATCCCAGCCCATGGCCTGCAGAGACGGATAGTCATCGCTCAGTTCGCCCTTCCTGCCCAGAAAGTTCTCCTGCTCGAAGATGGTCAGCCTTGAGTCACGGTGGTTCTACAGACAACAGAGAGCTGGGTTAGACCACCATGTGTCAGAGTAGACACACACAGGAGCCACTGCCCCTCACTCAGCCTTTGCCTCCCAAGTCAGCCTTCTGTCCAGAGAAGACACCCCAGCATCTGTCTTTCCAAAGGAGCAGGGACAGACAAGGATGGCCTCCGTTTCCCCATAGCTGTAACCCAACCATAGCTCTGTCTGTGGGGTGGGAGAACAGTGCCTAGCTCCATCCATGCTCCAACAACAGCCGCAATGCATGATGGGGAGGAGATGGCAAGTTAGGGATAATACACAGGACCTGTCTTCCCAACCAGTCCTGCCTTCCCTGACACCCAGATTTCCCAGGGTCCTTGAACCAAAAAAATAAAAGAGGGCAGCACCTCCGACTCTAACCAGAATCGCTACAGACTGAGGTTTCATGTTGCGGTATAGTCACCGCATGGGTGCCGTCACCTCATTTCAAATGACAGAGACTGAAAGTCAACAGAGGAGAGAGGCCACCCACATCACTCCCTTGATGGTGCATGAGAAGTTGAGCTTTGAGGTCGGATTCCCATGTGTCCACTAGCAGTCACCCAGGGCAGTAGGCGAAAGGACTCACAGCGCAGGCCACAGGCCGGAAGGAGGTGAGCCTCTCAGCGGGGTAGGCCGTGTTACCACTCCAGGCGTCCCAGCCTGGGTACTCACCCCTCTCCAGCACATACTGCTGCCCCTGGAAGCCGGCGTGCTCAAAGCCCACCCACCTGCAGACAGACAGGGCAGACATAGTGAGAGGGAAGAGCTGCGAAGCTGGGAGCTAGGTCAGGGCTCTCATGGGAGTGACTGAGCCTCGAAGGACACTTGACAATACCTTGTGACAGCCTTACAACTTGGGGAGGGTTGCAGCGGGGGTCATTCAGCAAGAGGAGAGCAACACCACTGACAGACCACCCAGGTCACCCTACCTGACAACAGTCATGCCTAGACCTTGCTAATGCCCAGTGTGGGAAACCCTGCCTAAGCCCAACATAGGAAATTCTGCCGAAAGCCAGCATCACCCCTGGCTTCCTGTGCCCTAGGCATGTGCTCTGAGGTCCTCATAGACTTTTGCCACAAAGGTCACACCATGTAGACAGGGCTCAGCCATGGGCCAACCTCAGTTCACTGGTTCCTCATGATCCTGTCAGACACAGAGGTTGGCAGTCTGTCCTGAGTGGTCTTTCCCTCTCCCTCCCCAGGGAGGCTTCTGGGATAGTTTCTCCTGCCTTGTTCACTGCCCATGGTTGAAAGGCCTTCCACATCCCCACCTCGAACAGGAGCGTGGAAGCAGCCCCTCACCGGCCCCTTTTGCTTTGTGTCACCCTCAGGGACAAAGAACTCACAAAGAACCCAAGAGAGCCTGGCGTGGTGGCACACGGCTTTAATCCCAGCATTCGGGGAGGCAGAGGCAGGTGGATCGCTGTGAGTTCAAGGCCAGCCTGGTCTACAAAGTGAGTCCAGGACAGCCAAGGCTACATAGAGAAACCCTGTCTCGAAAAAACAAAACCTGTGCATGCTGTCTGTGTGAGCACTGGGAAGGCACCCAGGCTCTTCTCTCCCTGGTGGCTTGCAGGACACTGTCCCTCCCAAGACAGGCAGCTGTCCTCCTGAGCCCTGTCTCCCAACCTGAATAGAGCAGAAGCTCCAAGCTCAAAGAACGATCTCCATGGCGTGAGATAAATACACACAGAGCACCAGGGTGACCTCGGGAGGCACCCACAGATGAAGCCTTGGCTCTGAGTCACACTATTCTCCTCTTGGTCTTCTTTCTGACTTTCTGGGATCTTCTACCCAACGGGATAAGCATCCGCCGCATACGACTAATTACATTTGACCTTAGGACGAGGTAAAAAATTAAAATGCAGCTCTTCAATCCCAGACTACACAGGTGAAACGTTTCCTCAAGCGTCATGGGCGGCCAGTGACTCTCAGTCAGATTAAGCAGATGTACGAAACTCCCCCATCCTTGAAGGAAGGGCTGCTGCAGGATGCTAGTCTCAAGGTCCAGGTGCGAGCGGTGCTGGCTTTCAGTTTATGACTAAGTGGGACATTCTCAGACCTGATGGGGCCACCTCATCAAATGGGTGGGGACTGTGTGATGGTGTGCCTTACACCTGGGTAACCTGACACTCTGCAGCAGTTGGGAGGGTAGCACAGGTACAATTAAAGCCTAGGAAGATCGTCTCGGGACATGCTTAGGTTCTAGCGGCCCAATCTAGATACCGTCTTCCCCCACCCCCACCCCCACCCCTATCCCCCATCCTTGCCAACACCATCCTGACTCGATACCCTCCAGACTCACGCTCCACTCAGAACTTTAAGTGAGCGCACGGTCTCAAAGCCAAGCTCCAGCACACTGGGACACTCCGCTGTGAATTCATGCCGTCGGCCCTGGAATCCCTCTTCATCCCACACCACCATCTGTGCAGGAGAGAAGAGAGATCTGTGGAGGTCAGGGCTCTGTGAGCAGCGAGGGGCTCACCCGGGACTCAGGGTGGAGCCAAACAGGAAAAGCTGAGGTCACACACTCAAGTGCCTCCAGGGCCGGGTGGGTGAGCAAGGCAGACTGTGGGGTCCTGGATAGCACATGCCCGGAGGATGGACAGCCTCTGTCTACCACCCCCACCCTCAACTGCTGTCAAGTAGGAACACAGGCAGAGCCTCCATTTCTCAAGGCCTTCACGGAAGACCTTTACGTGACTTGAGACAGGAGCTCACAAGGCCCAGGCTGGCCTTGAATTTACGAGATTCCTCCTGTCTCTACTCCTTCAGTGGATTAATCCTCCTCTAGGATTACAGGCATGAGCCATCATACCCAGCTTTTAGTTTCTCTTTCCGAAGCCAAGCATGGTTAAGGAAATACAGCCAGAAGATTGTGTGCAGTGGCTCAGGGGTGAGGACCAGAAGCTCGGGTTGTGTGATTTGGGAGGCAGGTTGCTCCCCAGGCTGAGCCTTTGGCAGGCGCATGGCAGCCGGTAGCCCTCCCCCAGGAGAGGGGGGGTTCAGTGAAGCTGCGGTGGGAGCTTCTTGCATGGCTTCGTCCCTCCCTTCCCAGGACACTCCTACCCTCCAGTGTCCGGCTGACTTGGTGCACTGCAGGGTCATGTTGTCCGGTCCTACAGAGAGGAGAATACCGTCATCTTCCGTCTGATTCCCAGCCGCATCCCTGACCGAGGGCTGACTTGGGCAGTGTCAGACTCCAGATGGGTGCGGGTGTTCCCGAACTGGCGTGACTCCTCTCCTTTCCCATCCCGCCCTCCTGCAAACGGCACCACCTCAGCCATATCTGGCTGTCATCACCCCCAGCCCCAGCTCACAGTGGGGTGCCGTGCCACGGGGGCAGAGTGAGGTGGTTGCATCTAGCACGCACCACACACCAACAAAGTGCTAATCTAATGCGTGGCCCTCGTAGTGGACCATAAGGGGAAAACAACTTGGCATTTAAATAACAGTCACGGGCAGCGGTCCGGACATTTGGAGACTACCTGTACCTGGGATGCGGCGGCATTCGGGGAGAGCCAGTGACATCCCCTGGGCTCCCAGTATCATAGGATGCCACCAGAGAGAGAGAGAGCTCAGCTCCAGTCCTGTCTCCCACTGATTCTTACCAAGAAGGGCCCAGAGCACATGTCAGAACCAGGACCAGGCAAGGTCAGGCTCTTATAGGCAGGAAAGGGGCAGGGGCCCCAAGGGACAAACACAGACTCAGCAAGCCAGTGGTAGAAACAAAAGCCAGTCCTGGCCAAGGCCCAGGGTGGACAGTGTCAGCAGCTCTGGCTTTAGTGGGGAGGGAAGGGTGGCTTGCCCTGGGGTCAGCAAGAGAGAAGATGAGAGATGGGCAGCCTGCTTCCGTTGCCTCTCGAGGACTCCTGACCCGGACCAGCAGATGCTGGGCTTGGAGCCAAACCTCACCTTGATGGCTGGTGACCTCCTGTCTCCCTGCATGGTCGGAAAGACATAAGCCGGACCACGGGGCTCCGCGACTGCCCTCCTCCACCAGCCCACATGGCCCTGCCTCCTCTAGCTGGGGCGGCAGGCTGTGACTTGAGGCCACTCACTCAGTTAAAGGGTGGAGACAATTTGTACAGCGGGTTGGAAGGAGGAGAGGCACTCTAAGGAACACCCCCCACCCCCACCCCCACCCTCACCCCCCCACCCCCCACCCCTGGGCCTCAGGGGCAAGGCTTTGCATAGCAAACACAGAGGTGATGCAGCCCAGCTCTTCTGAGGGGGAGGTGAGAGCAGCGGTCAGAGCCAGACCAAACCTGGCAAGGCCCTGGGAAGCATGTGTGGCTGTGTATGCATGAGCAAGGGGGCAGGAGGGGCTGCAGCTCACAAATGTGCCTCACAATCCCCTGAGCCCTGCCTCTGAGAAGGAGGGGCCTGCCACAGGAGAGGGTAGCACGGCAGGAACCCGCTTATGATAAAACCCAGCCTTGCTGTTGGGTGACCCAGATAAAGAGCGAGTCTCCCGAGGGCCAGGAAAATCGCAACACCCTTTCCTTCCTGCACCAGCAGAAGGGCTGTCACACATGCAGGACTTGGCGAAGGGTGGACCGGATGCAGCCTCCACAGGCAGCAGCCCGGCTCTGCACACTGTGCCTGTGGGCTGGGTTCCTTTGAGCAGGTCCCTAATGCCTCTGAGCCTCTGTTATGGTGTATATTAAATGGAAACAAAAAAACCACAAAGTGGGGGCTGGTGAGATGGCTCACGGGGTACCACCAAGCCCGCGGCCCTGACTTCAGTCCTCAGGACCACAAAGGAGAGGGAGAGAACTGACTCCTACAAGTTGACCTCTGACCTCCCTGTGAGCGGGCTCGCGAGCGCACACACCACACAATTTAAAAAAGAAATATTTTTTTATGTTAATGGGATGCCGTTGCACATGAGTATGTTCCTGGTATACAATGTCTGTGCCTGTCCAGGGAACGCAGAGAGCTGCCTGGGTCTTGGTCACTTTTGTCATCGTTACTAGCTGTAGAAGTGTTTAGTATTATTATGAGTGACCGTTCCCCCAGAAGCAGGAGCTGATGGAGTCCGGAGTGAGGAAGTTAGAAAGAACCATGTCCACAACACGGCATGGTGGTGTACACTTGTAACCTCAGCTATTGGGATATGGAGTCAGGAAGGCCGGCCTCAGCCACATAGAGAGCTTGAGGCCAGCCTGGGCTACATGAGACTCTCAATATACTAAAAAGAGATTAAAAACAAAACAAAACAAAAAAACAAAAAAACCGTGGGTGCTGATTCCGTGTGACAGATGGGAAAGAGGGGTGCAAGGGGACAAAGGAGCCCCCTGCTTTCTTGTCTCTAACAAAGGAGCTCCCCGCTTTCTTGTCTCTAAATAGCTGGTCTGAAAACGGACTGCAGAGCCACAGAGTGCTCAGAGCTGAGACCAGCAGGGGAAGCTGGCCCCCGTCTCCCTGGACCTTTGGCAAGCTGCCCATTGCTAGGAGGCTAAGGGAACAAAATTGCCCCAGTTGCCTGCCCCTGAGGCCCAGGCTTGTGGGTGGCCCCCACCGCAGGCATCTTGGCCTGAGTCCCAGTGGCTGCCCTATCCGAGGTTCCCGGCTTGCCCTTCAAGGCCTTGGCCCAGGATGAAAGGCAGAGAGGAGACTAGCAAGGAGAGGGACTCATGGGTAGAGAGACAAGGCCAGCCCTGCTCCCAGGCCAGGGTGACCCCTCCATAGGGGTCCTGGGCTCCCCAAAGAAGAAAGGCTCTCTCAGAAGATGAATTCACCCTACTGAGGCTGGGGACACAGGATTCAGGTGGCCTGACCTGGCCAGTTTCCAACCCCACTCGGCTTTGAGTTCACACTGTGGACAAGGGTGTTCTCTGTGGTGGGCCTCAGTTTCTTTGGTGGAGATGGTGGGGCCACTTGGGGTCCACTGGTCTACTAGGATCATGCCTACCCTGCTTTCTCCTCTGCCCGGGCTTCCTCCGTCTCTCAGCTTAGCGTCTCCTCTTTCTCCTCTCCTGTCTTCCACTTCTCATCCTTTACCTCTGTCCCTACCTCAGATGTCCCTACCTCTGTCTCCCCGCCTCTTCAGGGGACACTGGCGCCTCCGTTCTGTCCTGGCACTGATAGGGACCTGCGAGGGCCCAGACCCTGCATGAAGTGCTGGCCCCTTTGCCCAGTCAGGTGCAGTGGGATGGGAGGCCACTCAGAAGCTCTGTGTTCCCAGGCAGCACCCCTAGGGTCAGACAGTGGCGGGGCTGACTGAGCAGTTAGGAAGGGCCCAGGCCTTGAATTCTTGAGCCGGAGACCCAGCCCACCCATCTCCCTAGAACAGGGAAGGCTGGCAGGCCTCAGTCAGGGCCCAGGTTGGATGGCCAGCGCCAGCCTGCTTGCTGTGGCCGGTACTGGCTTCTGCATCCATCCTTCCTCATCAGAGAAGTGGGGAGGGGGGTGATGGGAGCCAGGGTAGGGCAGCTGGGCTGCAGAGGCCTGGAGAGTGCAATCACAGAGCCCAGAGGCTGCTGGGAAATGGGCTGTGGCCTGACATCCCGCCTCATGTTTGTTTTCACTCACTCTCTTTAGTCCTATGCAGCACCCCAGGGGAGACATGTCACCTATGCCCATAGACTGAGGCCCCTGGAGGTGGAGACTTCTAAAGCCATACCATGCATGGTGCCTGAGCCAGGATGCTACCAGAGGTCACCTCCTCCCCAGTGCCCCTTCCCTACCCCAGGCGGGCAGCCAGAAGGGCCCTGGGCCTGTCTCCAGCCAGGGGAATGGGGACAGGAGTCAGGGTAGGGCTGGGGCCAGGGCTTCTCTGTGTTCCAGGCCCACAATGGAAAGTGCTAGCCTGTGCAGCAGTGGCGCACAGCCGGCCTCGGCCCCTGCCCAGGTTTGCTGAGCCAGCAGCCTCTTTGTGTTGTACACTATAGGCCCTGGTGTCTGCCAGGCTATAAAATGGGGGGTCGGCCCCGAGGCACCCACAGCACCCGCCTGTCCTCCAACACAGGTAAGAGGAACTGCCACACTGTCAGAGAACCGGG
>OU015754.1:36552455-36565629 GCA_907169655.1 Acomys percivali | reverse complement strand
GGGGCTGCCCGTGCTCTGGGGCTCCGGAGTAGTGAGTCCTTCCTACATTACGGTCCACAGAGAAGGAAATTACTCAGGCCCTTCCCTGAGGGAACCCTTTGGGGGTGGGGATTGTGGGGGGAAAAAAAAGAAAGAAGAGGAGGAAGAGGAAGGAAAGGAGGAGGAGGAGGGAGACTCAGAGGCGGTGGCTGTACCTGGCTGTAAGGGATGTCGCAATGGAAGACACTCAGGGCAGAGGAGGACCAATCCCAGAGGCCTTTCTGGTGAAAGTGGCTTCTGCACCTAGAGCAGGGTCCGGGTCACACATGTAGCCTAGGATATGAGTTAGGAAGTGGAAGTCCACGTTGGGGTCACGCCAGGCTGAGAAATAACGTAGAGAACAAACTAGAAGGTCTGGGCCTAAGAAGGGCTTAGTCCCACCACCTGGTGGCTGAGGCTGAAGGGTCACGAGCTGAAGGCTAGTCCAAGTTACAGAATACACTCCAGGTCAGTCTAGGTGACATAGAGAGACCTTGGATTGAAGACACGGGTCCCCATCCCTTTTCCCGACACTGGGATCAACTGATCTTGAGTTCAGTAGCAGAGAGACCAGAGACCAGGCACATCCACACACACTGAGGCTCATGGCATCCAGGCCCCACCAGCTTTGATTGACACATGCCCTTCAAGGATTGGTTCATTTGCAGGGTCAGGGTCATGGAACCTCATTCTGTCGACGGGGTTTGGGGGGACTTCTCTCTGCAGCTGGTTGTCTTCGAGCAGGAAAACTTCCAGGGCCGTCGGGTGGAATTCTCGGGTGAATGCCTGAACCTGGGGGACCGTGGCTTCGACAGAGTGCGCAGCCTGATCGTCATCTCCGGACCGTGAGTGCTGGAGGGGGAGGGGCGGCCTCCACCACAAACACCCGGTAGTCTGTGCCTTGGCCATTCCCTAGTCTGCCTGCAAACCCTGGAGGCAGGGATATGGTGCTCCCTCGTTGACAGATGACCTAAACAATATTAGGCTACCATGCTGTTGCCAACACGGGGAGAACCACATGTCCCCAGCCATCCTCTCCCCGAAAATACCTATAGTGTAAGAAGCAAGTGTGTGACATGTCACCAGAACGGCACCAAGTTGTCTGAGAGAGGAGAGGACTACCCTCATCCCCTGGCAACAGATATGGGAGCCCGAAGCTCTGAAGGGCTGAGTTAATGGGTGAGGTCACCCGTGCTGAGTGGCCGAGCCCATGGCTGTTTCAGGCTGTTGGATTTCACAGCAGGATACTTCTTCCCAGGGCTAGCCGCCCTGAGCTGAGGCCATGTGACCCCACTACTGTTTCCCTACTCTAAAGCTGTCCAAGGGGTGTGGCCAGCCAGTGTTTAAGTCATCCCAGACCATCTATGACGCAAAGGGAACCACCGGCATGGATTCAAGGTCAGATTTACATCAGACCTACCGCCTTCCTGCATCTTGTTCAATCTCCAAGCCTCGGTTTCCTTGACTCTGAAACAAGAGCAGTCAGAATGATTCTGAGGCAAAGTGTGGTTGGCACTGTAGACATTCAAGTATAGCAGGTGACAGTGGTGACCAGCTACCTTCCCCCACTGCCCTGTGAGTCTCACAGCATGCCAAGGTCTAAGTTCTGGTTCCGGGGCTGCTCAGGCCTCTTGCGCCCACTCCATCCCCCATGCGGTGAGCCTCAAGTCAGCCCCGCCTATCCCCCAAGCCCATCTGGGACAGGAACCACTGGCTGTGGCCATCTTGAGGTTTCAGGATGTTTGGGAAGCTGGTGACTCAAGGCCAGAGTATTTCTCTTCAAAAAGAGGGACAGCTATGCCCACGCTGTGTTTTTGGTGTTCCCTGGGTTGTGTCCCACAGGAACAGACCAAGGTCTGAGAGCCAGGGGCAAGGGCTGTGGCAGGATCAGCAGGCACGTGGGAAGAAAGGACGAAGAAGAGGTGAGCAGACAAAGAGAGGAAGGACAAGGGCTCAGCAGACCCCACGCACCATGGGCCTTGTACCCTGAGACCCAGGAGACCTCACCCGTAACCCGACACCATGGCATGACTTGGCTTGGGCACCACTTCCCAGGCTGAGGCTCCATGTCCACGTTTGACTCCTGCCCTCCTCTTCTTGCTCAAAGGAACCACAGGCAATGAGGAAGGGCAGCGGGACATATACCTCACATTTCTCACTGCTGACTGGGTCCCTCGTGAGCCACCCAAAGAGCACAGAGGAGTGTGGTGGGAGAGGAGCAGGCGGCAAGACCGCATCTGTCTTGCCTTTTCATAAGCAACAGCATCTCCTCCATCTTAGTCGCGGATGAGATTACAGCGTGAACCTCGTGTTGGGTCTGTCTCATGACTTCCCTGATTTCAGACCCTCAAAACTTCCCAGTGATGCAGGAACAGCCACGTCTCCTCTCTCACTGAAGTCTGACAGCCTTCAGAGACTGCTCCAGATCATGTGGTGAATAGCCAGTATTGAGCCGGGGTTAGAACTCAGGTCTGTCGTTTCCCAGAGTCTCTGGTCTTCATACCTGTGTAGCACCACATTCTGAGGTTCCCTTCCTGTCTACCCACTCTGTCTGGCACATGCATCACCAATCCATCTGTGCTTTCATCTGTAGACCAATCCATCGGGTCACTGGCCTTGTATCCATTATTCTCTTTTATTAATCTTTTCATGCCTGTATCTATTTATTTGTTCATTCATCCATCTAATCGGCCATCTACACATCTATCCTCCTGTCGTTACCTACCCATCTATTCATCTATCTACCCATACACCCACCCATTCACCTACATATCCATCCATCCATCTATACAGCCATCCATCTATCAACTCATCCATTCATCCGCCCATCCATCCATTACCCACCCATCCACCTGTCTATCCACCCAGCAGCCATCCATCCACCCACCCACCCAACCATCCACCCACCCATCCATCTATCCATCCATCCATCCATCTATCCATCCACCCACCCATCCATCCATCCACCCAACCATCCATCCATCCATCCACCCACCCACTCATCTATCGATCCACCTACCCACCCATCCATCTATCCATCCATCCATCCACCCACCCACACATCCACCCACCCACCCACCCAACCATCCATCCACCCACCCATCCATCCATCCATCCACCCACCCACCTATCCATCTATCCATCCATCCATCCATCCACCTACCCACTCATCTATCAATCTACCCACCTATCCATCCATCCACCCATCCATCCATCCACTCATCCATCCACCCATCCACCCATCCATCCATCTACCCACCCATCCATCCATCCACCCACGCATCCATCCACCCATCCACCCATCCATTCATCCATCCACCCATCCATCCACCCATTCATCCACCCATCCATCCACCCACCCATCCATCCATCCATCCATCCATCCACCCATCCACACTTTGATCTTCTCCAGTCGGCTAAAACCACCTCAGTTGACTTTTTTGAGGACAAATCCATATCTTCCCTTCTGTCACTTCAGTCTAGTTGATTCATCCCTCAGACAAGGTCAAGAGGCTCCCGGGATGCCTCTGTGAGTCTCAGCTCACGAGGGTGCGTCTCCTCCTCATTGCCGTCTCTCTGGTGAGAAGGTGCCAGCGGCCCTCAGGAAGATTTCTGTTGAGTCTCTCTTGGTTCTTCAGAATTCTAAACATATAGAGTAAGGCTCACCACCTCCGTGATCTTTGCTTTAATCTTCCTGGTCAGACCTTACTGAAAGAGCCCCTGTAGATTTTAAACGTCCAATTAACTCTTTGTGTGAGTTCAAGGCCAGCCTGGTCTACAAAGCAAGTCCAGGACAGTGAAGGCTACACAGAGAAACCTTGTCTCCAAAAAACAACAAAACAACCCCCCCCAAAACAAAAAACAAAAAAAACCCCAAACAAACAAAAAACCAATTTACTGTTTGTGAAAGATGGAGCCCTCTGCATGTGCCATCACACCACTAGAGTTCAGCGAGTGCCCGGGACTCACTATCACACTCATTCGAGCTGTGGAGTTCCGGCTACCAGGTTCGTTCTCAGCAGAGATGAATTAATTCTTCTCTCATATCTGAACTTCTGGGACTAATCACCTTTGCTTCCTTTGATTTTGCTTCCTTGGTTAGAGACAGGGTCTCGCTGTGTAGCCCAGGCTACCACAGACATCATGATCTTGCTGCTGTTCCCCTGTGCTGGCACTGCAGCCTGGCTCCTGGCTTTCATTTTAAATGATTTTTTTTCTTTTTCTTTTTCTTTTTTTTTTTTTTTTTCTTTTTGGTTTTTCAAGACAGGGTTTCTCTGTGTAGCCTTGGCTGTCCTGGACTCACTTTGTAGACCAGATGGGCCTTGAACTCACAGAGATCCGCCTGCCTCTGCCTCTCGAGTGCTGGGATTAAAGGTGTGTGCCACCACCACCGCCCGGCTTAAATGATCCTTTGAGCACCAGCTTGCACCACTCTGCTAGTCAGAAACCTAGCTCTGTTGTAAGTCACCTATCAGAGGCCTTGCTTTGAACCCAAAGCAGTACCTCATACCCGGCCTGCAGCAGGCTGGGACCGGTTCCTGTCCCTCCCACAGCTGGAAAGAAGGTGGCCAGTGGGTGTTAGAGTCACATGGGCAGCAAGCTGGGCTTTTGTCCCAGCTGTTCAATAAGTTCGCTGGCCCCAGGTCCTTACAGTATTTAAAGCCTTGTGAATCTTATATTTGCTAAAAAAAATAATAATAATTTGCTGAAATAACTACACACAGTATCTCAGTTAATCCTTTACCAACTCCAAAAACTGTTAGTGTGGATGACATGATGAAGACTGGGAGAGAGGGAGCTACTTGTCCGAAGTCACACGGGTGTAGAGCAGAATAAAACCCAGACCCATGGGACCCACAAAGAGGTTTTCTTTTTGGTACTTGGGCTGCTGTGCAAGAAAAGGTGGGGAGACAAGATGAGGAGGGCACTCGCTGACACTTTCTCCTTTCTGTCTCTGTCCGGCTCGGTCTTTGTGTTCAGCTGGGTAGCCTTTGAGCAATCCGCCTTCCGTGGGGAGATGTTCGTCCTGGAAAAGGGCGAGTATCCACGCTGGGACACCTGGACCAGCAGTTACCGCAGTGACCGGCTCATGTCCTTCCGGCCCGTCAGGATGGTGAGTGGCTGGGACGCGGGTCAGAGGTCTACGGTGCGGACAGAAGCCTGGTGATCTCTGGTTGTCCAGAAACAGATTCCCTTGCTCTCTGTAATTCTGAAACACGCCGTCTGCGCCCTGCCCCGGCTGTGAGCGGTGATACAGCCGCTTCTCTGCTGTGTGGGTTGCGAGTTGTGCTTCCGGAGACTGAACAGACATCTCAGTGTGTTCCTTGATTCCCCTGCAGAGGGTCAGGCTCCTGGCTGCGCACCATACACCCTGGCGAGCTTGTCATCTGCCTGGGACACTCAACATGCAGAGTGAAGTCTGTGCTATGGTTGGGTGTGGTGGCGTACATCTTTAATCCCAGCACTCGGGAGGCAGAGGCAGGCGGATCGCTATGAGTTCGAGGCCAGCCTGGTCTACAAAGTGAGTCTAGGACAGTCAAGGCTACGCAGGAGAAACCCTGTCTTGAAAAAAGACAAGAGTTCAAATCTAGCATTGGCTACAAGTGAGACCTTGTTGAAAAAAGGAGGAAAAGGAGGAAGGAAGGAAGGAAGGAAGGAAGGAAGGAAGGAAGGAAGGAAGGAAAAAGTCATGAAGTGGTTAGGAAAGGGACTTTGGGGGAAGATGGTTGTAGCATTGTGACAATATGACAACTTGCTGAATAAACCTCCTGATGTTTAGATCAGAATAAAGGAGCGGACTCTAGATTGCGCAGACAGCCCCACATGGTGCTTCGCTTTCCCAGAATTATGAACTGGCGGTTATGAGTCATGAGCCAATTACATCTTACTCACGCGTGCCAGGCTCTGACGGCAGCGACTCTCACCTCTGAGGTGGGAATGTCTGGGAAGAAAGTGCATTCACGGAGGCTCACTCGAGACTGTGAGGCACTCCTGGTGCATCTTTCCTTAACACCACCACACATCCTCTTCCAGGGGCGTTCGCTGGCCAGCACACCAGCCTTTGCCTCTGCCTTCTCTTGTGCTCAGTGTGACCTCTGCCCCACTTCCCTTCTCCAACTACCGTACTCCTGCACCAAGTGTCTCAGTCACAGTGCCGTGGGCGAGGCAGCAGCAGAGCCTCCCGTTCTGTGGGGAGATGCCCTGGGGCTTGAAGGACAGTGTGAGAAGCCCAAGGTACAGGGCGTAAGGGCCACAGTCAGGACTCAAACCCAGATCCATGCTCCGCGGGCCCTTCACAGGCCACGGTCCACTGTAGCTCAAGCCAATTAGAACTTTGTATAAGGAGACATTGGCTGGGGCTCCCCAGTGCCTCAGAGACACTGCTGGGAATTAGGAACTGCGCTTCTCTGAAAGCTGCCATCCCTTGCTGACCCTGTGGTGTAAATCAAGCTTGCCCTCTCGGAACCTCTGTGCTGCTGCAGGGGGCGCCACACATTTCCACGTACAAACTCAAGCCTGTGTGGATGAGGTCGTTTTGTCCTCCATCTTCTGAGATGTAGCAACCATTATGGCCTCTTCCCAGCTGAGGAGGCTCCTCCCTGGACAAGCCCTTAGGGTCCCTCCCCACCTCTTTCTCCCCCCACCCCCACCCTTGCACTGCTTCCATTTCTGACTGGTCTCCCCAGGATCCCCAGGAACACAAGATCTGCCTGTTTGAAGGGGCCAACTTCAAGGGCAACACTATGGAGATCCAAGAGGATGACGTGCCCAGCCTCTGGGTGTACGGCTTCTGTGACCGTGTGGGCAGCGTGACCGTCTCCGGTGGCACGTAAGCATCCCGCAGCAAGTGCAGGGTCAGAAGTGCAGGGTCAGGTCCCTGGGAAAGGGAAGGACCTTGTAACGATACACATGCGCACATGCATGTGCAAACGCTCTTGAGCCCATGTATGCACGCACACATTCACTCACACATATGCACACAAACACATGTACACACGCACAAACACACACACACACACACACACGCTCTCGAGCCCATGTATGCACGCACACATTCACTCACACGCATGCACACAAACACATGCACACACTCACACAGAATCCTCCAGGACTAGGTCCTGGGGTTCTGACAACAGATCCCATGGCTCTGGGGCATGTGACAAGTTCCACCTCAGTCTCAATACTAGCCCACAGAAGGAGAGAGTTGCAACTGCTTAGGAGTAATGAGGCTGTGGCCAGAGGGTAGGTCCAGCAGAGGTCCCTGGGTGGAGAGTACCCTGTCTGCACCTCAGCGTTGCTGGCTGCACAATGTGTGGGTGAGACTCCCTCGTCCACTTTGGGGTCTGAGGTTTGCAAGCAGAGCCCTATATCCTAGTTCCACAAGAGCCTGGGAAGGGTCAGATGCCTCACCTCCTAGGACTGTCGAGATAAATGTCCCTTTCTGCCTTCCTACAGTGGTGGCCTTTTCCCAGCTCCCCTTCCCTTCTCCCTGGAACCCCTGCCCTTCTCATCTGGCCCCTCAGGGTTCGGAGTCTTATCTGAGAGCCTGGCATGTGCTGGTCACGGAAGAGAGGCTAGGACTGAGGCCACGCTCTGCTTAGAGGGGGTTCTTCTGCCCAGTGCTGGAGACACAGGTGTGCTCTGTACTTTGTGGACATGGTCCAGCCTGGGCTCCCGTCCTCTATCAGGGTGGAAGGAAGTGGGTGAGATCCAGCTCTTCCCCCAGAGAAACTGGCTAATGACAAGACAGCGGGTGAGAGAGGGGCCTGGAAGTGTTCAGGCAAGGACTGAACTCAGAGCCAATCACTGACTGTGCTGCACTCACCCGTCAAATAAAGTGAGTCCTCATCAGACATGGAAGGAGCAGGGTCCCCACCATCCCCACCCCGCAGAGGGTAAACTGAGGCCCACACGGCTCAACTTCAGGGCCTGACTCCTGGTTGTCTGGTGCTGGATAGTGTTTACAGTAGCCACAGAGACTCAGTGATATGAAGGACACAATTCCTGATGCCTGGTCCTCATCAGCCAGGACCTCAAGCCTCGTGTACTAACCTCGGTTCTTCTCCGGCAAGCCCAGTGTCACCCTTTCCCGTGGGTGTGGACTGGCTGCCTGCAGTGGGGGGCAGTCACTCCTTTGGGTTCTGCATGACTGTGCCCACTTTTCAGAGGCGGATACTAAGGCCTATCAGAAAAAGGGACATGCCCCATACACAGGGCAGGAAGGGCCAAGCCAGGGCAGGTGTGGCCACTACTGGGTGGTGAAAAAGATCCCAGGGTCGGGGAGGGGACCCTGGTCACCCCTATACCTTCCCTGCTCTCTTCCCAGATGGGTTGGCTACCAGTACCCAGGCTACCGAGGTTACCAGTATCTGCTGGAGCCTGGCGACTTCCGACACTGGAACGAGTGGGGTGCCTTCCAGCCACAGATGCAGGCTGTGCGGCGCCTGCGGGACCGCCAGTGGCATCAAGAAGGCTGCTTCCCTGTGCTGGCCTCCGAACCCCCCAAGTGAACCAAGCTCCACCTGTCCCTCCTGCAGCCCTCCCCTCCTTATTGTCCCATCTTCCCCTGCTAATAAAAGTTCCTACAGCCGAAATATCCTCGGTTCTATGAACGGTGCGCGCCTACCTGTCACCCCCAGTCATGGTAGCAACAAGAACAACCGGTCATAGACACAGCAATCGCTGCAAAGATGATTTTTCCCCCCAAGGTGAGGGAAGCGGATCATATGTCCCAAGCTGGCCTCGAGCTTAGTGTGTAGCCAAGGATGACCTTGGTGTTCTGTACCCCCTGGGTGGCGGAAGATAACCTTAACTTTCTGAGCCGCATTCTTCTGAGAGGTGTGAGCCACGGCTCTGAGTGTATTTGATGCTGGAGATTGAACCCAGGGCTAGGCAAGCATTTTACCAACTAAACTATACCCTCAGCCTATCTGTTTGTTCGCTTGCGTATTTATTAAGGCAAGTTGCAGATGGTGTTGAGATGGCTCAGCATGTAAGAGCGCTCATTGGCTGTACTTCCGGAGGACCCGGGTTCAATGCCCGGCTCCCACATGGCAGCTCACAGGCAGCTATTGCTTCAGTAGTGGGGGATCTGATGATCTCTTCTGGCTTCCATAGGCCCCAGAGATACATATGGTGCACATACATCCATGCAGATAACACACACACACACACACACACACATACACACACACACACAAGTGACAAGGCCTTGCTATGCAGCCCAGGCTAGCCTTGAGCTCAGGACCCTTCCACCCCAGCCTCTTGAGAGCTGACATCACAGGTGTGTGCTGCTGTGCCCAGCTGCAGGAGTCTGCACACACACACATCTCACTGCAGTTACCAGGGTACCTGATTACCGCTGTAATCCTTCCAGTTGAACATGTGACGAATACCAGGCCCAGAGGTGGGATCGGACTTGCCCACCACCGTCACATGGTGAGCCTCTGCACCCAAGTCCAGGCAGTCTGACTTCAGAGTCTGCATGCATGTCAGCTTCTCATCCTCACAGCTGCCCCCCCCCCCGCCATCCCCCCCCACTGTGACCCTCTGCTATGCTTGCCTATGGCCTGGAGGTGCGCATCTGCACATGTCACTTTAAACACACTCATTGATTTGTAAATAAAACTTTATCATAACACCCCAGGAAGCAGAAACTCTTGGCCTCACATGCTGTGGACAGAAAAGTAGTCTCACGAAGAGATAAAATGCAGTTTAAAGAAGGCTGCATGCTAAGTTTCAGCGGCAGCCACCACTTCCCTGACTCCAGCCACTCGCTTGCTCCTGACATGACTCAGTGGGTCATTAGCAGATGTTGGAGAAAAGCACAAACCATCTGAGATTTTTTTTTTTTTAAATGTTCCTGTTTAAACAATGAAGACTGAAAGGAATGTAACTTTTGAGTAATCAATTCAGCCCATGAATCCGCCCAGAACCGTGTTCCAGAAATCTCTACCGGGAGTTATTGACTCCTGGCTTGGCAGTCAGCAGTGACTGACGTTATCGGGACGGAAGCTTGCGGTGAGAAGGGTGTTGCTATGGATATCGTCCAGGAGGAGAGAGGCTCGAGCGATGGAGCCAGAGCCATAAAGCATGAAGCACAGGCGAGGGTGTGTTTTAGGCAGAGCAAACAGCAGAGTCCTGCTGGCCCAGATGGCACCGACCTATAGGTGATTAAAAGAGAACAGGCCTATCTTCCTGTCACCGGCTAGAAACTGCTGGTGGAAGTCTGTGGTGGTCTGAGCCGTGTAAGCAACACCCTGTGCAGCCGCCAAGCCTGCACAGTTGTGCCTGGCAGCTTTGCACCTCCACCAGTACAGGCAGAGGTGCGGAGAGCTTGTGGTAGTCGGAGCAAAGCATCCTGGGAGGGGGGGGCAGTCACTTGGTGGTTGTGTGGGCAGAAGTGGGGACAGGATGGGAGGCTGAGTGGGCAGATGAAAGTGATAAGGAAGGTGGGGTCTCTTAACACCTCACCCTGGGCTTTCCGGCCTCCGAGGCAGAGAAGCCATGTTGCCTAGCCTTCCTTGGGTCTAGCGCTGTGACACCTCCATTCTGCCTCTTCCTCAACGCTGGTTCTCCTCTTCCTACCCCACAAAATGGCCAGCATCTTGGGCGGGAAGACAGGCTTGTGAGCTGGGCTTCTGTTGGGCCCTGGGCTGTGTCTCCTGAACGGTTTCCTTCTGGGCCGCACTCCTCCCTCTGTCAGTCAGTAGCCCCCACTGTCTCTCCAAACCCAAGATTCAGGAGCCTAGGTTCTCTGAATTCCATCCCCAATCTTCCATGACAGATTTTATTTTATTTTATTTTATTTATTTTTTTATTTTTTTGGTTTTTTGAGACAGGGTTTCTCTGTGTAGCCTTGGCTGTCCTAGACCCGCTTTGTAGACCAGGCTGGCCTCGAACTCACAGTGATCCACCTGTCTCTGCCTCCCAAGTGCTGGGATTATAGGCGTGCGCCACCACGCCCGGCCCATGACAGATTTTAAAGGCAAGCTGTGGCAATCCCCACCTGGAGCTGGTGAATTTCTACATCATTGGGTTTCTCTCTTTCCCTCCCTCCCTCCCTCCCTCCCTCCCTCCCTCCCTCCCTCCCTCCCCTTCTCTCACCACCCTGAGCTCCTATGGCGTGTGCATGCAACTTCTTTTTTTGGTTTCTTTTTGATATCACAGTCCAGGCTGGCCTTGATTTATTGTGTAGCCAAGTATAATCTTAAATGTTTGATCCTCCTGCCTCCACCTCCTGAGTGGAGGGATTAAAGGCATGCTGCAGCAGGGCAGAGTCTACCGTCCTGAGCCACGCGAGCTTGCCCTTCATGCTCGCTTACCTCCAAGGTCCTGATAGCCGGGCGCATCATCTCGCACTGCCAGAAAGAGAAAGTTGATTTCCACGGAGTCAACTCAAGGGCTGTCTGCTCACTCGGGGCTTTTATTTCACGCTTGTTGATAGAACGGTTCTGATATTATTTACACGACAGTTGTTTTTACGGGTGTCCATTTGCTGAGTCCCGGAAAAAGGCAAACAGGAGCTGGGGGAGATGCTTGCCTAGCCTGCTGAGATCCCTGGGTTCTACCCCAGCTCAGAAGATACTGGGTGTGGTACCACATGCCTATCATCACAACACTTGGGAGGCGAAGGCAGGAGGATCATATATTCAGGGTTATCGTCTACTATATAGGGAATTGGAGTTAGCCTCAGCTACATGAGGCCCTGGAAAGAGAGGGAGGGGGAGAGGGAGAAGGGAGGAGGAGAGAGGGGAGGGAGGAGTAAGGAAGGAAGGGAGGAGGAGGGGGAGGGGGAGGGAAGGGGCAGAGAGGGAAAGAGGAGGGATTTGTCAGCTTAATTAATCTTTTTTTAAAGATTTATTTATTGTATTTTTTATTGTATATGAGTGCTTTATCTGCAGAAGAGGGCATCAGATAACATTACAGATGGTTATGAGCCACCATGTGGTTGCTGGAAATTGAACTCAGGACCTCTGGAAGAGCAGGTGGTGCCCTTAACCACTGAGCCATCTCTCCAGCTCAGCTTAATTAATCCTAAAGCTCCTTCCTGGCTGCTCTCAGCCCACTGATACCCATATTTTCTCAAAGGTACTGACAGGTGAAAAAAAAAAATTGGGCAAATTAGCATCCTTGAGATTCGATACATACACTTGCCAAACCCAACGCAAAGCCCAGAAGGGAATCACAGTCATTATTATTATTATTATTTTTAATTTACTATGTGTCAGCAAATTTACGAGCTCATAAGACACTCTGTAAGAAAAACAAAGCCTACAGAAGAACTCTAAAGCAAAATAAACACTGTAGAGACAAAGAACACTTACACCGCCAGGGTGAGCCGCGGGCGCCCTGGGCTTGTCGCCCTGGAACGTGAGGCCCCATCCCTGTGGGAAAGTGCCTCAGAACTGCAGCATGAAGAGTCACGATGTGTTTTCGACCCCAACTCAAATCGTGATTTTGGCGTGACTCTGAAGGAAAGCTAGGGCTGGTCACAAGGCCCACCCTTCTGGAAGCTTCTGCAGGAGCCTGGAGTCCTGCACCTCATACCGACCTCACAGCTTCAATTCAGCTGAGCCAGGAACCCTCATCCCCAACACCACACTAGATCCACACCTAGTCAGCATCAGGCACAGAAGGACACGTAGCAACTGAGAGCAGGGGAGAAGATACGGTTCCAAGGGGGCTCTAAAGAGGTGAGCACCAAAGGCTGGTGATGAGGTGCGTGACTAAGCCCAGCTCGTGGGGAGTGGAGGCAGACCGATCATGACTTCAAGACCGACCTATGCTACACAGCAAGACTCTGCCTCAAAACGTGAAAGGGTGTGGAGAGATGGGTTAGGCACTGAAGCGTGAAGACTCGATCCAGTGCCCTGAACCCAGGTGAAAACGCTGGGTGTGATAGGTGTGTTTGTAATCCCAGCACTGGGGAGGCAGACAGGACGCTCCCTGGGGCTTGTGGGCCAGCCAGCCTAGCCTAATTGGTGAGCTGCTGGCCAATGAGAGACTTCGTCTCAAAGGCGATCAATAAGATTCTAGAATATGACACTTCAGGTTGCCCTGGGTGGGATACACACACACACACCTGGCTACACACACATTCACACATACACACACTTGGATACACACACATGACACTCACAGACACACCTGGATA
>OU015754.1:36522954-36552445 GCA_907169655.1 Acomys percivali | reverse complement strand
ACTCACAGACACACCTGGCTACACACACATGACACTCACAGACACACATGGATACATACACATGACACTCACAGAAACACTTGGATACATACATGACACTCACAGACACACCTGGATCCACACACATTCACACACACACCTGGCTACACACACATTCACACACATATACACACCTGAATACATACACATTCACACACATGTGACACTCACAGACACACATACTCACAGACACACCTGGACACACACACACTCACACACACACACACACACACACACACACACACGGAGAAAAGGACAAGAGATAACCACCTACCTTATCTGGGGCCATGTTGCTATGGCAGCCGGTCATCTGAGTCAGAGATCAAACCTGCTTGCTGAAGCCTGCCGTCCAGAAGGGAATGGTAACCCCACACGCTTCCTGACAGAGAAGGAACTCACTGGCAGCTCCCTTCTGCTGACAGAGCCCTGGGAAGGCGAGAGAGACCTGAGCTTGCCTCAGTACTAACAGGCAGCTGCAGCCCTCAAACCACACTTCCCAGCTGAGCCTCTGTTTCCTTGTCTGTGGGATGGGTGTGGTGATAAGGGACCTCAGGGGGCTATCAGAGAGAATGAATAAGCACGCTGAAAAGTTTTAACAACAACAACAACAACAACACAAGCCCTGTTGGTGCTATGGGTGGAAGCTAGGGCTTTGAGAGTGTTTGGCAAGTGTTCCACCCACTCAGCCACCCCCACCCCCACCCCCACCCCGAGTTATTGCCTGAACAGCTGCAGGTACAGCAAGAGCCTGAATAAGGCATAGCCATTGATACAGCACCCCATAGCCCTGGTTTGGGGTCAGTGCTAGGAAGTGTGTGTGTGTGTGTGCGTGTGTGCGCGCACGCGCGCGCTGTGTCATGCTTTGTGAACCTACTAAGGAGGCAGGCTGGCGAGCCCATGAAGGAGGTGTCCATCCCAGAAGGTTCCAGCCCAGAGACAGGCATGGTATAGAGATAAGCTTGTACACCCACCAGTCTCCAAAGCCACATTAGCTTCCCAGTGTGATTCATAAGGGGTATGGTGTGTGTGTGTGTATGTGTGTGTGTGTGTGTGTGTAATCCAGTCACTCCAGGAGGTGGCAGATTTAGACCTGCAAGCGGTTGCTAAATTGTGTGCCCGAGAGAATACCCACTCTAGCCATCCACTCAAGCCCGCCTCACCCACCTGTCTTCCCGGCACCCTCAGAAGCAGAACCCTTCCTTCCTCTGCGTTCTTGAGCCTACTTTGGGGTGCTCATGTACCCCTGGGACAAGTCGAAGCCTTTGCCCTGCTTGTTCTTCTCTGACAGCATCCAGAGGGATCTCAACAGAGAGCTCAGCAGCACAGCCTGTCTGCCTGTCTTCGCAACAGGGCCCCAGGCTCACCTCCTCCCTACTGGATCCCGCACCGGCAGCCCCACACTCTGTCACTAATGGACTTTTCACGACTGGTAGCATGTGCCACCTTGCCTTACATCAGGTCCTGACGTAAGCACTCCACACCCCACACCCCGCCACACACACACACACACACACACACCCTCCCCTCTCCCCAGCAGGCCGGCTTACTGCCCCTCCTCCATTTACAGGCATTCTGCCCTGAAGGTTTGTTGGGGTAATCCCCTTTGCTTATGCAGTCACAAAGGCCTGCACGGAAGCCTCAGCTCAACAGAAGTCCCCTTCAGACCTTTTTCTTTGATCTCTTCCTTCACCCATAAATAGTATAAAATTTCCAGCCGCTGTGCCAGGTTAGTCACACGAAAGTCTCAAATATGCACTCAGTAAATGCTATGTCCTGTGGTTTCATTCTTGGTAACTGGCTTCACCAAGGTGGGGACTTTGTCAGAGCAGCGTCGACCACAGGGCAGGTTCTGTTTTATAGAATGCATGAGTGAGTGACCAACACTATCTGTGTGCCTTGGTTGCTACTAGTATAGAAATGCATTACATTTATTTTTGTATAGGTATGGGGGATACTGTTTCACAGCATCCTGGGAGGTCAAAGGACAACAACTTGTTGGGAGGGGGTGTCTGCTGTCACACGATGTGGGCTTCCCATGGAACTCAGATCCGAAGGCTTGGAGGCAGGCGCTGTTACCCACTGAGCCATCTTGCAAACCCCAGAATTTTGTTTTAAATATTTATCTTTATTACTGTGTGTGCCGTGACACACGTGTCGGGAGGTCAGGGACAACTTAGTGGCGTCTCTACGTGGGTTTCGGGGGATAACAAGCGTCTTTGTCAAACGAGCCAATCTCTCCCAGCCCCAGGAATGTATTTTAAACTGGTAACACACACATGTACATACGGTGAGGGGCGAGCCTACACTTTCTCCCTTCCTCTGCTCACCTAGGGCTGGCTGCTCTCTGGGGCGCTGTCCTGGGTACCTACAGTGTCTACCCATGCTCTGAGGGACTGCCAGCCCGCCTGGCCTGGATAGCTGCTTTAGCTGAACCGCGTGCAAATCAGGAGAGCCCACGGCCTTAGCCAAAGCAGCAGCCCTGGACGGCCGGAGCCCCGCCCCCGGGGAGGAGCGAGGGCAGGGAAACGCCCTCTCAGACCACACCCCTTTGCGTCACGACGCGCGGCTCTCCCCTAGTTAGCGGAGCTACCCTGAAGGGCCGAGGGGGAAAAACTACGGGAGAAGGGGCGGGGCTGAGGCCGTGCGTGTGGGCGGGGCCAATCTAGGTCCCGCCCCGCGGCCCCGCAGCCTCGCGTCTAGCTTGGAATCGATCGGCGCGAGGGCCGCGGGAGGGGGCGTGGTCAAGCGGGGGGGGGAACGACGAGGGCGTGGTCATAAGCGGGCCCGCCCCTTGCGTCACGACACGCGGCCCCGCCCTCGCGGCGCCTCCCTGGCAGCCGGCAGGGAGCCGTAGTCTGCGCGGGCGCCGATCTGGGCACGGTAGGTGGCGGCGGCCTCGGCCAGTGCCGGGTCTGGGCAGCATGGCGCGGTCGGGACTGTGGGCGGCGCGGACAGGCCTGGCCGCTGCGTGGGGGACGCGTGTGGCCTGGAGCCCCACCCGCGCGGCGCCGCGGGGAAGTTAACTTGCGGAGGTCGCGGCCCACGGTGGTTCTTAGAACGCAGACGCCTTTCGCTCTGCCCAGTTTTGCCGGCCCTCTGCTCCGCACGTGGGGAAACTGAGGCCTGGGGCGGTCACGTGCCTGGCCGCTAGGACTCGCGGCCGGGACAGAGCAGAAACTCTCCCGCGGGGCCCCGTGCGCGCGCGTGCGCGCGGATTTGGGAAAGGGGCTTTCTGGTTTGACCCTCACCGCGAGCTCAGAGGTGGCTGCCCCTTTGCCCCCCGCCCCTCCCTGTGTGCACCCCGTTCCTCAGCCCTCCCCCACCCCTTGTTTCTTTCATCCTAGCAGGGCTGCCTGATGGTTAGGCCCAGCTTCTGCATCGGGGCTTATGAGGTGGGAGGCTCCGGTTTAGCATCGGGACATGCCCTTGCTTCAGCCTCAGTTTTCGGGGATGCGGAACTGGGTTTATTGTTATGTGCCCTAAATAAGCTGTTAAGTTATTCGTGAACTCCTGTACCCGCCTCGGCTCCTGCTTATCAACATTTACCACATCTTGTTTTAAAAAACCGTATCTGAGTATTCTGTAACAGCTTCCTGAAGGTCTGACCCGCCACTAATCAATACAACCCGCCCTTCGGGAGTGAGCTTTAGGTGGGACGCTCCCATCACGCGCTGTCCCCATTCCTCTACTTATAGAACATCTTTACATCCTCCAAAGCAGCAGTCATTAACTGTCAACTCCCAAACCTCTCTGTCCAGGCCCCAAGCCACCCTCATCGACACCTGCTGCCTGTCTGAATTGGTCTGTTCTGGAACGTTCTGTGTATGGTTCTTCACGGAATCCCATAGTTTTGACAGCGTTTTGTGACCATTTCTCCGCCAGAGCATTCCGCAGCACTTATCTTTTGTATGTGTCAGTAGTGTTTCCTGGTGTGGATACACCACATCCATATTTCCATTAACTTGTAGGTGGTCTTTGGCTGCAATTAATACTGTGCTGGGACCGTCACAGCTGTTTTTCTTGGCATATGCGTGTTTTCATTTCTGTTTAATAGTTACCCTAGGAGTTGGGGTCCTTGGGCTATAAGGCCCCTTTAAAGCTGAACCTGCTGAGGAGCTGCCAAACCCCCCAAAGTGCCTTACCACCCTGTAGTCCTGCCTGTGACGATTACGGTGATGTTTGTGACCAGGAGGTCTCGTGTCGCCCAAGCTGACCTTGAACTCCAGACTCTTCCTGTTTGAGTCCTGGAGTGCCTGACTTAGAGGCGTGTGCCACCTGCCTGGCCTGAGTATGGTCAGTCTCCTCTGGAGCAGTCAGGGTGCTGCTTGCTTTCATGCATGTGTGTTAAGTCAAGTGACTCATTAATGCACTGAGCGGTGGCCCGCACATCATTGGGGCAGTCCCTGGAACCTGTGAGTGAGGAGCGGCTGTGATCAGGTGTGCGACTGACAGCCTCAGCGCTTGCTGCTATTGGGGCTTGGACCTGCCCACTCCCTCCCTCCCTGTGCTGGTTGAGGTCAGGCTGCAGAAAAGGTCAGTCAGGGCACTTCCCACAGAAAGGGAGCTTGAGGGGTGTTCGTGTGTGTGTGTGTGTGTGTGTGTGTGTGTGTGTGTGTGTGTATGTGTGTGTAGACAGGGCCACGTGTGACTCAGGCTGGCTTCTGCTTCATTGTCCAACTGAAGATGACCTTTTAACTTCTGGTCCTTTGGCCTCCACCTCCTAAATGCTAGTATTACAGGCATGCGCCATGACACGGCTTTTATTCAGTGCTGCGGGTGGAACCCAGGGCTTCAGGCAGGCTGGAGGGCACTCTGTCAGCCGAGTGACATCCCTGTTATAATTATTGTGGGTGGGTGCATGTGGGATGTGCTTTTCATTTGTGGGTTTGGGGAAGGCAGGGGTTGGTGTGGGGTGTCTTTCCATCACACTCCCCATCTTATTTTTTTGAGACAGAGTCTCTCATTAAACCCAGAACTTGCCATTTTGCCTAGACCGGCCGTCCAGGGAGCTCCTGGGACCATCCTGACTCATATAAACCCAACTCTGGGATTGCAGGCACTCTTTAAAAAAACAAAAAACAAAAAAACCAAGGTCCCGCTGTGTAGCCTTGGCTGGCCTGGAACTGACACACCCAGCTTCCTCCTAAACAGCGGGACTCAAACAGTGTACCACCACCACCTCTGTTCCAGCCTCTGTTCCTTAGGATTGCACAGCATGACTTCCATGGCTCTGAGCCAGGCTTCTGGCTCTCACCTGTTGCTGTTGCGAGATTTAAAGCAGCCTTACCCTGCAGGTCCCAGCCCCCAGCGTTAGCCTGGTCTCACCTGGCTATGCCTAGTGACAGAGTGGGGAAAGCGGAGTCCCAGGCACTGGGTGTTGCTCCACCATCTTCCTTGGTGAAGAAAGCAGTTTAGGGAAAGGGGCCTCTCTGGGCCTTGTGTCCCCTCCTCAGAGCTCAGTACAGTGATAGCCTGAGCTGCAGAAGGCCACCAGGGCCTTGTGGGAGTATTTGTAGCTAGAGTGTGGGTTGTATGGATTCTGTAGGTTTGGGCAGCTTTGATTTGTCAGGTGGCCTCACAGAAGCTCCCCTGAGCAGAAGTCTGTGTTTGCCCTCTACCACCTATGCCTTGCTGCTTGTGAGGCGTAGTGTTCCCGGGGCCAGAACTGGTTCAGCTGCAGCGTATCGCAGAGGTCCGGGGTGCCCCTCTCCCCCTTCCCAAGCTTCAGGCCGAGGAGGAATTGTGGGCATGAGTCATTTGAAATAGCTGGATGGAAGGCTGGGCCAAGCCCCAGAAATTGCAGGGGAGGACCGGGGTGGGGTGGGGGGTGGGAGGGGGTGGGGGACATTACTGCTGGGGTGATAGCAGCTGGCGGACTGGCTGCCAAGCGGATGTTTGCATTCGCCAGGCTCTTGACCTAGGCTGGTCTGTGGCAGAAGGCTGGCGAGGTCAGAGCGCTGGCGCAGCCTGCGTTAGTGCCACTGTTCCATTTGGAAGCCAGGTCTGAAGTTGTTGCTGCTCGCTACCGCTGGGCTGAGTGTTCAGAGCAGAGTACAAGTGGCTGCCACACCCCCTTCCTCGGTGGGGAGGAGGTGGGGGGGCGTGGTGACATAAACCAAGCAGGATGGGCTCTTGGGATCTGTCCCTTGCAAGCCTCAGCTTCCCCCCATCAAAGGCAATGATTATAAGCCTGGCTGATACCCACAGGGCCAGCTGAGTGCCAGCCACTGGCCTAGGTACCTGCAGACCCCTAACTCAGTTCTCCCCATGGTGGAGGCACAGAGCCCCGTGGTCCCTGCTGCCAGGTTGGAGTGAGGTGTGAGGTCAAGGCCAGTCCTCCTAATTTACCCTCCTTCCTGCCTCATTTCCCTTTTTAAGGACCGGCACATGAGCCCCTGGCCTCAGAGGTTACGAGTATTAGCCACTCATGCACACCCGTTTGCTGTCTGTCTGTCTCACTTCCTCCTGAATGGCAGGGTGGAGGGACACAGGGCTGTCCCCTTGTTAAGTCCTGGGGGCTTGTAAGCCCCAGCTCCCACCAGATGGCTGTGGTATTGGGCAAGGCGCTCCCCCTCTCTGGGCCTGCTCCTTCTACGAAAGGAGGGGCTTGCTGCCTGCGGTTTCTTTTTTTTGCTTAACTCCCTGGCGATGTGGCTTCTCTAGATTGGCCAGCTGGCTTTGCCGGTTTGGGAATTGAACCTAGGGGCCTCTGTGTGTTGGGCAGGCTTTCTGAACCACAGCAGCATGGAGATGAGGCCGACCTAGAACTCTCTGTGTGGCCCAGGCTGGCTTTGAACTTGGCGATCTTCCCGCTTCGGCCTCCTAGTTAGGGTGACAGGCCTGTGCCACCAGGCTTGGCTGCTCTTCCGGTTTTAACTGAACTGACACTCAAATGTGTGGAGGAGAATTACAGTTCTAAACTGAGCAGCCTGAGGCTCCCTCAGGTGTCCTGGGCTGTCCTGATCTCCGCAGTCCTCACCTGGGCCCATTACTACGCTCAGGATGGCCCCAGGCGTGGTGTAGAAAAGCGTCAGGGCCTTCCTTGTGTTCTGAGACCCCCCCATTGCTTAACACCCTTTAAATTTACTTTATCTTCTTTGATGGTCTTCAAACTCTTCCTCCACCACACGGGCCTCAGGTGTCTCTCTCCATCTCACACCCCTCAACTCACAGAGAACCTCCTCAGTGCGTTCAGGTCTGGCCTAAGCTAGTGGAAACATCTGAGGCCAGCCAAGCCCCTCTGCTGTATCCCAGCAGGCTGTGCTCGGACAGTCACCCCGCCCCCTGCTGTATCCTCAATAGCTATACCTCTTAATTCTCAAACACCGACCTGGCAACGCGTCTGTTTCCAGAGGCCACACAGGCTTGAGTTAGGTTGTTGGCAGAGAGGCAGCTGGCAAACATGGGGCCTGGAGAGAGCGTTCTGTGAAGTTGTGCAAAGTCACCTCTGTGCTCGGCCCAGAAGACACCAAGCACCCCAGCTGTGCCTGGTGTGAGGGCATTCTGCAACTCCCTAGGAAGAGGGCGCGACGGGATCCAGAGGCAGCCCAGGGCCCTTGTTCCCAGGGACCTGGGAGGTTGGGTGCTTAATACCCCCACCCTGTCCTCACCATGCTATTCTCTAAAGAGTGCATTTGAAACAGTGACTGTCCAGACCAACAAGTCAGTGGGTCCTGCCCACCCCTGTTCCCGGGAGTAGAGTTATCCTGGGACATAGCCGCGCTCACGTGCATCCCTGACTGCCACGTCACAGTTGCGTACAGTGGTTCCCTTCTCTTTCCCTCCCCAGTTTTTAGTTACTCAGTGTCAGCTATGGTCTGAGAATATTAAATGGAAATTTCTAGAAATGCGCAGTTCGTAAATTCAAACCACAGGCCGTTCTAAGCAGCACGATGAAAACTTGCCCTGGTGACGGCGGCTTGACTCATGCCTCGCCTGGTGGACCCACAGGGTATATGCTACCTGCCCGCGAGTTACTCCCTGATTAGATTATTGTTATGACATTGGCTGTCAGTATTCCAGAAGGCTTACGTAACCTGCACTTACTCAGTAATTTTCCCAAAGCCCAACCTTTCATCACAGCATTTATTATAATAAACTTTATTGTAATTCTTACTAATCTCCTTCTGGGCCTGTTTTATTAATTGGACCCTATTACAGATGTGGGTCTAGGAGAAGCATGGTTTGTGTGAGGGAGCTGTGCCTACTCAGGTCTCTGCTGGTGCAGGCAGGGCAGTGGCCGTGGGACCATGGGCGCTCCTGCGGCATTCCGTGGGAAGGAAGTTGGCCAGCCCCTGTTCTCTCTGAAGACTAGCAATTGTGCTAATGTCCGTGTGCCTTCTGTGCCGAGCTCTTCACGTTGAGTCTCTGCTGATCAGCTTCCGTCGCGGGTAGTGCCGTAGGCTCCATTTTTATACCTGGCAGTAGCCAGAGCCCCTGGGGAGGAGCCAAGTTGGAGCAGGTTATGTGGTTTGAGGTGGCTTGGTTTGCTAGCCTGGCATGCTGTCACAGAGCCCAGAGCCACTTGACGTTGCTTTCTGTCTGTCTGTCTGAGGCAGGTAGAGACCTTTATCCCCTCTGTCATAGTACCTCACAGATGTGTGTGTGCAGACCACAGTGGGAGTTAGGGGCTCTGACGACCCTCGCGGATGTGGGGTTGAGGTAGGATTGCAACGGGGAAGTGGCAAGGCCACTCCCAGAGCCACTAGGGAGCCAGGTCCGCGGTGGGTGTGGTACAGAGGTGGGGTAGCCAAGGGGGCATTGCAGAGGAGGAGCTGGCAGGGCAGGAGAGGGGCGGGTTTTCCAGAGGGAGACAACCACAGTCGTGAGAACTGGTCGGCATGAGACCTGTGGCCGGGCGTGGTTGCTGGAGCTCAGCGCAGGAACTGCTGTGTTTGTGCGGCGTCAGGCAGCAGTGTGCACGTGAGGTCGGGGGTCAGGACGTGTGCTTTAAAAATTGGAGGCAGTTTGAGTTAAGTCACAGGCAAGCCTCAAGTACTAGGCTGGATTGTGGCCTTTCTTAAAGTATCAGGAAGTGAGAGAAGGAGGAAGGAAATGTTTTTAAAAGACGTGAGTCATTTAATAAGAAAATAACCAAGAGTGGAAGGTTCTGGATGTATCTATCCCGTGTCATGATAGCCCTTCTTAGCAAGGGCCTTGAGGACCACAATGGATCCTGGGGGCTCTGTGCCCTGGGAAGTTCTGATTGTGACAGCTTCTTCTCTCCAGGCCTCTCAGCCCCTTAGATGACTTGTGGCCACCGGATGGAGGAAGCCGCAGGCTGCCTACTGAGAGCCTTCTTTCTTAGAATGACTGTGTTCATCCCTGGCCTGTCCCATACGTGTGTGTATCTCGACATCTCTGCTGTGCTCTTGGTGTCTCTTTATCCATCTGTATCTCTGCACACAAACACACACACACACACACACACACACACACACACACACACACGTGCGCGCGCGCGTGCGGAGGCCACAGAGGGTTGTCGGGTGTCTTCCTGTGTTCTCCATCCTAGTTTTTGAGAAAGCATCTCGCACTCAACCTAGAACCTACCACTTAACTAGACTGGAAAGCCAGCAACCCCCAGGATACATCTGTCTTCGCCCCCAACCCACAACTCTCCGATTGCAGATGTCACACCCCTACCTTGGCTCTTATGTGGGTCTTGGGGATTTGAACTCAGGTCCTCGGGCTTGCACAACGCGTGCTTCATCCACCGAGGCATCTTCATGGCCTTCTCTCCATCTCTACCTGTGCCCGATGCCCACCAGTCTCCTCTCCCTGCTTCTGTTGCCCCCATGGTGCTGCTACTCTGCTCGCTCTGGCTGCTAGATCTGTGTCCCCAGCTCCCACCTGTGCCACCCACCCTGCCTCTCCTGCCTCTCCCCTGTGCCCCTTGACTCTGTCCATCACTTCCACTCAGACACTTTTCTCGGAGCCATGGGGGACGTCGATGTTGATGATTTGGCAGTTCCTGCCCAGGGCTGTGGGAGGAAGAGGAAACCCAAGTTGGCCCCTGGGAGCGTGAGGGAGGGGAAGGCTACTCTGATCTCAGCGTGGTGGATTACTGATCCTCGGGACCCCTGATGCCGGCACACAGTAGGTGCTTTTTTAAAACCTCATGCTATGATGCTAACATGCTGCCTTTTCCTCTGCTCAAGCCCATAGTAGGCCTGCTGCACTTTCCTCCTCTTCCCCCTCCCCCCCCCTTTTTTTTTTTGGTGAGGGCAGGGTTTCTCTGTGTAATGGAGAACTGGCTGCCCTGGAACTTGCTATGTAGATCAGGCTGGCCTTAGCTCACAAAGATCCGCCCGCCAATGCTTCCACACCCAGCATGTATTTGCTGACAAAGAATTTGGAGTTTGGGGGAGAAAAAAGTGTTAAATGCCGGAGCCGAGCCCTTTCTTTCCTGCAGGGGAAACCAAGGCCTGAGACTAAACAACTTGCTTAGTGTTGGAGCGGAGAACCGAGGATGGGAGTGGGGAACGGTAGGGGGCATGGTAAGCTGGTAGGGGTGAGACCTGCAGCCCCCACCCCACTGGGGATACGCCACCCATGCTCCCTCCTGGAACCTCTGGTCTTAATGAGGGTGCTGAGGTGAGCTTGCTGCCTGACTCCAGCACCACCGCTCAGCAGGGAGTCACCTCCTGGATCTTCATTCCTAGACAGCCAGCAGCTGAGAGAGCTGCCTGGGTGTGGGCTCCTGCCGCCCGCAGGGCCACCCCTCCCCTGCAGCCAGTGTCCTGGACGGATGCACAGGATGCAGAGCTGCTTGCTATACATCTGTCCTCAGGAAGCTCCGTGAGGGTGGGTGTGGCGATAATGGGTACCCCAGAGCACGGGACACCCCATCGCCATCCCATTGTCGTCCTCTGTTTTCCTCTCTGGGGTCTGAGTTTCCACCTTGTTGGGGACAAGGAGACGGGCTGTGGAGGACTCAGTGGCTGGGTCTGCCTCCGGCCCACCAGGCTCCTACTACAGCACCCTGGACAGTAGCCTTTGCCCTTTCTGGGTGTTCGGTGGCACCGGAACCTCTTGAGGACACCCACAGGCAGTCGGGTAGAGGGGGCTCTGAGTGGGACTGCTTGATGGCTGTTGTGACGATTGCAGATTGTGGTCCCGTGGCTCCCGAGGATTGCATGTTTCTTCAGCCATTCCACAGACTGGGAGACTGAGGCCTAGTGACGCTAAGGGACCCTGCCTGGTGGCGTTTGACTGTCTAGGATAGGCTAGCACTTTCCCACAGACTCTGCAGAGCCTCAGTCCTTAGGAGAAGGCCCCTCCCCCACTACCGATCTGCCCTGTGCCTCCTGGGACTTAGTAAAGTGTTCTTGTTCTGAACAGTTTGGGAACTTAAAAGGCCCTGTAAGTTGTCTATCTTTTGTTGTCTAGGAACAGAGGAGGAGGGGGAGGAGGAAGAGGAGGGGGAGGAGGGGGAGGAGGGGTCAACAGTCTATCTGAGAGGGAGCTAGAAGGGCAGGAAATGGCCCCAGTAGGTGCCAGTTCAAAGCTGAGTCAATGTCTGTCACGTGTGTGTGTGTGTGTGTGTGTGTGTGTGTGTGTACATGCATTTGTGCTTGTGTGTGTGTGTGTTGTGGCCCAGGTTAGCTTCATACTTGCTATGTAGCCCAGGCTGGCCTTGAACTCCTGAACCTCCTGCCTCAGCCTCCCCATGCTGGCATGGGACTACCATGCCCAGCCTACCCCCCCCCCCGTAATCACATGCCCCAGATCCCCACAAGATTAAAGCCCAGAGCCGCTTGGTGGAACCACAGAAGGGCTGGAGCCCGCCCTGTTAGGGACCATCGCACCCAGCAGATGTGTCACACTCTACCTCTGTTCTTCTCGGGCTTGTCCACCACTTCTTGGCCACAGGCCATGGCAAAGCAGTGGCGCGTCGGGCCGTGGCGATGGTGAAGCCGCCCCTCCCTCCCAGGCAGCAAGGGAGGGGAAGTTAGCTGGAGACATTCTAGGTAAAGTGTGCCACGTAACCCTGGGGCTTCCTGTGGATACACCCCAGAGTGCACTTCCTGTGTGCCGCACAGCTGCACCTAGGGCAGAAAGAGTCATGAGCTGACCATCAGCCCTCGCCCAGCATCTCCACAGAAGACAGGAAGTAGATCTGGCTTAGTCACGGGAAAGCCTGTCTGTCTGAAAGTCACGTGGGGCCTTAGGTAAGGGTTATGGATGCTGAAGTGGGTAAGGTCTGTTATGTGCCTGTCACCACCAGGCTGCGATTAGAGGCATCGACAAAGTATGGTGACAAGGTAAAAGAGAAGGCAATGCATTGGCTCTAGGAAAAGGAAAAAGGAAGTACAGCCCACCTTCAGGCACAGCTGTATCCAGGTGCGCTGCTCTCCCTCTCCACCCCCCCAACCCCTATGTGTGTCTCTCTGTGTCTCTGTCTGTCTGTCTCTCTGTCTCTCATATCTTCACCTAGTCCTTTCTAGTTACAGCTGTCAGCTTAGCTGTCTCAGCCAGAACAAAGGTCCGCAGACGTCCCACCCACAGTGACAATGCTGGCTGTGCCAGTGGCCAGGCCGTGGCTGCTCCTCTGAGTTTGGGGTCAGCAGACGTCCACGCTGAGGAGATGCTGGGGCAGCTGCTGCGAGCAAAGCCTCTGTGCTGTGGTGAAGATGTCGCTCAGCTGTTCTCCCGTTTCACACTTGTGCCCAGGCACTTGATTTGCCCGAGGACACAAGGCAAACACGACAATTTCATCTTTCCTCCTGACTCTCTTTGCCCCCTAGTTCTCAGGTGTGTAAGGACCCGCCAGTCAGTGAAGTGGCCTCCAGCACGTGGACGAGCCTCTGAGGGCGGAGAGGGGGGGGTGGACGGGCAGAAGCCTTGTCCACCGCTCAGCCCTTGAGACTCAGCCAGGAACATGGAGCGTGAGGAAAGGTGCTGGGGTTCGCCTTGGTGTGGGTGAGCGTCTGGGCTCCTTGAAGAAGGTGAAACTTCGGGGGAGATCACTGGGGTGTCGTGTAGACAGCTGGGACTCAGCATAGACACGTCAATAGGAGTGCGGCTCGTGCGACACAAGGGCCACAGTTAACGGCTTCAGGTGCGGCTGGATCCAGGAGCCTGACCTCAGTGCCCCACGTAGCTCCACGCCACCTCCTGGGTTGACTTCTCTCAACCTCTGGTGGCTGCTGCCTATAACGGGACTTTTTGGACCCGTCAGCCGTTTAAATAAATACACGGAAGCTTATTAACATGTAAGAGCTAGCAGAGTTGGTGGCGCACGCCTTTAATCCCAGCACTCGGGAGGCAGAGACAGGCAGATCGCTATGAGTTCAAGGCCAGCCTCGTCGGCAAAGTGAGTCCAGGGCAGCCAAGGCTACACAGAGAGACCCTCTCTCCAAAAACCAAAAACAAACAACAACAACAACAACAACAAAACCCTCAACATTGAAAAGCTTAGGCCTATAACTGGGCAGACTCTTCGCTAGTTCATTAAGTTACCCCCACTGTTCCAGCCCACGCCCCACCACGTAGCTGGTTCTTACCTCTCTGTACCTGTTGACATCCACCTACCTCCATGTCCCACAAGTGAATCTCCCATCTGCCTTCTCCCAGAGTCCCCCTCTCTCCCAGAAGTTCCGCCTTCCCCTTCCTGCTCAGCTATTGGCCATCAGGTCTTTATTAAAGGCAATCAGATTCAATTCTACATTGCCTTAGCCAGGTGAGGAAGGAACAGATGTTTACAAAATATGAGACTGGTGATAGGCCGAAGCTCTCTGTGGTACAGAATTAACTTTTTGGTTTTTCGTAGACCAGGCTGGCCTCGAACTCACTGCGATCAGCCTGCCTCTGCCTCCTGAGTGCTGGGACTAAAGGCGTGCGCCACCACGGCCCGGCCCCCTTAACAATTTAATATACAGAGACACACCTTCACACAGTGCACCCCACAGCTCTAAGAGGCTCACCACACGTCCAGCCCTGTACCCTGGCTTAGCTTCATTTCCAGCCAGTTTCCATTGCCCTGGTCAGGTCATGTGTCCATCCTGAGCCAGCTCTGTGGGCCGGAAATGGAGAACTGTGATTGGACAGGCCTTGGTCATTGACGCCTGGAGCATGCTGAAGGAAGAGAGTGCATGGCACCCTCGGGGCTGGAAGAGGACGTACGTGTGTGTGTGCGCGCGTGCGTGCGCGCGTGCGTGTGCGCGCACGCGTGTGCGTGTGCGTGTGCGTGTGTGTGTGTGTGTGTGTGTGTGTGTATGCGTGCATACTGACTGGAGCTGAGGCGGGAGCTTCAGGGTACATGACACACCCTTGTGGGGATGATGTCTCTAACGGGCCCTGGGAATGGAGGGAAGTGGGGAGCTGAGGAGCGGGGCGGGTTCACAGGCAGTAGGTGCCTGGCTTGGGCTCACAGAGGGGGTGGTGTGCATGGCTTCTGTTTTGCTCCCACATGGCAGCAGGACAGGAACTGAGCTTGGAGCCTAGGCACTTGAGGAGTAAGGAGCTATGGCTTGGCCCTAGTGTAGCGACTCTGGTGTTTTTGGGTTTAGAGGACTGTTTGGGGCAGTGTGTGGGTGAGATTTCTGCTTGGTAACTGTTGCTTGAGGAAGCCTCAGAGGCCCAGACAGGGAAGATGACTTCCGTAAGCCAGCTCTGTGAGGGAAGTAGGCAGCCAGTGCTGGGGAGCCCCAAACTGTCAGGTCTGGGTGAGGGTCTGCATGGGAGTTGGTGAGAGCAGGCTGCAGAGACAGGTGGATGACCAGAAAAGTCCCCAGAGAGGCCGGAGGGATGATGGCTAGGTGGGTGAAGAGGCTCGCTGCTGACCGTGACCTAAGTCTGATCCCTAGGACCTACATCGGGAAAGTTAAGCGCCCACTCTGGCAACTTGTCCTCCCAGCTCTACAAGCACACTGCAGCATGCATGCCCCGCCCTACACAAATAAATACAGGTGCTGCCTAAGGTGAAAAGGGACAGAAAAGGCCACAAGATCAGCCAGGTAGTGATGGCTTGGAGACATGTAGACAGTGGGCCGAGGCCCTGCGGAGTCCGTAAGTGTCTGTGTGCGTGTGTGGGTGGGTGGGTGTGTAAGTAACAGCTAGGGACCAGGCAGCTAGAGGGGCATTGAGCCAACCAGGACCCGTGGGGGCCCTGGGCAGAGGCGAGGGTCGTGGTGGGGGAGCATAGGCTACCTGCTGACGTCCTCCTGACCACTCTCTGTTGTTTCTGAGGAGTGAGTCTCTCTGGCACAAGAGAGCCCAGGGAGCCTTCTGCACTCTCTCCTAATCCCAGAGCTACAGAGTCGGAGCACCACGCCCAGCCTTTTCCGCAAGTGCTGGGATGTGAACTCGGGCCCTCGTCTAGCGTCGTGAGCATCAACACCCCGTGTCCGCCCCTTTCACCGCCTCTCCCTCCTTTTTTTTGGGCGGACTGCTTCTCATCTGGTAAGCTTGCCTGCTCCCAGGAAACCAGCTGAGCAGACAGGGCGGAATCAAAGGCCCGAAAAGGGTCCTGAAGTGGATTGGGACAGGGATGGTGGGCTGATAGGCCAGCACCCCACATTGTGTGGGTGGTGACAGCAGCAGATTCTGGGCTGTGTCGATATATTGGGGGGCAGGGCGGGGGGGCTTGGTGACCTGGTGGATTGGGTAGTAAGAGGACAGCACCACTGGCAGATGTAGGTAGAACGTAGGTGTGGGTGGGTTCCATACCCCAGCCGAGGACACTCCCGTCCCAGACACTGGAGGATGATGTCATCAGGAAAGGCCCTGTGAGCACGGCCCTCCATCCCGGGGGGGGGGGGGGTGGCTGTCAGGATAGGCAGGAGCTCTTCTGCAGCGTGCCCACAGGCCGTTGGCCCACAGCAGGTTTATGGGGTGTGAGTCTGGGGTCAGTGCCAGGTGCTGAGGTTTGGGTGGCATGAGCTTGTGACTTCTGTGTTCCTGGTGCCTGGCACAAAGTATGGATGAAGGCGTGAATGCGCCTCAGTGGTGGCCAGGAAAACGGTGCCAGTGACAGGAGCCCGGCCAGCAATACCACGCTTCAGCCCCTGCGGCTCAGGACCCCTGAGGACTGAGGGCACCTTGCATTTCCGACTTTCTCTTATTGATTTTCCATTCTGTAGAGCCCACTGTCATGGCCTGGTCTAATCATGTGACTGTCTGGCGTCTCCCTCCTGGCCGATTAGTCTGTGTTTATTGATCTGTGTTCGTTTGTCTGTTCACCCTGTTGGTGACAGGCCCCCGGGTTGTTCCCAGGAAAACATGCACGCTGGGGACTGGCGTGGTGCAGTTCTGGTGGGTGTGTCCTTGAGCAGAAGACATTCTGCATGTCAGAGACGCGCCATGTTCAGTGTGTGGGTCTGTAATACTGCAGCGTGCCGACAGGCTCTTGGCCCACGGCTGGTTTATGGGATGGCATGAGCAGATGGCGTCATTCACCTTGGAGCTCTGTCTGTGCCGCGTCCTCGCTGACTCTTGCCGTTGCCGCTGCTGTCTCCAGGCAGAGACATCCCACGGTGCCCTTAGCCCATTTCCCCCATGGAAATACTGAGTCCGGTTCTTGTGCTTAGCTGTTGGTTCCAACCACCTGTCTCTTCACCCCGTTTGCCTGCCTCTCTGCCACCTTCCCTGAGCTCTTTGTGTACACTGGACATGACGCGTCACACGTCTCTTCCTTCCAGCGGGGCGTCATTTGGTCAGGAAGAGGTAGAAATGGGAATTTTGAGCCTCAGAGTCATTGCTGAGCCAGGCAGGCCTAGAGGTGCGAGCCTGTAGTCCCGAGTGGGTCCACCAGAGGACTGCACGCTCATAGAGCAGCCCATGGGACCTTTGAGGCCTCAGGTGGCCCTTTCAGCTGTCAGCGATTACACCATCCATGCATCCTGAAGTCAGCCTCACTCACGGCTGGGGCGTGACAGAGGCACCAGGTTTGTACTTAAACTGGAAAAGCAGAATACCCCGCAGACAGACATGGAGACGTGCACCTGCTGCCCCAGCACTCAGGAGGCTGAGGAAGGAAGGTGTGAGCTCCTGTCCCAGGCCAGCCAGGCCTGCAGTTACCTTGTCTTAAAAAAAAGAAAAAAGAAAAGAAAAAAGAAGGAAAGGAGGGAGAGAGGGAGAGAGAGAGGGAATCACCTCAGTAGTTTCTGTTGGTTGTTAACAGTGGTATTTTGTACATCATGGATTAAATTTATATATATATATATTTTTTTTTTTGTGTGTGTGTGTGTGCACAGGTGTTTATTGAGGGAGGGAGGGGACGTCAGTCCTTCTTGGCCGCGGCCTTCCTCATGGCTGCCAGCACGTTGCTGAGCTCCTCCCGCTTCCTGTTGGCCCGGATGTGCGTGCCCACCCGCTTCTTGATGAACTTGAGCGCGCGCTTGTCCTTGGACACCTTGAGCAGCTCCGTGGCCCGCTGCTCGTAGGGCGCGAAGCCGCACACCTCCCTGATCATGTCCCGCACGAACTTGGTGTGCTTGGTGAGGCACCTGCGGCGCCGGCTGTGCCTCGGCTTGCTGATGTTCTTTGTCACTTTGTGACCCTTGTTGAGGCCCATGGCCATGGGGTAGCGCAGGGCCATGGCTGCTGCTCTCCAATGGCGGACGCCACAGGAAGCTAAATTTATATCTTTAACTGGGAGAACTGGGAGCTCGGTGTATGGCTTACGTGGTATCTCTGCATGGTACTGGTGGGAATTATGGGAAGAAGGTGGAATGGCCTGGGAAGCTGCAGGTAGCTCAGCTGGGTCAGGTCTGATCCCCTCTCGCTGCCTAGCCATGCTCCTCGCTGTCCACCGGCTGTGTGGCGTCACACAGGTGGCTTTCCTAGCCGTGCTCCCCACTGTCCAGCCACTGTGTAGCATCACACAGGTGGCTTTCCTCCCTGGGAAGCTTGGCGTGGCTTCGCTGCACTGTGTGTACTGTTCCGGAGTGTTCACTTCTCCGTGGTGCTGAGTGTTCTGGCGTGGCTTTGAGGAACGCCACACAGAGTGTGTGTAGTGCTCTCTGTCTTCCCTTTTGACCTCTGACCTCCCGTGTCACTTCTGTAGAGGCCACAGTACAGACAGGTGCAGCAGCTTGCCCAGGGTCTCACCGCTACATGGGCAGAACTCTGAAGTGGAATGCTGACTTTGTGGATTAAAGCCCCCACCCCCCATCCCCAGACAGTATCCATCAGACAGTGTACCTCTGAGAGCCTCAGTTTACCTCTCTGCTGAGCTGGGGCATAGCAGTGGTCACTTGATGTTGCTATACAACTGTTTTAAGGACTGTTGAGGTGTCGCCATGCTGGCCCAGAGGACCTAATGTTTGTTGGCTGACCCTGACCACTCATCTTATGGAGGAAGAAACTGAGGCTACGCCATGCTATAAGGCAGAGCTGGCTGGGGGCCCAGGGGTCCCTCCCACCCACTTCCTTCCCTCCCCGACACACTGTCCTGTGTCAGTTATGAAGCCTTCTTGCTCTGTGCCCAGCTGGTTCTCAGTGCTGCATGATTGGACACGAGCAGACACAGGGCTACCTGGTCGCTGGCACCCAGATGCATAGCCCACAGGCTGTCTCCTCCCCCGGGAACGCTCTGTCATTTGCTGGGTCTCCACAAGTTCATGTTCTTAGAAAGTCTGAAAGCCAGAGCAACTGGGCCAGTAGGCGGCCTGGGGTACCTGCTGTGGCTAGACCAGGAAGCTGTAGCTAGCAGAGGCCTTGGAGGTAACTGAGAGCGGGTGGCTTGCCCACATCTCCACATCTGGCAAACCGGGGCACTCGCCAGCTTGGTGAGGATGGCAGAGCCAGGCAGTCCAAGGTGGGTGCCGACAGATCTGGGACTGTGGTGGGAGGGCTGCGGTGCTTACATCATGCAGCAAGGAGCGAGCCAGCTATGGCTTCTGGGTCCCTCTGTGTGGAGCCAGCAGGGCCTGTGGTGCTGATGTGTGGGGCTGTTGAGGCCTAGACCTAGGTCCTCAGAGTGGGACTCACAGGCTCCTGGAGCAATGCGCTGTTGCAGGTGCACACGCTTCAGATACCGCCAGACCCTACACCCTGCACACGCCGCCGGCAGAGGGGTGCAGACCAGGGACGCTATTGTTTTGGTGCTGAGAGCACTCAGGTAGCCTCCAAGGTTTGAAGCATTGAAGATTCTTTTGTTTAGAGCAGAGCTCAGAGAGGGAAAAGAACTCCCCCCAAAGGCTGTCCAGCGCACCCCTGCAGGCTCCCGGGCCTCCTCTGCTTTGCCCTTAAGGCCCTGTGGCCTGCCCCGAGGCCCTGCAGCATGCCTCCAGCCTCCTGTATGTTTGATTGCCTGGTGATCACCAGCCTGGCTGGCACCCAAGGAGCAGGCAGGCTGCAGGGGTGGGGTGTAGCCTGTAGGAGCCCAGCAGTACTGGGGTGGGGAGTGGGGGCGGGCTACAAAGGACAGAGAGTCTGGGAGGGATCTTGGCAGACACGTGCCCTGCGTTGCTTCACCGTGGCTGCCTAGTACCCAAGTCTAGATTTGCCTTCTTGTGTCTGCTGGGTTGGCGTTGCGTGTCCTGCAAAGGGCCTTCCAGAGACTGAAATGCTTGGGGCCTGAAGTGTTGTAAGTTTTGATCACTGATTCTTTCCCCCCACCCCCCCAATTTCACCTGTTGAGCAACCTTAACTCTGAAATTTCAACTGCTCCAAAACTGGAAACCTTGTAGAAGTTTTGTTGGTGCTCAAGTAGGCGCTAGGTTCTGCTGGGTATGGTACCACACACCAGAAAGCTGGGGCCGTGTCTCTAACAAGGCCAGCTTGAGTTACATGGTAAGACCTTGTCTCCAAATAAACAATCAGGAGTTTTCAAAGCTTTGGACTTTTAGATTAGGACTGTTTGGCCCATGGGGATGGCACTAGTGAGGAGGCTCCAGCAGGTGAGCTGCACTGTCTTCCTTTTCGTCCTCCAGTCTGAGGACTGAACTCTACAAGCATGGGGCGGCTGCTCTGCTTTTCAAATGTGCACTGGGGTGGGACTCAGCCACAAACATTCTCTCAGCACGCACGGGCCACAGGTTCAGCCCAGCTCTGCAGAATAGGCAAATGTTGGACGGGGTACCAGCTCAGGCACCGCATTACAGTAGGTGCTGGCCATAGAACTTGGCCTAGCTCAGGTGTAGAAAACAGAATTCAGTGTCCCATTGGAAGTCTCATGGGGAAACTGAGTCCCAGAGCAGAAGATGGCCTGGTGTGTGAGTGGTATGGTGGGGTTTGCACCTGCTCTCTCATTGAGGGAGTTGCTCTGCCCATTCTCAGATGCCCCACAGATTCATGGGTAGCTAAGCTGAGGCCCCTGTCCTCAGGACACCACAGGAGAAGCCCCGTATCCCTGGAGGTGGCGTTCTTCCACCAGGAGAGAAGCTGCCATCAGCAGAGTCTGAGCCCGGCCTGGGTCCTCACAGAGCTGCCTCCAAAGTGCTGGAATTAAAGGTGTAACCGCTTTAACCTGCAGTAGCAGCCCATGAGCATCTTAAACTGGCTTCTACTTAACGCAGTGCCATGCTCTTGAAAACTGTATTTGCATGTGTCTGACAGACATCACGGTGAGCCATGTATGTGCCCATGTGTGGGAGCAGGTCGTCGGTGGTGCCACTCAGTTGCCTTGCCCCAGTGTCCTCAGCAGCCCTATGGTGAGAGCTGCTGGATCCATTTCACATGGGGTGGAAGCTGAGGCCCAGAGAGGCCAAGCGCAACAGAGCAATCCGCCACTGTTGTCCCCTCCCCCTCCCTGCCTGCCACTGTCACTCTGTCCTCTCTTTCCCTTTTCCACTGTCGATGGGCTAATGCAGCTTCCTTCCTCCCGTCCTCCCACACAGGCAGTTCATGCAGAGCCTGTGGTCAGACTCAGAGTGCAGAGGGCTGGCTGGGCCCTCCTGTCTCAGTCTCCAGTGTGCTGGGGTCAGGAGCAAGGGCTTCGCACATCAGGGGTCCTGTGCATTCAGAGCCCAGGGATTTAGATTGAAAAAGAATTCCAGTTTATTTAACAGCTCAGTGTTGGTGACAGGTGTGTCACCAGGACAAACCCTGTGTGTTTTTGTGGCACATTCCCACGACCTTAGACCTGCTCACCTGGCTGGTGCCACCCTGGGAGGGACCTGGTCCCACTTGGCCCTTCTCGCTTGAATGCTCTGTTGCTCCTGTGTGCTTCCCTTAAGCGTCTGTATTTATCTGTCACGTCTATACCACTCTCTGACAGGGATCTGCAGAGTCCTGAGATGAGGGTGTGTGTTTGCGGGGGAGGGGGAGGGTTGAGAGTCTGTGGATAGTCTGTGGATTGGACAGTGTTAATACCAGGTGGACCCTGTAGCCCCACCCCCCACCCCGCCTTGGGGACCAGCCTCTCATCTCCTGTCCCCTCACAGAGTCTGCCTGTGCCATCAAGGAGGCCCATGTGCTGCTGGCTCCTGCTTTGCTGTGGGTGCGTCTGTCCTTACATCGGGTACCACTTGTAGGCTGCCTGGGTGTGGTGACTTCTCCTGGCCAACCCATGTACCCATCTTGCCCCCACCGTCCCGTGCCCCTGGGCTGCTGCTCTGCTGTTAGACTCCACCTGTGGGCAGGATCCTGCCTGTGCCTGCTTGTAAGGCACACAGCCGTGGTCACTGTCACCGCCCGAGCTGTGTGCTGCCCACTTCAAATGTGCTTCTGAAATGCGACAACACACATACGAGTTGCTAGCTCAGAGTCACACCACTAGTGTGAGCCAGTCGTGGAAAACTGCCTAACTTCAGACACAAGACAGCCACTGTCTTAAGACATGATGTCACATTCCCCGCAGCCAGCCCACGGGAAGCACACACTGCATGCAGGGTGTGTGACCTAAGTGGCATTTCAGAGAGAGTGGGCCAGGAGGCAGCACTTGCTAAAACGCAAACCCTGGGTCGTACTGTGTCTTCTGAGTCAACTATATATGTGTGGCTTCATACAGGATGTGCTGTGATAAGGACATAGTTCCACAGAAGGGCCACGCTGACCACGAGGTGCACGGCAGTAGCTTAACCCTCCCCCCCACCTTTTTTTTTTTTTTTAATGCAGAGTTTTATGTAATAATACAAGTGGACTTAAAATTACTATGTAATCCTGGCTGACCTCCAGGTTTTTTTTGTTTTTGTTTTTGTTTGCTTTGTTTTGTTTTTTGTTTTTTCGAGACAGGGTTTCTCTGTGTAGCCTTGGCTGTCCTGGACTCCCTTTGTAGACCAGGCTGGCCTCGAACTCACAGCGATCGCCCACCTCTGCCTCCCGAGTGCGGGGACTAAAGGCGTGCGCCACCATGCCCGGCGCTGACCTCCAGTTTTCGATCTCTTGCCTCAGCCTTGGGAGTGCTGGGGTCACAGGGTCACAGGCTTGACCCACCACACGTGGTACTGCGGACCCAGGAGGAGGCCCGATTCTGCACGCTGTGTGGTTGACTTTGAGTAAGTCAAGGCTAAATGAGCCAGGCCATGTGGTGCACACCAGGTGTCCCCCACTTGGGAAACTGAGGAAGGAGGACTCACTATGCGACGTGGGCCAGCCTGGATTCCAGAGTTAGACCCTGTTTCAACCCTCCTCCACCTGAAGACAGGTGCATACCCAGTGACCGTGACAGCTGGTGACAGTGGTTTTAGTGCAGTGCAGTGTGTAGTACGTGTACCACACTCCTGTGTAAGTGGTGTGACCACCACCATATTTGTGCCTTGTGGGATGCACGTGGATGTTCAATTTCACCTTACAGAGAAGAAATAGGACATGTAAGGGATCACACATAACTACACACTGTGGTGTCAGCCCTCAGCAAGCCAAGGCAGGAGGATTGCTGCACTTTGAGATCAGGTTGGGTTACAGAGAGAAACCTTGTCGTGAGTGCTTGCTTTGTCAGCACGCTCTAAAACTGGATGGAGAGTAACGTAACGGTGACTCTTGAGGAATCTGTGAGGCTGAGGAGGTAGGTGTGTGTGTGTGCGCGCACGCACATGTGACACGTATGCATTGTGTGCGTGTGTTACACGTTCATGTGGTGTGTGCACCTGTATGCATGTGCTTGAGTGTGTGTGTGGTGTGTGCATGTGTGCGTGTCCCACATTGCTTGCGGTCAGACAGATGGTCACGGCCAGGTATACAGGACTCTACCCTGTGCTCAGCCTCTACCCCCCACCCCCCACCCCCGCTCCCTGCTGAGTGGAGACAGGATCTGTGTAGGAGGCCATGCAGTTGTAGGAAGCTGGGCTCCAGCAAGGTCATCCTGGACCTTTCCTGTTTGTACTGTCCTGCACAGGGACCTTGGGGCCTCTCTGAACAGAGGCCTAGAGTGAGGCATTGCTGCAGGCCCAGGCAAAGCTAGGCAGTGAGCTGGGCACTGGGCAGACTGTCCCTAAGGGTGTATGGTGAACAGTGCGAAGGCTTAAGAGCCTCTAGCTGCAGACCCCCCTGGGACCTGCCTGTGCCTTAGTAAAACATGGTAATAGTTCTGTTTATGGGATCTAAGTTAGATCCAAAATGTATGTAAAATTTATAGACCCATCCAGACAAAGTGGTACACACCCATGATCCTTGTTAGGGGGAGTCTGGAGCTCTAGGCCACCTCTCAAGTCCCCGGCTCAAAGACTACAGAATAAACCCAGCAAACTAACCCCCAAGTGCATGTGGGTTTCTCCTTAGACCTTGCTGGGCTACGAGTGGGAGGCAGTGTTCCCTGTGTGTCTGCAGGTTTTATGAAAGATCAAATATTGTGTTCCAAAATTAAGCATTTTTCTTTTTCTCCAAAGCTGGCCACCTGAGTCCTCCTTCTGGCCTAAGTACCGGAAACCCTTTGGCCTCGCCCTCAGGCCCTGAAGTCTTGTTCTGTTTGTATTTAGTCGTGAAAGTGTACGCACCAGGCAGTAACCCCCAGGCCAGCTTGCCACACGGTTCTGTGAGGTATACAATGAGAGCACAGCCACCTATGGTCACATGTGGCACCTACGTTGGCGTCTGTGCTGAGACAGAGTTGTTGGGCTCTCAGAGCACATCTGACCTCCTCTCCTGTGCCAGCCTGCATGCCCTCCTCCCTTTGCCAGCCTGCATGCCCTCCTCCCTTTACCAGCCTGCATGCCCTCCCCCCTGTGCCAGCCTGCATGCCCTCCTCCCCTGTGCTACCCTCATGTTCCTCAAGCTTAACAGCAGCCATGACCTGAAATGCTTTTTCCATCCTCTCACTGCTAGCTTTCTTGGGTGGCTCCCCAATGCAGTGGATCGGTGGTCTCTGATGCCTAGGGTTGCCCTCATAACCATTCATGGGAGAGCAGGGTGGTGCAGGAGTGACATAACTGCCTGGCACCTGGTAGTTTTAGAGCTGTTTCCCTTGAGCAGGAACACAGAGCCAGGCTGGGTTTGTAAAGCACAGGGGCCCCGGCCCCATCCAGGGCCACTTCATAAGTGCCGCCATGCACTGCCAGCTCCCTCTGCCCACAGCTCTTTTCTTGGGAGCCTCTCCATCTGGTGAGTGTAGGGAAATGCCAGTTTAGAAAGTACAGATGGGTTTGACCAGAATGCCACTTCCTTCCCTCCACTGTGGGTGTCTGTACCTTAAGCTGGGGTATCTTTCTGCATCAGTGCTGTGCCTTTTATGTAGCCCAGGCTGGCCTTGTGTAGTTGAGGATGACCTGATCCTCCAGCTTTGTCCTCAGGCTCTCACTGTGAATGGTTCGGGCACACAGTAGGTTCCCAGGAAACACATGTCTTCTCTGAGGCAGGTGGCTCTCTCAGATCCCACCACACTTGCTGCCCTTGTCCCTTCCCATGGCTCTTGGGCAGCCTGGGGATGAGCTGAGAGCTGGTGTGATGCCCATTTTGTGAGTTGCGTGAGACCAGCGTGGGGCAACATTGAAGGACAAAGCTGAGTTTCGAAACCCACTTTTCCATTTCCTTAGCTGTGTGGTCACTTGCAGGGCCACCACCTCTCCCATGAGCTGTGGGCAGCTATCTCTGCACAGCTTCATGACAGCCCTTTCCCACGGTCCAGGAGGCTGCTCACGCTTGCACTGCCGGTTCAAGTTGAGTGTGATAAGACCCAGAGGCATCGTCGTCAGCCCCACTTTGCAGAGGAGCCCAGAGAGGTTGGGCAATGACCAGCCAGTGTCACACAGCAGCGTCTGGATGCAGGCAGTCTGCACCGTTTCTGCATCTGGCACACAAACGGAAAACCTAATAATCACGTGTTCCTCATCTCAGGAAACCAATGTGACCAACAGCGCTAGAAGCATGTTTTAGGAGAAGATGGCCCGCCACCGCCAGCCTCCAGGGCTCAGCAGGGAGCATCTGAATGCTGCTTTTTAAATTTTTTTTTAATTTACATTTTTATTTATTTATTTATTTATTGTATATGAGTACTTTATCTGCAGAAGAGAGCATCAGATCCCATTATAGATGGTTGTGAGCCATCGTGTGGTTGCTGGGAATTCAACTCACGACCTCTGGAAGAGCAGGTGGCGCTCTTAACCACTGACCCATCTCTCTAGCCCCTGAATGCTTTTTAATCTTTTTCTCCTGCTGTCTTTGGGTGCCAGTTGGTCTGCCTTCTCAGTGATTCCGCCCTGGGGCACAGTTGCATTCGCCTGGCATCCTTACAGACCCAGCTGGCTCAGAAGGCTAAGCCTGCCGTGCAAACATGGGGCTCATGGGAGGAGGGGCGAAGCGGGGTATAAGTAGCCTCTGGCTTAGTGTTACTGGTGGTCCTCCTGTAAGAAAAGAGCGCTGTGGACCTCGCCCCTGCCTGTCAGTGTCCCCCGCATCAGCGTGTGGCAGGGCTCAGCAGTGAGCAGAAGTTTCTAGAATAAAGGCTGTGACAGTGCTCTTGTGGCTGCAGTTCTGGGGTTTGTGGTGTACTGACAGTTTTGGGGGCTGCTACTCCTGCAGAGCTCTCTCCCTCCTGTCTCCTCCCTCCCTCCCCTGACAGCATGCACATGCTCCGCTAGCCACTGGCATGAAAGCTCTTAGTGTTTGCACACACCCTCCGTATGCCCTGTCAGTTTCTTCTGTTATTGTGAGTGTGTGACGGGGGAGGACGGATGCCATGGTGTGAGTATGGAGGTCAGAGAACAACTCTGTGGGGCCAGTTCTCTCCTTATTTCTGTGAGTCTTGAGGAACCGAACACAGGTCGGCCTTGTGTAGCAAGCGCTGTTACCTGCTGAGCCTTCTTGCTGGCCACCTACCTCTGTGTGTTGTGGATCACCCCCACTGCAGTGTAAGTGCAGTGGGAATAGTGGCTCCACACCACTGTCTAGGTAAAACAGACAAGAAGTCCACATGTGTCAGCATACACAGGTCAGCACACACATGTTAGCATACACAGGTCAGCACACACAGGTCAGCACACACATGTTAGCATACACAGGTCAGCACACACAGGTCAGCACACACATTAGCACAGACAGGTCAGCACAGAGGCATTTTTCCCTCCAAGCTCAGATGAGTCTGAAAGTGCTGAGTGCACGAGACACCCGCACTCCAGGGCCATAGAGGCTGGTGACCATTCAGTCCTTCTGATCTACGTCAGGGCTCCCCAGGACGCTAGGCCCCACAGACCACAGGGTTTTCTGAGCCTTTGGTCAGTTATGACCAAGGCAAAGCAAAGTACATTTTATATTTTACTCGGTTTGGCTGAATTGAACCTCTTCTCAACCCCGGTAGCAGTGCGCTGGTGGCCTGCGCAGAGGAGGAGGGCCATCAGGTGGCCTATGGCTCTCGGAGTAGTTGGCGCCAGCTGTGGGGTTGGCAGGCCTGGCGCATGCTTGCCATTTCAAGGGCTTCCGGAGGGCAGCCAGGTTGCCTCCAGCTGCCTCTCAAGCTTCCGATGCTCTCCTGGATTGCTTGGGTTCTCCCCAGTGGATAGGCAGCCACCATGCCCCGGAGTCCAGGCTCTGAGCATCTTATGGTGTGGGAGTGAGGTGAGACTCCGCCAGCTGGGCCTCACTGTGTTAGCAGGGCTGGATTTCCAGAGCCCAGGACAGACAGGAACAGACAAACAGAACAAACGATAAAGGTGAGGAGTCAGGGAGCTTGCAGAGATGAGGACTGAGATACAGGTGGCTGCTCCTGGCTCCGTCCCATTGTGACAGAAATGACAGTCACTACTGGTATTCCGGGCCCTTCTGTCTCTCCGGGGTTTCCCAGCAGCCCCTGTTTATAGACAAGGGAAACTGAGACCCCTGCCTTGAAGGTCGGGGGGGGGGGACTCTTCATCTCTGGAGCCACGTTTTGCGCCATCCATGGCCCGACATCTGAGGCAGGACCGAGGAGGGACATAGAATGTCAGGTGTTGGGTGTGTCTATGAAGCCTGCCTTCCCCAACCCCCTCCCAGGCCCTGAGCTGCCCTCCTGGCATGCCCACAGGGACAGAGCCTGCATCTGAGGCCAGGGGATGGGCATTAAGTTGTGAGTCTCACAGACCGAGGTGGGAAACAGGTGCGGTTAGTTCTTGGGTTAGCTGGTTAGAGACGTTCTACTCTCGTGGAGCTTCAAGACGTGTGTGACTCACGCAGGCATGGGGCAGGTGGTGGGTGGCGGAGGCTGGGTACTGCCTGGCTACAGGGAATGCCGTACCTGGGTGCATGGCACCCTTCGCTTCTGCGCAGAGGCAGCCTGGGTAACTACACCCAGCATTCCCTGGGTGGTGACAGGCACGCTGATGTGCTATTGACGTTTCCTGAAGCCCAGCCTGAGAGGAGGACGGAGGTTGGCAGGGACTCCCCACCGCAGCACAGGTCTGCACGGTTGCTCCCCTAGAGGCCATTGGGAATCCCCAAAGCCCCTCTGCCTCAGCCCACTCCTGACACAGCATCTCCATTGCTCCGCAGGGCAGGAAGCCGTGGTGAGCGGGCTGGAGGACTGGTGCATGGAAATGAGGGCATCCATGGGAGGTGAGTCTGGTCCTGACATGGCCCCTTAAGGCCTCCATGTTCCCCACCCCCAGCCTCGGGCGGGCGAGCTTGCTGCACAGCTGGCTAGTTAAGGTGCAGGACCACCAGAGCCTGATGCACACTGGGAGCGCCAGCACACAGGAAACTGCAGGAGGAGTGAGGGTTCTAGGCCAGCCTGGGCAGTAGGCGGCCTGCTACAGCCGCCATCCAGGGTTCCCGTTGTTGGGGGTGGTTACCATTAGGCCTGCTCCCCTTGGCTGCAGGAAAAAGTCTCCTGTCTACAATGCGAGCCAGCAAGGTGCAGAGGTAAGATTTGAACCCAGTTCTTCAGAACTCTTGCCTGCTGCCTTTACTGCCTAAGAGAAGCTGTTTTCTTCTGGACAAGCATAGCCTGGGCCCTGGCTGTGCATCTCTGAGCATTCTAGAATTATAAAAACATGGAATACAGGCGGGATGTTTGCTGGACTTCAGGCTCTGAGACAACGTGAATGACTTGGGGTCAGACTGGGCGTGAGATAATCTTTTCCCGCCCCGTGTTCCCCGTTCCCTCCAGTTACTGTTATGAGCTGCCAACCGCAGGCGCGCACACACGCTCACTGTACAGCCCCACTCCACAACAGCCCAGAGCCAAAGCTTCCCCCACCCCCCGTCCTACCTTTTCAACGCAAAGGACACTGCTTCTAATTCCAGTTACGGCGTGGTTGGTGGCTTCCGAGGGATCCTGGCTCAACTGTCATTGCAAGTGGCAGAGTTCGAGGCGAGCTTTATGAAGGCATCCTTAGATGTCTGAGTGGCTCTGTCCCCTAAACATGCCTTGGGATTGGTTTTGCCCATCCCAGACCCTGAAGTGAAGCAGGGAGCAGCCTGCTTTCGCACCGGCAGAAGTGGATGAGCAGCTTCTTTTCAGAGAGAGGTCCCTGCTGTGATCCGATGCCCAGGTTGCTGGCCCTGGGCAAGGGTGATCTGCCTCGGCAGGTGCTTCTCAGCCCTGAAGCCGTTAAGCTCAGTGGACTGTCCCCAGCTTGTGGTGGAGATGGGAACTTGACTGGTCCAGGGATGGTGGCCACCAGGAGCCCTGACTGGCCACCCTGGCCTCAGCACATTGGCCTCCAGGCTTGCGGCTGCTCCCGTGGATGATGTCCATCTTCCGCTTGCCGTGCTCCCGTGGGTGGACTGGCCCAGCTCTGAGCCTTTGATGATCTTTGCCAAGCCTCAAGGCTGAAATCCAGTGTCCATCTCACTTACCTCCCCAGACCCTCACAGGGCTCTCTTCCTGTGCTTTCACGGTGGCTGTTCCTTCTTCGGGGAACACCTTCCCTCCCGCTACCTGTGAGTTCTCTGCTGTTTAGACATCAGCTTGAGGACCAGCCACAGCTAAGGCCTTTGATGTCCTTCTCAGGGGACCTGTCACCTCCCAGCATGAGTCCACAGTGTTGGGAAAGGAGGAAGTCATAAAACTGGGTAAATCTGGACCCACCCGCGTGATTTCAGCAGGGAAGCAGGCTCAGACACTGGCCAGGCAGAGCCCGTGTGAGGTGATCGGAGTTGGGCTCAGCATGCCCCTGTCTGTGCTGACCTCCAGCATGTGCCCCCTGTCTGTGCTGAC
>OU015754.1:36501534-36515032 GCA_907169655.1 Acomys percivali | reverse complement strand
TCACAGCTCCACCCCACAGAGAACCCTGTGGCCTTCTGTGTCACAGCAGGTGGCTGACTTCTTCCAGTGTCATTTGCAGGTGTGGCTCTTTCAGAAATGATTTTAAGTGCCTATTTTGCTGAGAGATAGGGAAAGGGACTTTGAGCTGAGGACATCCAGTCTCTGTGGCTGCCAGAGCTCTGTCAGCAGCTGTGCTGGTGGTTTCATCCCAAAGAAAGAACCTGGAAGAGACAGCTGCTCCCCTCTGACTCCTGTTTCCCCCACCTCCTGTAAGTCTGTTAGAGTCCTAGACCAGCCCATTTCCAAAGCCCATTCCAATCAGCTCTGCCCTGATTTCACTGTTTAAATGAAATGCCACATCCAGGGCCTGCCCAGCCAACCCGGTGTGGACTGTCCTGGAACAGGTACCGATAACTCTTGTTTCTCCGAAACTCATTGTATTTAACACATAATTTTGGGGGAGGTGGGGCTGTTGAAGTCAGGACTTCATGCACTTCAGCCACCTCAGGCTGGCGCGTGCAGGCACGCGCAGGAGCTGTATTCCTAGCACCACCCCCTTTTACTTTGAGATGGGATCTCATTAAGCTGCCCAGGGTGGCCTTGGACTCATCCCGTATCCATACCCTCAACAGGCTTTCAATCTGTGATCTTCCTGCCTCAACCTTCCCGGGCTGCTGGGAAGACAGGCTGATGCCGCCAGGCCTGGCCTCGTTTGTTCTTTGTAAACCAGGGAGCAGGATTGTTGAGGCCAGGTTAAAATGTAGGGGAGAACCCAAGAGCCAGGTTTTTTGTTTTGTTTTGTTTTTTGTTTGTTTGTTTTGGTTTTTCGAGACAGGGTTTCTCTGTGTAGCCTTGGCTGTCCTGGACTCACTTTGTAGACCAGGCTGGCCTCGAACTCACAGCGATCCGCCTGCCTCTGCCTCCCGAGTGCTGGGATTAAAGGCGTGCGCCACCACGCCCGGCTCACCAAGAGCCAGTTTTAAACTTAGATTCTCCCCAGCCACCTGGCATGTACATACAGGAAACCTGTGCACCCCTAGGAGTGTGCAGAGACCTGTATCATCTCTTGGCCTCTGTGGGCACCTGCGCCTACATGTGCACAGACACACTAAAAATAAAGTAAGTCCCATGAGGCAGCTCACACCTTTAATCCCGTCACTCGGGAGGCAGGGGCAGCTGGATCTCTGTGAGTTCTGGGCCAGCCTGCTCTCTCTCTATGGAGTTCTAGTACAGCCAGCGTTACACAGAGAGACCCTTGTCTCAAAAATGAAAATGAAATAAAAAAAGAAATGCTCTATTTCAGCGTTGTCCCCTGCTGACACACTTCCCCTCTCTCAGTCTCCGCTCTCTGCCCCGGAGGCCAGAGTCCTCGTCCTGCATCTGGAAGGCAGCTGACCTGAGCACATTGCTCTCTGCCACGCTGTGGCCTGAAGAGATGGAGCAGCTGTTTATCTCAGCGAACACAGCCCGGGGCCTCTGCTCCAGGGTGGACATGGAGGAAGAGAGGCTGCTTCAGCTTCAGGAACTTGGGAATTTTCTATTTTTTTTCTCCTTGAGAACTTTTTTTAAAAAAAAAAGAATTGAATTTGCTATCTTCCCTAAATGGACAGGCTCCTTTGCTGGCCTCATTTCCAGGAGCAAGACCTGTGACCCGTGCCTCTCTCCTTCACTTGACTTTGACCTTAAAGAATCTATTTAAGAGTTTAATATATGGGCTTTTCTCCATTCTTCAGTCGTACTCAGTTTCACAGAGAAAAGAAATCAATTATTTGAATAAAGGAAGCAGGCTGCTGTCTGCGCCTTACTTCGTACGGAGTGAATAGATTTCTTCTGTCCTCTCAGGAACGGGTGACAGGTGACACTGGAGAACGCGCCCATTGCTCCTGTGGCCGAGCTCCTCTGATCCCCACAGGAAGAGTTGGCAGGCAGAGTCTAGAAAGACCAAAGTCGGGGGTGGGGGTTGGGGCGGTCTCTTCTGGTAAAATTTATGTGCACTTGGGCAGTCTCGCCACAAGGATGTACGGCCACGCGCGCAGAGCACTCAGCTGAGCTCTTATACTCGGGCCCCCTTTCTTCCCACCCTGGGCCTGCTGAGTTCACTGCACCTCGTGGTCCCTGGATGCTCTGTAACCAGCTGGGCCAAGAAGAGCTTTGTAAGGGCTGAGAAGCGCCCACTCCTCTTGCCTCACTTCTTGGGCTGAAGCTGTGAGGTTCAGGGAGGCCGTGGCTTGCCGTGTCCTGGGGATATGGACTTCAGAGGCAGGCTGCCTTCTGAGTTGCTCTGGTACCTGACATAAGCAAGAGAAGATCTCTGTTGGCCCATAGTTTCCATCACGGCAGGACTCACATGACCGATGCTCAGGTCACAGCACTGAAGCAGAGAAGGGAGTGAGTTCAGCTGGCCGCCTTCCCTTCCTCATGAGGCTGAACCCCCATCCTGTGGCATGGCTGCCCACCTGCAGGCTGCCCACGTGGCTTTTAGCGCTCCATTTCTGGAAAGCCCCTGGCAGACATCCCCGGAGCTCTCCAGTCCCCCAGGTGCCTCTACATCCTGCCAGGCTGGTGATGAAGTTACTTGATGACTCTGGCAGGTGGTGGGTGCCTCTGCAATCTATCCATACAGTGTGACGTCCTGAAACGATGTGATTAATAAGAGCAACCAAGGTGGCACAGCGAGCGATGCTCCTGTGTGGCTGTGCATGACTCTTCAAACTAGTGAGGGTGGCCGGGCCTCGGAGACAGTTCCTTCCTTATTACTCTACCTCCTGTGTTTGTTTATGGGCGTGCCAGGGCACCCGTTACACAGAGCACACACGGAGGTCGGAAGACAGCATGGGGGAGCCATCCTTCCACTTGTAGCTCTAGGGACTGAGCTCAGGTGGGCAGACTCGGCAGTGAGCACTTGTGCCCCTGGCTCCTGAGTTCCTTTCTTTTCAGCTTCTGTCGCCACAGTCAGTTTGCCCAGTGTGCCTCCTTCCACAATGTCCCCTTCCCTGCTGGGACCAGGCAGTCCTGACCTCTGCGCACATTTGCATACACATCCATACAGCCTGCCCCTGTAGCCTCAGGCTGGCCTTTACAGGATCAGCCACGTGTGGCGAATAATACCTGAGAAGGGCTGGGGAGACAGCTCAGCGGTTAAGAGCGCTCAACCGTTCTTCCAGAGGTCCCTGGCTCAATTCCCAGCCCCCACACGGAGTTTGTAATTGTAACTCCAGTTCCAGGGGATCTGGCACCCTCACACACGTAACAAAAACGCAAATAGATCTAAAATAATGCTATCCAGGAAACCTGTGCTGACCACTCAGGCTCCTTCTAGCCAGTCATGGTGCACTGTAGTGAGTTGGGAGCCAAGCTAGACAATGAGACAGTGATTCAAAACATTATTTTAAAAATATTCTAAACATTTAAATTTGTGTATGCGTGTGGGGGCATGTGTGGGATTACAAATACACACCACTGCGTCTAGCTTTACATGCGTCTTGGGGATCCAAACTCATGTCCTTCATACAGGAGAGCCTAACAATGGTTTGCACAGTGTCTCCCTATGCGAGGCATTTTACGCCACAGGGAAGAGATTCAAAACATCCAGGAGGGAGTACAATCACTGAAATGGGGGCTCAGTGGCATACACAGAGAGAGGGAGGGAGGGAGGGGGGAGGGAGGGAGGGAGGGAGGGAGGGTGGGTCTTCCTGGGGCTGCAGTCCTGGGGCTGCAGAGGTGACTGGGGAGATTCAGTGGTTAGTGTCAATGTCAACTCGCCACAAATGAGTCACCTCAGTAGTGAGCTTCCCTTCCCCTGCATGGAAAGGCGCCTTGATTGTAGGTGGCACCCTCTGGTAGCCGTCCTGATAAAGGGAGATTTTGAAAGAAAACTCATCTGCCCTTTGCTCTAGTGGCCTCCCGCTCACCCGCTCACCCTCTCGCGCTCTCACCTCACCCTCTCGCGCTCTCACCGTTGTGCTGATGGACGTTTGAACCAGAGAGTCTGGGCTTCCACTGTGGTTAACCAGCGGCTCTCCAGGAGCCTTCCAGAGTGTCTGAAGCAGATGAGACCGCTGAGGTACCGCTTTCAGGGACTCGGCACCTACTGGGCTGTCAGGGTCTCGGGTGTGAGACAGCGGTTGTTACAATTTTAACTTAAGCTGGCTTAGTAAATTATTTCGTTGTATATGTTCCCCCTGTTGGCTCTGCTACTCTGGAGAACCCTGACTAACACAGCAAGTAAGATGGCCGTTCTGTCAGCGTGAGGAGCTGAGTTGAATCCCCAGCCCTCACAAATCTGGGAAGGCTTGCTTGCCCTCCTCCCTTCCTTTTCTTTCCTTTTTCCTTTTGAGACACTGTTGAGTTTTTTTTTTTTTTTTTCTTCTTCTTCTTTTCTGTGAATGTCCTGGACCTCACTTTATAGACCAGGCTGGCCTCTAGGTCAGAGATCTGCCCACCTCTGCCTCCCGAGTGCTGGGATTAAAGACGTGCGCCACCACGCCCCGGCTTAGGTCCTCGGGCTTTGAGGCAAACACTTAACCCATCAGGCTATTTCCCCAGCACAGCTGTGTGCTTTAACTTTTCCGTTAGATATTCATCTTTTCATACATGTGGCTGTTTTGCCCACACGTATGTCTGCGGACCGCTTGCGTGTCTGGTGCTCGGGGAGGCAGAAGAGGGCATCTGAACTGTAACTGGAGTTGAAGACAGTTGTAAGCCTCTGTGTGGCTGGGTGCGGGGAACCGAGCCCTCGTCCTCTGCAGGAGGAACATGTGCTCTTCAGTGCTGAGCCGTGTCCCTGGCCCCTCCCCACACCATGTCCTTTGTGCATCTCACTGAGCAGTCCAGCTTTCTCTCTAGTGCAGGGTCTCCTGAGAGACTACAGCTGGAATATGCGCAGGAGCCTTTAAAGGGAAACCAGGTTTGCTGAGCTGAGCTGAGCCAAGCTGGGTTTCCGATCCTGCCAAGTTCAGCACACCGCGTCTGTTTTTTTTTGCAGCAGACTTCGAAATAAGAACGAGACATGTGCCGTGATGTAATGTCACTGTCCTAAGAAAAAGTCCATGTGCTAGACTAAATATATCAGCTTTGAAGTTGCCACCTAAGGATCGTTTCTATGGTACCAGCCTATTTTAAAGTTGTAACCGGGCCAGGCTCCCCACATCTCTGGCACACTGCATCCACGGGGAGTGGTCAGGGACAAGGACAGCGAGTGGCAATGGAAGCTCTCTCTGTCACCTCGTCAAGAGGGTGGTGATACTGCAGTCAATATGCCTGCACTCCTTCAGCCCAGGCCTGGCTCTGTTCTTCAACTGGCTGCATCTTCCAGAGCTTTCTTCTCTGGAAGGGATGGGACAGACCGATGAGTGTCAGAGGGCCCCGCCATGCTCCCGAGGAGCCCTGTTGTTTACAAGACCCTTCTGGCATGGCTACGTGTGTCATGTGGGCTCAGGTGTCACCAAGTCCCAAGGCCAGTATTTGAACTGAGAAATCTTGGGCAGGGGAGGTGGAGCACAGTTTCGAGACAGGGTTTCTCTGTGTAGCCTTGGCTATTGTAGACCAGGCTGGCCTGGAACTCTTTTTTTTTCTTTTTTCCTTTTTTTTTTTTGTTTTGTTTTTTTTTGTTGTTGTTTTTTCGAGACAGGGTTTCTCTGTGTAGCCTTGACTGTCCTGGACTCACTTTGTAGTCCAGGCTGGCCTCGAACTCACAGCGATCCGCCTGCCTCTGCCTCCCGAGTGCTGGGATTAAAGGCGCGCGCCACCACGCCTGGCTATGGCCTGGAACTCTTAGATCCACCTGTCCTGAGTGCTGGAGTTGTAGGCGTGTGCCATCACCACCTGTCCTTGAACTGAGAAATATTGAGGAGAAAGGGCACAACCCCAACCATTGAGGTCCATGTAGAGTAAGGTTGTTGGCCTGGGTTCTGGGGCTCATACCCATCCCTAACGCCTGTCACCTCTCAGGAAAAACCCTAGCCTTGGGACTTGGGAGCATCTTGACTTGTGTCTGTGAACCCTTCCCTTCCTCAGAAAGCTATAAAACTGGACCCCATTTCTTCCACGTGGGCTCTGAATCTTCTGTCTAAAGTCCCTGCCCTGCTGTCTCTGGTGCTGGGACCCTGAGCTCTCCTCAGAGCCTTGACTGTGCTACCGCCTGTCTGTCCACGGTGTCACTATCTTGCCCAGTGAGCTCCTCACGTCCCAGCAATGTTTCAGCGTCCCTCTTCCTCCTCCCTGCAGCCCCTTCACCCATGTCTGTTTTATTATATTGTTTGGGTCTAGTTCTTAGGCACTCAGCATATTTTAATAGGGCCAGTGAATGAAGGGAAGGATGTACTTCCCAGCCAGTTCTTTTTTAAAAATATATTTTATTAATTTATTCATATTACATCTCAATTGTTATCCCATCCCTTGTATCCTCCTATTCCTCCCTCCCTCCCTCCCATTTCCCCCTTACTCCCCTCCCCTATGACTGTGACCGAGGGGGACCTGTATATGCTCATAGGGTATCAAGTCTCTTCTTGGTAGTTACCAGCCAGTTCTAAATGTCCTAGTTCGCTTAAGTTGTCAACTTGACACAGTCATTGGAAAAATTTAATGAACTGTCCAGATGAGAGTGGCCCGTGGACAGGTCTATTCGGGATGATCTTGGTAGTTGCTTGATGCAGAAAGTCCCAGCCCACTGTGGGCAGCACCAAGGCTGTATAACAAACCTAGCTCAACAAGAGCCTGTGGGTGAGCCAGGGGACCATGCAGCAGGCAGCATCCCTCCACGGTTCCTGCCTCGAGTTCCTGTCCTGATTTCCTGTAATGATGGACTCATTACAGGAAAAAATAGAATCTGCCTCTAAGTCAGTGGTTCTCAACCTTCCTGATGCTGTGACCCTTTAATACAGTTCCTCAAGCTGTGTCAACCCCCAACCATAACTTTTTCTTCATTGCTGCTTTGTAACTGTTGTTTTGCTATTGTTAGAAATCTTAATGTAAATATTTTTTGGAGACAGAGGTTTGCCAAAGGGCTCCTGACCTCCAGGCTGAGAACCACTGCTGTAAATGAAGCCACACTTTTGTCTCCTCCCTCAAGGGTTAATCCAGTGGGGCGAGTCAAGGGCTCACTTAAAGATGACCTGAAGAAAGGCTCTTCTTGCAGGGGGCGTGGTCGTGCATGCCTTTAATTCCAGCACTCGGGAGGCAGAGGCAGGTGGATCGCTGTGAGTTCGATGCCAGCCTGGACTACAAAGTGAGTTCAGGACAGTCAAGGCTACACAGAGAAGCCCTGTCTAAAAAAAACAAAAACAAAACAAAAAAAAAAGACTCATCTTAAAATAATGTATTCCCCCAGAATTCAGAATTCCTGCCCAGGTTCAGCTGGGTCTTTCTGAGCTCTCATTCAGAAGTGAACTATTCCTTTTCCTTTTCGTTTCTTTTGTCTTTCGTTTCTCTTTCTTATTTGGAGGACAAAGTCTCACTATTTAGCCTTGGATATCCTGGAACTTCCTATCCAGGCCAGGCTGCACAGATCCAGCCACCTCCACCTCCCCAGTGCTGGGGTTAAAGGTGTGTGTCACCACGCCTGGTGTATTTCTTTTCTGTCTTTTCTGTTTGGATTCTGGTCAGAGCCTAAGTGTGAGAAGGCTTCTGAGGTTTTATCAAAGCTGGCTGGCTGCATTGCCTTATGGCCACTAACCCAGAGCCTCTTCCCCCAGCTTGTGTTGAAACCCTGGCAGTACATGCCCAAGTCCCAAAGGCCGGACATTTCTGAGACTTGCCTATCATAAGCTTCCTCTTTGTGAGGATTATGAAGTACCAATCGCCTCAGATTGAGGCTGAGCCCCTATCAATGTGGTGAGACCCAGATACCACATGGCGTCAGAACAGAAATGAAGCAAACTTGTAGCTTGGGTGTGCTTGCCTGCCTGGTTCAGGTCACTGCCTTACTGGGGTACTTTCACAACACAATTATGCTTTTAATTTCCCTGTATGGGATTCCTTGCCCTTTCTCTGACGGGCCCCCTCCCTGCCATGTGACTGACTTCCATGTTAGTTTATCTTATGACATGGCTTTCCCTTCCCCCACCCTCCTAGAGTTCCAGCTTGCCCTGAAGGTTTTTTTTTTTTGTTTTTTGTTTTTTGTTTTTTGTTTTTGGAGATATGGTTTCTTTGTATGGCTTTGGCTGTCCTGGACTCACTTTGTAGACCAGGCTGACCTCGAACTCACAGTGATCTGCCTGTCTCTGCTTCCTGAGTGCTGGGATTAAAGGCTTGTGCCACCACACCCGGCTGCCTTGGAGTTTTAAATGTTCATGCTGGGTGTCCATACTTAGCCCTCAATGCCCACCTCCCTGGCATGTAGCTGACCTCCATACTGGCTGCTTCAAATGTCGTCACTTCTTTCCCCTTCTCGATTCTCTGGGCAGCTGTGAGAGCAATAGCTTGCTTCCCTTTTGAAGAACTGGATGCTAGCTTTCACTTGCATCTGATCTTACTTAACCCGCAGGAAGAGACCCTGATTTCACCAGTGTCCCCGCGGTGGCCCTCATGGACTCCCCAGGAGCTTCACTGACATGTCTTTCCTGCGTATTTTAGTTAGTTTTTATTGCTGGATTGCAAAGACCATGACCAAGAGCAATGTGAGAAGGGAAGGATTTAGTTACAGATTATAGTCCACAGAGGGAAAACAAGGCAGAAGCCATGGATTAATGCGGCTTACTGGCTTGCTTCACATGCTTGTAGCACCCAGGACCACCTGAGCAGGGTGGTCTGGGACCTCCCACATCAATCATTGATCAAGCAAGTGACCCCACAGACTTGCCTCAGGCACCTGATGGAAGCTTTGAGGATCCTTTCCTCAGGTAACTCTAGTGTGTGTTAAGTTGACAGAGAAAAACAAAAATAAAACCAACCAGCCAAACAAACACAACAACCCAATAAACCATCCAGGACACAGGTTTTTCGTGTCCTAGCGAAAGCGCCTGTTCCTGAACCCAAGATGTCATCAGACTATGACCTGGGAAAGTGTGAGATGAAATGGGCTCCTGCTTGTCGGCCAGTGGTGGCGCCAGCCTACAATCCCAGCATTCGGGAGGCAGATGGTAGAGTGTAAGGCCAGCCTGGTCTACAGAGTGAGTTCCAGGACTGTCAGAGTTACACAGAAAAGTCCTTTCTTGAAGAAGAAAAAAGAAGGGGGTTGGGGGGGGAGAAGGAGGGGGAGGAGAAAGAGGACGTCCCTTTATCACAGTAACAGAGAAGGAAGATGAGCAGAGAGGAAAATAATAGCAGTGCTTCCTGGAGAGGATGACTGGGCACTCCTTCCGCCCATTCATTTCTTAACCGCTCCAGGCCCTTGCTGACTTCTAAAAAAGCTGAAAACCTGCTGTCTTAAGAGTCATTTTTAAGAAGAAAAAAAAAAACAGGAACAGAGATTGAAAAAGGAAAACGCACATTTTTTTTTTTTTTTTTTTTACAGTTGGGCCAAAAGTGTCTAAAGATAAGTTCTTCGGTTCCTTTGCCTTTCCTGTTTACAGTTTCACAGAAAAGATAAACGGCAGGAAGCAAGCATGCCGATTACTCAGCAGATGCCCATAAGGCCTCAGTTTCGGTCGGGACCGGAAACCGCGCGAGGCTGGCTCACCAGCCTTTCCGGTCCGCCGACCCACACCCTCTAGCGTTAAGTCGCAGCCAGGGCAACACCGTGACATTTCCGTCGATGGATGACGTATTTCCGGCGCGCCGGCAGGACACATCCGGGTTTCTGCTGGCGGGCTCCTCGCCGGCTCTGGGACGCCCGACGAAGGGTGTGCGGGTCGCGGTGCTGAGCCAGGTGAGCTGGCGGGGTCGGGGTGGCGTCCGCGGAGCCCGGGCTGAACCTCCGCGGCGGCGGCGGCGGCCCCATGGCCTCCCTGCGCCCGGGTCTCTATCCCGGCTTGTGCGGAACCGGCCCCAGATGAGGCGATGGGACGTGCGAGCGCCCCGGTGCTGACCCTGAAGACCCAGCCCCGGGCGCGCGCGCGTTCCCCTGACCGCTGTGGGCTTTTTACCGTGTCCCTTGCTGGGGAGGGGACGACATCGTGATGCCGTGGGCCCAGAGAACTTGGCACTAACTTGCACTCGTAGCTGAGGTTAGAACCTGTTGAGGTGAGCCGGTGCCCAGTGAGGAGGAGTAGGGTGACGTTTGTAACACCCTGACAGAGAGTCCAGGTCTCGCCATACGGAAGACCTGTCAGTCACTGCTGCACCTGAACGCGATGGCGTTGCGTCGTGAGGACGTTGCTGTGCGGTGCGCCCTGTTGGGGTGGGAAGCGCGGTTTTGTATGTGATATCCGCGCACAGAGGTGCTGGTAGAGGTGGGTTTGTACGCAGGCAGTTGTTAAGTGTTCCTGATTTTCACAATCATTTCGAAGCATTCACTGCTCAGTCCTGACTGGTAATAACGGTGAACCAGACCCTAACAATGGGACTGAAGTAGAAGATGCTTGCTTGCTTTCCCTCCCTCCCCGTCCCCTTTCTTTCTTTTTGTTTATTTTTGTTTGTTTGTTTGTTTCAAAATAACAAAACAAAAACAGTATTTATTTGTGTTACAGCCAACCCTGGTTGTCCAGGAACTTGCATTGTAGACCAGGCTGGCCTCGAACTCACAGCGATCAACCTGCCTCTGCCTCCTGAGTGCTGGGATTAAAGGTGTGCGTCACCACGCCCAGTGAGGGCGATGTTTCTTGAGCACCTACTGGGAACTCAGCTTTTGTTGTTTTATTTTGAGACCAAATTTGACTGTGTAGCCCTGCCCAGCCTGGAACTCACTATGTAGACCAGGCAGGCTGGCTTTGAATTTACAGAGAGGGCCCTGCCTCTAGAGTGCTGAGAGGCTTTTGGTTTTTCTAAAGTGTCATCTTAATCAGCCCTTGCCAGCTACTTCTGAAACTGGCTGTAGTCACTGATGCAGTTTGTGAGAGAAAGCTGACTAGGTTCCTGGGTAGAACAGTTTGCTTACTCCACACCCTCCAGGTGTGACCACAGTGACGTTCATAAGGACTGCGGCCCTCCAGTACCTCAGAACAGAAGCCTTTGGTCTCGTGACACCATGTCCCTGGGACTGCAGAGTGGCTAGATCTAACTCTTTGCTGGAGAACCAAAGCGACCCAGGTGCCCAGGAGATTCTGAGGTAATAACAGGAGTCATTATTCCTTCCTGTGGTGGGCGTGTGCTTGATGTCTGACTCTGACCAGGCCAAGCAGCGTGGCTGTTAGGCCGTGTGGCCCTGTTTCCCTCGCTGCAGTGCGGGTCCCTTTGCCCTGTGTTTAATGGCTGCTTTGTTGAGCAGTAGCATGAGGCTCCTGAGGAAACAGGAACGGAGACCCTGGAGGACCTTCTGCCGGCCCCGGGTTCTCACGGGGCTGTTCTTGTCCCACTTCCTCTAGTTGCCGGCCATGTCTCTGTCCCACCTGTACCGGGATGGGGAAGGCCACCTGGATGATGATGATGATGAGCATGAGAACTTCGAGGTCACCGACTGGGATCTCCAGAATGAGTTCAACCCCAACCGGCAGCGTCACTGGCAGAGCAAGGAGGAGGCCACCTATGGGGTGTGGGCTGAACGGGACTCGGATGAGGAGAGGCCCAGCTTTGGAGGCAAACGGTACTGTCTGCGCAGCTGCATGCCCTGGCTTAGAGGATCAGGGAGACACCCCAGAAGAATGTCCTGGCCTCACTGAGTCCCATCGCTACAGCATGTTGCTATGTGTTGTTGAGCTGGGGCGTCAAGTTCCTCCTCAGCAATTACTGTGTGATGGGAGCACAGCTTCTAACAGATAGAGGCGTGGTAGCTTGGGAACCGGGCCCTGGTCAAGGAGCACTCTCACACGTGCCCAGAGGGCAGGGGGTCTGGAGAAGACTGATGGCTGAAACGAAGGTAGGACAGGAAGTAGGTCCACAGGGGAAGTGTGGTAGTACAGGCTGGGCTGCATACCGTCTCTCAAGAAAAGAAAAGTGTGCCCTCATGCTTGACTGCACTCAGCTCTCTATACTGTGTACTTGGGATTTTTAACTATCTGATTGTTTCTATTTGATGTTTACACTTGAAGTAGTTTGCGGTGTGTGGCTTTGCTGGGAATTGAACCCAGGGCCACAGGTGTGCTAGATGAGTGCTCTATCCTCAAAAGCAAGCACTAAGCTAAAGGCTTCTCAGTTGTAAAAGGGGACCCAGTGGGCGGGCCCAGAGGCTTGCCTTGTAAGCTGGCTCCTGAATTCAATCCCAGATCCTACATAGAAGGTGAAAGGGAAGAACCGCTCCATTGTTAGCCTCTGACACTTCTAAAGTGCGAAGGAAGAAAGAGTATTACATTACTGGTTTTTTTGGTTTTTGGAGGAAGAGGGAGTTTGAGACAGGGGTTCTCTGTGTGGGCCAGACTGTCCTGGACTCACTCTGCAGCCCAGGCTGGCCTCGAACTCACAGAGATCTGCCTGCCTCTGCCTCCCTGAGTGCTGGGCACACAGGCGTGTGACATTGCAACTGGCTATTAGAACAAATTTTGAATTTATAATCAACTCTGTTGACAGTGACAAATCCTCAACTACAGATCTGAGTTGAACAGATCCCATAAATGTTAACTGTGGGCTGGAAGACGACTGAGCAGCAGTTAAGGTTGAGTACTGCTCTTGCAACCCGGAGCTCCCTTCTAGCACCCGTGTCAGACAGCTGACCTGTGCTGGTGGTTCCCTGGGCACCCACGTTGCCATGTGCGTAACTACAAAGGGCTGAAGTGTTTTTAGGAATGGTAAACGTAAGGTTACTGAGGCCAGGCTTGAGCTCCTGTTGGCACTTGACGTAAACAAACATATTACGGCTTTAAAGTGGATCCCGTGAGGCCCCTCTCTCTACGAAGTTGTCTTGTGAGCAGCTTCTCGGACAGGTTCTGCAGAAGCATTCTCTCCAGCCCTGGGCCTTTGTCTCTGCAGGGCCCGAGACTACTGTGCGCCCGTCAGCTTCATAAGTGCGGGGCTCAAGAAAGGGGCGGCCGAGGAGGCCGACTCCGAGGACTCTGACGATGACGAGAAGCCTGCCAAGCAGGAGGACTTTCCGAAGGACATAGGACCAAAGAAGCTAAAAACGGTAGGCCCTGCCGGATGTCTCCACGTGGCCTCTCAGGTCGCCAGGGCAGAGGCTTCCTCACACGGAGAGGCCCAGGGCGCAGCCATGTGGGTGCAGGCCCTGTGGGTCCCGCAGTCTCTTTCCTGCCCTGTGTCACTGACGTGGTTTTGTCCCGCATGTAGCTGCAGGCTCGAGCTCCCTTGCAGTGTGTGGTCTCTCTCTTACCCACGGCCGTGTTGCCGTCTTTGCAGGGCGGCAGTTTCAAGCCCAGCCAGAAAGGCTTTGCAGGAGGATCCAAGTCCTTCATGGACTTCGGCAGCTGGGAGCGGCACACGAAGGGCATTGGGCAGAAGCTGCTCCAGAAGATGGGCTACGTCCCCGGGCGGGGCCTGGGGAAGAACGCACAAGGTGAGGCCGTGCCAGCAGCGG
>OU015754.1:36473148-36501524 GCA_907169655.1 Acomys percivali | reverse complement strand
TATTTTGGCCTGGCCTGTGTCTCTAAAGAAGTAACTGCTAATATTTCAAAGAAGTCTAAATTTCATCTAGAACACTAGATGAAAGGGGAAGGTGGGCCTTCCTGGAGGGGGTGGTGGAGCGAGGATTGACAGTCATTGCATCCATTCAAGACATCGCTCCACATTCCACTCACCTACAGCCTCCAGGGCTGGAAGTGGTCTCACTCATCAAGTCTCAGCTGGCGTGGCGCTGTCCTGAGCCCAGGGAAGGTCTCTCCTGAGGAGTGCTGAGCAGTGGGGTGAGGAGCCAGAAGTGGGTCTTCAGTTGCTGAGATCTGAAGTCTCCTGTCTTTGATCTGTCCTTGTTCAGGCATCATCAACCCCATTGAAGCCAAGCAGAGAAAAGGCAAAGGAGCCGTGGGGGCCTATGGCTCGGAGCGGACCACGCAGTCCTTGCAGGACTTCCCTGTGGCCGACTCCGAAGAGGAGGCTGAGGAGGTGAGGAGGAGGCAGCTGTGTGCGGGGTTCACGGCTTGGGCCACTTCAGACGCTGTTATTCACAGGTTGTGCTTGCTGGTGGCTTTTGCGTGTCACCATACCTATTTAGATGGCAGGCCCTGCTGGGGCTCAGTGTGCAGCCGGGGACAGCACGCCTAGGCTTAGGTGTGTGTTGGAGAGTGGACAGGGTGGGAACTGAGGCACCCTGCCGTGTGATGCTTTGACTGCAGCGTTGGCTCCACTCAGAGATAGCCCAAAGGGGAGCAGGCGCCATGATTTTTGAACAGCTGCAACTCCAGATACTTGAAAGAAAAGAAATGACAGGTTAAATCCGTGTGAAAATAACTGGCAGTCGTGGAACTGACTTCAGGGTAGGTGTGTCTCCATTCCTGTGCCCTCGCTCGGCTCCCCTTTTTGTGTGCTCTGCCCAGTGGGGCCAGCACTTTCTTACACTGTTTCTAACGTCTACCTGAGTCAGCTGAAGACCAGCAGAGCCTTGCCATCCCCTGGGGCACCTGCCTTTGGTGTCTCTTTACCTGTAGTATGTAGGGATGCTGGGGGTGGTCTTTGGTGGTGCAGGCATGTGAAGGCCCTTGGTCCTGGCTGCTATGGAAGAGGCCCCTCCCGCTGTCACTCACTGCATCGCTCTGCCTCAGGAGTTTCAGAAGGAGCTGAGCCAGTGGAGGAAAGACCCTAGCGGGAGCAAGAAAAAACCAAAGTACTCTTACAAGACTGTGGAGGAGCTGAAGGCCAAGGGCAGGGTCAGCAAGAAGCTCACAGTACCTCAGAAGGAGCTGTCCCAGGTCAAGGTATGAGGTGTGTGTGTGTGTGTGTGTGTGTGTGTGTGTGTTTTGTATGTCCTTTTCTCCTTTCCAAGTCAGAGTCTCACCATGTAACCCAGGCTGGGCTGGAACTCTAGCCCATGCTGGCCTCAGATGCTTAGCCCTCCCTCACATCCTGACACTAGATTTTAGTGCAGCAGCCCTTCTCAGTCCAGCTCCTCTGCCCTTCACAGCACAGCCGTGGTCAAGCACACAGCGCTCCCGTCTGCAGAGTGCATGCCCAGTGACTTCAGTAGCACTTCTAGCAGAACACACTCTGTGAGCGCAGCACACGCCAAGCTTTGGCTTCCACCTCCCCCTGCAGACTGTCTGTGGGGAGCACAGCTCCTCACCCTGGAGCCTCTGTGCAGCCTGTGGCTCCCTTTGGTTTGCTTTGGGTTCTTCAGAGATTCACTTTGCTGTTTGAGACTGACGAGAGGCTCCTGGGAGTGCAATAAGCAGGAAGAGACAGTGTGCTGACTGGCCAGGAGCATGGCCTCCCTCTCCTTCAGGGAGTTCTCATGTGGGGTTCTGACGCCTGCAGGTGCCAGGCCTGTTAGAATTATGCATGAAGTGAGATTTAGGGACAGCTGGGATCATGGGAAAGGCCTCCCTCTGTACGAGGGACACATGGTGCTGCTGTCCTTGGTCAGGGTGAGATAGTGTGTGTCTGACAGCTCAAGCCTGTGTGGGCAGCTCTGTGTGACACTTGGACAGTGTCGTGTGTCCCCTGCTCAGCGGTGGCTAACAGGTGGCACCCTGCCACTCTCCAGGTGATCGACATGACAGGCCGGGAGCAGAAGGTGTACTACAGCTACAGCCAGATCAGCCACAAGCACAGCGTGCCTGATGAGGGGGTGCCGGTGCTGGCACAGCTGCCTCCCACAGCCGGCAAGGAAGCCAAGGTGCCCGGCTTTGCGCTGCCCGAGCTGGAGCACAACCTGCAGCTGCTCATCGAGCGCACGGAGCAGGAGATCATCCAGAGTGACCGGCAGCTGCAGTACGAGCGGGACATGGTGGTCAACCTGTCGCACGAGCTCGAGAAGACCGCTGAGGTCCTAGCACACGAGGAGCGCGTCATCTCCAACCTGAGCAAGGTGCTGGCCCTGGTGGAGGAGTGTGAGCGCCGCATGCAGCCCCATGGCGCTGACCCCCTCACGCTGGACGAGTGTGCCCGCATCTTTGAGACCCTGCAGGACAAGTACTATGAGGAGTACCGCCTGGCCGACCGCGCGGACCTCGCCGTGGCCATCGTCTACCCGCTAGTGAAGGACTACTTCAAGGACTGGCACCCCCTGGAGGTGAGCTAGGGCGCAGCCTGCCGCTTGGGCTGGGGTGTGGCTCCTGAGGTGGGCAGGCTGATGGTGTCCGGTGTTCTGCAGGACAGCAGCTATGGAACCCAGATCATCTGCAAGTGGAAGAGCCTCCTGGAGAACGACCAGCTGCTGTCTCATAGCAGCCAGGACCTGTCCTCAGATGCCTTCCACAGGTGCCAGGCCCATTGTAGCCCCTCCCACGGTAGCCCTGCCTCCTCAGGGCCCCTCCCACGGTAGCCCCTCTCCAGGGCCCTCATTGGCTATGCTCCACACTGGCACTGCTCACTCCTTTCTCTGTTGCGTGTCCAGGAGCTGGCCTGAGCCTGGGAGGACCGTGAGCAGCTTTCACCCACAGTGGAAAAGACAGGTGGCAGACAATGAACAGAAGTGCAGGGTGATAGTGAGACCCAGAAACGAGGCAGGCGTGGCCCTGAGTTTGAAAGATGATGTGAACAGAGAGAGGCTCTTGGTGGCACAGCCAGAACCTGTGCTGACACCGTTAGCCACATAGTCCTGTAGCAGCCCTGCCAGTGGTGGCACCACAGAGGCCTGGCCTGAGGCTTCCTGTGGGGTCTGTGGGGCACCGGGAAGCCAGCAGTGCTGCTGAGCATCCCCCTTGCTCCTCACAGGCTCATGTGGGAGGTCTGGATGCCTTTTGTCCGGAATGTCGTTGCTCAGTGGCAACCCAGGAACTGTGACCCGATGGTGGACTTCCTGGACAGCTGGGCGCCCATCATCCCGGTGTGGATCCTGGACAACATCCTGGACCAGCTCATTTTCCCTAAGCTGCAGAAGGAGGTAGGGCAGAGCTCCCACACGGTGTGTGTGTAGGACAGAGTTCCTACACGGTGTTATGTGTGTAGGGCAGAGCTCCCGCATGGTGTCTGCATGTGTGTGAGTACGCGCACGCAGACTCCTGGGACTGAAGGGCAGTGTCAACACGGACAGTGTCCTACAGTATCAGTTCTAGCATTTTCCATCATAGCCCCTTCCCTACCTCCCTCAAGTGGGAGTTCATTTTCTCAGTGGCTTCAGTGAACCCTAAGCGATGCTGAGGTGTGAGTTGGTGGCATGAGTGTGTTTGGTTTTCCTCTGTGGAGTGACCCTGAGTGCTAAATGCCTGTAGGGCAGCTTGGCTGCTTCTGTGTCTGCCATTGGCCTCCACACACAAGGACTGCGGCCTTGGTCAGGACAGGACACAGGCCCCGCCTGAAGCACAGCACTGGTGTCACGCACTGTGCGTGGGCTGCACTGCTCACCCTGCCCTCACCCTGTAGGTGGACAACTGGAACCCCTTGACAGACACCGTTCCCATCCACTCGTGGATCCACCCGTGGCTGCCCCTCATGCAGGCCCGCCTGGAGCCACTCTACTCCCCTGTCCGCAGCAAGCTGTCCAGCGCTCTGCAGAAATGGCACCCCAGCGACGCCTCAGCTAAGCTTATCCTGCAGCCATGGAAAGAGGTCCTGAGCCCTGGCTCCTGGGAGGCCTTCATGCTCAGGAACATCGTGCCCAAGCTGGGTAAGGAGACGGGCCCACCACAGAGGTGCACTGCTTAGAGCAGAGGTGTGTCAGGAGTGGAAGGAAGCAGAGCTGTGCACTGTTTCCTCATTGCCGTGACCAAGGTCCGCAGTGAGGACTCAGGGCTCTCTCTTTGTGGTTTTCCTGATGGGGCTGGCTGGGGTGTCAGAACCAGAAAGCCACTGGCCTCTCAAGTGCTTGTGAGTCATGCACGGGGAGTACGTTCTGGGTGGAAGGAGCAGACTGAAGTGTTTTCTGGCTGGGTGGCACCGTGCTCCTGTGGCTGTCCATGCAGCAGCTGACCAGGGCCTGGCTCTGTTGCAGGCATGTGCCTGGGCGAGCTGGTCATCAACCCCCACCAGCAGCACATGGATGCCTTCTACTGGGTGATGGACTGGGAAGGGATGATCTCTGTGTCCAGCCTGGTGGGGCTGCTGGAGAAGCACTTCTTCCCCAAGTGGCTTCAGGTGCGTGGTGGTCCAGGAGGCACATGGCGGGGTGGGGGTGAGAACCCGGGGTCTCAGCTCAGCACCTTTAGGTCCCAGGCTGGCTCCACATTCCACTAGTTACTGCTAGATGCCACAGCTCCATGAGCCCTGCAGTGCGGGCTGCTGGGAGGGGCAACACTGATCATAGCAAGTGGCCCTGGGGCCCTCTGCTCCCGCCCAGCGTGAGGCGACTGGCTCAGCGGCCTCTGTTCTTTGGCAGGTGCTATGCTCCTGGCTCAGTAACAGCCCCAATTATGAGGAGATCACCAAGTGGTACCTGGGCTGGAAATCCATGTTCTCAGACCAGGTGCTGGCACACCCCTCTGTCAAGGACAAGTTCAACGAAGCCCTTGACATCATGAACAGGGCCGTGTCCTCCAATGTGGGTGAGTAGGTTGCTGTGGGATGTCCTGGCCCTGGTCCATAACCACGGCATTGACTCCGTCCTTTTGGTCCTCTGGGAGGCGTCACTTCTCTCTAGACAGCATCAGTGGACTTAGCTACTTAGTCACACCCACACGTTGTCCTGTGACAGGCCGACTGGAGCTGGGTCTGGCTCCAGGCAGCCTTTCCACACTGCTGTGCACACAATACTTAGTAGCTGTTCCCTTTGTGCCTCTGAAACAGTCTTGGTGCCTCCTTCATGGGCGACAAGAGGCCTGAGCTCGTCTGTGGCACTTGTCAGCGAGGTCCTTGTGGACTGTTGCTCACTGTCAAGGCCCAGGGTTGCTGTGTTCTGCAGGTCAGAGCTGTAAGTGCATTGAAGGTTTTCACATGTGGCCGCTCAGCTTGACGCACACCCCTCCTTGCTGTGTTTCGGCTCTTGGTGAGCCTCAGTGCTCATGGAGGGTAATGTAGCTCCAGGGTGGCAGCTGGGATGAGAGGTTACCTCCTTTAACCTGTCCTCACCCCATCTGCTCCAGACGATGTTCCCAGAATTGATTCTCCTGTACCCCATAACTTAGCATTCGGATTATCCTGTGATCCTTCAAGTTGCCATAGCCTGGCTCTCTAGATATATTTTCCTTTCTTTCTTTTATTTATTTATTTATTTATTTAAGTTTTTAATTATGTTTACGTATGTGTCTGGTGGGGGGCAGGGTTGTGCATGGGTACAGTGCCAGGGGCGGCCAGAAGAGGCTAGCAGGTCCCATGGACCTGGAGTTAGATGGTTGTGGGCCATCTGAAGTGGGTGCTAGGAATCAAACTGGATTTTCTGTAAGCATAATACATACTTGTAACCAGTGAGCCATCTCTCCAGCCCCCATTCTGCATTGAGGCCAGGGGCCTCTGTGGTAAGGGAAAGCGGCAGCGTGTGCCATGCTAGACTTTCAGGCAACCTCATAAACGGTGACTTCAGGGGGCTCAGCCTTTGTCCACATCTCATCTGACACTGACAGGTTCACGTCTGGTATTTGATGTTGGCTGTGTGGTTCCCAGCCTGGTTGATGATACCGACTCTTCCCAAGCATGCACTGATGTTGTAGCAGTGAGTCATGTACGCCAAGGCACTGTGATGCATGCTGGTTCTGCATACCTGGGGTCAGCTCACTGTCCTGCCTTCCTTCAGGTGCCTACATGCAGCCAGGTGCGAGGGAGAACATCGCCTACCTCACCCACACGGAGCGCAGGAAGGACTTCCAGTACGAGGCCATGCAGGAGCGCAGGGAGGCTGAGAACATGGCGCAGAGGGGCATTGGTGCGGCCGCCAGCTCTGTGCCCATGAACTTCAAGGACCTCATTGAGAGCAAGGCGGAGGAGCACAACATCGTGTTCATGCCCGTCATCGGCAAGCGGCACGAGGGCAAGCAGCTCTACACCTTCGGCCGCATCGTCATCTACATCGACCGCGGTGTGGTGTTCGTGCAGGGCGAGAAGACCTGGGTGCCCACCTCCCTGCAAAGCCTCATCGACATGGCCAAGTAGACATCGAGGCCCCACACCACAGAGGGGTGAATAAACGGCACTTTAAACCGAGCTTACAAACAACGTCTCTATTTGGGAGACCAGGCACCAGTCAGGCTGTTGCTGGCCTGGCAGAGGAGCTGCTGTGGCCCGCACCATGGCTCCCGGGCCCCTGGGAGGCACTGCCCCGCTACACCTGCCCAGCACAGTGTGTGGGCTTCCTGATCATCTCCAGGTCCTCACAGTTCTGGTAGTCGGGCTCTTCCCGACATGCCCACACCTCCCTAGGCAGTGCCTCCAGCCTCAGTAGCGGGAACCAGTGGACAGACGTGTCGTTAAAGGTGTCGGTGTACCGGGGAGTCTGAGGCAGTGGGCGCTCCTCCAGGCCTTGCAGAATCTGAGCACAGAGGTCCAGACACATCGTTAGGCAGGACCCTACTCTCCTGGCTTCCTTTCCGCCCACCTGCCCACCCTGCTTTCCTTCTGAAGAATAAGGAATGGGGATTCTGGGATGCTGGACTTGAGAATGAAGGGGTTTAGGCACCACTAGGAAAGGCACCAACTGGCTCCAGGGGCAAGCCTCCTGCCAGCAAGTGTGCTCATGAACATGGGTGATAGCATCACCCCAACACCCCCAGCTATTCTGTCAGGCACCTTTGCAATATAGGGATAATTTTCCTTCAGGATCCTCGTCAACAACCTAGAAATAAAAAATAAATATATGCACAATTAGGGAGTATATGAGTGATTTTTTTTTTTTCAACTTATGACAGAAAACAAAGATGAGTTCAGAAAGGACTTTGGGAAGCAGTTGCTGGGGAGAGGGCAGCACAGGCAGGCACGGTGAGGCAGCCAGGCATGGCTGCGCAAGCACTGCTCCCCTCAAGAGAGGGGGTTACTTGCAGATTCCTCAAGGGCTTTTAGCTGGCCCAGGGTTTGGCATGCCTTGAACCCAGCTCCTTGTGGAGAAAGCCTTTCTGCCTGCAGACGGGTCTTACCTCTCCTGTAGGCCCCGGAAACTGTTCCCAATGATGACCACCCTGGAAAGGGCATCTGCGGACCAGTTGCTCCAGAGTAGATTGTTGTACAGCGCTGTACCACAGTGTGGCATGTAGAAGACAGTGGGCTGGCCGTGGACGCTGCACTTGCCTTCCTGTGGAGAGCAGAACAGGTGCTGAGGGGCTAAGTGCTCCGCTCTGCACAGAGCCAGCACTCAAAGGCTGGCTGAACTGGGTGTTGGAGGGTCTCACCACTATCAGAGCAGCAGGGTCATGAGGCTGAGACCATCCTGGGCCACAAAGACTCATAATAGCAAACCAGGAGGGGTTGGGGAGGTGCCTGCCACATAACCACGCCAGCCCACCCTGAGTGATTCCAGGTAGGGCCTACAAGGCTCTACCCATGTGTTTTTGGTTTTTATGTGGTGTGTTTTGTTCACATGTCTGTGACCATGTGCATGCCTGACCTCTGCAGAGGCCAGAGAGGGTGTCTGGTCTTGTGGAGCTGCAGCTACCAATGGCTGTGAGCCTCCACGTGGGAAGCTTCCTCTGGAAGAGCTGCCAGGGCTTGTAACAGCCGAGCCACCTCTCCAGGCCCTGGACCTACGGGCTTTGCAAACCTAACACATTAGTTCTCGGTGCTGATTCAAGTTTTCACAGAAGAGTCCGAAACGGAAGTGACTGCTGGGCTTCCATGGGCTCTGGGAAGACCAGAGGGGCACTGAGTCCCAGAAAGCCTGTCCGCTGGCAGAGGTGGGTGGTCTGGAGGAGCGGAGAGTGCCTACCTCGTTCTCACTCAGGACAGTCACACCAAGGGAGGTGAGCACTGAAACCTCAGTTTGGCTGAACAGAGGGTCATAGACCCAGCAGTGGCTTCTGGGGATCTGGAAGGCAAGAGGGCTGCTTCAGTCCCACGCACGCCCGCACCGTGTGCCAGGTGGGAGAGGAAGACAAAGCTCACCTGGCACGTCTCCAGGAAGAGCAGCATAAAAGCGAGCTGGGTGCGAGCGGTCACACAGGAGGCGAAGTTCCCGAGGCCGTAGCACACGCACTTCACAGGAAAGGCGCTCGTGGTCAACGGCTCCCCCGACCCACTAGGTGATGAGCCAAGCCGCAGCCTTCCCAGGGCTTCTGCTAGGGCCGGGAGTTGCTCCAGCTGTTTTCTAAGACACTGGGTGATGGTTTCTGAAAGATCATTCCCCCCCAAAATGTGGTCAGAGCGCATGCTGTGATCCCTGGAGCAGGGCTGTGAAAGATGGACAACGAGCCCCAACACCCAGGGCGAAGCTGCCCCCAGCCCTGTGCTCAGGCTGCCAAAGGCAGTACCCTCAACTCTATAGATGACTACATGGGACCAGAAGGGAGCCACGCTGACTAAGGAAGGTATTGTGGATGATGGTTGTGCCCATGTCCACATTCAGACCTTCCAGCTCCTTTATCACTACAGCGCCTCGTCACCACGGGGTCACAGCCACCTCTGCGTGCTCCTCTCCTTGCCGCTTCGTCTAAGGCGCGTGTCTGAGAAACGCGTGCTGACTGATGGAAAGCTTGTGGAAGGTGTGCGGGATGCGGACGCCTCACAAAGGCCCCCGAGAGGCTAGGTTCAAAACGGCTACCCACTCCACCTCCAGGCCCATAGGTTCCCCAGGTGAGCAAAGGCTGCTCGAGAAACCGTCTACGTCCTTGCTGGGGAACAGAACCCTAAAGCGTTTTGAATAGTAGCTTGATGCTGCCTTTCATTTACCAAGCCAACTCAGGCGCCTGCAGGTGAGATTCCAAGACCTGGTGTTGACACGGTCTGTTCATCCCGAGCGCCATGCTGAACATACAAAACCGAGGACACCACTGCATGGGGGAGGTCTACACTAACGGAAAAGCACGACGCATGTAACGTTTAGCCACCCTGACCATGACTGACAGCATCCCCTGCCTTCCACGTGACAGCCGAGCACTAACCTCCTCGCTTAATTCTCAAAAACGACACTGCGGGATCTACACCCCATCATCTCCACTGCGGACTGACACGGCTGTGAGGAAGTCAGCGTTAGAACCCAGCGCAAGCCAGACTGAGCAGCAGAATGCGCTTCGATGGAGAATGTCCTCTGGCCACCCCCAGGCAGGCAGGCCCCACCCCCCAGATGACACTCACCCAGAGCTGAATGGCAGAAATCAGAGATGTGAAGGTCCTCCCTGTTGAGAAGAAATGGCGTGGTCATCTCCTTCTTTTTCGGGCCATCTTAGCTCTGACCGTGAGCCAGATACGAGGAGAATGTAACACCCTTTCAATGCGGGGCCAGCCTGGGGTAGAAAAGGAGCCCTCCTTCAAGGGGCCCTGGCTTCCCAGCGAGGGTCTGGCTCTGCTCTGCCTCTCTGACCTGGCAGGTGCAGCTCAATAAATACTGGACCTCCTCAGACTTGGCCTCTCTGGGATGTGTGACCTCCTCTCATGACTGGAGAGCACTAGGACTAACTGGGTGCTCGGCAGCAGGAACTTGGTAAGCAGCTTGCCCTTATAAACAGTTCCAACGGGGAAGTCCACGGGGCTGGTCTTTGTTCACGTCAGTCAGCAGAGGGCAAACCCAGCAACAGTGAGGCAGTGCTTAGGGGCCACAGAAGGAAGAGGAACTGCCCCAGCCGACCCACCTTCCTCCAGGGAAAGCAGAGAGAATAAAGTACCCTGTAAATCCTAGGTAGCCAGGGAGTCAGTAGGGGTCCTGGGAGAAGCAGGGCGCTCTGGGAGATTGTGGAGGAGCCGAGGAAACAGCAACTATCTGGTGTGTGCCCTGAGAGTTCAGGCCTCAGGCACCTTGTTCTCAGGGATCTTCAGAGACCTCAGAGGTGCTTATCTGCCCCCTCAGGCATGTGGCCAGTAATTTCTTCCTGTTCTCAGAGTTAACTTCCAGGTCACCATTGCTTTTTGAGGCTCACTTGGCTCCCTCATCATAACCCTTTTGACCCACCTGAAATGGTACCAAAATGTATAACTCAGATGTGAAAGGTAGGCCACAACTAGAAAAGGCAAGGACACGGCTTAAGCCTGTGGATGGTGGGCACCGTCTACGTGCCCTTTGAGAAGGTACAGACCGAGCTGTGGGGAGATGCAAGTGAGGACGCAGAGCCCAGGATAATGGAGAGGTGGGAGCACGGCCTGAGCCTGAAACAGTGGCCTTTGTATGTTATCTTTGAGTACTCAAGATTCTTTTTTTAAAAAAGATTTACTTATTATGTACGGATACAGTGCTCTGCCTGCATGTACACCTGCAGGCCAGAAGAGGGCACCAGATGTCGTTATAGATGGCTGAGAGCCACCATGAGGTTGCTGGGAATTGAACTCAGGACCTTTGGAAGAGCAGCCAGTGCTCTTAACCGCTGAGCCATCTCTCCAGCCCCAAGTGCTCAAGATCTTAATGGGCTCTGCCGTGAGATGCAAAAGTCTGTGCGCACAGCTGCTGCTCAGTAAACCACTGATGCCAATGTTAACAGCTGTGTTCACGTTGCAACCTACACTACTGATAGCAACCAATGTGATAACACCTGTAATCAGGCGAGACAGCGGCAGACTCTCCCACGGGTCCAGGCCTGCTGGGCTAGCCTAAGCCACAGTATGCGGTCCTGTCTCACAAATCCAAAGCCAGAGGCAGGAAGATGGCTCACAGGGTTAGGACGCTTGCCACCATGGAGTTTGCGGTGAAAGGAGCGGTCCTCTGAGCTCCACCTACGCGCTGGGGGCACACGCCCCCTCAGCCTCAAATAAATAAAACGAAAACCAACCAAGTAAAGAAAACAATCAACACTGGGCTTTACAAGAACTGTAAACCCCAGACCCTGGAGTTTACCAGGCGCCAGGAAGCGCTTTAAGATCACATCACTGCCAGCTGCTGCAACCGCTGTAACGGGAAAGGCAGCTTTGCGGAGAGCTTGCAACAGTGCAACCCGGGGTGGGGGTGGTGGGGCGCAGCCACTTGGGGGAGACTGAGGCTGGAGAGGCCTCTAGGCGCTGCACTCACTCGGCCTCCCGCAGGCGGCGCAGCACCGCCTCGCTGTCCGCCTCCGGCTCGGCCTGGGGCCCGCGGGCCTGACCCTCGTCCCGCCGCGGCCGCCTCCCCCCGGCGCGCTTCCTCCGCGGAGCCACGGTGCTCCACGGTTCCAGGGCCTCCGCGACCGCCGCCATGCCCCCGACGTCACCACCGCGCGCCGGGGCGGCGGCCACGCCCTCGACGTCACAGGCTCGCGTCGCACGCACCCGCACGCCATCGCCGAGCCCCCAAAGGCTAGAGGCGGCGCTGCTGGGCGCAGGTATCCGAGCTGTCACGCGGGCTTAACCGAGCCGGGCTCGGGCCGCGGCTTCCGGCTCCAGACCCATCGCGGCCACTTCGCACACCTCCGTCCCCGCGTGCGCCTGGACCTTCCTCTTGATGTCACCTCTCAGGCTGCCGGGGCACAAGATGATTTTTCTGGACTTTTGAGAACTTGCTGCTAGGTCCTCGGACCGGGCCTCTGGCAATGGGAGGTGTGGCTTCCAGGAACTGAGCTGTCCCTGCACAGGCACCCTGTGTGCTCTGTAGCTGAGGTGGTGGATATTTAGGCCTTCTCGGGCTCGTGGGGATCCCCCTCAGGCACTTCCTTCTTTCGAAGGGCCGTTTAAGAGAGGGTCCTACTTTGTAGCCATGGCTCGCATGGAACTCGGCAATCTGCGTGTCTCTACCTCCCCGGAGCTGGGATTAAAGGCCTGAGTGAGGTACCATGCCTGGCTCCCTCCCTAAGAGACGCTAACACACTGCCTGTGTTTCCGCAGATGGCGGAATTGTGGCTAGCTTTGTCCCTGAGGGTATTAGCCGGAAAAGTGGGACTAAGTACTGTAGATGAAAGTGACTGAAGAGTTGTCACGACCGAGGATTAAAACCATTTCTGTGTTTCCTCCTAGTGTTATCTATGCGGTGAAGTATTACTGTCGGGAGAGAGCATCATGGATAGAAATTTTTATGCCGTGAACAACCTGTTTCTGCAGAGTTTCCTCGGAGGAGCCAAGGAGTAGAGTGGGTGAGTCCAGGGTCCTTTCTAACTGGGGGGATCCACGGTCTACTGAGTTGTCCTGCTCCGTGGGACTTTGAAATGAAGGGCACTCTGTGGAAGTTCTGGTCTTGCATTCTGAAGAGCTGCACACGTTCTGATTGCATCGTGGGGGGCCAGTTCCTTAATTTAGGCTCTGCAATCACCCTGGCAACCATCTGATCTGTGTGGCTCCATAGCTCCCAGCGCTCTCCACACTTGTTCAGTTTCCCTTCAGCAAAGCAGACTGTGTTTTCTGCTGGAAAAAAAAGGGGGGGGGGGGCTCTGAAGTCTCTGCTACCGGCTTTCCTTTTTACTTTGAAACATTGCTGTTTATTGAACCGGGCAGGTCACATGCATGCTCGTGAGTTTCTGAAAGAATCCACTCTTTATGTTTACTCAGAGCTGAGGCACTCCTGTGTGGACTGGAAACTTTGGGCCTTTTTAAAGAACACACTGTAAGACCTTGAGCTGTGCATACAGTCATAGGTCCTACCAGAAGCTGCCTCTGCCCATCCAGCATGTCTCTCCCCACCGCAGAGCTCCCTGAGAGGAGCTAGAAGGGGCACCAGTGAGGACAGCCGCTCGGATGCTTCTGAAGCAGGGCACGCTTTTGTCTTGTTGAGCTGACCTGGTCCGCTCGAGTCTGTCTCCTCCTGGACCTCTCAGCGCTGCAGACACTTCTGGAAGTGAACCTGCCGCCTAGGGAAGTTGCACTTTGATGTTGAGTGAAAAGGAACCAAGTAGCAAAAGTCACCTGACCTGACCACACCGGGCGTCGTCGCTGGACTGGGGACAGAGGAGAGGGCTTCTAGGAGGAATAGCACATGAGAGGATGCAGCCATCCGGAGAGTAAATGGCCACCACCACTCCCTCAGAGACAAAGTCAGCCTCGTGGTGAGTGTCAAGGCCTGCCTGAGGTGGTTTCCAGGATCCTTTGAGAGAACCAGAAGCACGGCCAGCTAGTCTCACTGTTCCCCCTCAGAGCACCCTCACTCAGCGCGGAAGCCTTTTCTTTCCAGAGCGTATGTGTTTGAACCTTCCCAGTTTGGGGCTGGATAAGGCCCAGGGGTAGAGTGTTCACCCAGCATTCGAGAGGCCCTGGTTCAATCCCTAGTGCAGCAAAAATAAGCAAAACCCAGACGGCCACCGTACAAACCCCACCTCAGGTGCTGCGGGTAGGTGCCCGGGCAGGCAGTCCTGATGGCCTGGGTGTGTCAGGTCTGTGGAGAGGCAGGATGGCTGCAGCTGGTTTGGCCCGTCTGGCTCCCAAGGCTGTTGGACAGTTGAACAATGTCTCCCTGAAACTCGGCTCCCACTAGAGCGTCATCCTTTTTTACAACCTCGTTCAGCAAATGCTCCTGAGGGGTGACAGTGAAAGGCGTGGCCTAGCTAGATCCGCAGACCTAGCAGCTGATTACTTGTGGAGCCGTGCCAAGTGCTGCCGAGGTATAGTGAATGCAGAGGAACGAGTGATTTCAGTTGTGGGAGAGCATGGGGTGGCTGGTGGTCCACACAAGTGTTTTGGATCAACATCTAACCTGCGGCCAGTTGCACATTGAGCCTTGGAGCTTGAGAAAGTGGATGATGTTGGGGCAGGTGTCTGCTGTGAGGAAGGTGATGGGAGGGCCTTGTGTCCTGGTAAGAACGGCTCGGGCAACAGTGTTGTGTCCGCTTGGTGGGCTGCTCAGGCCTGGCTGGGGTGCTCTCCAGAGTCTGAGAGCACAGCTGAAGTCCGGTCTCTCTGCCTTAGCTCACCTTGTGCAGTCAGGTGGTGTCAGGCTCAGGGATAGAGTCTTCCGAAGCCAGACGTCCTGGCTGAGCTGTCGTCTCAGAACCTGGGAGGGAGGCAAAGGCAGGGGGCTGCCTCAAGGCTGGAGAGGAAGCAAGCCTGAGCTGCTGGTAAGGTTCTGAGGGTCAGAGAGGGGTTTGGTGTTTCTCTGTCAGGTTTCAAAGGCTGCCGTCTTGTGGTACAGACAAGCATGCCTGCTGCAGGCCCCCTTACACGTGTCCCATGAGTCCAGAGTTCTCAAGAGAAGGGCTGCTTCCCACCGCCAGCGTGCTCCAGAGAAGTGCACTGGAGACACCTCAGGTTACTTTGTTACCAAAACCCGCAGAGATGGCAGGAAAGCGTGCAAGCCCGTGTTTGTTCAGCCAGCGGGGACGGTTTCCCACAGCAGGCCGTAGTGGGCCACCTGGTCCCCGCAGGAGCGGCTGCCTCCTCTGGGCACTGGCGTATCTAGTCTGTTGCACTTGCAGTGGGTTTATCTGCCTGTGGCTTCTGGACTCTTCCTGGCAGCCGAGCGCCAAGCCCTCCCTGAGCCGGGGCCCCATGGCTTCCTTCTGCTCTCTTGCCAGGTGGCACTACTTTTTTCTGTATGACGGTTCCAAGGTAAAGGGAGAAGGAGATCCCACCAGAGCTGGCATCTGCCACTTCCACCCCTCACAGGTAAGCAGGGGCAGCTGTGCACGTGGCCTCGGTTAAGGCGTGTTGGGGGCACTCTCGGGCCGTGTGCGTGCTCTGCGCTCTCCCCGGCCCTCCTTTTCCTTACTTAGGTTTCAAGCTCTGAGCCAGGTTCTCACGGGGTTCCTGGCCTCCATGGCTGACAGGCCCGTGCCAGCGGCAGTGCTCTTGTGCGGGTCTTAAGTCCCCGGGCAGCTCGGGCCTCCTCTCTCCCAGCCCTTCTGTCTGTCTCGTCCTGTTCCTGAGTCTTTGATCCACTTATTTAAAAAGCTCTTATTCAAACAGCAAAGTAGAGACTATTTCAAACTCTTACATCCACCCCAGGTCAGCACCTGTGAACACTGTGAGCCCCGACTGCCCTAATGTCTCCGTGTTTTGTTTGTTTTTTCCCCTCAGAGAGTTTAAAGCCAGTCCTAGACATGTGTCCTTTCGCCCACCGGGCTTCATCGTGTCACACACAGCTGGCAGGACTGACCCTGAGTGACAGCTGCAGCCAGACTCTAACTGTTGCTGTTTGTTTGGCATTCCCCGGCCTGGCTCCCCCTCCCTCCCCAGTTCCCCTAGACAGGACCCTAACAGCACAGCATAGCCTGCTTGCTCAGTCTGTGCTAAGTGCTTACACACCAGCCGTCCTGTATTCTCCTGTACGACCCAGGCTGCTCTTGACTCATCTCATTTTTATTTATGTATATAAGTGTTCTGCCTGGTGCCCCTGAGGGCGCCATCTCCTCAGGCTGAACGGTTACAGATGGTTGTGAGCCACCTCTTTAGTCCCTGCCCTTGAGCTTTGGGCTCTGTGTGTCAGCGGGATTGCAGGCACAGGCCAGCGTGCTCAGCTACTGCTGCTTTTTTATGATCTTACAAATATAACAACTGGGCCGTGTGTGACCTCTAATGCCGATAGTCCCAGCACGCAGAGGCCAGAGGGCAGAGGTAGAGGCAGAGGAGCCCTGAGCTTGAGGCTAACCTGGTCTACAGAGTGAGTTCCAAGACAGCCAGGGATGCACAAAAAGGCACTGCCACAACACACACACACCACGCAACACACACACACACACACACCATGCGACACACACACACACACACACACACACACACCATGCGACACACACCCCACACACACCTCTGGCCAGGTGGCTCAGCGGGTCAAAGCACAAGCCTGAATTAAATCTCTAGAACCCATAATGGAAGAGAAAATTAGCTTCTAAAAATGGTTCCCTGATATCCACACAGGTGCTATGATGCATGTGCCCAGCCCATGCATGGAGACACAAAGAAATGCATGCAATAGTTTTTGTTCTTATTAAAAATATAAAAACTAGGGCTGGAGAGATGGCTCAGAGGTTAAGAGCACTGTCTTCTCTTTCAGAGGTCCTGAGTTCAATTCCCAGCAACCACATGGTGGCTCACAACCATCTAGAATGTGATCTGGTGCCCTCTTCTGGCGCACAGGTGTACATGCAGACAACACTGTATAAATAATAAATAAGTAGATTTATTTAAAAATGTATAAAAACTATTCTTGGCCTGTGAAAATGGGGAGCAGATGCTGGTCTGTGTACAGCAGCCAGGTTGAGCATTGTCTGCTTCTCCCACAGACCCTGTTAGACCAGCAGGAGCTGCTCTGTGGCCAGCTTGCAGGCGTAGTGCGCTGCCTAGGGGACCTTTCTGGCACCCCGCCCACGCTCATCCGCCTGCGGAAGCTCAAGTTCGCTGTCAGGGTGGATGGGGACTACCTGTGGGTAAGTCTGAAGGCACAGGCCTGCTGTAGGAGTGTTGCGTTGTCCACGCGTGTTCTTCCCCTGGCTGCAGCTGCTTCTCAGACCTCAGTGCTCTCTGACCACTGCTCTGGTGCTAAGGGAGAATGCAGAGGACTGTTAACCCAACAACATGGCCGCTCTGATCACATCCAAACCTCTCCTAGGTCTGTATGATCCAGCTGGAATGCATTCAGGTCCTTAGCACACACCTTAGTCCCAAACAGTGGAGGTGAAGTTAGTTTGTAGGAGGAGGCACCCTTGCTTGAAAGTGATATCTTCAGTGAGAGGCAGAGAAAGTGACAAACCAGAAAGATTTGACAGGACAGAGCAGCACAACTCTCACGAGATGGAGGAAGAGAAGCTGTTTAGGAGAAAGCAGCACGGGGGTGGGGGTGGGGGGGTGGGAGGAGAGCGCAGTTGTACAGAGGCAGGCTGCAGAGAGAGCAAGCTAGACACAGGGGAACACAGAAGGAGGTGGAGGACTGAACAGATCGCCAGGATTAGCATGAGGCCAGGCAGAGCAGCTCAGCCAGATGGAGCCAGAACAGCTGAGCTGAATCAGCCAGCCAGAGCACAGAAAGAACTAGAAAGGGTGAGCTTATTCAGCAGTAAGCCTCCGAAAAGACAACTCCGGATCAGGGGCTCATGATGTCAAGCAGCGCTCTGCCCCGAGCCACATACAGCCCTTCTTCAAAACACCTCAGATCTACCCTGCTCTGAGCAGGGCGGGTGGTTTTCATATTATTTTTACTTATTTTATTTGCACGTGTCTGGTTTATGCAGGTGTGTGCATGTTTATGTGTGTGTGTGTGTATGTATGTGTACACATACACACATATGTGGAGACCCAGTTTATAGCATGCCCATCACTTTTCCTTGATGAGCTACTGCCCTCTGTGTTGATGGTGTCTGGTCAGTGTTGCCTTCTGTACCTTTTACGTGTGGTAGCCCGAGGAACTATTGCTGACTATTTTGGTCTCAAATTGGGGGGAAAAAAAGTTGATTGTTTTTCCTTCTAAATTTGTGTCTATAATGCCACTTTGTTTTCTGTTTGTGGGTGCTGTGAGTAGAGGTCAAGGGTGATTCCCCCCGCCCCAGTCTAGTTATGTAGCATTCTTGCACAGGTGCGTCTGGGTTGGCTTGAAAATTCAGCATGTCCTACCTGCCGTGATTTCTGTGGTTCTGTGTGAAGCTTGGGATGGACAGTGTCTCTCCTGAGTTCAATCCCTTCTCCAGTGACGCTCTTACATTTTCACTGCAGTCAGTCTGTGGGTGTGGCGGGGAGTCCTGAGTTGGAGAGCAGCCCTGAGAGAGGGTTGGAGGCGGCTGCATTGCTCTCTTAGAACTGCTGGAGTGTGTCAGCTGCTGCCCTCCATCTCTTCAGGTTAACATTCAGTGTCCCGGCACAGCCTCACACAGGGCAGAGGGGCGGCCAGCACAGGTGCGGCTTGTAGGGCAGGCTGGGGTCCTTGGGATCTGGGGCACCCTTGAGCCGAGCAAGGCCCTGTAATGAGCACCAATGGACACTCAGGCTGGCCTGGCCTGGCCAGTGGAGGCAGGCAGTGCTTGGTGTCTGTGGAGGTGGGCCTGGCTGCAGGGCTGTGCGCCACGCAGCAGAAACAGAGGTTTAAATTAATCTCATGGTAGTGCACACTTAGTGGCAGTTACACAATGACAGGACACACTCAGCAGCAGTTACACAATGACAGGACACACTCAGCAGCAGTTACATGATGGCAGTGCACACTCAGCGGCAGTTACACGAGGGCCTCCCCTGAGTAGTTTTCTTGGCCCAGCATGGTGTCCACACCCTCAACCCCAGTACTCAGACGCCAGAGGCAGGTGGATGTCTGTGAACTTCAGAGTAGCCAAGAGTAGAAGCTCAGTTCTCAGCACCCACATGGTGGCTCACACCCATCTGTGACTTCAGTTCCAGTGGATCTGACGCCCTCTCTGGCTTCCTCAAGTACTGGGCACACACGCAGACAAACCACCCATACATTTAAAAAAAATACAAGAGTGCTACGCGCGCACACTCTCTCTCTCGCTCTGTCTCTGTGTCTCTGTCTCTGTCTCTCTCTCTCTCTCTCTCTCTCTCTCTCTCTCTCTCTCTCTCTCTCTCTCTCTCTCTCTCTCGTGTAAATTTAAATCTAAGGATCCGGGCACCAAGGTGGCTCACACCTTTAATCCTAACACTTGGGAGGCAGAGGCAGGTGGATTGCTATGAGTTCAAAGCCAGCCCGGTCTACAAAGCGGCCAGGACTACACAGAGAAACCCTGTCTCTAAAAAAATGAAATGTAAGAGCCTCGGCTGGCTATGGCTCAGTGGTGCGCGTGTTCACCACCAAGCCTTGTGACCCGAGTTTGATCCCCAAGATACGTCTGGTGGCAGTGAAGAACCTACTTTTGCAAACTGTCCTCTGACCTCCATGTGTGCACAGTGACCCCTGACCTCCACGTGTGTCCTGTGACCCCTGACCTCCACTGTGTGCACTGTGACCCCTGACCTCCGTGTGTGCACTGTGACCCCGACCTCCGTGTGTGCACTGTGACCCCGACCTCCGTGTGTGCACTGTGTCCCCGACCTCCACTGTGTGTGCACTGTCACCCTGACCTCCCAAAATGTAAACAAGGAAATCTAAGTTGTCCGTAGAAAACATGTGGCCTCTATCTTTCCAAGTCGTATTTTGCTTCCCATACGGTTTGCATCCATTCTGCAGATGCCATGTCTTCACTGGGGTGTGTGCGTGCGTTGTTTGTTTATCACCCTGGTCATCTACCTCCACCTCCCCTGTGCTGCCACACTGAGCATCACGGACTGTAAGCTCACTCACCGTGTGTCCCTGTGTTTGAGTGTGTGTGCATGTGTGTGTATGTGCGTGTGTGTGTGTGTGTGCCTACCGCAGTCTGCACACTGTGGGGTGTGTGTAGGTAAGAGGCCAGCATTGCTGCAGATGCTTCCCCCTTCCACCGTGTGCGTCTCTGGGACTGAGCTTTCCTCCCAGGCTTAGCAGCTCCTGCCTTTACCCAGTGAGCTGTCCTGCCAGCCCAGACATGCTCCTCTGTTAAGGAAACCAACCGCCTTCTTTGTGAGCTTTGTGACTTTAGCTGGGTTGCTTTGTTGCCAGTGGCTCTGTGGTATAATTTGATATCAAGTGCGGTGACAGGCCTGCTATAACTTCTAGTCAGGATCTTGTTTTTTTGCCATGTAATTTTAGGATCATTTTTCTGAGTTCTGTGAGGGATGTTTTGGTTTTATTTATTCATTTATTTATTATGTATACAGTCCTGCATGTACACCTGCAGGTTGGAAGAGGGCATCAAATCACACTATAGATGGTTGTAAGCCACCATGTGGTTGCTGGGAATTGAACTCAGGACCTCTAGAGGAGCAGTCAGTGCTCTTAACCTCTGAGCCATCTCTCCAGCCCTGTTTTTGTGTTTTGATGGGGGTTGGTTGTACTGACTTTGGATTGCATCACACCGGTTGCTACTTTTTTAAAAAAAAGATTTATTTTGTTTATTGTATATGAACGTTTTATCTGCCAAAGAAGGCATCAGATCACATTGTAGATGGTTGTGAGTGACCATGTGGTTGCCCGGTTGCTATGTTTATGCTGCAAGTTACCTCTCCCTGAGCTCCAGCCCTCCTGTCTCCCTGCGCCTCTCAACGTCAGTCTCTTCCATATTTGTAAGTTTTCACAGTGGCAGCCTTTCACATCCTTACTTAGACTCCTCCACTCTAGACTTTTTGTAGTTGGTGGTTTTTTTTGTTTTGTTTTGTTTTTAAGCTATGAGAAATGGGTTTTTCTCTTTTAATTTTTTCCTTTCCTAGCAAATATGTTATTGATACATAGAAAAACTATTTCTTTGTAGGTTGGTTTTGCGTCTTGCTGCCGCACTGGAAGTGCTTATCAACCCTGAGCAGTTCCTGGTGCAGCCTGCAGGGCAGTGGGGGTGTAGGATCATGTTGCTTCCGAGGACGGTGACTGGACTTCTTTATTTCTGCTCATGCCCCCTCTCTTCCTTTCTCTACTTGCTCCAGCTAAGGTTGTGAGCTCTAGATGGAGTGACTGTGGCAGGTTTGCCCCTTGGCCCCCTCTGCAGCTGGCATGGAGTGCTGCCTTCCTCACTCTAGTACAGCCTGTTGGAGCCCATCTGTGGTTCTTTTCAGCACTTGCATTATGAAGAGATATTGAGCCTTCTTATGCCAGTGAGGTGACTGTGTGCTGGCTGTCTGGGTCTTTCTGGGTGCTGAGCTACGGCAGGGGCTTGTGCCTGGCTGCAGCAGCTGGCACCATGGAGCGAAACCACGCGGACCTGGTTCACAGTCTTCTCACTGTGCATTTGGTTTTGTTTTGGTTTTGTTTTCTTTCTTGTTTCTTAAGACAGGATTTCTCTGTGTACGGGCCCTTGCTATTCTGGAACTTTCTTTGTAGACCAAACTGGCCTCAAATTCACAGAGGTCTACCTGCTTCTGCCTCCCTAATATTAGAACTGAAGGTGTAGTCTACTGTGCCCAGATTTCACAGTGTTTTTGGCCTCAGTTTCCCACACATGGAAATGTTTGTGACTAGTTGATGAGACAGACTAGACTGTGTCCCTTCCTCTGCTGTGCCCAGGGAGACAGCGGCTTTGTGAGTGAGGGGCGGTGTCCCTCTCCTCTACCTCATGAGACAGTTAAACAGTACACAGTGCCTCGTGCTTCAGAGCTGTGATGGGGTTCAAAATGAATGCCACCTGGATGACTTGACTACTGCACATGTATCACAAAATGAAGGCTGGAATGACCCAGCCTGCACATGCCTAGACGCACGATCAGCCCACAGCTTCTGGGAGGCAGTGGCCGGCACTATTGACACCAGCCAGTTCTTTGCTGCCTACTTCAGACTACTGGAAACACCCACAGTGGGTGGACGTGACACACGGAGCAGTAAACGCTCCATAGGGAGATGGCAGAGGGGACCTTTGCCCAACAGCTTCAAACACAGGACTTGGCCACCTACTGGGCCTCCCGTCCTCTGGCAGGGAGGTGCCACTGCCCCTCCCTCTTAAGCCCTCCAGGTGTCCTGTCCCCGCTGAGATGGACAGCCAACACTGAGACCCTGACCTCAGTCCTTCGCTGTCACAGCCTCGTCGTCCACCTCCCTTCCCACTGTCTGTGCTCTCTGGCCTTTCCCCTCATGTTGCACATCAATAGGCACGAGTAGGCTTTGGGTTTAGGGTGTTACAGGCTGGCAGGTCATGTGGTACTGACCAGCACCTCACCTAACGCTCGCCTCGGAACCTCATCTAGATGGAGCCCGTGTGGTGGCTTCAGGGAGACTTCATCAGTCCCCTTCATGTCCAGCGGTTCCCTCCACACCACCCCAAGCCAGGCTCTGCTAATAGCAGCTGTCAGTCTGTCCTGCATGTGCCTCAGGACGTAGGCCCTGGATTCCTGTCCCCTAAACATTTCCAAGCAGCCAGGAGCCCCCAGGTTCCTACTGTGTTGAATTTGTGGGATTGCCACCTTCCCCTGCACACAGTAGGTGCTCAGGTATTAAGTATGAGAGAGCTGCAGGCATCAGCATCGATTGCTCCTGAGAGTGCCGGGTGAGGCAGGCGGAGGCTGGACGGTCCTGCATGACGTGGGACATGGTCAAGTCACAGCCCCAGGCAGAGGCAGTGTTCGCTCCATTATCCCTTTGAAATCTACGTGCAGTAGCCAAGTCTTCAAGGGTGCAAGCATCTTTTCATCTTAAGTCCCCCACAGATATTTGTTCCACACTGAAAAAAAAAAAAAAAAAAAAAAAAAAAAAAAAAAAAGGAGCTGTGTGCTTGGCTGATGATAAACAGGCTTTTATTTTGACTTTTGGTTTTCAGTAACGTTGCTTAACATCAAAGCATCTCACATGCAAGTTAAATCTGTAAGCCAAAGGGTACATTCAGCAATTCATCTTCAGCGCAGTTTTGAATGAGATGGATCATTCTATAGCCAAGTGAAGGTTACAGTTCTACAGTGTAATGCTGAGGCTTTTTGCCTGGAGCATCGCCCAGGACTCAGAGCTGGTCATATTTTGTCACACGGGGCCACACTCCACATCACGACCCACAGCTCTGCAAACCAATCCAGCCTCAGCCGGGCACAAATGCAAAGAGGCCGTTTCCCCAAACAACACCCTGCACCCACCTAAGACACCGATGCTACCACTGTGAGGTGGGGTGGCTGTGTGGAAGGTGCCAGTCCCAAAATGCACCCCGTTGTCATGACGTCCACGCTAGGGCAGAATCTGAGCAGCAGGTCGGTTCCACAGCAGGGAGTTTGGAAGGTATGGAGTGTGAAGAGGGAAGTGTGATGCTGTGGGGGAGCCAAGCCCGCGAGACAGCCAGGCCAAGACCCCTCTGCCCTCTGAGCAGCTCAGCCCGCCGCCCCCTTGGTGTTCCTGTCCTCTTTGCACTATCTGAAAGCACTTTCATTCCTTGTGTAGTACCCCCAACTTCAGCTCCAGTCTGCCCCCCGGGACGTGGCATCATCATTACTTAGGATTGGCTTTGGGCCTGGCACTCAGGGGCCGGCCCTGTGTTGGGTGAGGAGCAGCCTGTGGTTTGGGGCGCCCGTGCTCCCGCTGCAGCAGGCGCTGCCTCCCCCGGGCCAGCGCCTCCAGGTACCACTGCTGCTCTTTCCCCTGCTGCTTTCTCTGCTCCAGCTTCTCCCTTCTGGCCTCCAGCTGGCAGAATTCCTCATCCAGGTGATGGAGCTGTGTCCGCAGCCTCCTGCTCTCAGCATTGATACCCTGGCAGAAGTCCTTGTGGGCCTGTTTGGCCGCGGCCTCCAAGGCCTTGGCCGTCCTCCTCAGTTCCCTGGTGATGTCCGCTCCCGACTCCAGCAGGTTGAGCTCCTCCACTCGCTTCTCCAGGGCGGCCCTTTCCTTCAGGAAGTGCCAGTGTCGTTCTCGGTCCATGAGGGGGATGTCGGCCACGATGCTGGCCTCCTCCCTCTCTAAGGCTGCTTTCTCCCTGTCCTGCCTCTTCCTTATCTGTGCAACAGGCCTCAGGGCCCTGAGCTTCCTCCTCAAGCCGGCCTCCAGCCTCCTGCCCTGCACCAGCTGATTCCCGAGCGCAGCTGTGCGTGAGGTAAAGCTGGAGAGCAGCTCTCGTCTCTTGTCCTCGATCTCCTGACACTGCTGCATGTAGTCCTTCCAGAGGGAGTCGTACGTGCTCTGGCACTCCTCCCCTGCCTTCTTCAGGTGCTCCAGGAAGGCCTTGTTTGCTGCCTCCTCCAATGCTATGTGCTTCTGCATCTCCCTGACGTCCCTCAGCAGCACTGACTGCCGGCTCTTAACTGCTTCCATCTCCCGCTCCAGCTCGCTCATGGCCGCCAGGGTCTTCTTTCTCACCTTCCTCTGCAGCCGAGTCATAGACTCTGGCTTCAGAAAGCTGTTGAGAATGATCATATGTGGGGCCTCTGAGAGACAGGGCTGGGGGCCACCAGCAAACCCTCCTTTGGAATCCAGAGGCTCACTGGCACTGCTTTCCAAGTCTTCCAGGCTGACTCCCGAGGAGCAGGTGCTGGCGACATGCGTCTGCTTGTCAGGGGCGCTGTGGCCAGTTCGCGAAAGTCCCTCTTCCCTTTTCCTCTCCTCCTGGAGAATGACCTCTGGCCACCTCACCTGGAAGTCGCATATGGCCTTCCTCCTGGCCAGACAAGGCCTGTACCAGACTTCTTGGTAGGTCACAGAGGTCTTACCCTTCCTTGCAGGCGTTGGTGGTGTTCCTACATCCCAGCCTTCCTGTCTGGTGGGGAAGACGGTGGCTCTTCTGTCCCTGGTGTCCCAGGTAGTATAATCCTGGCCTTGGGGCTCCATAAACCCTCCCTCTTGGGTGTGGGCCTTTGCCCCTCCCAGACCCTGCTACCAGAGGTTCAGAAGCTCAGCACCTTCCTCTGGCTACCTTAGTCCCCTCTGCTCACCCTCCAGGCTCTACAGACGCAGGTAACCACCTCCCCCAAGTTCCCCCAGGGTTGGAGGTACTGGCATCCAAGCCCAGGCAGCACAGAATGTGGACTGTTAGTCTTGTCTTTAACCCTTAGGTGGCGCGTTTGCCTCGTGGGCGGGGCTTGCAAGGGCGGGGCTTGTGGGGAGGGGGCGGGGCCTGGAAAGACTCTGGGCTTGGCGCTTTAGGCTAATGTCAATGTACAAGCAAGGTTGGAAGAAAAGCTGCAGAGGCTTGACGCCTGTGGCAGGCAGCACCCGGGCTTTCTCAGCCCTGCCCCGGACATCATTTGCACCTGTGACCTACACTGTGCTGGCTGGGCAGGAGCCCTGGGAGTGGGGGAGGGTGCCGAGGGCCTGAGGCTCCAGGCTACTGGATTCATTTCTCAGTGTGGAGTTTGGGCACAGTCTGGTCTGTTCCTCCGGCTTTGGACACCCTCAGTGCCCGCTGGGTTTCCTGTGCCATGGCTGGTGTGTGAAGGGTGGGGCTTGCACAGCAAGCTACCTCAATTTCCCAGGAAGAGAGAGCCGCCTCGGAATTGTATCCTGTGCAGCCACCTCAGCACCGTGTGTTGAGACATGCCCAAGTGTGGACAGGGAGGAAAGCCTCCCACAGACAGAGCAGAGAGAGGATGCCGAGCTCGGCTACCACACTAGCTGGCTCTCTCTGCCGTGAGGACAGCTGAGGGACTTCCCCAGGGAAGAAGGCACTTCCCTTGTGGCCCTAGAAGTTTCAGTGCCTCCTGGCAGGAAGCAGGGAGAGGTGTCCCTCTGTCTGGGGCCTTGGGAGGAGGCTCCTGGCATAGGCCATGCATAGCCGATGGCCAGCTCCCTGTGCTGCCACTGACCTCATGTCCTGCCCCAGTGCTGCTGTGTGCAGACAAACTAGGTGCCCAGGAAATGTGAAAAGGGGTGAGTGAAGAGTGAGAGACAAAGGGGGGAAGCCACAGGGCAAGTCAGGACTCAGGCCCCTTTCATCCCAGCACTGGGAGATGGCGGCAGAGGCAGCAGAGAGATCCCTGTGAGTTTGAGGCCAGCCTGGTCTCTAGGGCTAGATCCAGGGCTTCACAGTGAGGGAGGAAGGAACTTGGGATGCTGTCTTTCAGGGACAGGTGCAAACACAGGCTTCTGACCTCTGACCTCCCCTCTGTGTCATTAACCATCCACCCTGGTCCTCAGTGTCAGTGCAAGGCCTTGTCCTGCCTTGAAATCTTTGTGTCGCCCCTTGATAAAGGGCAACTGTGACAGGGCACAGCTCCTGCATAAGGCACGTGCCTCACTGTTGCGCACACAGTGGAGAATTCTGTGGATTTTGAGGGATAATGAGAAACAGTTCACTTTTCTCCTGTGAACTGGCAGGCTGTGGTCAGCAGGGCCTGAAGAAGAGCGTTAACGTCAGGTGACCTCAGCAACTTTGCTCAGCATCTTCTGCACTGAAGAAGAGGGGAAGACCCGTGTCACCCCCAGCAGGTGGCCCCATGCCCAACACAGCACTGCAGCATCCAACAGTGTTATTAACGGGACGGGGATGGGTGTGCATGATCTGGCTGCACAGTGGGACACAGACGGGGAGAGCCATTTCATAAAGGTCTTCCAGAAGCCATGTGTCTGCAGATCTGCCTGTTGGGCAGTGTGTCCTGGTCCCATTTTCTGTCTGGGCCTTCCCAGCCCTGCCTCCTAGCCTGTGGCCCGACATACTGCACGTCTGAAGGAATTCTGTGTCCCTGAAAGAAGTTGATCCAAGTCTTACTGGACTCTCATACTTGCCTTGCATGTCTTTCTTTTCTGTCAGCCTGAACCTCGGCTACTGGAGCATGGTGACTTGGTTGGTGTAGGATGATGGCACCTCTCTGGGGGCATCTCCACAGTGCCCTCTGATGCCCTCAGGAGGAACCGTCGCTGCAGAGCAGGGCGAGGCACCCTGACAGATGCCCCGACAAAACCCCTTCTCAAGCGACCTTGTGTTCAGGGATCTCTGGGGTTGCTTTCCGCATTTCCATTGCTTTCTTTCAGAATCTTAGTTTCGTTGCTGCATTTTCTCCATGTCACTGACTCTCTCCTCTGTGCTACTGACTGACTTCCCCTCTAGGGTGGACTGAGCTCACCTGCCCCTCAGTGTTTTCTGTCAGATCACTGATTGCCTATTTACTTATTAGCCAGAACTGTTGAAACTGCACTGGGAGTTTCCCCGCTGAGTGTCTGTGCTTAGCTGCGGAGGCGGTTGCTCCTTTAGGGCGCTGCACTGCCCGGCTCTGTCACTGTGCTTCTCTTGGCAGAGCACTGAGGGTTTTAGGGTTGGCCCTCCTGAGAGGTCTGTCCTGAAGCCACAGGGAACAGCAGCAGCAGCAGCAGCAGCACAGGACAGGTGTACTCAGAAAGAAGTCCAGTTCCAGCAAGAGCACAAAACCGACAGTGGTAACGCTTTGGACTGTGCTGATGTTAGCACAAGCAGCACGTGACTCATGATGCAAACGTTCAAAGCACTGGGTAAATGTAAGGAGAAGAACCAGGAAGTGCTTGTACGTGTTCCTGGCGGGGCCAGGCTTGGATGTCTTCCTCAGCTCTCTCCACCATAGGTTTTGAGACAGGGTCTCTCACTGACCTGCAGCCCCCTGACTTGGGTAGGCTGGCTGATCGCTCAGGGACCCTCCCTCCAGTCCCCACCTCCACAGTGCTAGGGTTGCTGGCTTGTGCCACCATGGCGGCCTTCTCTCTGACTGCTGTGTATCAAACTCAGGTGCTGCTTGCACGTCCAGCTTTCAACTTCTTAGAGGAAGGCAGGAAGCCTCTCGTGTGCCTCGTGTTTCCTCAGAGTGCAGCAGGAAGGCAGAAGGCCAGGGTATGCAGAGGAGAGCAGAGGAGACAAAAGAAATCAACTGTAATAAACACAAGCTGCTGCCCAGGAGCGGGAAAGCATGAGTGTGAAAGGGGATGGCAGATAAAACCACAAGTGCAAAAACTTCATTCAGTAAAAATTCTGGCAGGAGCCTGATCTACAAAGTGAGTCCAGGACAGCCAAGGATACACACAGAGACCCTGTCTCGGAAAACCAAAAAAAAAAAAAAAAAAAAAAAAAAAATTCTGACAGGAATTCAGTAAGACAATGGTGGTAGTGGTGGCGCAGGGGACACTGGGTGATGTCTCGTGCTCAAAAAGCCAAAAACAGCGTTCAAAAGCAAGTCCCACATGACACTGGAGCCTCTTTCCAGTCTCCAGGAATCGGGTGCACCTGTTATGTGCGCTGAGGCTGGTGCTGCTCCCTAGTCTGGGTTAGACAGTGGATGCTGCCTCTTCTTTGAACGGGAGCCAGCTCTGCCCCGGCAGGGCCTGAGGACCCAGCCACAGCATGAGTGGCGTGGCATGGCACCATTGACTTTCTCCTCATCTTTGGGGGCCCCTTGTGCCTTTGTGACTGAATTCCATAGGGACAACTGACTGGGCCCATGAGAGAGGCTTTCCAGCAGCCAAGTGGTTACAGGGGCCGACGGTGGGCCGGGCTGATGCTCTTCTGCAGGCAGCTGCACTTCAGATAAGGGTGTGTGGTTTTCCTTTGCAGTGGACCCCAGGCCTCCCACAGCCGCAGCCCGCTGTTAGGTCGTGCGTG
>OU015754.1:36438119-36468908 GCA_907169655.1 Acomys percivali | reverse complement strand
CTCACACATGAGAGCTCCAGGCTGAGCCTTCCTCACACATGAGAGCTGCAGGCTGAGCCCTCCTCACACATGCGAGCTGCAGGCTGAACCCTCCTCACACATGAGAGCTCCAGGCTGACTGGCTCACCTGTTCAGCATTTGTGCTCTCTGCCCCAGGCAGGCCAGGCCTCAAGCCAGTGCTCTTAGGTGGGAGGCGTTCAAGCCCTGGCTTCTCTTCCTCTCTGCTCTGCCATCTTGGACAAGCGGCTTAGGCCCAGGTTCCTCTCCTTGGAATGGAGACTCTTCCTGGAGAGTGGACAGAATGGGTGAGTGTGGCGGCCCAAGTACAGACCCCCATGAACATCGTCCTTTCCGCCTTCTCCTCAGGAAGAATCTGAATGTCACCCTGACATAGGTGGTGTCAAAGATAGTGCTGGTGGTAGACAAGGTGGCTCTGGTAAAGGTGCTTGGCTCCAGGCCCAGCAGCCTGAGTTCCGTTCCGAGACTCACACGGTGAAGGAGAAGACTGACTCCCAGTGTCTCTGAGCTCCATACACACCATAGGCACTTGCCTCTGAGTACACGCTTGTACACACAACGGACAATATCTTATCATGTAACCCAGCTGGCCAGGAATACTCTGTGTAAACCAGGCTGGCTTTGAACTCACAAAGATAGGCTGACTCTGCCTCTGAGTACTAAGATTAATGTGTTGCCACCATGCCCAGCCCCCTCTGTGTACCAATTACACAGAGAGTAGAAGCCCTTCTACCTGGATTTTAGCTATGCCCGTGGCCAGCAGTGTGGCAGGAAGTCCCACGCTGATCTCCTGTACGAACGCACACACTGACTCCCTCTGCTCTCTGCAGGTGGGGTGTAGCACTCAGGACTTGGCGTGTGCAGTGGAGGTGCTTTTGTTTCAGCTGGTTTTTGACAGTCCAGGCTGGGCTAGAGCACGGAGGGGCCTCCTGCCCTCTGAAATGCTGGTGTCTTTGTGCTCCCATGGGTTGGCTCAGTGAGTCTCTTCCAGTGCACACCTGTGCTTTTAACATGCCCGCCATCTCTCTGTCAGAGAAAGGTTTGACAGAACAGGATACGCCAGCTCTCACAAGGAGAGAGAGGGATGGGAAGCTATTTAAAGTGAAATGAGTTTTACAGAGACAGGTTGAAGACAGAACAAGCCAGAGAATGAGAAGGAGCCATGAGATCAGAGCAGACTGCTGAGTTAGTTTAAGGCCAAGCTGAGCAGTTCAGAGACTGAGGCAGAAGCCAGACTGAATAAATTAGCTGGGAGAGGAGTTCGAGCCAGAACAGCTGGCTTGCACCAGCCAGCCCAGAGCTCAGAAAGAACAAGTAAGGGTGAGCTTATTCAGCAGTAAGTCTCAGAGGCTGAAAACATTCTAGGCCTGGATTAGATTATACAGAGGCTAGAAGCTTCCAGTACTAAGCCTAGGTTAGCAGAAGGAGGCAGTAAGCCTTGGAGATGACAATTAAATCAGGAGAATAAAAGCTGCTTTTACTGACACTGGCATCTCTAGAGCTGGGGCCCCAATGCTCCTTATGGTTCTTGTCCCTGTGTCTCACCCTAGGATTGTGAATTCCCAGCTGCCGCCTTCCCTCACCACCAAGGTCCGGCTCCATCACACTATACCTGCAGACCAGGTACAGTACGGACTGCAGCCTGGGGGCGGCCAGCCCAGGACACCTGCATCCAGCCTAGTGGGCAGGCTGCACATGGTCCACAGGTCTAGGGCTCCCACTTCACTAGCACCCGTTGGTGCTGTCCAGGAGTTAATAAGTATAAAAGCCGGCACTGCCCTGTGTGGTGGGCTTGGGCACTGGCTTGTGGCTATAAAGAAAGACAGTTCCGGGGCAGGGTGGCTCAGTGGTTAAGAGCACTGGCTGCTCTTCCAAAGGTCCTGAGTTCAATTCCCAGCAACCACACAGCGGCTCACAGCCATCTATAATGAGATCTGGTGTGCAGGTGTACATGTAGGGAGAACACTGTATACATAATAAATAGTCATTTTTTTGAAAAAGAAAGAAAGACAACTCCAAATTGTTCAATTTTACCAGTGAATACTCAGGAGCCTGGTGCTGGGGTGAAAACCTGCCAGTTAGAGAGACAGAGAAAACTCCCAGCTGACCTCCCTACTCAGCTGACCTCCCTACTCAGCTGACCTCCCTACTCAGCTGACAGCCCAGGAGGAAAAAGCCAAAAGCTAAAGAGCTCTTTCTTCTTCTCCAACTGTCTTTCTTAAACGCCTTTCTCTCAAAGTCCCTCCTTTCTGCTAATCCCTGTCAGCTGGTTTCTTGCTCCACTTCTTGACCTAGGGTTAACTTTATCAAATCCTGTTTCAGAAAGCCCTTGGATGAAAAGTGTGTGCTAGGGCTGAGCCACACCATAAAACAAGAAACAGCTTCTTACAGTTCACAGCCCTGGGGCTCACAGTGGGAGCAAATATCCTGCCGCACTGGTCCCTTCACGCGAAGCAGAGCTGTGCACACTCAGCTGCCCCTAGCTTGCCTTGATGGCAGTGAACACACTGTGAAGAATATATCCTTAAATCGGAGGAAACCTGCTGCCGTGGTACTGCGTGCCTCTCCTGCCAGCCCTGGGAGCTGAGGCAGGATGCCCCTGAGTGCAGAGCTGCCCTGGGCTGCATCCGGAGGCGGTCTCACACTGGACAAAAGGGCGGGCCTAGGGCAGCATTGAGCTCCGCAAATATGCAGTGTGTGTGTGTGTGTGTGTGTAGAACACACAGACGACTGCCCACAGGCAGGTGGCACAGTGGCCCAGGCCTTCATTCTAGCACTCCGCAGGTGGAGGCGGGTGGACCTCTGAGTTTGAGGTCAGACTGCTCCACAAAGCGAGTCCCAGAGCTACACAGTGAGACCCTTTTTTTGGGGGAAGGGAGAAAATGCCTCAGACAACATAAGCTCCACAGCTCTCATCCACAGCTTCCCTCTAGTCTCTGTCTCTGTCTCCATGTCTGTGTCTTTCTCTCCCTCCCCCTCACTCTTTCTCCCCCGCCCCCCATTTATTTTGTTTGTTTTGATTTTGGAGATGAACTTGTGGTCCATTGGCCTCATCTCTGCCGTGCTGAGGTCCCAGGCTGAGCCACCAGCCTGGCTTGTGAGCTTCTGTTTCAAACGCTCCCCTGACCTCTCTCCCACCATGAGGGTGAGCTGACGTTCAGAGCCTGGGCGGGCTCTGGCTTTCTGTGGCTGCTGTGACTGGAGGGTGGCCTTTATGGTCGGCAGTTAGAACTGTGAGGATGCTCTTGCCTGTCTCTTGTGACCTCTGGGATCCACCCTGAGGGAGGACAGCCCTCCTCGCCTGCTGGTGAAGGGGGAAGCAGGTGGACTTGGGTGCCTGAGGGTGCTACAGGCCTGCTGCTGCTGTGGTGCTGCTGCTGTGGTGCTACAGGCCTGCTGCTGCTGTGGTGCTGCCGCTGCTGCATGTGGCGCTCAGGCTGCTGCCCAGTGTAGCAGTGGCGATCCATGGGTGGGACAGAGGATCATGGCCGCTAATTTTGGAAACTGTTTTCAGACCTAGACAGAGGAACTGTTGGCTTCTGGTCTGAGGCTTCTAGTCAGTCTATTTGCATGTGCTGTTGCAGACTTCCTCAGGTTCAACCAGAGATTTTACAATGAGTGCAATTGCTTATACTGTTTTAAGTGGGAATACTGAATTTTACTCATTTATTTAAAGCTTCAAAGGAGAAAAGGACATTTTTCTAAAGGGGCAGCTGCCAAGCATTGCAGGACTGTTAGCTTCACAGTCAGTGACTACACTGTTTGCTTGTTTGCTGATGCTGGGGATTGCAGCCCAGGCCACTTGAGCTTTGCCACTGGGCCGCACTGCTGGCCTCTGTGGCCGTGCTCTAGGCCAGCTTCCCGAAAGTGGCCTCCAGCGTGGGAATCCTTGCTTTGCCCTTTCATGGGAAACACAGTTCTGACTGCTGCTCTGAAACCTGTGAGCCCAGTGCTTGCCTCCTCCTGGCCGCTGCTCCATCTGCTGGGCTCTTGGCACAGGGTCATACCAGCTCCCTGGGCTTGGCCGAGTCCTGTGAGCAGATGGTGCCATTTGATTCCCAATGGTTGTCAAGGGGAGAACGTGGAAACTGGCGCCAACCTGTGTGTATTCTTGTTTCAGAGACTGCCTGGAGCAGGGGCTGCCACACAGGAAACAGGTACGTGGTGTGGTGACAGCAGTGTGCTCCTTCATGCTGGGATGAGCCAGGGAGAGGCCATCCCACCCCCTGTGTGGATCAGACAGATGGGCCTAGGACAGCAGTAAGGATGGTTGTCCTTTGCACCTGATTGCCACAGCCACAGCTTTGGTCACGTCCTCCTGTGAGTCCGTTCTGTGACACCACTTAGTGTCAGGGTGTGGTGATAGAGAGCAGGGAACAGAACTGGTGGCTGCCGTCTCCTTCAGGATAAAGTGGCCGTGGCCTCATGGTAAAGTTTGAGTTGGCTGAGTTCTTCCCAGTGGGAAGCCCTTCCTTCCTTCCTGCTCACCTTGTCTGATGCCTCCCTTCCTCACACTGCAGCTGCAGGCTGAGGGAGCAGCCCCAGTGGTGCTGCCTGACCCGGGGGTGGTGTAAGTGACCCGTGAGTGCCAAGAGCTGACGTCATGCCAGGGGAGCTCTGCCCATGTGTCTTTCTTTGCAGGAGCAGCTTTGCCCCCTAATGTGAAGATCACCCCTGTTTTTCTGAGTGAGGAGGAAGTCGCCAGCCTCCAGGAGTTCACAGTGGAGCAGAAAATTAGGCAGGTTTGGTGTTCCCAGGGGATCCTCACTTGTCCTCCATGGTGAGGGTGTTGATCAGAGGTGTCCTGGCATCAGGACATGCAACAAGCTAAGTGTGACACCCTGTGTGGAGCCAGACTCAGGAGACCCGTAAGCTGTGATTGACTTACTGTGTGGCCACCTCTGTTCAGTGATCCTGGCCTTACTGTGACAAGCCCCGAGGAGCAGTCGTGGTCTTTTCTTATTTCTTTGGCTTGACCATGGTGGCATCTGGGCTCCGCGGGTGCAGATATCTGCTTGTCACTGATGCCGTTCAGAGGGTCAGAGTCTCAGTCCCACACTCTGCTCATGCGGCACCTGTTTTGTTTGCCAGATTCCAGGAAAGCTCATCTCAGTCCCCTGCCTGGGATCAGAGCACCTCTGCTGGGGCAGAAGATGCTGCGAGATGTATGACATCTGTGGCCTCCTGGACATCAGCTGCCATCCCAGAGCCCACACCCCATGATGGAGCACGGCTGGATGGCCCTGGGGCAGATGGACACTTGCCTTGGCCTGAACAGCAGGAGCATGCTGGGACCACAGGGCTGTGCACCACTGACCGTGACTGGGACTCTGGCCTCCACAGCAGGCTGCCCGAGGAACTGGGTTTCTCCCAAGAGGAGCTGGATTTGACTGAAATCCACATCTCTGACGCTCAGGAAGCTGTCTCACCTGTGCCAGGTGATCAGGAAGCCATCTTCAGCCGCCACCGTGCCCCCACACTGCCTGACGATGCAGCCATTTGCAGCTGCCTGGACTCTTCCCCTCCTGAGAGGCTCCCTGAGTGTGGAGGGCTGGAACAGCCTGCAGACCTTTCCGTCACCAATGGCCAAACCCAAGTTCCTGGCACAGACTCTGTCCCCAGCAGCAGGCCCATGGCACTACCTCCCCAAGATCCTGTGCATGTGGAGCCCAGCGTGGAGCAATGTGGGCATGGAGGCCAAGAGAGCCACTCAGCGCTGGCATGCACTAGTTCCCACTCCGCTGCCTCTCAGGGCCCCAGGCCTGCAGGCAGACATGGCTTCCCGCCATCCCCAGCCGGGCCCCCTGCAGGGCTCGTGCCCATGAAGCTCTACACCCACAGTGTGAATGGGCTGGTGCTGTCCCTGCTGGCCGAGGGGCCTCTTCTCAGAGACAACACAGCCATCGAGGAGGTGGTGAGTGTCCTGGGCTCCTCTGTCCCCTCACGTTCCCCCTAGCCCACCGGGACGAACCTCAGTTCTGTAGTGAAGCTGAGTGCTGCCCACGTCCGTGAGGTTTTGCATGGTGTGTAAGAGTGAGCCCCGTGCAGGTGTGGGAGAAGGGAAGAGCTGGGCGGGTGCCTGGCACACAGCTCTCCCCGGCACCTTGTTCCTTCTCAGTAGCCGGCAGCAGGGCTCAGCTTCCCGTTCTGAGGAAGTGAGGCCATGCAGGCGAGGCCACGCGGCCCGGCTCCTGGCCCAGCTCCCAGCTGAGGAAGCATGTCTTACGCAGCGTGCCACAGCCTGCTGTGGGGTCCGTGGGACCCTGCGTTTCCTCCCTGGACCCAGCTCATGTGCTTACTTGGTGTTCCTTCCCAGAGTCCATCTGAAATGCATACTGGCTGTGGAGGGCTCCTTTTGAGCAGCCCTCGCTCCTGAGGCAGTGAACTGAGCTTTAGGGTCTGGGCCTCCGCGCAGGGGGTAGAGTTGCTATGGTAACAGCCTTGCTGTAGTCTGCAGGAAGAGCAGCTGCTGCAGGGCAAATGGTGTTCTGGGGCTCCACTTGTTTTTCTTCTTAAATCCACATCATTCTGAGGCAGTCTCATTGGCATGCAGGCCTTGTGGGCCTGCACTGAGGAGCCAGTCACCTTGGAGCCCAGGGCAGGCTGCTGGGCGGCTTCCCTTGCACAGCCCCTGCTGGCAGCTGAGTCGAGCTTGCTTTGTGCATCCTCATTTAGCATGGCATGGCTGTGCATGACTGCGTTCACCAATGCGTTAGGACAGCAAAGGGTCCTGGTGTGGCTTCACACAGGGCACTCTGTGCCTTAGCTTTCCCTCAGCTCTCACTGTGCTGGGCCCTGGGAGTATTGCTCCAAAGGCCTGGAGTTTGGATGCAGCAAAGTAGATAGACTGCTCCTGTCTTTGCCTGTGCCCCCTCTGAAGAGACCTCATGCAGGCCGCCTTGGAGAGAGGTGGGCTGTGTAAGTCTGTGCTAAGCTCACTGTTCTCGCCAAGCCAAGGGTGCATCTGGAAGGCAGGCCCTGCAGCTGCCGTCCTGGGACGAAAGCAGCCTTGTGAGGTGGGGAGGTCCAGATCCCCATTGACTGTCTCCTAGTCCTGACCTCTGCCCTTGCTGAGACATGGGAAGAGGAGAGGAGAGCGTCCTGCCCAGCGCAGCCCGCAGCCTCCTCTGTGTGGAGGCATTTGTCAAGGCTGGCCACATTGTGACCACAGCCTCCAGCTTATCTCTTCAGTAGGGTTGTTGCTGGTCAGGCCCAGGGATGGGATGCAGGGTGTGGGAGACGGAAGCTGGTAGTGCTCTCTAGAGTGGGGAGCTACTGATCTTGAGCAGCATCCTGATCTGAGAGGGAATTGGAGCCAGACAGACAGACCCCAAGTCTGATTTATAGGACAGGTTTGTTATCGTCTCTCTGTCTTAGATGGAAAGATGCTTTGCATCTTTCTGGAAGGCATACAGAGTCTCTGCAGCATGGTCCCACAGGCCAGCTGGACCGTGGCACAGCCCTCTGAAGAGGCTCTGTCCCCGGCACCTCTCAGGCAGGGTCTGCAGGAGGCAGGACAGTTGAGCCTGGGAGCTGTGCTGTCAAAGCGGAGTGCAGGAGGCTGCCACCAGGGGGCAGCTTAGACCCCTGGGCCTGGCCCTGCACCCAGGATGCTTCTTCAGCGGCAGGGAGCCTGGGATTGCTGCAGCATTTGGCCATGCATGGTGCATCAGGCTTGGGCTGGCTTGGGGGCAGTGCCTATTGAAGTCAGGGTGGGAGCCAGCGCTTGCTGAGATACCCAGTGGAAAAGTTTCCCACGTCAACCATGTGGGCTACACCCATGCTGCCCAGCCCACAGGGCTTCACCACTCGTCCTCAGATGTGGTTGGACCGAAGTCAGGTCCTTGTGTCCCCTCAGGCCATCCTGAGATCGTGCTGCATATCCATTTGTGCGGTTCTTACTCAGGGACTCGGACATTTTCATTCAGCTTTGCAAGCTCTACAGCCTCGTGGGAGCAGTGTGGCTGTGACCTTCCGTGACCACCCCACAGACCTCTCCCATGTCACAACAGATACTGTAGCAGATACAGACACCCTGGGTGCTAGGCTGTACAAGCCAGGTCACCTGCATGTGTGGCCCTCGTGTCTATGCGGCGCGTGCTCATCAGTGAGGAGTCCCCTCCGCACCTTGTGCCTTGTGATGATTTCTAGTCAAGAGCTCTATCTTGACCAACGCCAGGCCGAGTCTTGGAAGTGGAGCCTAGTACATTAGAGAGAGCTGGACTAGTTGGCTCACTCTCTGCTCCAGTTTCCCCTGTCTCTTCAGCAACTTGAAGAGGGATGTCTGTTATCAGGCCCTGAGATCCAGATGTGCTGTGAGCACCCCCTCCTAGCTGCATGGCGCTTCCCCTGGGTGTACCAGTGTTGCCCCCCAAGCCCACAACCCAGGCACATACAACGTTCAAAACTAGGCTCCTTTGTGCCTTCCCATGGTAAGTGTCCTGACCGTCAGGGCTGGCTCTGCAGCACCTGCTCTCCTCAGCTGTGCACACTCAGGAGAAGCCAGTGGTTGAAGTGCTGGCACTGGCTGTGTTTATTCATCGGCTCATTCCTGGGAACCTGGTCACATGCTGCCTACCTGCCGGAGCTCCTGAGACAGTGTGTGGGCTCATCCCTGCCGCCTTCTTCAGCCCACGTCCTCTCAGGGACCTGAGCACAGGCCACAGGACCAGCACTCTTGTCTTCTAGAAGCTGCACGTTCTTCCTGGGAGAGGTCAGCTCAAGATGAACTTCACCCGGGCCATGTCAGGACACGCTGAGAACACAGGCCACCGATGTTGTTAGAACAGAGGGTCCCAGAGCAGGAGACGGCTCAGGGGTTAAGAGTACTTACTCTTTGTTCAGAGGACCAGAGTTAGCACAGCACCCCCATAGGATGGCTCACAATTGCCTGGAGCACCTGCTCAAGGGATCTGACACCCATTTCTGAGCTCTGTATGTAGCCACATAATACATGAAAAGAAAAATATATGTGTGTATGATCATAAGGAGCTGGGGATTGTGCACGCCTGTAATCCAAGCACTCAGGAGGCAGAGGTAGGAGGCTTTCCACAAGTTGGAGGCCAGCCTGGTCTTCATAGTGAGTCCCAAGCCACGCACAGGGAAACCGTGTCTCAGACAGACAAAGGAGCATATGAGTGAACCTGATGTTAGGCAGACACTGGCTGGCCATTTTCGCTACATCTGGTGGCCACTGAGGCATTGTCTGTTGCTCACATTTTAACTGAGTTTGCCATCCTGTGACCACCCCCTCCTGGCTTTTCTGTAGTACCACAGCAGCCTGGCATCGCTGAATGGGCTGGAAGTCCACCTGAAGGAGACACTGCCCAGAGACCAGGCTAGCCCCACAAGCAGCACATACAACTTTGTGCATTACGACCGCATCCAGAGTGTGCTCTCAGGTAAGGGACCTTTGCAGGGAACCCAGCCCCAGTCATGGCAGTGCTGCAGCCCCAGTTATGGCAGTACTGCTGCCCACAGCCCTCTGGCCTCAGCTAGGTCTCTGAGCTCACTGGCAGACACTCGGTGGGAACTCATGAGTTTAAGCGTCTGTGTAAGGTAGCCCCAGGAGCTGCTGCGGCTTGCAGGTGCTGGCAGTGCTTTGTCCCAGAGGCAGTAGTGGGGCTGGCACCTGGACTCAGTGCCCCCACACTCAGGACCAGGCATGAGGAGTGGGGAGGGCTGCCACTCACCACCTGTCTCGTTCCACAAGCCAACCTGGCTGCAGTGGCTGCCCCTCAGGACCGCCGCTTTCTGCAGGCCATCAGCCTCATGCACTCAGACTTCGCCCAGCTTCCTGTGCTGTACGAGATGACCATCAGGTGAGCCTCTGAGCCCTGCACGTCCAGCTGCCCCTCCCGGCCCTGCTCCCGGAGCCTGGCTGTGCTGGCCATGGTCCCTTTGGAGGCCGTCCTCCCACACAGGCCTGGGTTAGGTTCTCCAGAGCCTTCCCTCTAAATATGCAGGTTACTACCGTGGCAAAGCCTAAGTCATCACCTTTTGAGGGTGGGCCAGACAACACCACAGGGTTCTAATTACAAATACCATGCCTCCTGAGAACAGACTCCTGCAGAAAGTTCAGAATCAGGCCTCTCTGCAGTGCGCATCAGCCCCAGAGTCCACCCGTGTCTCTCATGGCAGCACTCCCGGGCTCCGTGGGCTTGCTTTTCACTCTCTGTGGCTGGTGATGATGACGCGGGTCCGTCTCCTTCCTGGTGCTATGCTTCCTCAGCTTCCAGGTGTCTGGTACAGTCACGGAACTGCTTCTGAAGCTGCTTAAACAGGCCGTGCTCTCCTCACCATGCTGTCCTCAGAGGGCTGCAGGGAGAGCTGCCCTGCCTCTGCAGTGGCCGTGCAGGTGGCTTTTCACTCCTTTATGTGAGAATGTGAGCACATGTGGGGACAGTGATATCCCAGGCTTACCCCCAGGCCTCCATGACTCAGGTGCATGCTCTCCCCATAAGTCCCAGTAGTTGGGTGAGGACTGTGGTCTGGACTCAGTGGGAGCAAACACAGTCTTGGTGACGACACTCCCATGTCCTGTCACCTGCCACATTGATGCCAGCTGTCTGCCCTGGTGTCCTCTGCTGCTGATGGCACAGCCTGTCCTAGTTGGCATCCCAAGTATTACTCGCATCTGCAGCGACCACTCTGGGATCTGGGCATGTTCAGTGTGTGGCTGTTGAGTGGGAGGCAGCAGCAAGCAAATGTCAACATCTGTGCGACCAGATGCTGGCGGCTGCTGAGCTTCACCTTCCTGGAGCCAAGAGACTTGAGCAGGGGGCAGAGCCCATGGCATGTGCTGGGCGGGTTCTCCACAGCAATGGGGCACAGCTCTGTGGCACATGCTAATGAGCATAGAGACTCCTGTGTTTCTGCAGCAAGCCAGGGGCTCCCTGCTTGCCAGCGGGAGGGCTATCATTGCCACACAGGTGTGACTGGAGGGTTGAACCACCAGGTCCCACTCGAGGTTCAAGAGGAGCTTTCCAGACAGATGCCTCACAGGGGCTGAAGACCCTATGCCAGCCAGGTTCTGCAGGTGCCCTCCTCACCCAGCCGGAGACGGCTGAGGGGAGGGGCCGGTAATGCTAGAATTAGGGAAACTGAGGTTGGGTAGGCCCAAGGCAGGAAGAAGGTAGGGTCCAGGGGTGACTGGGTGGATCTGCTAACAGGTGAGGGTCTCTCCTTAGTCCCTGTGGCCTGGAAGGGAAGGAATCCGCTGAAAGAAGCAATTTACGCTGAAGTTTACTTAGCAAAGTGGAGAAGTTGGGGTGGGCTGTCCTGGAAGGGGTGTGTGTCATAATGGATATTGGTTATGGATTTGTGTGTGTGTGTGTGTGTGGTGTGTGTGATGTGCATAAATGTGTCTGTGTGTGATATGTGTACATGTGTGAATGTATGCATCATGTGTGATGTGTACGCACATGCTTCTGCGTGTGTGTGTATGTATGTGCACATGTTTGCACATGCACCACGGTGTGAGTGTGAAGGTCAGAGGACACCTTACAGAAGTTGGGGCCCTTCCTCTATCACGTGGGCTTCTGGGATGACACGGAGTTTTCAAGTATCCCTCTGGCACTGTGCTGTTGGTTTTTAAGGAGTTCTTATGAATACTTATGAGATTAGTGCCATGTTCATATTAAGGCCACCCTTTTTCTTCTCCAACACCCCTTTAGGTATTTATTCCCAGGTTTTAGGGAAGGAGCCCAGGGCTGTGGGGGTCAGATCTGCAATGCACATGACACTGGTGCAGAGGGTGCAGGCCTGGGTGGTGCATGTGCAGAGGAGAGTGCCCCACTGTGTGCTTGTGCAGTGGAGAGCGCCTCACTGCCTGTGTCTGAGCCCCTAGGGCTTCCATGATGTGGAACAGATGAGCAGCATGCTGTCAGGAGCTCAGCTACCAAGATGCAGCTGTGGTTTCCTTGGTTACCTGACACCTACCTTCTCAAATACCCATCCCAGGTCCTCCTCTGTGCAGTGCTGCATCCCTCTGTCAGCCCGTGGGTCTGTCACATCCCACTCCTCTGTCACCTGAAGGCATCAGGCTACAGCGGCACCAGCCACCCTCCTGGCCCAGGCTCTGCGGCTGTGCTGAGGGAGGGGCGTAAGCAGGCCTTCGCTCTGCTGTAGCTGTGTTGACAGCAGCCTCCGTGGTTCATTTGTTCAGACACTGGGACTTAAGACCTGGCTGCCGCCACCTTGGGCCCATCGTCCCTCATTCCAGCCCCAGTGAGCTGAAAAGATAGGACAGTTGTTACCCAGCTCAGTGCAGTATTCTGAGCCACAACAGGCAGGCATTAGGGGTGCTGGGGCGGCCAGCCAGGGCCCACACTGGCGCCCCTGAGCTCTTGTGTATCTTCCCTCCCCACTAGGAATGCCTCCACAGCTGTGTACGCCTGCTGCAACCCTGCCCAGGAGACCTACTTCCAGCAGCTGGTGCCCACTGCCCGCAGCTCTGGCTTCCCGAACCCTCAGGATTGTGCCTTCAGCCTCGCAGGCAAAGCCAGACGGAAGCTGCTAAAGCACGGGGTAAACCTGATGTAAGCTGTACACAGCCCGACGGTGTCCCCAACACTGAGGTAGAGCTGTGTGCAGTCCGTGTGCCACCCCTCCAGACGGTGTCCCCAGTGCTGAGGTCGAGCAGGACTTGCTCCTTGGTGGCAGCTGCATGGGACTGTGTGGGATCAGGATTCGGCATGTGTCAGTGACTTGAATGTGGTGCAGGGCAGGCTGCAGGCTCGGGGATGCACCCTGGGGTCCACTGGTAGTTCCCTCGGGTGCTAGGGGGCTGAGTTCCAGGCCTGTGAAGCAGATTCCCAAGGGCTCAAAAATAAAGTGACTAAACTGAGTTCTGAGTAACCGGCCAGTATTTCTGTGGCAGGGTGAAGGTCACTGCATGTTTTACACGGACACGGGCACACGCAGTCGCTGCATGTTTTACACGGGTGCGCGCAGCCTCCATGTCCCCGTTTCACACTGGATTCTGCATTTGCTCACGTTAGAGCACAGCGCATCTGCACAGAACCCATATACACTGACTGTAGCCTGAGCTCATCTCCGGTGATGGGCAGTGCCCGTCCCACAGGCCTTTGGTGGGGGGAGGGTCTGCACCACTGTTGAGTCTGTGCGTGTGATACCACATGATTTCCTTTCCCATTTACCCTTGGCCTTGGGGGTACAGAACCCATGAGTCTGGTGTGCTGGCTGGCTGTTTTTGCCATGGACTATACACACCAGTGTCCCTGTCTGTGGGGACGTAAGCCACAGTGAGCTCCAGTCTCGTCCTCTCCCTGAGGCCCCTCAGCTACTAGCTGGCCAGAGGTTGGTCTCCCTGCCAGGCACAGGCGTACCGCTCTCCAGGCCTGGTCAGTTCTTCGGGAGTGAAACCCACTCCAAGTTTGCTGCTGGCTCTCAAGAAACCTCATGGTGAATTTACAACTTGTTCTGCCGAGGGGTGCTCTGCACAGCACACGCTCCCATCTGCCAGCTGGTGCTAAGTCCTGGCCCTCACCTTGGTGAGCAGACAGCCTGTGCTGTGTGGAACTTGGGACTCAGGAGCGCAGAGGTGTTGCGGCTTCCTGCTGTGGCTCTTGTAACTACCCTTTTGATTACTCTTCCAGAAAGCGCTTTCAAGGAATGTGGCTGTGCTCCCCCCTTCCCCCTGCCCTTGTGTGACACGGAACTGTCTGCAGACCGTAGCCTCTCTGAACCAGTGCTGTGGGCAGCCCTGCTTCCCCATGAAGCCTATCCCAAAATTCAGGCATAACAATGTGACACCTGGCCTAAGCTCCACAGGGTGAGAAGCCCTGAGGGAGGGGCTTTTAAAGAACATGCCAGAAGTTTCCTATAAACCAGGTGTGTGTGTGTGTGTGTGTGTGTGTGTGTGTGTGTGTGTGTGTGTGTGTGTGTGTGTGTAGGACAGACAAGGACAGAGTGTGTCCTGTCATTCTCCACCTTACTCCTCTGAGCTGAGCTCCCCCATTGCTCAGTGCTGGGTTCCAGGCGTGGGCATGACCACACAGCAGTGTAGGTGCTAGGGATCCATGCTTGTGCTGTGAGCTTGTTCTCACCCGCCTAGCCACCTGGTAGTCCACATCTGGACTGCCAGCTCTGAGGCAAGGCAGTTAGATGCCACGTTCAGGGGTACCAGCCCTACTATGTGAGCTCACCGCCAGCCATGGTTCTGAGGCCAAACATAAAATAAAGAAGGACTGGGGGTTTAGCTCAGTGGTACAGTGCTTGCCTGGCATGAGGCTCTGGCCTCAACCACTAGTAACACACACACCCCCTCTTGGCCTGTTATTTAGGGGGTGTGGGCCACATGTCTTGACACATAGGCAGCTTGATGGTAAGTCCCCCGTGAGGAACTGTAGTCTCAGCCAGCAGCCTGTGAACCTTGCTGGGAGTGGATCCATCAGGCTCCAGATGTCTCTGCCAGCAGCCACAGGTGAGGCTGGGGTGTGAAGCGAGGGTATACATTCATAGGTGCTTCCCAAAAGTACAGTAGAAGTCCCATCTCCCACACACACAGTGCCCCAGAGACCCAACTGCCTCCTGCCCCTGCCTCACTGGTCCCTTATGAGCCCCTGGAGAGGATGTGATAGAAGCCCGGGGCTCTGCTTGTCCTTGGTGGAGGGTTGGGATCTCAGGGAGGAGGTGTTCCCCGCTCCTAGGAAGCTTCCCTAGGGTGTGGGTGGGCAGTGGCAGGGGAGGTGCACACAGGCCCCTCCACATTCCAGATCTCTCAGCCCGGAGGCCTGCTCCTGGAGCAGGGAGCTGCTTACCATTGGCAGCCATTGCCAGTTTCATGGGGTTTATATGTAAACTGCCACCTCTGCCAAAAAGAACCTGGAGAGTTGCTTCCGTCAGGGCTAACTCAAGAAGTCAGGTTCTGAAATACTGCAGGCATCCCGCCCTCCGCCCTGCTTTGTCCTTTCTCTCCTAACACCAAGTCAACTCTGGTGTCAAACTCAGCCTGTTGGGCTTCCTGTGAGCCAGCCTGCTGTCCTTCTTGCTTTGTGTCTGTCTCTGTCATGGAGGGGATACCTGCTGCTGCTGCTGCTGCTGCTGCTGCTGCAATCTCTACAGCAGTGACCGGCCTGGAGGCTGCTGGGGGAAAATCCACCCCCAGCTTCCTGTTCCTTCGTCCTAGTCACCTGGCCTCACAAGACAGTTTGCACACAGCCCCAAGACCTCAGCCTCAAAAGTACGCTTTAAAAGCGGGGTGTTCCCACAGCAGAGGCTTGGCAGGGTCCGTGGCAGACGCCCATGTACTGGAAGGGCACCAGGCCCCCCATGGCACGCCAGGGGCAGTGTCTGCAGGAGAGTCGATAGCTTCAGAGTCAACACCCAGAGCATCACTGCGCACCTGAATAGAAGACTCCACACAATGGCCACGGCGGAAGCCGCAGGAGTCAAGAACATCAAGTGTGTTGGGGCCACTCCCTGCTCCACTGTGAACTGTGGGGCCCATGTTCCCATGTTCCCATGGCCGTCACTGCCACTGGGGAAAGACAGCCTGGGCCCTTTGGGAAATGGAGCACATCCATTCGCACCACTTCCAAGTGACACGTGTGGTAAGAGTCCCATGGTGTCCACGCAGGCCCTAAGGTCCCTTCCTATGTACTTCTGACACAAAGCCCACGGAGGTGAGTCACAGAGAGGGGCTGAGGGGGAAGCAGTGAGTGGGCCTGCTCCAGAGCCTGTGCAGGGACCCGGATGAATTCCTGCCCTCCAGAGCTGTGAAGGGGAATTATGGACGCCCATGCCAGTAAGTCTGCAGTCTTCTGTTAGAGCTGCTGTGGGAGTCTACTGCAAACTGAACCCTGAGTATGCAGTAGGGCCACATGGCTTTGCAGAGGCAGGCCTGGTGAGGACGCCCGTCACAGGAGCCTCAGCATGAGCGTCCCTGCCTGGCCTCTGCTGGATGGTCACCACTCCCAAGTGGGCGGGAAGCAGGCAGAGTGCTGGGAAGTAGGCTGCTCAAAGGCCGTGGCTGCCCCTAGGGAGGGCTTGTGCCTCAGGCCCACAGAGGATGGACCTGGCAGCAGACAAGGGATAGGTGGCAGGTGCCCCCATCTTAAGACAAACTGCAGTGCAGGGGAGTCATGCACTGGGGTGCTCACAGTCTTCATCCACCTGCGCAGTACATACAACTGTTCCTAGTCCTCAACTGCTGGAGGAGAGTAGGGGGGTGGGGAGTGAGGGGTGGGGGAGTGAGGGGTGAGGGAGGGTGTTGGACCTGCCCCAGGCCTCTCTGCGAGGAGAGAACTGCCCTGAGTTCCTCATGTCCAGAGGAATGCCTGAGAATTGCGGAGTGGCAGTCCCTCTCTGTCCCACCTTCCTACAGCCAGGCCCAGCATGCCAAGGCAGTGGCTCCGGGCTCTGGCCAGAGGCCCGTGGAGGCTGCTGGAGGCACCATATTCACTCTCCTACCCAGTGGCCAAGCTGGTATGAGCTTCAGCCTGGGCTCCCAGTGCAGCACTTACTAGCAGGGGCAGTGAGCGGCTGTTGTGCACTGTGTCCCTCCATCCCCACCCCCCCTCGGCTTGCTCAGTGTCTTTGTCCTTTTGTTAAAGCCTAGAAGATGCTGGCCCTCCCTCCCAGCACCTCAGGAAGGGGCATTCTGGGAGAGTCCAGGACATCAGCTGTTTTGGGCCTGGGCGCATGCCCACGCCTTGGGACTACAGTGCATGTCTTGTCGCAGGACACCCCAACTCTGAGCACTAGAGTCCCTGCGGTGTAGCCGTCCTCCCACTTGACGCTGCCTCTGGATGGCTGCAGTGTAAGTGTAAGTGGGAACGTCATCTTTGCTGAGAAGGACAAAAGCGGTGCCTCCAGCACAGCTGCTGGGTGGAACCTTGGGCCTCACACGCTAGGCTCATCTACCACTGAGCTCCAGCTATGATTCTTAATGTTCTCAACCTGGTGGTGTGGCTCAGTGGCAGAGCCCCTGCCTAGAGTCGACTAGTGGGGGCCTAGGGGGTGGCTGAGTGGTAGAGCGACTGCCTAGAATCTTCTCAACGGGGCCTAATTAACAGTAATGTTTGCCCGCCACGCATGCAGCTCTGGGTTCCATCTCCAGCCATGCCACAAACCAAAGCAAAACCCCTAAACACTCTCACCATGAACTTGGGATTGCCTCCCACGTGGGGAGCGGGGTTAGGGAGAAAGGTAGGAGGTTGGGGACAAGCTACCTAAGAAGGTGGCGGGACGTGGCCTGTCCAGTGTGTGCACCTCTTGCCACCTAGGTCTGCAGTCTGCTGGAGTGTGTCCACGGCCATCTGTCGTCAGCTCTAGGCGGCCTTGCTTCCTGTTCCTGTATCTGCTTACCGGCAGTTAGCAGCTGGGCAAGTAAATGTCAGGCAGGGCGCTGGTGGTGGTGCCTGCAGCAGGGTGGGGATCTCTAGAAAGGCCTTGGCCCCTAGCCCGTGTGCTTCACGGGCATGCGTGCACCTGCGCAGACCCTCCCATCCGTCCGTTGGAACGCTAACGTCATACTGCCAGACTGAAAGGTCAGATTGTACTTACGAAGCGAGCGTGAGACCCGTGCCGTGGACAAGAGTGGGTGGGTTGGGGCTTCTTGGTGGCATAGGTCAGAAAGCACAAGTCATGCGGCTCAAGAATCCATGCAGACTGCCTAGCAGTCAACAGGCAGGATGCAGAGGGACTCCACAGTGGGGCAGTTTGTCTCTGTGGTTCCTGTATGGGCTTTCTTAGCTGTAAGAACTTGGATCATGTGCCCAAACCCGACCCAGCAGGATAGGGATTCTTTTTCTTACTTTTTATTTTTTGGTTTTTTGAGACAGGGTTTCTCTGCGTAGCCTTGGCTGTCCTAGACTCATTTTGTAGACCAGTCTGGCCTCAAACTCGAAGCGACCTGCCCGCCTCTGCCTCCCAAGTGCTGGGATTTAAGGCGTGCACCACCATGTCCTGGCCAGGATGGGGATTCAGGAGACTGGTTGGTCAGGCCTAAGTCAGGGTCCAGCCCTCAAGTTAAGATTTGCCAGACCTGCAACCCATGGCGGAGTGTGGGGTTTTGCAGGGTGGCTCAACGGCAGGGTGTTCGGCTAGCTTGCATGTGCAAGATCCTGGGTTAGCATTGCAAACAGCAAACATACAAACAGCAAACATACAAACAGCGTCCAGGATTCTGTTGACAAGAACTGCAAACTGGCTGCTCTAGACGCCAGGGCCATTATCACATAGAACATGGCTTGCGCCTTACAGTCTGTGACCCTTATCCCCAGCTACTGAAGCCACAACAGCAGTGAATTCTGAGATCTAGATTGGTCTGCATTCTACCCCAGAACACAGCTTCTGTGGGGGTCGGGGTGGGTCACCAAAGACAGTGATGGACAGGAAGGGGGGTTATAGGGTCTACGGACCTGATGGTGGCTTTGAGCTGATAAAGTCACTGCTGTGGTACTGGCTGGAGAGGCATGGGGTTGCTTCCACAGCAGCTACTGGCTTCCACTCCCCTCTCACCTCCAGCGGTCCTAGAGACACACAGAAATGACCCCCAAAACTGCTTAGTGAGCAGTGCACCTGGAGGATGGCGAGGAGCATCTCAGCCCTGAGAGAGCACTGTTCCTGTCCTGGTGCAGCATCCAGTGTGGCTGTTGGCTGGCACTAGGCATGGGTGCCAACACCCTGCAGTCCAGTCAGGCTGCCCTGGGGAACCTGGCTGCCATCGCTGTGCTTGCTCCTAAGGGGAAAGCAGCTTTCCTCCTGTGCCCTTCTCAGGCGTCTGTGGCTCTACGATGCAGGGGGAATCCCATGCCTGCCCGGCTCCTGCTCCTTCCTTCAGGGACTGGGCCTATCTGCAGGGGAACCACGTAAGGCTAGGAAAGGGGACGTGGCAGTGAACTCCAGGAGCTGAGCCTGAGTCCAGCTTTCCTAAAGACTTTTTTTTCCCCCTTCAGGAAAATGTAAGAATTTGTAATTCTTACGAATATTGTCCATTTTACCATCTGAGCTGACTTAACACCACAGGGCCCTGCTGCCTGTTCCCACCCACACCTACTCACCATACGTGGTGGGGATGGAACCCGGGTCCTCGGGCATGCTTAGGCCTGTGATCCACTCCGAGCCACATCTTAGTCCTCCCCGTCAAGATGGCCATGTGGCCTCAGCCATCTACCTGATGCGACTCAGAAGCCCAAGAGCCACATCCCCACACCAGCCCGTCACTCCTCGCCGCCCAGGCCCTGCCTTCTCTCACAGGCTACATGACCACATCACTTGTGGGCAAGCTCTTTATTTGCTCCCTGTTCCCCACCCATGTCCTTGGTGTGTGGTGGGCGCAGTGGGGATATGTGGGAATCATACACCTGAGGGTCTCTTCCGAGACCCTGAGTGCAGACGCTCTGGAGCCAGAAGGCCCCCTCCCCCACCTCGGCTCTAAGTAGAAAAGCATCCTGGGAGCTTTTCCTTCCCAAGGGCTGACTTCAAGTTAACTCCTCAAGGTGACTGGTTTGCACTTGGACCTGATGCTGGACCTGTACGTAAGGCAAACTGTCCATTCCATCCTGTTCTGGGCCACGCCCACGGGCCACCACTCCCAGCCGATGTTCTGAGACTGGCTGGCTCACTACATGCTGGCATCAGCTGGCCCAGGGCCTCTGGCTGGCCTTCACACTAGGACGAGAACCGTTGCCAGGCCCTCTCCGGTGACCTCACACCCATAGGCTTGGGTCATTGTGTGGACAGACGTGGGGATGACCCTCTGCTGTCTCCGAGTCTGAACGTTTACTCACAGGCATAAATGTCAACTCTTAGACAACAGACTCCAAAGCAAGATGGGCACTCTGGTCACGTGGTTGGTGGCAGAGGGTCAGCCCCGCACGGTTCCTGCCGAGCTTGGCAGACTCAAAACCACAGCAGCGGCACGCGTCAGGCCTGGCTCGGCAGTAAGCTTCTGTAGGCAGTGAGCTAAGGGGTCCAGGACAGTCAAGGCTGTATCACTGGATGGCCCTCCCTGGTCTTCACTTCAGCTCAGTAAGAAGCTGTGGTTAAAGAAAAGGCCCTGTTCACAACCACCAGGGCCTGCCCGACTTTGGGCGACAGCGGTAACGATGGATTCCCTGGGCCCTGACCTTCCACACCACCCTGACGGTGGCTGGTAAGACCCTAATGAACCTAACCGGGTATGCAGGCTGCAGACCGCCTCTTGCTCCGGGACAGTGAAGGGTCCTCAGAACCCCAGCATCAGAGCCCAAGCTGCTGGGCTCGATGGCCCCTGGTCTGTGGTGGTCTGCCTTGTTTGTTCTCACAGCTACGGAAGTTTGAGATGATTACATTTAGACAGGTGGCCAATTTGGTTACTCTATTCCAGAACACAGAGAAGACATCAGGTAGCAAAGTGACACGGGAGGGACACACAGTCTCTGGTCACTGCCAAAGGGACACACGAGTAGGCCAGAAGTCCCAGCAGGTCACTGGAAGGGGAAAGAAACCTAGGACGTCCCCAGTAACCGAAGGAAAGACGCCCGCCCCACGGTGGCAGGAAGCCATTCAATGCTTCCAGCGTGGGTCAGGGTGGGCTGCCCCACAGTCCACCCAGGCTCCACTCAGCCTGGCTCCAGCCCAGGCAACACGCTCATCGTCCCGGGGCAAAGATGAAATCCAGGGCCTGCCGTTCGGCAGCTGCCACGTTGGGGTGCCAGAGGTCCACCATGAAGACCGCCCGTGGGCCATCCTCAGCGGAACCTGGGGAGGAGGCGGGTAAGGGGGTCAGGTTAGCCCTGGCACAGCTCAACATGGCCTGAGCTGTAGGGCAGGCGAGCGGGCGGGGCATGGGGAGACCTCCCCTTCCCGGGTGGATGGGGAATGTCCGTGGGGGCCCTCCCATGCCTGCAAGCAAGGTAGCTAAAGAAGAAACAGAAGAGGAGGTGAGACTGTCACGGTGGGCAGAGTCTGGATGCTGTTGTCCCGACCCACAGAATTCCTGGCACAGAGAGTGACCCTGGATGTGAGATGGCCTTTAGGTCATGTGGGCTAATGATGGCTTGTCACCTGTGATGCCAGCCGCCCACATGGGGAGGTGACTCGGGACAGTGTACGACTTCCTGCAGCAAGCGGGCAGGCAAGCTCTGGGAGAGGCAACTCCTACCTTCGTGGAACGCGGTGTGCAGGAAGGAGTCATCGAAGAGCAGGCATCGGCCTTCTGCCCAGCACTGGGGCTCACCCCCCACCACCAGCTCGCAGCCATTGGGAGTCTTCAGACCTGCAGGGGGGCGGGGCAGGGGGGAGAACACAGGACTGAAAAGGTGCAGGGAGGGGTGTTGTGGAAACTCTGGAAAGCTTCTGGCCTTCCACACACTGCCCCGGAATCCACGCTGTGGGCTGTCTGTGACCTACAATTCAGAGAGAGACCACCCTGAGGTGATGGTGTTAGGGAGCTTTGAGGATTGGGTCACGAGTGGGAACTAATAAGATGGACCCTTCAGGCTGCGCGTGGTGGCGCACGCCTTTAATCCCAGCACTTGGGAGGCAGGCGGATCTCTGTGAGTTTGAGGCCAGCCTGGTCTACAAAGCGAGTCCAGGACAGCCAAGGCTACACAGAGAAACCCTGTCTCAAAAAACCAAGATAAATAAAATGGACCCTTCTACCACATGAGGTCACAGCAAGAGCATTCCACACCCTCTGTGTTGGCTAGTCTTACGCCAACTTGACACAATCTGGAATCATCTAGGAGGAGGGAGCTTCACTTGAGAAGATGCCTCCATCAGATCCATTTGTAGGGCACTTTCTTAGTTAAGTGATGGATGGCGGAGGGGCCAGCCCATTGTGGGTGGGTCCATCGCTGGGCTGCTGGTCCTCCCTTCCATAAGAAAGCAGGCCGAGTAAGCCATGGGGAGCAAGCCAGTAAGCAGCACCCCTCCATGGCCTCTGCGTCAGCTCCTGCCCTGCGTGAGTTCCTGTCCCTGACTTCCTCTAATGAACAGTGATGTGGAGGCGTACTCTGAATAAACCCTTTCCTACCCAGGTTGTTTAGGTCAAGGTGTTTCATCACAGGAATGCTAACCCTGACTAAGAGACCCACCCAGCAGCCAGAGCAGCCTCTGCCTCACAGAGCTCCACCTCGTACCTCAGACCCATGAGAAGTACACCTCTGGGCTCTTTTTTCGCTTGTTCAGACAGAGTCTCACTGTGTTGCCCAGGCTGGCCTTGAACTCTCAATTCTCCTACCTCAGCCTCCAGAGTACAGGCACCACCACCCAGCTGCTTCTGTTCCTAATTTAACACTTTGTATTACCTGACACCCCATGTGAGTGAGCGCTGGATGACACCCTAACAGAGGTGGCTCTGTCCTTCCACAGTGTGCTCCGGAGATCAGCCATGCAAGGCAAGTGCCTTCACCCACCGAGCCATCTCCCCAGCCCCTTTCTGTTCTCCGAAAGCCACCCAGCATGTGGGTTGATCCTCACGGCCTGGCAGGCAGGTCATTCTTTCTAGGGAATTCCTCCTTTGCCGGTTTCATCTGGTCTGGGCCCTAGACTCTTTAGCTTACAATAATAGTTGAGGTTCTCACGACATCAGGAACTCCTGACGATTAGCCCTGGGGCCCACGGGAATCCAGGGGTGCTGTGTTCAAACAGGCTCCATCCACGCACTGCCACCCCACAGCAGGACATCCGCAAAGGACAGGTTCCCGCCGCGTCCTGGGCCATCAGAGACTCATTAAGTGCAAGTTACTAACTGGCCTGAGAACAGAGTGGCCACGGCGACATGTGCACATTCTACAAGCGCATGCACACACAGCACGTTTGGTAACACGGGGAAGTCCAAGCCTGGACTGCCCTTCTCCCAGCCTGCAGACTCAACACACCTGACACCTACCACATCCTCCTCCTCCTCCGCATCCCGAAGCTTTTGAACAGCACAGCAGCTGAGGATACAGTTCAGTGGTTCGGCGCTGGCCCAGCATGCATGACACTGAGGTTCATCCCAGCACCGTGTAAATCAAAGGCTTCCACAAATCAGCCTCTCAAAGGAAACACTTCACTCCCACTGCCGTCAGTCAGCCTCGAGCCCCAGCCTGTGGCCCAAGCCTACCGTTTGCTCCCACCCGGTCTGTCCTACCTCAGCCTTCCCAGCTCTGTTCGCAGCCCAGCTCCCTTGATGGATCCTCGCCAGGGGTTTATTAACCAAAGCCACTGTGTGGATCAAAGCCTACCTGCTGGTAGTGACCGCTTCTGCCTGCCAAGAAGTTCACACACATAAACTATGCAGTTCTGCTCCTCAGCCCTGAGGGAGCGCCATCCCCCCCACCCCCAGTTCCAGAGAAGAGCTCGGCTTCCAGGGCCCAACAATGGAGGATGAGCGAGGGACCTGCGTCCAGATCTGCTGGCCTCCAGAGCCCCACATGGTCCACTGGGGCAAAGGTCGTGCCTTACAGCACACCCTGTAGTCATGAGAGCCACTGCCACGCTGAGGAGGAGACTGCCAGGCACTACGCCAAATGGCCACTTAGTGAGTTGTGTCCCCAAACTTCGCCACAGCACTGGTGCTGGGTGTGCATTCTGCAGAGGTAATGAGGCCTAGGGAGACTCAGACCCTGCCCGGCCCTGCAGTTGCCCATGCATCCAGACTCCGGCATCTGCCTGTCAGTTCCCCGCCCCCTCCCCGCCCCCGCCCCCCGCAGCAGCCTTCTCAGCACTGACACCACCAGTCCAAACAGTACCTTACCCAGAATCCTCACCCAGAGAGCAGAGGGAACAGAGCTGCTGGGGCGAGATGGGGTGGGAGACTTAGCAACTGGCACAGGCTCCCTGCAAAGCACACCAGCCACAGCCTGCACAGGACACCCATCCTCTTCTGAAGCCAGCCAGCACCACCCCTTACAGCTACCACCCAGGTCAGCACGCCCCACTCTAGCGCACTCACTAGCAAGGCCATGGCCGCTGTCATGGGCCTTCTGTCACCATCCACCAGGAAGAAGATGCCACATAGTTATGAAGTCCATGCAGCTCCCTCTGCACCTAGCTCCGGGGACCACCCTGAGACAGGCCTCATCTTATTAGATCCCTAATGGAGGACTGCTGCCTCAGTCTCTAATGAGGAAGCTCTGAGGAAGAGAGTGACCTGCCCGACACAGCACAGCCAGCTCACGGCTGGGCTAGACACAAAGGCCGCTTCACCTGGGACTCAATTCCCACGCCACACACGCGGTGCACGAGATTTCTACAACCTGAACCAAGTGACCAGAATACTGGGCGCCATTTGTCCCACGGTGACCCAGAAAGCTTAAGCATCTCTCACAGCCTCCTGGGCACCATCAGGGACCTCTGCCATCATCAGATACCCCAGGGGTCCTGTATCAGTCACCACAGAGCACAGTAGCCACCAGCCACACCTGTATACTCAAGTGAGAACTTTAGGTCAGCGTTAATACTGACCACGGCCCAAGCCACACGTGGCCGGCAGCTTGCTTACAGACAGGGAAGACTGAGAACACTGTTATCATGCCTGCTCCCTTGAAGTTCTTCCAGACAGAGCTTTTCCTGCCAGGCTCCAGGTGTCAGGCCTGGTGGCAGAGAGCCCTTGTGAGTGCTCAGCTCCGGCACCACAGAAGAATGAATCAAAGTCTGAGGGGATAAAAGGGGCTGGGGCTGGAGATACGGCTCCGTTTCATAAAAATGCCTGTGGTGCAACCAAGACAACCAATGAACAACGGGCTAGGCACTGCGCACACACTTGCATTCTCAGGGCTACAGAGCTGACGACAGAGAGACCACTCCCCCTTGGGCTTGAGACCTAACCTAACCTAACCACTGAGCCCCAGGTCCCAGAGAGAGAGGGCTTCTGAGGAACAAGATTCAGACATGACCTCTGGCCTCAGCATACATGCATACAAGTGCACGCATGTAGTGCAGGCTAGCCCTCCAAGCCTTGACCTTTTTGCTTTGCCTCCCCCCTTGAGTGTTTGGAGTACAAGTGTGTGTCACTGCCCCCAGCTGAGTGTTGCCGGTATCTGACCAAAGCACCCAAGAGGCAAAGGCACCTTCTTATACTTGAGGCTTCCGTGAAGGCGAATGCTGGGGCTCTGGACCCCTCCACGTACCTAGGTGGCACCGGATGCGGATGTTCGTGGGCCCGTAGTGCTCCGTGATCACAGTCCCGGGACTCAACACTGAGATGCAGGCGTTCCCAAAAACATTGTTCCCGATACAGGTCCGGAGGCTGCCGAGCAAGCGATAAGTCCGGGGGCACTTCCTGCAGTTCCTGGGGACGCAAACGCCCTGGTTGACAAAGTCAAAGGTGAACCACTCCCCGCTGGGGGTGCTGTTCACCTTCCAGCCCTGCGGAAGGCTGCAGTTAGAGAAAGCCTTGTAGAGTGTCTCGAACTCGCAGAGGATAGCCTGAAAGTTCCTCTCCAGCAGCTCCACGTCGTGCCTCTGGGCGTCCCGGGAGAAGTAGGGCATTGTGGGGAGGTCAGGCAGGAAGAAGACCTCCGGCTTCTGGATGGAGGGCTGGCTGCTGAGGTAGCGGCTCTGCTCCCGGATGCCTTTGTGGATACGGCCCATGCCGGACCAAGAGTACCGCTTGGCGTATTCCTGCAGGTTGTGGTAAAGCTTCTGGTTGAGGCCTTCGTGGTGCGTGCAGCAGCGCACACACTCGGGTGACTGGCAGTACATGGACCCGTTCTGCAGCCCGTTGGTGTCCACGCCCTGCAGGAGGGAGTTGACGGACACGTGGGGTCGGGGCTGCTCCCGGCCCACATGGTAACAGTACCACAGGAACAGAAGCAGCAGGCAGGCCACCGTGACGACGGCTGTGTTGTCACAGTCCCGCACTGACTGGATGCCAGTGGCGATGCAGTCCCTCAAGCCATCCAGAGACCAGCTCCAGGCGACCAGCCACTCCAGCCACATCTTGAGGGACTCGGTACTCCGAGCGAAGCTGGCTCAGACGATCAGTCCTCTGGGGGTCACCAGGGCACCCACAGCATGCAGGTTAGGAGGAGGCAGGAGGAGCGGCTGGAGCAGGAGGAGGCATGGCCGCCACTGTCCCTCAGTTCCTGCCAAGGGCTCCATCGGTGAGCACTGGGCCAGCTAGGAAAAGTCACTGCAGCGGGGTGGAGGGCGCAGCCGCCTTGTGTCCCATTAGCAAATGCCGGCAGTCACTGTGGAGGTGTTTTCATGATGTCCAAACCTGGGATGGAAACCAGAAAACAGCAACATGAAAGTAGCGACGAGAAAAAGTCCTAAATCGCGACAGTCTTGGGAAGATGGAAACAGTCTTGGGAAAGATCAAAACAGCAGGGGGCCATCACAACAGGGCGACCCTCACCCCCACCCCATCCCTCCCCGCTTCTCTTCTCAAGCACGATGTAAGTCTGGCTAACACCACCTCAGAAAAGAAAGCGGGTGCCCTGGAGTGACCTCTGTGGCCAACATGCGGCTGCTTGCGCAGCTCAGCTGGGAGGTGACCTAGTGGCCTTACCCACAGGGCTACAAAAGGGAGAGCCGAAGCCTTCCAAGTCGACTCAGTTTCCCACCCCTGACAGCAGTGACAGTGCTTTGCTGGCCATCCTGCTTGGGGGAAGTGGAGGCCAACCATGTGAGCCTGACTGCGCCTCCCAGGTCTCTAGAACCCAGAGTGTATCACAGTAGGACCCAAAGTGTCTCCTAGTTTCTCAGCAATGCTCCGTCCACCCTTCCTTCCCCAAGGTGGTACAAACAGCTGCATCCATGGCTCTCCCAAAAGCCTGCCACCACCTGCAGGAGCAGAGCTGGGAGCATTTCGGTGCTCCTCCCTCCTCCCCTTGGGGCGAATGGGGGACAGCGACATCACAACTGTGTCTCCCACTGCCTGGACCAGCTAGGCCTGGGAAACGTGTAGCACGGCATGACACAACCAAAGCAGACATCGGCTAGGCCAGGGGTAAACACCTGCCGCCGCCGTTTTCAGGGCACCTCCCTCTCTAAGCTTCATCAGCTGGCTGCGGGTAAAGTCACGGTAAACCGGAGATGTGTGATCAACAGGCAAGCCGAAGATGGAGAGTATCCCAAGGCTCCCACCCGACCCAAAGCAGAAGGCAAAGGCAAAGTAATGGGTGGTGTCCACTCCTGGACTCAAGGAAAACCTCTGGTGCTCAGTCACCTACTGGCGCCATTCCGGCGCCGGCTGAATAAAGAATCACTTGACTATAATGTTTAGGAAGTAAAAAACACGCATACTGAATATTCATGGGGACTCTCATGCTTCTAGGAAAAGTACAGGAATGTGGTGCCGAGAAGCCAGTTTCTTCTCAAGATCCAGAGCCAGGGTGTTAAGCTCCTCACCCACCCCTCCTCCACGGGTGATACCATCCGCCCTGGCTGCTTCCTCTTTAGGAAAAAGCCCCAGAAAGGTCTCTCTTTGCACTTCTCTTCAAGATAGCCCAGGGTTCCCGAAATCCCATGTGAGACTCTCACCTGGTGTTCTCAGACTCTTGGAGCAAACACCCTCCTTCCCTTAGTGAAACTACAACTGCCTTCAGCAGCCAGGTTTCCTCGGATGCCCCGAGACTGAGTTGGTGGCAGTACCTGACAGGAGAAACTGAGTTCCCACCAACCTGCTCATGTCAAAAGCAGGCACGCACACACACACACACACCCAGGTGGGTGGCTAGGAAGAGCTCTCCGCTGCTGGACCACCAGCCCTTCCTTCCCCTCTTCAGAACAGCCTCACTCCCAACAAAAGCAGACACGAGCCTCCCTAAGGCAAAGCAGTAAGAGATTCAGCAAAGAAAGACCCCCCCAACCTCTTCGCAGGACCAAATCCACCACTACAATGGGGAGCTGGGACCTGCTATTCACTTTAGAGCCCCAAGAGCCCCAAGGCTGGCTGCCCCTACACCCAGGGAGGGACCCATGATCTGATCTGTGACAAGAGAAGCAACTCTGGGATTAGTAGAGTGAAGGACAGCAAGAGGAAGGATGGATGCACACTGCTGGCTGTCTTCACACCCACACTGCTGGCTGTCTTCACACCCACACTGCTGGCTGTCTTCACACATCTGGTCCCACCAGCGATGGGCATCACGAAGCCCTGGACCTCAGAGAGCAGCAGGCTCTCGGGAATAAAGGCCAAATTCAAGTCCAATCAAAGATAACTTCTGACACGAGGAATGCCTGGGGAGACAGTCTCCACTTGACCCAGTTAACCGGGATCAGATGACCAGCTCAGGAGGCTTTCGGATGCTCAAGAGCTCGGGTCACCCTGAGGTGAAGCAAGGCGGCCCTAAAGCGCCCCCAAGGTACAGCACAACGCAGGGGAGGACAGAGGCGGCTGTGTTGCTTGCTAGTCTCTACACCAGAAAGCCAGAGAGCTGTCCTGAGACAAGCGTTCCCCTCTAGGGACCTTCCCTCCTCACGGTCTCCCGCCAGTGTCACAGGCCCTGGAGCGGTCAGAACGATGCCGTTAACGCGGGTGGTGATGCCCATAGTCAGGGAAGGAGATGGTGAGGTGAGGGGTAGCTGGAAAAGTGGGAAGGAGGTGTAGGGCGCGTGACAATTCATGGGACAGGGAGGTGGGTCAAAGTGGGTGATGCTGAGGAATGGGGGACCAAGGAAAAAGGCGATGGAGAAGGTTGGAAAGAGAGGAGGAGGGGGAGGAGAGAAAGTGGGGGTGATGCTGCGCTGCGCGATCCAGCCTGAGCGAGCGGCACTCAGCACGCAGCCGGTGCTAGGCGACCGCGGGCCCTGGGCCGGCCCGGGATGCAGGCGCGGGCGCCCGGAGAGCATCGTCCTCCGCAGCCCCGCAGCCCCGCAGCCCCGCAGCCCTGGAGACGCCACTTACCTGTGCGGGCGGCTGCGGGGGACCCGGGCGACGCCACTGCCCCCAGGGACGCGGCCGCCCCCTGCCGCGCCCGCAGCCGCCGCCCGGCCGGAGCCGCGAGCCCCGCTGAGCCGGTGCCGCCCGCGATGCGCTCCGCGGCCCCGAGGACCACAACTCCCACAATGCCGCGCGCGCCTGGCGGCGGGGAGGGGGCGGTGGGGCGGGACCCCTCCCCCCGCCGGCGCGTGCACCTGCCGCGCGTGCCCGCGGATGGGAGGGGGGATGCTCCACGCGTCCGGCCCCTCCAAGCGCCAGGTACGCGCACCAAGTCCGGGGTCCAGCTCGGTCCTCTTTCCCATCCTCCCCTTCAGCATCCCCTCCCCTCTGCATCCTCCCCCCACCACCGCTGCCCTTCTTGGCTGTGATGGATTCCCCCCCCACCCTCCAAACACACACATACACACTTCTGAGGCCCCGCGGACGGACACGTGGGATGAAGTCACAAATGGAACAGCCTGGAAGATCTGCCTGGGCGCTGCCGCCTGGAGCCGTTGCAGACCTGGCGCCTGCCCACAGGGAGGCCCAGTCTATTCAGCAGAGGCCAGTTCTGCTCACAAGAGGGACACCGCGCTGCTGAGCGCCCAGGGAAGCGTGGGCTCCGAGGAACAGTGCATGGGCGGTCTGGGAGCATGGGGTGGGATGCCAGCCCACGGCCCATCTGCGTCTGTCCTCGAACCTAGTGCTTCCAATCCCAGCATGCATCTCTGTCATGGCCTAGAATCCTCATTTTTTGTTCAGGATTCACCTCGCGGGGGGCCTGTCCCAGAAGCCCCTGGCTCTTCACCCAAGCTCTCGCTTCTACAGTTGGTAGCCCAGAACCCACCTCAGAGGCCCTGTTTCCTGGCTCAGAACACAGTCCTCCACGCCCTGGAGTCCCCCCACCCCCACCTCTGTCACTCAAGCCCTCCCCACAACTCCAGACATAGAATAATAGCATTTCCCCCCCTTACTTTTTATTTTAGTGCAAAAACCCAAAATGGCGATCATTGACTTCCTAGGTTCTTTTGCAGGCCGGCCACCAAACACCTGGTAGAAAGCACCTTGGGAGGAAAGGCTCACCTGGGGTCATAGGTCAAAGGTTTTGAGCCCCCTGTGGGAGAATGGCAGCCGTGCAAGTGTGTGATTGTAGGCCCAGTCGGTCCCTCAAAGCCCACCTCTACTGCTTGCTTCCTGCAGCCAGACCCATCTCCCGCGGGCTCCAGCCGTGCCACAGGCCAAGAACAAACAGTCAAACCATGAACATGACGTAGAACGTCCGCAACTGAGAGCCTGTAAGGTGCTGCGCTCAGGGCAGGTGCGGAACTCAGGTGTGGGCTATAGACGGCTGCATAGGAAGCCACTCCGGCCGGGGCTGACAGGCTGCAGAAAGGACAGGGCCTGTGTCCTGCGTCACATTTAGAAAGTTGCCCAAATATAGCCTTGTCCAAGTCACTCATGCATAAAGAACACTTTTTTTTCTCCATATAGTCGTCCGTGTGTGTTCCACTCCCAGGCTATGCCATCTGCAGCGCATTATGGATTAATATTTTCTATGAGCCTTGTAATTATCTGTGACCGGTGTGATTATAGGGCTCCACGTTTGCTAAGAATTTTTATTTGTTCAGCGGCCAGACTCCAGGCACCACGGTTCTGCTAACCTTTCTGACCTTTTCTTTCTTTCTTTTTTTTTTTTAATTTGCTGAGAGTCTCAGAAAATGAAAATGAGTCTCAATCTCTGTCAAGGTCCAGTGGCCTTAGTAGGTGAGTTCTGCCAGAAAAGGGTGTCCAGGATTTGCAGAGGGGACCCTGGGGGGTGAGAACTGGGGCCACACTGCCACCGTGCTGGGGGAAGAGCTGGGACTAGGACTAAATGCATCTAAATTGCCTGTCATGTTTCTCCCTCCTGCCTTGCTGAGGGCAGTCCCTGCACCCCAACACAGCCCCTATACCCCAACACAGCCCCT
>OU015754.1:36420255-36430612 GCA_907169655.1 Acomys percivali | reverse complement strand
ACAGAGCTCCACGGAGCTAAGCAGTCTCCTTGCATTTCTCATGGATTGATTTGGCTTTCACACACCTGCGAGTTTGTAGAGACCTAGGGCAGGTGAACGGATGCCTTGGGGCCATGTCTCTTGTCTTTTTGGGCACAATCTTCCTTCTTCTGGCCACTTGGCCTGGACCCTCACTTCCTTGGGTGCTAATTTATCTGCCCTGCCAGGTTCTAGCTCACTGCTTTGGTGGTGGCGTCATGGTGGGCAGGTCATGGTGTGGCTATTACAGACTGATTTTTTGTTTTGTTTTGTTTTTGTTTTTGTTTTTTGAGACAGGGTTTCTTTGGCTATCCTAGACTCTTTTGTAGACCAGGCTGGCCTCGAACTCTCAGTGATCTGCCTACCTCTGCCTTCCAAGTGCTGGGACTAAAGCCATGCGCCACCACACCCGGCCATGACTGATGAATTTGAAAGGTTGCGGCGTCCATATTCCATCCACTGAGTGCACAGTGGGTGAGGGGACCATGCGTCCTGTCACAGTGAGCTGTGCTGTTTAGACTTGAGTGTGAATGACTCTTTTCTACCCACCACTGCCTATGTAGCCTTACACACAAGCTCAACAGGCCTTGCTGCTCCATCTGTAGCAATGGGCCCACTATTACCTAGGAGCACTGTCTTTTTAAAAATGGGATGGCCCAGGCACGTCTCTAACATGTATTCTGGCTTAAGACAGACAAACATTTGGTTTGTGCATTCTCAGCCTCCTTAGCCACAGACACTCTCATAGCAGCATTTCCATGAAGCCATCACCCACCCAGGGTCTCACTTAGCTGCCGGTTTGCACAGACAGGAAGCACTTCATTGCCCACAGACCTCTCATCCACCCCTATCCCTCTGGGTGCAGCTGTCACCAAAGCCCTTGCCAGGCCATCTGCCCGGCATCAGAGAAAGTGTCACATTACTCATTACTCATCGGCCAGGCAGTCTAGCCAAATCACTGAGCCCCAGACCTTCTCCCAGAAAAGGAGGGGCTGGGAAGATGGTTCAGCAGATAAAGGTGACTGCTGTGCAAGCCTGGTGACTAAGGTCCATCCCAGATCCCACAGTGGAAGAAGAGAACCAACTCTTGAAATCAGTTCTCTGCCCTCTACACACACAAAGTTAATATACACATTCAATAAATAATAATAACTATTATAATACAAAGTATAAAAAACAGTGGATAAGGGGGCTGGAGAGATGGCTCAGAGGTTAAGAGCACTGACTGCTCTTCCAGAGGTCCTGAGTTCAATTCCCAGAAACCACATGGTGGCTCACAACCATCTATAATAGGATCTGATACCCTCTTCTGGCATGCAAGCAGAGCACTATATACATAATAAATAAATAAATCTTTAAAAAACAAACAGTGGATAAGTGATTGGGGAAGGCATCTGGCTTACAGCGCATGCGCTACACACACACACACACACACACACACACACACACACACACCTGCAAATTTGAGTGACATGTTGGTTTGGGGAGTAGTACATGTTCAGTGATGGACTGAAAGGGCAAGGGGGTGATTCTGGAAGGGGGAGCCTAGAGGAGACTCGAGGGGTCAGGAAGGGGCTGTGACAAACCATGGGGCTGCTGAGAAGCCCAGGGAATGCAAACCAAGCATCCCATGTGGAGCTAAGCAGGGAATGTGGGAGACAGCTGCTGTCAGGAGGACCCCAAGCGGTGTCAGTGGGCTAGTGAATCCAGAAAGTTGGGAATAAACTAGGGGTGGCCTCGGAGGACTCAGAATTGTTGGGTCCCCTCCTTACTGGCACTTGTTAGAGGGGACCTTCTCAACCTTGGGCATACGCCAGCATTTCCCATGATGCTCGGGGATCCCACTGTGCCCTGGGTCACCATGACAACAAAGAGGTTCAGTCACCATGACAATGAGGTTTACTTCGGGCGGGCGCCGGAAGCTTCTGACTAGGATGGTCAGCTCCACCATGGACGAAGTGCAGGAGTGTGTCTGCAGGGCATGGCAGAGCTGTGATGTGCACCCCTTGGTAGCCAGGAAGGAGAAAGGAAAGAAGAGAAGGCGGAAGAATGAAGGTGAGGGCCGGGCGGTGGTGGCACACACCTTTAATCCCAGCACTCAGGAGGCAGAGGCAGGTGGATCGCTGTGAGTTCGAGGCGACAGCCAAGGCTAACTAACACAGAGCAACCCTGTCTCAAAAAACCAAAGCCAAAACCAAAACCAAAAACGAAGGTGAGGAAGAGGGACAGGGGAAAGAGAGAGGAGAGGCAGAACCACCGGGGGCAAGAGTTACCCTTCACGGGACTTCTCCAACTTTGTCCCACCTCAAGATTCAATCACAACTCATCAATAGGATCCACCAGCCGAGGCCAAGCTCACTCAGCATCCAAGCCCTAACGCCCACCTTGTGTGGGCTCCCCACCTCGCTCACCCGCAGGCGGCGTGCCGATTCCACACGCTTGCTTGCTGCCTGTGATAATAGCCCCATTCTGCAGCTGAGATAGAGCACTGGCCAAAATCAACTGGGGGGGGGGGGGGAAGGGCTCTAAGCATTGCACTTCCGGGTCGCAGGACACCTTGCTTGGCTTGCACTTCTGGGTCACAGGACACCACTGAAGTCAAGGCAGCAAACTCAAACGAAAGCTTGAGGCAGAAACGTGTTGCTAGCTCACTTGCTCAGGCTCCTACTTAGCTTTCTTACACAGGCCAGGCCGGCCTGACCAGGCAATGGCACCACCTCCTACACTAATTAGCATTCAGTGCTCTGCCCCAGAGACAGACACACAGGCCAATCCGATGTGGACAATCCCTCAGACGTTGACTCACAGCTGCATCTAGCTGACATTTAAACCTAACCAGGACATCTTGTTTGAGTCGTAAACCCTGAGGGGAGACAGTTTGCCCACTCTGTCTTTCTCTCTGCATCTGCATAGCCCGGGACAGGGCTTTGGCGCCAAAGCTCAGGCTTGGGAGATCTGTTTGAATCAATGACTGAATATAGGACAGCAATGGCACGGGCGGGGTGTGCGGGGCCGGGGGCTGGGGGCGGGTAAGCTCTAGAGAAAAGGTCTACAGTGGTTCTCAAATTCAGAGGGTCCCAGATTCGCCAGCAGCTGCACTGAAATGAGACGCCGCGGTCCTGATGCTGACTATTATAATAGTTTAGCTTTTTATTGCTGTGATAAACATCATCGCCAAGACGCTATGAAGAGGAGAGGGTTGGTTTGGCTCATACATGCCAGGTCACAGTCCTTCACCGAGGGAAAGAGCTCAAGGAGGGGGCTGGAGGGGGTGGCGCACGCCTTCAACCCCAGCCCTTGGGAGGCAGAGGCCAGATCTCTGTGAGCTGGAGGCCAGCCCGGTCTACACAGAGAGGTCTGCCACGGCTATAGATAGACATCCTGTCTCAAACACCCAAATAAATGGACCCCAACAGGAATCTGAAGGCTGAGACCACGGAAGAACAGTGTTTCCTGGTGTGCTCCTGGGCAATGGCTCGCTCAGCCTGCTTTCTTAACTGCTCGGGAGTGGCCCACACACCCACAACGGGCTGGGTCAGTAACCAAGAAAATTCCCATAGCCTTGCCTACAGGCCCGTCTGCTGGAGAGACGCCTCCTCAACTGAAGTTCATCCCACATAACCCTCGCTTGTGTCAAGTTGACCAAACCCAGCCAGCATGGGTGAACCCAGAGCCTCCAGGGCAGGGATACCAGGGCAGGGCTAGGATATCTAAGCTGTGCCTCATGTGGCCAGTGCAAAGGTCTTGGGGAGGGGGGGTCACACTGAAAACCGCCTGGCTTACCCTACGGAAACCAGTGGCTTTCCAGTGCCTCCCTTTTGTGTGGCCTTTTCCCGGCTTACCTGGGAATCGCTCAGACACATTCAGGCATTGAGGGTCAGCGCAGTCGCATGAGGAGCCTTCTCCACGCCGCCCAGGAGGAACTATGGAAAGCTACCTGCACCTTGGCCAACCCAGGCCTCCCAGGACATGACAAAATGTGCAACTTGCTCTCGCGCTGAGATCCCGCCATCTTTAGCTCACTGGCGTCCGTTTGCTTAAGTGCCTGTGCGCGGGGCTGCTCAGTTGTGTCAGCTGTGCTATTTGTGCACGTAACCCAGCGGCCAATTAGCAGCCACAGCTGGGCCCTAAGCAACTGTTTGGAATGGGGACAGGGGCAGGCAGGGCAATCCTGACAGCAGCTGGTCAGAAAACATGGCCTCTACCCTCCACTTCCCAGAAGACTCAGCGTAGGAAGAAGGGATTTTCCTATTATTTCATAACTGTCTCTTTTGATCTCCATTCTTGCTTTCTCACGCCACTGCCGCACCCCCCCCCCCCCCCCCCCGCTTGCCCCCCCCCCCGCCGCCCACCCCCCACCCCCCGCCGCCATCAGCTGTCCCTAAAGGCACTTGCTTATCTGGTCTCAGAAACTGTGTGCCCACAGTCAGTGTTTCCATGGACACAGAGGGGGTGGGTTCATCGGGGAGAGTGACAGTGAGAGCCACACGCTTGCCTCTGCTGACTTCCTGAAATGTAAACCGCACGCTGACAGGACAGATGGCCCTGACTCCCCAGACGTGTGGAGAAGCTTTAGGCTCCAAGTCCATCTCTGATGACAAAGCACAGGTGGGATGGGGAAAGCCGGACCCAAGGCTGCCTGGAGATGCTTGCAGGGCAGGGACTGTGCTGGGTGGAGATGAAGGTGGTGTAGAGAAATTGTCGTGGTGGTGACTACAATCGGATAGGTGATGGTGGCGGTGATGTGCGTCCGTCCGTGTAAATGTGTTATAGCAGATAATTTTTTTTTTAATTAAAATGCCCTTTTAAAACAACTTTTAAATACTTCTGTCCATGCCCAGACCCAAAACGAGCTTCTGTCTTTTCTTTTGTTTGTTTTGTTGTGTTTTTTTTTTTCAAGACAAGGTTTCTCTGTGTAGTCCTGTCTCTTCTGGAACTCGGATCTGTAGACCAGGCTGGCCTTGAACTCACAGAGATCCGCCTGCCCCTGCCTTCCCGGTGCTGGAGTTAAAGGCGTGTGCTGCCACCACCGCTGGCTTTTCTGTTGGCCCACACTCCTCCAGCTTTGAGTATGAAACTCCGAGCCCAGCCCTATTCCTTCATTTGTCATGCCCAGGGTTAGCTCCATTGCCGCCCCAGCCATCATCTCACACACACTCCTTGTGGCCCTAGCTGCATTCATGATGACTTCCAACCCGCACGACCCCATCCGTCCCACACATCAGGGCGGCTCCTCCTAGCCACGCACTTTATTTCAACAGCCAAGTCATGGACATGCATGTAAACCCATGTGTTACGTACAGTTTGGATTTCTTCCCCTGCGCCCCGTGTCAGTGTGTCAGTGGCCAGGCTGCCGGCTCACAGACCCACTATGGAGCCTTTAGTCTACCCTTGCACAAGCTGACCACCCCGAGGAGGGAGGGAGCAGAGCGGTTAGCTAGGAGGCTACACGTGGTTAGAGGTAAAGATCATCGGCACAGGACAGTGGTCGTGATCCTGGAAAAGACAAAACAACTTGAGGAGTGTCCACGGAGAGAACAGGGCGCGGCGTTTGGCGGAGGCTGTGGCTTGAACTCACACCGAAGAAGTCTGGTCCCTGTTGTTACGCACTGAGTGAGACAAATCCGCCGGTGGCCTTCGAAGATGTGGCCTCTCAGAGGTGACTAGGGCGGGGCAAGGTCACTAGGGTGAGCCTGCACGATTGACTTCTGGTGGCTTCAGAGGAAGAGGGAAAGAGCTGAGACACTCTCGAACCTGCCGCCTCTTGCCACATAATATTCGGGTGACATCTTGGGTCCCTGCCAGGATGAAGGTCATTTGCAGGTCAGGTCCTGAAACTCTGTACCTCCGGGACTGTGTCCCAGATAAAAAAAACAAAATACTTGAAACAGGGTTTCACTCTGTGGCCCAGGCTAGGCTGGAACTTACTCTGTAGCCCAGGCTGCCCTGGAGGTCACAGCGGTCCTCTTGCCTCAGTGTCCCAGTTCCGTACTTGATACCCAGCCTTGGTTAAGTAGCCGGCCTCAAGACTTCTGTCATAGGAACAAGAAACGGGTGAAGGGCTGAGGAAAGACCACATTAACCTAGTTTTCTCTCCTGGGCATCTGGAGGGAAGGATGAGCCGACAGCATTTGAAACAGGGAAGTGATGTCATTGACCATTTGAATTGTGGGAAAAGCGAAATGGCAGAGGCCACAGGTATTTTTGAGGTATGCACATGCGCGTGCGTGCGTGCGTGCGTGCGTGCGTGCGTGTGCACTTGTGAGCATGCAGAGGCCAGAAAGCAACACTGATGTCTTTCCTCAGATGCCTTCTGCCCGTTTCTTGAAACAGGGTCTCTCACAGGCTGACTGGCCAGCAATCCTCAGCCATCCTCCTGTCTTGCACTCCAGTGCTAGGATTACAAGCAGAGGCCACCAAGCCTACAGGGGCTTGAAGTCAGGTCCTCAGGCTTTGCACAGCGGGCCCTCTGCCCACAAAGCTATCCTAAGGCCAGGACCAAAGAAATCCACCAGCCATCACCTTGGACTTCATAACAGGGGGGGAAAAAGATGGAAAAATTCAAGTTGTGTAACTACTATGCACTGAGTCAGGGTCTCACGTGGTCCAAGCTAACCTCACGTCCTGCTCCCCCCACCTCTGCCCCTCAAGTGCTGGGATTACAGCATGTGTCCTCATGCTCAGCTTTTCTCTAAGTACTTCTTCAAAGTCCTTTTTTTTTTTTTTTTTTTAAGTCAGGGTCTTCTTTAGCGGGCTTTTACAATCCCCGTCTTGTGCTGCACCAGCCCGGCAGCTGTCTGTAAAAGCCTTTCCCTTTCACTTGGCATTCCTGTCTCACAGAGCGGATTTTGAGAACAGAAATATAATCACCTCTCTGCAGACAGCCCTTTCTCGGCCTGGAGATTGGGGAGGAGGTCAGCCGTGGAGGACTCTGGGTTGGTGTGGTGCCCACAGGCACAGTGTGACCTGTGCTGCCTTGTCAGAGCATGAGCCTTATAAACAGCCAGGAGCCTGCGCATCCCAGACCCGTCTTCTCTGTGTCTCCCTAAAGGGACCTTCTATCTAAAGAGAAGCAGCCTAGTGAGGATGCTGCTAGCTAGAGTGTGATGGGGTCAGACGGAATCCTGGGGTCTGGAAATGATCTCATCTTTTTTTTTTTTTTTTTAAAGGACTCCCTCCCTCCTCCCCGGCCCCGACTCCAGTGCAAGCTTGAGCTACTGTTTCCTTTTTCGATCATGGTTTTAAAAATGTGCTGCAGGGTTAGTTTGGGGCATCTTGATTTGCAATTCCCAGCAGCTCTTCCAGCGAGAGTGCTTTTTCAGTTTCCGTGGAAACCGGCAGTGTTTTGGAGAGGCAGGCGGCAGGCTCTGTGCATAGGAGCTGTCACCAGGGAATGCATGTCAGTCAGTCAGTCTTCTTGTTAGAATGGTGAAAGGCTTGTGCTCTGGGGTTTCCTGTGACCCTGTCAACTTGACCTTCTCAAGAAACAGAAGTGGATGAAGATGAGGCCCCATCCCCCACCCCAGCATTTGGGGCCGGCGAGCCATCCCACAGCACCAAGTCACTGTTCCAAATGTCTTCAGCTTTGAAGCCCTTGGCAGAGCAGGTGTGGGGATGGCACCTGTGTTATCCCTGTGGCTGTGGAGCTGGCTAGGTGGCATTCCCTGGCTTGGAAGTTTGTTTCTTGCAGGACATGGTGCTAGCAGCCCGCGGTATTGTTTCACAGCAGATTTCAGGCAGGACTGAGTTTGTGGTCTTTACACGTTTGCACATGTTTGAGAGGACAGAGCACGCATTTTTCTCTGCCCTGGGATTCTGTGGGAGATTCCTGGTCAGTCTACTGGCATGTGATCTACCTATACCAGTCCAGGTGTGTGGGGACCATGACAGGACACCTGATGCAGCTCCACAGCCTAACCTCGGTCTCCACTCAGTTTCCACCCTAAAACCCATAGTGGCCACTTGAGGAGACCATGCCATGGTGTTCCTCCCTCAGATCCCCCGCCCCACTTTGAAAAGCTCTTCTTCCTTTTTCTTTTCCTTTTTTTTTTTTTAAGACAAGGTTTCTCTGTGTAGCCTTGGTTGTCCTGGACTCCCTTTGTAGACCAGGCTGGCCTTGAACTCACAGCGATCTGCCTCCCTCTGCCTCCCAAATGCTGGGGTTAAAGGTGTGTGCCACCACTGCCCGGCTATAGTCAGCCTTTCATGTTCTCTTGTCTGCACGCTATACTGTACTGACATGTGCATTTGTGTGTGTGCATGCATGCATGCATGCATACATACATATATTATTGTCCATACTGCACATATGAGAGAGAACAGTAGTTTCTTTCTTTCTGAATCCGTGAGACCTCACTTAATAGTATATACTCTAAGCCAATCCATTCTCCTGCAAGCTTTGTGGTTTGACTTTTCTTTAGAGCTGGGCACTATTCCATTCCATGCACGCACACCAAGTTTTCATTATCCATCTATTTGTTGGCAACTTGGTTGATTCTAATTCTTTACTCTAGTGAATAGATCAGTAATACACACGGGTGCAAATGTCTCTGTGAAAGGGTACAGAGTTCTCTGCGTATACACCCAGGAGTGAAGTAGCCCCTAACTGATGTTCACAATGCCTTTATCAATTCCCACTCCCACTGGCAGCGATGAAGGGTCCCTCCCTCTCCGCTTCATTTCCAACATTCAGTGCTGACAGCTGTAAAGTCACAGTGGTTTTGACTTCCAATAATAACACTGTTTCCAGTATTAGTATGATTCAAATTCCATTTTCCCCATTGGGCCAGCCTGAGTTTTGATGAACATCTCTAACTCCACAGTAGCCAGGTACCCCAGAACCATGACTACACACCCCAGAGTCATGGTTATGTACTCCCAAACCATGGCCAGGCACCCCACCACTGTGGCCAGACACACTAGGACCGTGACCGGGTGTGTCAGAGCTGTGGTCAGGCACCTCAGAACCATGGCTGGGCATCCCAGAGTTAAAGGTACACTGAAGATTGATAAGGTTTTGCTTTTTTTTTTTTTTTAGAACTATTGTGCATCCTGCATTGTCTGCTGTTTTGCTTTGGGAGCGCAGACTAGGACCTGCTAGGAGGGCCGAGCTCAGGCTCTGAGAGTTGCCTGAGTCTGGGGAAGAGGAGAGACAGGGACAAGTTTAGAGAACACGTGACTCAGGGCAGAAAGGGACAGTGGGCTTCCCCGTGGTGGGCCTGCCGCTCTGCCTGCCGCTCGCCCCCCCCCCCCAGGAACTCTCAGTAGAAGTCAGATTTTCCCTTGGGCTGAACAAGCCATGTGCTCTAAACTGAGCCACACCCCCAACTCCCTCCTTCCCCCACCCCCCTTTGAGACAGGCCTAGAAGCCTTAAACATCTTTGTGGACCAGAGGTGAGTCTCTGTGAGTAAAACATGGGAGCGAGGAATCTAGGGCAGCCATGCAAATCTCTGTCCTCTCTGTGTGTCTATAGCTGTGTCTTTGTCTCTGTTTCTCTCTTTACACACACACACACACACACACACACACACACACACACACTCACACACACTCACATTCACAATCTATAACCTGAGCCTATTTCATATGCGAGGGACAGAGAGAGCAATGACCTTGGCTTCTCTTTCCCTGCCAAGAGTGGAAGGCAGCCCGCCATTTCTCCTGACAGAATTCTGCTTTACTGGATAGAATCCATTTCATCAGATGTCACTATCCACAGAAAACAGCCAGCACCCCGCAGGGAAAATAGAGACGGATGATGTGCACGTCAGGGTTTTCTAGAGGAACAGAACTGACAGAATGCACATGTGCGTGTGCACGCACCACACACACACACACACACACACACACACACACACACACACACACGCTCATGCACACACTACTACACATGCACTACACACACACACACACACACACACACATACATGCACACGCACTCACTGGGTGGGGTGGTATTCATTAGAGTGGCTCACAGGCTGTGGCCCAGCTAGTTTGACACTGGCTGTCTACCCATGGACCATTCAAGAATCCAGTTGCTGTTCAGTCCATGAGGGTGGATGTCTCACCTGGTCTACAGCGTGCGCTGAATCCTGAAGACGTGAGCTGTAATGCCAGTGAAGGAACACCCCTCCAGCAGCAGCAGGGCAGATGAACTTGCCGTCCATGGTGAGGCAAGTAGGCAAAGGGCAAAAACTTCCTTCTGCCATGTCCTTTTTATGTAGTCTGCCACCAGATGGTGTGGCCAGATTAAGGTGGCTTCTCCTCAGATGATCCAGATGTAAGGCGGGTCTTATTTATTTATTTATTTATTTATTTATTTATTTATTTATTTATTTA
>OU015754.1:36400170-36415784 GCA_907169655.1 Acomys percivali | reverse complement strand
GGGGATGGGGTAGAGTGGGGCTTCCAGAAGCATCAGGACAGATGTGAAAGAAGGCAAGGTCAGATGACTGGAAGGCCTCCCTAGGCTTCCGGGAACAAAACGCCTGCACAGAGAGCTTCTACAACATATAAGGGATCCAGCAGAGGTCAGAGGCCCCCCCCCCAGCCAAGCCAACCCTGGCCCATTTCCAGTTCGTTCATTTCCGTTGGTAAACTGCCTCTTTCTCCATTACTGTCGGTAAATCTCCCTGTCCAAGCAACCCTGGGAGCCAGGGTGGCATGAATCCTTTCCTAGCCACGCCTTGGTGACCCTGCGCTATGGCTTGTGAGCCACGCAGCAGAGCATTCACAGAGGCTATCAAAGAAGGGGGCATGGTGCCTGGTCAGCTCGGACAAGGAATGGGCTTGCCCACCTCCTAACAGCAGGGAGAATTACATGTCACGATGCAATGACTTGACGGCAGAGCTGTCACCCGGCGGCTCCCCATATGCACCCTTGGGCCTTTTCACATGCCCCTCCTGCCTACAATCATTTAACTTTCACCCACATCTGTATCTCGGCTTTGTTAGCTTCCCAACGCCCTCAAGGGCAGTGAGAGAACCAGTGCAGCTTTTCATGGTCCAGAATGATAACTAATCGTGACAGATAGGCTTGACTGAGGCTCAGGGAGGCAGGAGGGTGTGAGGGCTCAGGATGTCAAGCCACCCTGTCCTTCTGCCTCCTCGCTGGCCACAGCCTTGCCTGAGCCACTTTCACCTCTCTGGATCTCCTTGTCCTCTTGAGTCACAGAGTAGAGTCCTGCGTGGGGGTGGAAGGTCACATGTCCGTCATGTGGGACATCACACCCCACTGTGGACGTCTGTGTGCTCTGCCAGGCTATTGCACTCACTGGAGTGACATGTCGTGCCTGTAGCCAGCTTTATAACCATGGCTGTAGGTCTGGGTGATGCCGGAAGGTTCCGAGGGAGCCGAGAGAGCCCCGCTGCCTAGTGCGGACATAGCTGCCACTGCAGCACTCTGGAGCCTGCAGTGTACAAGCCGTGTACCTGCACAGTGCCTTTGCGGCCTGACACCCTTCCTGTGTCCACACTGTCCCTCCTGCTCACAGGAGAAGCGAACTGTGAGTGGACTCGCAAGTCACGTGAGGCCAGCAACACATCCTACAATGCTAGTTTAATTCTCGATGCATCCGGAGGCCCCAAAGAGTTCACGGATGAGTGCCCTGTGAGGTTTTCCTGACAGGGAGGTCTCTCTCTCTCTCAGATCATGTGCCTTTCTGTAAGTAAGTCATGGCTGTAGCTGTCGGCACTGCGTCCCGCCGTCCCACAGGAGCCTGCACTGTGTGGGTCTTTTTTTTTTTTTTTTAGTTTTTCAAGACAAGGTTTCTCTGTGTAGCCTTGGCTGTCCTGGACTCACTTTGTAGACCAGGCTGGCCTTGAACTCACACCTGCCTCTGCCTCCCGAGTGCTTGGATTAAAGGCGTGCGCAGCCACCACCCGGCTTATGTGGGGCTTTTAAGTGGAGCTCAGCTAGACATAGCAAGTGCCCCCTGATGCCCCCAGCTGGGCTCTAACCATTGGTGACTAGAACTGACTCCTCCCAGGACTCTTCTCACTAGGAGATGAGGCAGGGCTGCCCAGTGGTCCCCTCTGCCTGCCGTGCTGTGGGCAATGGGGGAGGCCTCCAGGAGAGCAGCGGGCCCACTTACCCCAGTCTCATAGATGGGGTTGTCAAACTCAGTTTCCACGGTGATCTGGCTGTAGGGGTGGGAGTACATGAGGGGCAGGCGGAGGCTGGAATACTGACGGCACCTGCGGGACAGACAGCAGAGCTAGAGTTGTGCCTTTTCCCCGGCGGCCCTGGACGCCTGTGCAGGAGCCTCCGTGCCTGGCGCGAGGTATGTGGACACAGCCCTGAGTGAGTGGGAGTCTCATTGAGGGTACGTGTTCCCTCCCTGGGAACAGGGGAACCCAAACCGCTTTGACTTTATGTGTCTATGCCCCTCTCCCCGCCACCCCATCCGCAGCTCCCCGGACTGCACCTCAGAAGGCAGGGGGTGAAATCTACATGGGGGGGGTCTCTCACTTTGTTGCAGGGCATTTGATCCCATTGTGATCCCTGAGACTGTGAACTGTAAAGACCTGTCTTTTATTTGGTGTGGTTCAGCCCTAACCCACACCTTTAATCCGAGAGCTTTCTGTACACAGGACTGAATAAAGTTCACCCTAGGTCAAGAGGCAAAGCAGGAAACCAGCCGACAGGGTTGAAAGACTAGGGGGACTTTGAGCTGAGGGGGTATTTAAGACAGCGCGTAGAAATTGAAGGCGCTCTTGGGATTTCAGCTCACATTTTAGCTCTTAGCTCTCTAGCTCTTGAGCTCCTCGGCTCCTCGGCCTTTGGCTTTTTGGGCTTTGAGCTAGCAAGCCTTTGGCCTTGAATTCTTTGGCCTTTTCTTTCTGGGTTGTCAGCTGAGCTAGGGAGCCTTTCGTGTAGGAAGGTCAGCTGGGTGCTTTCCCTGCCTCTCTAAGCTAGCAGGTTTTCACCTCAGCATCTGGCTCCTGAGTCTTTATTGGTGAAAATAGACTGTTTGGGACTTTCATTTAAAACAACACACCTTTCTCCGCCTGCCAGCCTCCCACTTCACTCACTGTCATTTAAAGACCGTTCGAAAGTGTTAGCCAGTACGTTCTTTCCTACCCACTCTGCCAAGCTCACAACCTCCGTCCCAGGGCTCTGCCCATCAGCCATCGGTACTTGCTTTCCTTCTGTGCTCTGGAGCTCGGCTACTTCTCCTCACCGGACTCTGATGCGCCCAGAGCCCAGAGGCTGCTGGCACAGGGCGGTGGCTCTGAAACCCTGTGCTGGATGTGCCTGTGACTGTTACGGACATACCATTGTCCTTTAAGAGCAAGCACTGCGACCTTCAGCTAAGTGACCGAGTGAACTGAGGAATGAATGATGAATGACTGTCACTGCGAAGCCACAGGGTACCTGGGAGGCATCCAGGTGCATCTCACGTGTTACTTACACAAGGCTGCTATAGCCACACTACCGGGGCAGAGATTGTTAAGGCCCCAGAGGGTGCAGCTCACAACTGCACCACCCCACCTACCTCGTGACATAGATGTAGGCTCCTCCCAGCAGCAAGGAGATGAGGAGGACCGGGATGAAGATGGCCAGCGCCATGCTCCCACCTTCCAGCGAGGACTCTGCTGCCGCTTCTGCTACTGAGCACACAAGCCACTGAGCCCTTTTGTCTCCCGCCAGCTCCACACCCCCACAGGGAACCGGGTCCCCCAGTGTGCGTGCCCCACCTCCCCTGAGGCTGATGACCCACAGCCTTAGACACTGGAGAGCCACGGAAGGGACAGGGACAGAGAGCAGAGGCTGGGTGGCCAGAGTCACTCTTGGCCGTGGTGGCCAGAGGGTCGCTAAGAACCAGTTGGAACCCTGGGCATTACAGGCCCATCAGAGGACTGTGGGGAGGGTGGAAATCTGGTTAAAGTTCAATTCAGGGGGCGACTTGGACAAAGTTCTGGAACATTCTTGCCTTGCTCTCTGGCCCCATCGAGATGGGGACCCTTCTAGAACTTGGCAGTGGGAACCCAACCACGTGGCCTTGCGGCATGGCAGGGTGGAGGATGGGACAGCAGCTCTGCCGCTCCGTCTCCTGCTGCCCCTAACACATGTGGCGACTACAGATAACTTGGGAGCTGGGAGCGTTTCCCCGCCCAGTTTGAGGGTGGATCCCTCCCCTCTCACATTGCTTTTATAGACTTGACCTCCTCTGCCCTTCTCCGTGGTCCTGTCTCACATGATCAGCTACCCTTCCATCCATCCATAACCCATTAGCCACTTCCTACATGTCCCTGGCGGCCTTCTCACTGCTCACGGTGCAGCTGAAGGCAGCCGGGGATTCCTGGGCAGAGGGGCATTGTGGGAACACGCTGCTTCCCAGGATGAATGGCTGACCCACTACCCTCCCTACACTTATCTCTGTCCCTTGCTCTACCTGGATTAAAGTGCCGTCTGCCATGTGGACACACCAGCTGAGGACCAGCAGTTCACCCAGCCTGCTCCCAGCCAGCTGGATGTTGTCAGGAGGACACTAACGGTGCTAGAGACAAACACGGGAGCAGCTCTTGGACTGGTTAAGGCCTTTTCTAAGTGAGGCAGACAGGTCACTGCCATCTGTGTCCGCCAGCCTGCACCAAACTGAACGGACTGGGTGTCCGCCGTCCGTCTCAGGTGTGGGGAGGGCTCACCGTCGCTGGCGCCCTGACTGGATCAGGGATGCCCTGGGAGACACACCTCTGGGTGTGTGTTTATGAGACAAACTGGAAAGTTCTAAGAGGGGATGAGGAGGGGGGGCTCACCCTAGATGTGGGGAACCCGGTCCCACGGGCTGCGGTCCCTGACTGAACACATCGGAGAGGGCCAGTGGAGCGGCAGCATTTGGCCGTGGGTGGGTGTGGCGAGAGCAGGTGCCTCCCCCTCCTGCCGCCGTGCCTCCCCTCCACCACAGACTGTACCCTGGACCCGCGAGTGGCCATTAGCCCTTCCTCCCCTTGCTGCCTTTGCCGGGAGTCTTGTCACAGCCAGGAGACAAATAACTAAGACAAGAACCGAAGGATCTAAGAAGCGAGAGAACCCTGGCTGGCTTCTGTCACCTGTCTGCAATAATAAACTACACTCTGGAGGAGGAGAGGGCACAGGGCCGGGGAGCAGAGGCACAGGGAGGCCAAGGCCCTGGAGGCTCCCAGCAGCCTTTCCCCTGGCACCCAGGAGGATGCTCTGCCCGGGATGTGAGGTGGGGGTCGCTTTCATCCCCACAGCGTGGTGGGGCTTCCCAGGCTTCTCTGACCGCATTGCACTGCCATACCCCTTCAGAAGATACTTAGGGACCTAAGTCTCCTCCCCCTTCCTCCTCTTTCTCCTTCTCTTCCTCCTCCTCCTCCCCTCCCTCCCATTTCCTTCTCCTCCTCTCCCTCCCTCCCCTCCTAGTGTGTGACAAACGTGCAGTTGCCCACAGCGGCCAGAAGAGGGCATCAGATCCCCCCAGACCTTGAGTTACAGGTGGCTGTGAGCCGACTGACTCGGGTACTGGGGACAGAATTTGAGTCCTCGGCAGGAGCAGTGGACTCTCTTAACCACCTATCCTCTTCAGCCCTCCCAGCTACTTTTGGAGGCCCCGGGGAGAGCCGACTGACACAGCCTGCTGATGTATTAAAACTTCCAAGGTAGAAGAAAACTCACCTTCTAAAGCGTGTTCGAAACTGTCTTGATTAACTGGAAAGAAACCAGGGGGCGGCATCAACGCTGAGGGAGTCCACTGTTCGCACAACAGGTGTCATGCAGGGTGGCTCCCCACGGTACCTCCCAAGACGGCGAGGGGAAAGAGACGCGCAAGTGGCCGCAGTATCACGGGTGGTGATGGCACATGCCCCGCGTTCTGTGTCTCGCCAAGAGCCCGTGGGTACCCCCGCCCATCCCCTGCCGACCTCCCTCCGCACGCCAGGCTGTTGAGCGGCATTACATTTTACAGGTGAGCACATGGGTTCAGAGAGGTGCAGCGAGCCCTCCCATGCCACACAGCTTCTAAGCACTGAGCGTGGGATTCCAACCTGGTGACTTGAGCTTCCTTCACAGCCCTTCACTTTTTTTTCCCCCTTCTTCTGAGACAGCCTCTAGTGCTAGCTAGCCTTGAACGGTCAGCGTCCACCTCCCTACTGTTGGCATGGCGGGTGTGTGACACCACACCGAGGAGGTGTGACTCAAGACCCTGACACCAACTGCAGCTGCGGCGGACCTGCTTTGAAATCCACCACACACGAGCCTTTGTGCTGCATTTGCCTCCCATATTTATCGGCTGGGGTCGGTGTTCTATATCTGGCTATTTTCATAGACTCATATTTCTTATAAAACTCTGAAGTTCAAGGTGGGGTGGGGGCGGGGGATGATACCCCATGCTCTGTCAGCAAAACCACTGAACTGCGGAGCACTGGACTGCCCCAGGTGGGGCGCTCTCGGACGCAGAACCTAGAAGTGAAGGCTTAAGTCGGGAGACTGCATCGCACCCACAGTGGCCAGGCTGTGTCTGCCACTCTGCATTTACGTTCTGGCAGGTCCCAGGACTCCTCGTTAGACTTGGACTAATCGAAGTCACCACTGAGCGGCGACAACTCCTGGTGAGAAGCTGGCTAGCAGTCCTCCACCAGAGAGCCAGTGCCCAGGTTTATAGGTTTATGTTTTTCGGAGGGGCCCCCGGGTGGTGGCGGGGTTCAGTGGCTCTGTAAGCTGTCCTCTCACTGTCCCACCATGGGATGGCCCTGCCGTGTCAGCAGGCAGCACGCACTCTCCCCACCCCCACAGCTCCACAGCCCTGCTTTGCTCCACAGCCCTGAACCACATTTCTTTGTAAACTGCCCATTCTCAGACATTTTGTCATAGTTACAAAAAAAAACAGATCACGAAGTGGCGTGGTGGTGCACACCTGGATCCCTAGCACTTGGGACTTGGAAGCGGGAGGGTCAGGAGTTCAAGGCCAGCCTTGGCTACGAAAGAAGTTCAAGGCTAACCTGGCTATGTGAGACCCTGTCTCAAGAAACAAGCATATGAACCAAAGGAAGAAAACAGACTGGACACACACCCACTGGATTTGGATTCCGTGAAGCCCACCCTCAGAGCAAGCTCGGCTTCTCCAGGAGCCAGCCCTGACCCCGGCTCCTTAGGTCTCTTTACCTTTACAGACGGGCAGGGGCCCGCTCCAATGGGAGGGCTGTCCCAGAATGCAGCGGATGGTCACTTCGCCCATGAGCTCGAAGCCCTCATAGCACATGAAGGTGAGCGACTCCCCGGGAAGGTACAGCCGCTTGTACAGGATCTGGTAGCCGTTCTCAGGCAGCCCTGGGTTGTCACACGCCAGGGACTCCTCAGCTGAAACGAAGCCAGGCACGGCGCTGAGGTGGTACCAGTCTCTGGGTGACCCAGCCCACCCTCAGCATCCTGTCTCCAGGGCCCCACCCTGCACCCAGGCGGTTCCCAGCCCTCTTCGTCTCTCCCATCTCTGGATACAGACTAGACCGTGGGTACCACAGAATGAATAGGGATGCAGAATCTGTCTTAAAACAAAAACAAAAACAAAAAACCTCAGTTCTGTTTACTAGCTGTGTGATTTCTAGAGAGCAGTGCACCCTCTCTGACCCTTAGCAAGTGGGAATGCAGCTGCAGGACTCCATAAGACAGTGGCTGAAAGAGATGGGTGCCCTTGCCATGTGGAGGGTGTTCAGCGTGTGAATGGCCACTCCTCCAGAGCCCTTCTGGTGTGTCCCTGTCTAGTCTCTATCGCTGGTCATTTCTCCTCCAGGAATCCTTCCCTGGTGCCACCTGCCACCACATTTCTTAGTGCGTTCTCCTCACGCCCAGCAGCAGTGCCCACGCTGTAAAACACTGCTGCGTTATCCAGGACAATTGTCTGGCTGAGTCTGTGGCGCCAAACGCTAAGTGGCCTCAACCACTAGGCTCACGGTGCCCCCTGGTGGCTGCTCCGCGGTACTGCCGACGCCAAGTCCTGGGCTCACTTGCGGGGTGAGCCCCTGGGTGACTGCCTGGCCACAAATCCTAAAACATTTACAGGACTTTTAGCTGTGGCAAAATCCTCAGTTTAGAGAGCTCTCCGTGAACAGCCGGCCTCTGGGACTCGGCGCACCTTGCTGGAGCCACTAGCGGTAAGGCCCACCTCCCTCACTCCAGCGCCCCGAAGCCACCTTTCTACTTCCCGTCTCTGTGACCTTAGGAAGATAAGGACTCATACGGCGTGGCTGACTGTACCCTGGGAGGAATGGCTTATTTCATCTAGCACAAGGTCCTCGAGGCTCCTCCTTGTTCATAAGCGCTTCCAGCTTTGTTTTTTGTTGTTTTGTTTTTCAAGGCAGGGTTTGTCTGTGTAGCCCTGGCTGTCTGGGCGTTCTCTCTGTAGATCAGGCTGGGCTCGAACTCAGAGCTCCGCCTGCCTCTGCCTCCCGTGTGCTGGGATTACAGGCGTGCGCCACCATGCCCAGTTTAGGGCTTCTGTTTTTAAGGCTGTATAGTATTCCGTTGAGGAGCGGACCATGCCCTGTGTCCCAGTTTCACACTGGTGGACACGTGGCTGACCTCCACTGTTAGGCTAACGTGAACAGAGCTGACGTCACCGTGGGTGTGCAAATCCAGCTGAGTCCCGCTTCTGGGCCTTTGGGGGTAGATGCCCAGAAATATAACCACGGGGCCCCAGGGTAAGCCCGCGATTTGATCGTTAAGGATCTGTATGCTGTCTTGGACACGAGCTACCCCATGCTGTGTTCCTACACACAGGTTCTGGCGTCTCCATACTGTGGGCCCCCCCTTCCCCACTCCGGCTTGAGAAGAGCCGTGGCTTCAAGCGTCGCCTCCTACATCAGCTGCCAGTGCTCAGAAAGAGAGGGAGCGAGCTAGGAGTCCCCAGGTGGGCAAGGCTCAGGAGAGAAGGAACTGGAGGCAAGCCTGCGGTGTAGTCTTCCGCGTCTTCCGTTGGTCTTCCTGGTGTAACGCTGCAGGCTCAGGACTCAGGGGAAGTGGCCTGTCTGGACCCGCAGGACCTGGAGGCATTTGACAGCTGCTCCCAACGGTCCCTCAGGGCCCCTTCATCCTCCCTCCGGTGTGGCTGTGCCTGCCTCACACTAAACACATGTGCCTTTCTGAGTGAAGAGCATCTTTTCCTCTCTCCCCTCTCCCTCCCCTCTCTCCCTCCCCTCTCCCTCCCCTCTCTCCCCTCCCCCTCCCCTCTCTCCCCTCTCTCTTCTTCCTCTCTCTCTCTCTGCATTCCCTCTTTCCTTTTGTCACAGGCAAGCCGCAGACAGACATGGGGATGACTCTATGGTCCCTCCTAGGACTGTGCCCTGAGTAAGGCGGCAGTGACCTGCTGGGGTTAAGAGACAGTTAAGCTGTTTAACCATGGTCCCCATCAGCCCTACCACCTCACAGCCAGTACTTGCCCAGCCCTGTAGGTGGTCCGGGGCCTCAGTTTCCCAAAGAGAAAGAGGATGAATGGATGGACGCATATGGGCAGTGGCTGCCAGTGCCGGGAAGACAGTCTGGGCACCTGGCTCCCACCCTCGACATCAGAGCAATTGTCTTTAAAACCCCAACCCTTGACACGCGGACTGCCCAGAGGTCAGCTGGCAGAAAGGGACCTTCCAGGCCACCATACGTTTGGAGGTGTATCTTGGTGGTAATGTGGACCAGCCCCCGCAGGCGTTCATACCCATTTCCTAGAGCCTCGCCGGGCTGTGGGATCTGCAGGGTGACTGGGGCGGGCCACTCTGTGTCCTGCCTTTGAGGTCGTGTGCACTCGGTGGGAAGTTCCACACCAAATGGTGGGCACAGGAGGCAGATGCTGCAGCTGCGTGTGCCGAAGAGCCCTCTTTCTACAAGAGGAGGGCGCCACAGAAGCGGCAGGGGTACAGGCCACTGCAGTGTGTATTTTCAAATCAGCTCCCCAGAGGAGCCACGTGGCTCTTGTTGTTGTTGGTTTTCTGAGACAGGGTCTCTCTGTGTAGCCTTGCCTGTCCTGGACTCGCTTTGTAGACCAGCCTGGCCTGGAACTCACAGCGATCCACCTGCCTCTGCCTCCCTGAGTACTGGGATTAAAGGCATGCGCCACCATGACTGGCTCGAGCCAAGTGGCTCTTGAGGGCTGTGTTTAGTCAAAGCTACTGCCCCGTGAAATGGAGGCCGTCGTAGACGTCAAGTTCGCCCTTGGCTCTGCAGCCAAGACCACGGCCATGCCATGGGGCCTCCCCACAAATCAGTCCTGCGAAATCTTCCAAGACTCCTTGCATTACACGTCCGTGGGTGAGAACCAAGGCACAGCAAGGGAGTTTTAAAGCCCAGAGGTTGTGCCTGGGCTTGTGGGAGGCTTAAACTTAATTCTCAGTTTATTTTCTGAGTCTTAGGTACTCCAAGCGAATGCTTGACCCACTGGTCACATCCTCAGCCTTTTGTTTGGTTGGTTGGTTTTGCTTTTGTTTGAGACAGGGTTTCACTCTGTTTCCCAGGGCAGCCTTGAACTCTCGAGCTTCCTGCTTTAGCCCCGCCCCAGGGCTGAGAGGACAAGGGAATACTGTGATGCTCCGTTTAAATGTTGGTTTTAACTTTTCGGACTTTCTTAGTCTGACGGAGCACGCGGCCATCATCACAATGGTGAAAGTTTGCCAGGCTTTGCACACCAGAAGTCCTGCAGCCGCCACCAGGCGTGCGTGACACTTGTTTGCCCCTAAGGTTCCTTTGCTAGGCCTGGTAGACCGCTGACTTCTGCCAGGCCTGAGCTAGGGGCCATCTGGAGTTCTCCAGGGACTCCACAGAGCCTAGCATTAAGGAAGATCTGGTTCAGAGGGGCACCCCCATGCAGCCCCTGTAGTACCCAGATGTGACCAGCAGATGGCAGTGGCACCCCAGGAGATTTTTCTATAAATCCTTTCCGGGAACTGTCTATGTCTTGAATTATCAATGACTCCACAAGCCTCATGCCTCGTCCCGAGGATCGCAGGTGTGGGCTGCCTCGTCTGGATGCAGGATGAGGTTCAGAAAGGCCCAGTGAGATCTATGGTTTCCTTTGACGTGCATGTTACTTGGTTTCTGGTTGCCGTGACACAACCCTTGACCAAGGCTGCTCAGGAAGGAAGGGTCTACCCCGGGTCACAGTTCAAGGCTGCAGTCCATCGGGGGTGGGGGTGGGGCATGCTGGGACCCCAGCCCATAGGGTGGTGCCACCCACATCCAGGATTCATAGTGACAGCGTCCAGAGGCGTGTCTCCTAGGTGGCTGCAAATCCAGCCGGGTCCACAGAGAAGATGTGACATCACAGCATGGCTAATGGGTTAATTTGTCACTTAGTTCACGTTTGAAACATCAGAACGTTCATTTTGGATAGAGCATACCCACTGTGAGCCTCCAAGGTCCCACAGTCATGGCCAAAGATGCTTATATCTCCCCACAGCAGTGGCCTGCAGCCAGCTTCGTCGGATGGCTTGAGACAGGGTCCCTCCCGCTACTCTGTGGCTCCCGCTGGCCTTGAACTCGCAATCCTCCTGCCTCAACAGTGCTGGGTTATAGATGTGTACCTCCATAGGTGATTCAGAAATCATCCCTTTATAGAATCTTCCAGTGACCCCAAGACAGAGACCCAACCATCTTCCTCCTTAATCTGTGGCAAAGAACCATTGGGTCACCTGCCACAGTTGCTCCGTTGTCAGCCAGTGGAGGCGGGCTGTGTGGGGAGTTGATGTCCGTTGTCAACAACTCGCTGTGCTGCCATTTCATAGGTAAGTGAACCGAGGCCCAGGCGGCTCATATGTCAAGTGCCTCACAAGGAGGAAGTGGCCAAGCTGTAATCCCGGCTCGGTGATACTATGGCCTTCAGGTTGGCTCAAGGAATTTTTCCCCCTGCCCCCTCCTCCGGTGTGACAGCTCCACTGCTCCTTTCTCCCTTCCTCAGGTTCTCCCAGAGCCTCCTGGTGTCCTGACACCTGCCGTGACTTGTGAGATCATTACTGTGGGTGTCAGGGAAGCCGGCTCCACTCAGTCTTGCACCTGACACGGAGATTTCCAGGAACATTGCTCCCAGTGGAGGGAAGCTCCAGATTTGGGGACCCTGGGGCGATTGTGGCCTGGGGGTGGGGTGGGGTGGAGACGGTGGTCTTTGAAGACACCTGGCTCTCACCTTCTCACTTGGAATCCCTGCAGCCTCAGTTGTAAGAATGGGGCTTCTGAGGACTCAGGTGTCTGCCAGGAGAGCCCAGAGCTCATGCCTTAGGCTCTGCAGCTCCCCCACCCCCCATCTCTGATGTCCAGTGTTCCTAAGAGGTCTGTTTGTTGAAGGTTGTTCCTCAGGGTGGCACTGTGGGACACGGTCATCTGGCTGTTCCTTTAAGGGTACCCTGGGCCCACATGGCTGCTTTGCCACAGACTCTAGCCAAAATGCACATCAGACCAACTGCCCTTGGGCCAGAACCTACAGACTGGGGGCTTAATGAACCCTTTTAAATCAATCTTTCTAAATCAATCCACCTCACGTGTCTAGTTATAGTAACACTGGCTAGCCCCCGTCCCCTGGGGTGGGGTTGGGGTAATCTCAGCTCTCTGTAATTAGCACATGTTTGCATAGATGTGCACAAGCAGGGTCTTGGTCACAGGCAGAGGAGAGGGGAATGCCTCACCTTGGCTGCCTTCTCTTCTCTATCAGAAGTGACACACCTCAGATTTTTTTTTTTCCTTAGAGCAACAGAGGAGTTGAGGCAGCAGTGTTGGGCACAACCCAAGGCGCACAGCAATACCAGCTGGCGGTCTCCCTGGCTCGAGCCTCCTTGCTTTCCAGCGGTGTTGCCTGTCTGCGGTGGGGCTGCTTGCTGCTGGAATCACAGGGCCAGGCCTGGCCGGCAGGTCACAGGACGCATCCCCCTTGGAGGAGCATCCAGGCCACCAGCTGTCCACTGCCAGGGCTCTGTTCCCCCTCTTCTTCATCTAAATGTTAGTTCCTGAGTCTCCCTCAGACTCCTGAGGCCCAGGTGTGTTTTTTTGGGGGAGGGTCTCACTGCCCATACCATTCGGTGACCTCTTTTCAGCCTGCTCTTCTAAAGACTCTGCACAGTGGACTGCTTGCCTTAGAACTTGAGTGTATGTGTGTGCAACTGCGTGTCTGTCATGAGCATGTCCGTTCCCCCAGAGTCACAGGCAGTTGTGAGACGCCCACCATGAATGCTGGGAACACAACTGTTTTAAACTTTAAACAACAATGTGCGAAGCTCTCTTCTTGCCACACAGTCCCCCAGCCTCGCACTGCCTCGGCCACATGCGTCGTGCAAGCATGTGTGTGTTGGCGTCGTATGGGTGCACATGTGTGTGACTGCATATGCAGGAGTGTGGGCACGTGTGCGGAGGCCAGAGGCTGGTGTTGACACTGGATGTCTTTCTCTACCACTTTCCACTTTCCTGAGGTGGTGTCTCTCTCTGAACCCAGAGTTCTGTTCCACTAAATCTAGCTCGAAGTTTAGCCTGGGATCCCCTGTCATTTATGTGGTGCTGGGATTCAAACTCTGGCCCTCAGGTTTGCATGGCAAGTGTTTCATGCATGGAGCCATCTCCTCAGCTGCAGCGTCCTCTTCTTAATAGGAAGACCAAAACAAAACAAAACAAAACAAAACAAAACACAGAAGAACAAAAAACAAAACAAAAACAAAAAAACCGAGGGAAAGCCGGGCGTGGTGGCGCACGCCTTTAATCCCAGCACTCAGGAGGCAGAGGCAGGCGGATCGCTGTGAGTTCTAGGCCAACATGCTCTACAAAGTGAGTCCAGGACAGCCAAGGCTACACAGAGAGACCCTGTCTCGGAAAACAAAAACAAAAACAAAAAAGAAAAAGAAAAAGAAAAAACAAAACAAAACAAAACCGAGGGAAGCCCGGCAGAGGGCAGCCATGTTCTCCTGAGGCCTTTGCATAAGTGCCTGTTAGCACCAGCTGTCATGGTGTGTGGTGGTACCAACACGAGCCAGCCTGGATCCGATGCCACCCCCAGGCCATGCGCCTCTGTAGCAGGAGGAAGCGATCTCTAACCCCTGTACTCACAGACACAGTGGGGCAGGCGAGATGTCCAGATCGGGGTCCCCGTCTCGCGGCTGTAGCAGGTGAGAAGCGAGCTTCCTTCGAGCACGAACCCAGGGCTGCACGTGTACTGGATGGTGGTGCCCACCAGTAGCACGGGGTCTGAGATGAGGCGTGTGGAGTGCTCCACCTCCCCGGGGTCAGTGCAGTACATGACTGTGCAGGGAAGAGCGCGTGGACACACGGTGACTTCACAGGCCACCAGGACTTACAGGAGGGGCAGGAAAGCTGCACAAGTCACCCTTTGCCCTTTGGGGACACAGCACACAGATTTACAGAGGGGGCTGGAGAATAGGCCAGGCGGGAAGAGACCTGAAGCTTAGTCCTGAGTGTGCCTCAAGATTTTCCACCAAGCTCAGAACCTACAGCTAAGATATAAATCATCACTAAGGAGGGTGAGCATGGTGGGGAGCACTGTGAGGAAGGTGAGCATGGTGGGGAGCATTGTGAGGAGGGTGAGCATGGGTGGGGAGCAATGTGAGGAGGGTGAGCATGGGTGGGGAGCAATGTGAGGAGGGTGAGCATGGGTGATGAGCAATGTGAGGAGGGTGAGCATGGTGGGGAGCATTGTGAGGAGGGTGAGCATGGTGGGGAGCACTGTGAGGAGGGTGAGCATGGTGGGGAGCACTGTGAGGAGGCTGAGCATGGTGGGGAGCACTGTGAGGAGGCTGAGCATGGTGGGGAGCACTGTGAGGAGGGTGAGCATGGGTGGGGAGCAATGTGAGGAGGGTGAGCATGGTGGGGAGCATTGTGAGGAGGGTGAGCATGGGTGGGGAGCACTGTGAGGAGGGTGAGCATGGGTGGGGAGCACTGTGAGGAGGGTGAGTATGGCGGGGAGCATTGTGAGGAGGTGAGCATTGGCGGGGAGCACTGTGAGGAGGGTGAGCATGGTGAGGAGGAGGGTGAAATGGTGAGGAGCACTGTGAGGAGGGTGAGCATGGTGAGGAGCACTGTGAGGAGGCTGAGCATGGTGGGGAGCACTATGAGGAGGGTGAGCATGGTGGAAGCAGTGTGAGGAGGGTGAGCATGGGTGAGGAGTACTGTGAGGAGGGTAAGCATGGTGGGCAGCATGGGGGAAGCACAGTGGGGAGGGGAGGACTCAGTTTGAGCATACATTCCATGAAATCCTGAGCTATAGGCAGAGCGGGAAGAACAACGTGAGGGCTGCCCCTGTTCTCTCTGTGATGCCTGACACCAGAAAACAAGCATCAATTGCACTTTAATTAAAAAATCGATACAGATAAAAGGGAAACAGTAAACTAATTAAGAAGGAAGGAGCTGAACACCTGGGTGATGTAAAAGATGTCCACCAAGCTCAGTCAGAGCTGCACGGACATCTATGCACATGCATCCCTTCATGTACAACACCCATCTGCAGCTATTTCTATCTGAAAGCCATCTGTCTGACTGTCCCCTCATTCATCAATCCTCTGTCCATGTGTCCTAGCTGTCTGTATATCCATCCATCCATCCATCCATCCATATATAGCTTTATGTAGATATATAGAGAGAGTTGTATGCCACATAGAGTACACATATAGTTATACATTAGTTACCAGATATATTATGTATATTAAACATATGATCTGTAACTCCATCTTATCTACATAAACACCTATGTCTAGGAATCCATACATACCTATCTAGAGAGATATAAGCAGACAGCTATACATGGAGAGATACAGAGAAATACCTATGTAGAAAATGTCAATATTCTGTCCATGCACTGCCGGGGCCATCTGTATCTATAAACTCATCCATCTACCTGTCCACTCACCTATCCATCCACCTGTCACCCAACTGTCCAACCACCTGTCCACCCACCTGTCCATCCACCTGTCCACCCATCTGTCCACCTACCTGTCCACCTACCTGTCCACCCATCTGTCCACCTACCTGTCCACCCACCTGTCCATCCACCTGTCCACCTACCTGTCCAC
>OU015754.1:36375271-36385998 GCA_907169655.1 Acomys percivali | reverse complement strand
CACACACACACACACACACACACACACACTCACACACACAAAATCCTAAAATTTATGTGGATTCACAAAGACCCCGCATTGGCAAAGCGGTCCTGAGCCATATGACTGGGATTGAAGGGGTCACCATTTCAGGTCTAAACTGAGCTGAGGCAGAGGGGAGGTCAGAGGTCAGATGCACGTGTTTGCACCTGTCCCTGAAAGACAGCATCCCAAGTTCCTTTCTCCCTCACTGTGAAGCCCTGGATCTAGCCCTAGAGACCAGGCTGGCCTCAAACTCACAGGGATCTCTCTGCTGCCTCTGCCGCCATCTCCCAGTGCTGGGATGAAAGGGACCTGAGTCCTGACTTGCCCTGTGGCTTCCCCCCTTTGTCTCTCACCCTTCACTCACCCCTTTTCACATTTCCTGGGCACCTAGTTTGTCTGCATACAGCAGCGCTGGGGCAGGACATGAGGTCAGTGGCAGCACAGGGAGCTGGCCATCGGCTATGCATGGCCTATGCCAGGAGCCTCCTCCCAAGGCCCCAGACAGAGGGACACCTCTCCCTGCTTCCTGCCAGGAGGCACTGAAACTTCTAGGGCCACAAGGGAAGTGCCTTCTTCCCTGGGGAAGTCCCTCAGCTGTCCTCACGGCAGAGAGAGCCAGCTAGTGCGGTGGCCGAGCTTGGCATCCTCTCTCTGCTCTGTCTGTGGGAGGCTTTCCTCCCTGTCCACACTTGGGCATGTCTCAACACACGGTGCTGAGGTGGCTGCACAGGATACAATTCCGAGGCGGCTCTCTCTTCCTGGGAAATTGAGGCAGCTTGCTGTGCAAGCCCCACCCTTCACACACCAGCCATGGCACAGGGAACCCAGCGGGCACTGAGGGTGTCCAAAGCCGGAGGAACAGACCAGACTGTGCCCAAACTCCACACTGAGAAATGAATCCAGTAGCCTGGAGCATCCAGGCCCTCGGCACCCTCCCCCACTCCCAGGGCTCCTGCCCAGCCAGCACAGTGTAGGTCACAGGGGCAAATGATGTCCCAGGCAGGGCTGAGAAAGCCCGGGTGCAGCCTGCCACAGGCGTCAAGCCTCTGCAGCTTTTCTCTCAACCTTGCTTGTGTACTGGCCCACAGCTTTAAACTCAGGATCTATCCAGGCCCCGCCCTCCCCTCTCCCCTCCCCCACTGTTTGCAGGCTCTCCCCTCCCTTCCACAGGCCCCGCCCACAGACAACTCCCAGCTCACCACCTTACAGGATCCTCCCCTGGGCCCTGCCCTCCCCGAGCCCCGCCCTCTCCCAGCAGGTCATTCCGTCTGTCCCAGGCCCCCCCCTCCTCCCTGCCCAGGTGCCTTCTGCAGTCAATTCATAGGCCATAGTAAGTCTAAGGACTGGAGAGACTCCCAGAGCATTCCACATTCTGAGCCCTCATTGTGCAGAGAACCCATTTGGTTCCAGGACTTGGACAGAGGCGCGTGGGAAGTGCCAGAGTTGGGGCAATGCAGGGAAAGCGGTGATTTGAGGGATCCAGAGGATGGATGGATGGATAGGACTCCTGTAGCCTGGAGGCCATGCTGAGCATCCCCTAGTGGGGGTCTATAAAGGACAATGCCCCCGCACCCAGGAGGTGAAGGGACTATGGACTCCCAAGAACAAGGTTACCCTAGCGGGGGCAGGCAAGCCACCACCTTCCCACAGAGGGAAGGGGCCAGGACCTCAGTGCCTTCCACCCTCCCTGCTGAGCAGCATGACAGTGATTTTCTGACACCTCTTGAATGGAGGTACAAGCTTCCCCTGGCCAGGAACTTCAGGGTGAGGTGGCCAACGCTAGTCCCCAGGGACCAGGAGGCACAGGTAGAGGATCTGCCCTACTTTGGGGTCTATTCCCTTGACAGAAGGCCTCATGACACAAACTCTTACTCTTCAGGGGCCAGCATCAGCCTGAAACACCAGGAGAACAGAAACAACAGTGAGCTCCGGGATTCCCAGAGTATTACCGCCTGTTTCCCAAAATCCCTTGCGGGGGCTCCACACATGACCATTTTCAACAAGTTCATGAAGCCAGAGTCTATGACATGGCTGGAGAAGAAGGTGAGGTGGAAGATGCAGGTGGCCATGAGTCAGGTGGAGAAGGAGAGGGAGGCCGTGAAGTTGCGGAGGGCGGTGCTGCTGAGGGACACGAGGGAGCTACAGGAAGCACAGGCCTGGGAGGAGGCAGCAAACAAGGCCTTCCTGGAGCGCCTGAAGAAGGCAGGGGAGGAGCGCCAGAGCAAGTACGACTCCCTCTGGAAGGACTACATCCAGCAGTGTCAGGAGATCGAGGACAAGAGGCGAGAGCTGCTCTCCAGCTTTACCTCACGCACAGCCGCGCTCGGGAAGCAGCTGGTGCAGGGCAGGAGGCTGGAGGCCGGCTTGAGGAGGAAGCTCAGGGCCCTGAGGCCTGTTGCACAGATAAGGAAGAGGCAGGACAGGGAGAAAGCGGCCTTAGAGAGGGAGGAGGCCAGCATCGTGGCCGACATCCCCCTCATGGACCGAGAACGACACTGGCACTTCCTGAAGGAAAGGGCCGCCCTGGAGAAGCGAGTGGAGGAGCTCAACCTGCTGGAGTCGGGAGCGGACATCACCAGGGAACTGAGGAGGACGGCCAAGGCCTTGGAGGCCGCGGCCAAACAGGCCCACAAGGACTTCTGCCAGGGTATCAATGCTGGAGGCAGGAGGCTGCGGACACAGCTCCATCACCTGGATGAGGAATTCTGCCAGCTGGAGGCCAGAAGGGAGAAGCTGGAGCAGAGAAAGCAGCAGGGGAAAGAGCAGCAGTGGTACCTGGAGGCGCTGGCCCGGGGGAGGCAGCGCCTGCTGCAGCGGGAGCACGGGCGCCCCAAACCACAGGCTGCTCCTCACCCAACACAGGGCCGGCCCCTGAGTGCCAGGCCCAAAGCCAATCCTAAGTAATGATGATGCCACGTCCCGGGGGGCAGACTGGAGCTGAAGTTGGGGGTACTACACAAGGAATGAAAGTGCTTTCAGATAGTGCAAAGAGGACAGGAACACCAAGGGGGCGGCGGGCTGAGCTGCTCAGAGGGCAGAGGGGTCTCGGCCTGGCTGTCTCGCGGGCTTGGCTCCCCCACAGCATCACACTTCCCTCTTCACACTCCATACCTTCCAAACTCCCTGCTGTGGAACCGATCTGCTGCTCAGATTCTGCCCTAGCGTGGACATCATGACAACGGGGTGCATTTTGGGATTGTCACCTTCCACACAGCCACCCCACCTCACAGTGGTAGCATCGGTGTCTTAGATGGGTGCAGGGTGTTGTTTGGGGAAACGGCCTCTTTGCATTTGTGCCCGGCTGAGGCTGGATTGGTTTACAGAGCTGTGGGTCGTGATGTGGAGTGTGGCCCCGTGTGACAAAATATGACCAGCTCTGAGTCCTGGGTGATGCTCCAGGCAAAAAGCCTCAGCGTTACACTGTAGAACTGTAACCTTCACTTAGCTATAGAATGATCCATCTCATTCAAAACTGCGCTGAAGATGAATTGCTGAATTTACCTTTGGCTTACAGATTTAACTTGCATGTGAGATGCTTTGATGTTAAGCAACGTTACTGAAAACCAAAAGTCAAAATAAAAGCCTGTTTATCATCAGCCAAGCACACAGCTCCTTTTTTTTTTTTTTTTTTTTTTTTTTTTCAGTGTGGAACAAATATCTGTGGGGGACTTAAGATGAAAAGCTGCTTGCACCCTTGAAGACTTGGCTACTGCACGTAGATTTCAAAGGGATAATGGAGCGAACGCTGCCTCTGCCTGGGGCTGTGACTTGACCATGTCCCACGTCATGCAGGACCGTCCAGCCTCCGCCTGCCTCACCCGGCACTCTCAGGAGCAATCGATGCTGATGCCTGTGGCTCTCTCATACTTAATGCCTGAGCACCTACTGTGTGCAGGGGAAGGTGGCAATCCCACAAATTCAACACAGTAGGAACCTGGGGGCTCCTGGCTGCTTGGAAATGTTTAGGGGACAGGAATCCAGGGCCTACGTCCTGAGGCACATGCAGGACAGACTGACAGCTGCTATTAGCAGAGCCTGGCTTGGGGTGGTGTGGAGGGAACCGCTGGACATGAGGGGGACTGATGAAGTCTCCCTGAAGCCACCACACGGGCTCCATCTAGATGAGGTTCCGAGGCGAGCGTTAGGTGAGGTGCTGGTCAGTACCACATGACCTGCCAGCCTGTAACACCCCAAACCCAAAGCCTACTCGTGCCTATTGATGTGCAACATGAGGGGAAAGGCCAGAGAGCACAGACAGTGGGAAGGGAGGTGGACGACGGGGTTGTGACAGCGAAGGACTGAGGTCAGGGTCTCAGGGTTGGCTGTCCATCTCAGCGGGGACAGGACACCTGGAGGGCTTAAGAGGGAGGGGCAGTGGCACCTCCCTGCCAGAGGACGGGAGGCCCAGTAGGTGGCCAAGTCCTTGTGTTTGAAGCTGTTGGGCAAAGGTCCCCTCTGCCATCTCCCTATGGAGCGTTTACTGCTCCGGGGGTCACGTCCACCCACTGTGGGTGTTTCCAGTAGTCTGATGTAGGCAGAAAAGTACTAAAGCCAGTGACCTGCACCCCTCCATGGCCTCTGCACCAGCTCCTGCCCCCAGGTTCCTGCCCTGTTTGTTTGAGTTTCTGTCGCGACTTCCTTCGATGGTGGACTGCAAGGTGGAAGTGTAAGGCAAATCAACCCTTTCCTCGTCAGCTTGCTCTTGGTCATGGTCTTTTGCCGTAGTAATCGTAATAACCCAGGCTGAGGCAGAGCCCTAACTCTGACTGTTTCAGCTCCGATCACGTGGCTCCATCAGAGCCTATGGGAGGAAGCATGCTTTCCCAGTGACTGCACCAACATTTCCCAGGGAATCCTGTTGCTGCATCCCTGTTCTTCTAGGACCTGAACGTTACTGGTTAACACGCCGGGCACCCTGCGCACTGATGGACCACAGAGTCAAACATTGTCCAACATCGCCTTGCCCCAGGCACATCCCAGTCTCACCCTGCGGCTCCCCCTCCTCGCTACCTTCCCCACAGCAGCCCTTCTGGACAGCTGTGAACAACTCTTGACACTACACCTCGCTTCAGGGAAACGGTGCTTCCTGTGTCAGGGAAGCATTCACTGAGGCTCGGTTAGGAGCCCCCAGCCCAGGCCATAGGAGACTGCACTTAGGGTTTTCCCTGTGTAGCCCTGGCCATCCTGGACTCACTCTGTAGACCAGGTTGACCTCGAACTCACAGAGATCCGCCTGCTTCTGCCTCCCGAGTGCTGGGATTGCAGGCGTGCGCCACCGTCTCTGAGCTGAGCCTGGGCTCTTAACTAGCAGTTCACAGCATTCTCTGAGGACGCCACAGGCCCATGTCTCCAAGAAGTGTGTCTGGCTCAGTGCTGTGTCAGAAAGTGGAAGCAAACAGTCACGAGAGCCATCCGTGGCAGGTCTTGGTGCTCTCAATGGCAGCACCACGATTTCCCGCGCCGTCACAAACACAGTGCGACCTGGTCGGGTGTGTGGCCTTCCCGTTTAAGAAAGCTCTGTCTGCTCTCTGGGGACACCCTGCATTATTTCTAGCCTTCTCTATTTACATTTCTTGGTGATGACTTTGTTTCATATGTTGCTGTTCAAAGACCTAACCAAACCCAAGTGAAATTTGTTAGTCTGGGTACCTCTATTTTGGCGCAAGCGTGCGCGTGCGCACACACACACACATATCTGTGTCGTGTTTTTGGAAGTGTTTTAGAAGCTTTCAGAAAGATAAGGAAAAGCCAGGCATGGTGGCGCACGCCTTTAATCCCAGCACTCGGGAGGCAGAGGCAGAGGCAGAGGCAGGTGGATCACTGTGAGTTCGAGGCCAGCCTGGTCTACAAAGTGAGTCCAGGACAGCCAAGGCTACACAGAGAGACCCTGTCTCAAAACACAAACAAACAAAACAAAATAAACAGATAAGGAAGAAAATAGTATGAGGCTGCTTCTGGCGAGGGGCGGTGGGGAGGAGCTGGCCTGGAGCCATGGTATGGGGTCGGGGGGGCAAATGAGGTTTACAGCTACACAGAGTGCTCAGGAAGAAGCTATGAGCTGGCCGCTCTGTCTTCCTTTAGCCCGTCCAGACAAGTGTTGGGCCCTTGTGCAGACATCCCGCCCTTGAAAGGTTGTCCCAAGAGGCATTTTCAAGGCTATTTAGGCAGGCAAACATATGGAGAGATGGCAAAGCCCGGGCACTTATTTATATATGAATTATGTACACGCATGCATGTGATTCGTCCATCAAACTGCTAATTTCAGTGGCGGGGCAAACCCATTTATATGCAGCTTCAGAGCACTCAGAAAGCAGCTGGGAAGAGAACGGGGCTGTGGAGATAATAAAGAGCGACCCACACAGCCCAGCGAGCGTGCTTGCTTAGTCCATTCTCCAGGGAGGCCCAAGGGTTGGATCTTGGCCACTTTCTGTTATGTCAGACATCCACAGCAGTGGACCCCTTGAGGTCCCAGATCCGCCTTTGGCCTTCCACAATGTGCCAGCTGCTAGGACCACATCCTGACAAGAAGCTACTTAAGGGAGCGTGGGTGCGTGATTTGGGCTTCCAGGTCAGGAAGGGATGCTGTCCACCTTAGCCGGGAAGCATGGCAGCAGAGGCATGGATCGTCTGGTTCCATTGGGTGTGCACTCAGGAAGCAGAGGACAGGAAAGTGATGATAAAATCTCACACGTCCCACCACCGCCAACCCCCAGTGACCAACTTTCTCCAGGTAGGCTCCGCAACCTTCCAGAATAGACTAGCGGGTATAACCTAGGTGGTCAAACATGGGGGTCTGCGGGGGCCATCTCACAACCACACAACATTCTATCCTGTCCCTGACATCCCCCTGCGGGTCCACTGCCATCTCGTGGCTCTAAAAATGCACTCATTCCAACTTCAGAAGTCCCCTGGGTCTTCTAGAAATCCCTTAGCTGGGAGCCCCCATAAAGCAAAAAGACAAATTCTGTACGTGTAGCCAGACGACAGCAGAGTGAATGTGCTCACTCGGGAATGAGGACACAGCAGGAAAAGGAAAAGACCAAAGCAAGATAGAAACCTAGCCAGGCAAACACCACAGCCCTCGGCTTGTCGGGCATCTGGGGCTCGTGAAGAAAGAAACTGGGCCCCAAGAGGCTTGAGTATCGCCCTCCCCTCTGGTTCTACCACCTGTAGCTCCTGTAGCCTCTCGCTCTGGCTCTGCTCTATGCCCGCAGCTTTCCTTGGTGGGGCCCCATGGTCCTGGCGCTTCTTGTAGGCTCCACCGTGGCTTCATCGTCATAGCTTCATGCACTGGCCTCTTGGGCCCCCTACTCTACCAGGAGTCTCTTCAGGCCATTCTTAGTTCAGGCTCTAGCCCAGTCCCCACGGAGCATCCATTTCCTGTGATGGGCAGTTTTATGTCAAGCTGACACAAGCAAGAGTTATCTGAAAAGAAGGAACCTCGACCGAGAAAACTGCTCCACAAGATCCGGCTCTAAGGCATCCTTCTTAATCAGTGTTTGAGGGGGAGGAGGCCCAAGCCATGGCGGGTGGGGCCAACTCTGGGTCAGTTGTCCAAGATTCTATAAGCCGGCTGAGCAAGCCATGAGGAGCCAAGACAGTGTGCAGCACCCCTCCATGGCCCCTGCACCAGCTCCTGCTTCAAGGTTCCCGCCCCGCCCCGCCCCCCCCCAACCCCACCACCTCCACCCCCACCCCCGTTTTGAGTTCCTGCCCTGACTTCCTTTAGTGATGAGCAGTGAGTGATGTGGGAGTGTCAGCCAAGTGAACCCTTTCCTCCCCAAGTTGCTTTGGTCGTGGTGTTCCATCACAGCAAGAGAGAGACCCTAAGACAAGCTGGTACCAGGGCCGTACCTGGTATCACTGTGACAAACCTGATTTGTCCCCAATGCACCGGGGACGGGGGGAGGGGATCGTGGAAGAACTTTGTAACTTTGACTAGAACAGCCATTGAGTGTTGAGAGCTCAGTCAGCTAGCTGCTTTGTGGGAGCTTGGAAGATGAGATTGTTCCAGAACAGCGCAGACGGTGGAGGCCCGGCTTGTACAGTGTCAGGGGATGCAAAGACTCCACTGGGCCATTTGTGTGAGGACTCCGTGGTTCTGGTCATCTGGAGCTGAAGAATCAGCTTCAGTTAACAAGAGACGAGAACCACTAAAGTGAAACCTTAGCTTTGTGGGGACAATGGATGCTGGTCAGCTGGGGCTGCAGAATCAGCTGTGATTGAGAAGAGACCAGCACTGCTGGAGTGAAGCCTTCCGGGAACTGTTTCCTCAGGGTGGGCACACAGAAGCTGCGCTCCAGAGGCGGCCAAGGTTGTACCTCCTGCTGGCAGCTGAACCTGGTAGTCTAAGAGTCACCCAGGGGTCATGGAGGGCAGCTGAGGCTTGGCACTGTGCGGCAGGGCTGAGGTCCTTAAGAGAGCCCAGGAGAGGCTAGAGAGATGGCTCAGAGGTTAAGGGCACTGGCTACTCTTCCGAAGGTCTTAAGTTCAAGTCCCAGAAACCACGTGGTGGCTCACAACCATCTATAGTGAAATCTGGTGCCCTCTTCTGGTGCGTAGGTGTAATGCAGGCAGAGCATTATACACATATAAATCTGAGGGGGGCGGGGAGGTGGACGCCCAGGAGAGGCTATTGGTGAAAGTGCAGCCCAGTTGCCGCAGAAGATCCCAGAATTTTGGAGATGCCAGTATCATGGGATGACCACCAAGAACAGCAGCAATGGTGAAGTGGATTGAAGACAAGCTGTGTGCGCTGCAGAGGGCGGAGCCAGAGAAGTGACCTCAGCCCTTGGAGGAGCCCAGGGGATTGTGAATGAGGCCCAGGTCATGGTTTCTGCCTCCCAGATCTTGCAGTAGGAACCCTGAGATTACAGAAGCGTGCTGCCCTACACACGGCTTCATGCAAGTGCTGCGGTCTTGAACTCAGATCCTCATTGCGTGAGCAGGCACTTTCCCCCCTGAGCGCCCTCTCTAGCCTCTTGATAAGCTGTCTCTCTCCTGTTTGAGGTTTGAGAAAAGAGCCAATCACCACCCAGAGCAAAGGGCTCACCCTGGAGACTTGCAGGAGCCAGTAGAGGTTGCCCATGCCCCCAGGTCTATGCCTCTGTGATGTCACGCAGTGGCCTTCCTTGCCTGGCTTGACTGTCTAGCCTTGCAGGGCTGGGAGGTCATGTCTTCCCTTAGCTCCCCTCTAACATTTGTACAGGGGAACCTGTAGCTGCAAAACACTGGGAGGAGAGGAGCTGGGGTGCCAATGCTCTGTTCAGCTGCCCGGATAACAAGAAGAGAGGGGCCCCGTCCCCGCTGATGCCCCACATGACGCTGGTGCCATGGCCTGGCTGTGGGGAGGGACGGACTCTTGAGTTAATGGTCTGAGCTTCTTTGTCACACGCAGGCTTTGAGGTGGAGATAAAACCGATCCAGTGCCAAGCTGAAGGTTAATTGAGTATTTGGTGCGCAGCAGGGATAAAAGAAGGTTCACTTTCCTTCTGCCCTCAGCCAGGCCGAGGCGGCCGGTTAGATGCCGCAACACCGCACATCTGGGAGGTTTCCAATGGAGAGGAGGCCAAGGTGAGCAAAAAACGGGGGCGGGGGGTTCCTCAACAGCTTACTGGATGGGGCTTGAAGATGGATGGGACCCCTTTCAGGAAGCAAGAACCTGGGAGTCAATCTTTCCTTCCCCCACTGAAGCTCAGCGCTTAGCATGTTTGCCTGGTAACTTCCATGGGGCAACGTTCTCGTGAGTGGAATTGTATGTTTTTAACTCATTACAGGAGCAAGTGGGAGCCGCAGAAGACCTCAGAGAGCAACAGCTTGTTTGCATGTGTGTGTGCGCGTGTGTGTCTGTGCGTCTGTATGTGTGCGTGCATGTCCACATGCATACGAGTACATGTGTATGCACATGTGTGTGCATATAGAGGACACAGGTTGATGTCAAGTGTCTTCCTCAACTGTTTGTCACTTTCTACATTGAAGCAGAGTTTCTCACTAGCTGCTCCTCTTGCCTCAGGGTCCCTAAGCACTCGGATCACAGGCGGGCAGCCATACCCATCAGGCATCTTCATGAGTGCACGGGATCTGAACTCGGGTCCTCATGCTTATGAGGCAAGCCCCACCGGGCCATGTTCTCAGCCCTTGCTCCTTCTCTAGAATGGAGTTTTCTCTCTGAAGCTTTGAGCTGAGGGAGGTCTCCCTCATTGGACGGCCCTTCCTTCACTGCCAGTGTGAGTGTGAGCGTGTGCGTGTGTGTGTGTGTGCGTGTGTGTGTGTGTGCATGTGCGTGTGTTGTCTTTGCTGCTGGAGCCCTGGCCTCTCCTCATTTGTGTGTTTTCTACACCTGCTGGAGAGATGCTTACTTCCGGCCGCCCTCCCTGGCTTACCCAGGCCCCTGACTGCCTGGCCACCATTCAGCATTCTCACCACCTCCAGGAATCACAGACACTGATGTCCTATGACACCCACTGAAAATCAGAGAAACCGCAGCCAGAGAGAAGGCCAGCCTCACACAACTGGGAAGCAAAGGAGGTAAATCCTGTCGCTGACCTGTGAGGATCAGCTGTTCAGAATGTGTGGGGCTGTTCGCTCAGCTGGAGCAGGAAAGCCAGGAGCAACCTGTGGGGACAGCTTCACACAAGCAGCCTGGTCTTTCTCTCTCTCTCTCTCTCTCTCTCTCTCTCTCTCTCTCTCTCTCTCTCTCTCTC
>OU015754.1:36358013-36369643 GCA_907169655.1 Acomys percivali | reverse complement strand
GAGAGAGAGAGAGAGAGAGAGAGAGAGAGAGAGAGAGAGAGAGAGAGGAGGAGAGAAAGTGTGTGTGTGTGTGTCCCCTCTCCCCTAACTTCCTAGGCTCTTCATCGGCCTCCCCAGGGCTTTCTTCCTGGGGCTCAGCCACACCCAGACTGCATAGCCCCTGCCCCCTTCCCCCCCTCTAAGCCCAGGAGGGGAGGCAGGAGTGGACAGCTCACCTGTCCTTCTCATGAAGTAGCAGTCTTTCAAGATGCAGGTGAAGTTTCTGACCCTCCGGAGCCTCGATGGTCCACACGCAGAGCTGGCTGCCGTTGGCGTTTCCAGGGTAACTGGGGGAGAGGACTCGGCCGATGGTGGCGTTGTGCACTGCTCCTCCACACGGGGCTGGGTGTAGAGAGTGAGGCGTGAGGTGTGAGGGGAGAGCAGAGGGGGAGCAGTAGGCTTATCTCCCTGACCCCACCCAAGCCCTCTAGCTAGGGAACACGGGGAGAGGTCTGCTCTCCTGTCAACCCCTTCCACACCTGGATTCATCTACCCTGTGTGCCGCTGCAGGGAGGACCCCGATTTAAAGACTGTTCTGTGGTGCTGATTGTGCCTAGACTGTCATTAAACAATTCACATTCATTCATTCATTCATTCATTCACTCACTCACTCATTCATTCATTCATTCGTATGGGTGCGCCTGTGCTCATGTCACACTGCCTGTGTGCAAGTCAGAGGACAACCCACAGGCATCCGCTCTTTTCTTCCATCACGTGGGTCTTGGGGATTGAACTCGGGCCTTTAGGCTTGGTGGTCAAGCGTGTTAAGTCTCCCTGGCCCGATGCCTAGACGTTCAGTTAGGAGATGATTCCCAAGGGTGGATGGGAGCAGTTCACAGATGAGGCATGCATTGAGGGCTTAGTGTGGAGACCTCCGGCAGTGTAAGAACGGAGGAAACTCTGGTGGCCTTCTGCTTTTTACCCACCCGGCGGCAGGCTGAAAACACCGGTAAAACAGCGGTATGGGCAACAGGCATGGTCTTCCTTATTTACAGCGAGTGCCTGTCCACGTGGGTGGTGACCATCTCCCGAAGGGCAATTCAGCAGAAACTCTTTTAAAGCTATGTCAGGGCACCCTGACCCAGGAATGAAAAACCCTGGGAGTTTGTCCCATGGGAAGCTTTGGAGTTTTGGACTGCCTTGTGGGTGAGGCTGCCCAGCTCCACTTTCCTCCTCAAACCCAAAGGCAGAACCAGAGCGAGACTCCTAGCACATGGTGGGTGTCCATGGAGCCACCAAACACTGTCTTCTTACTCCGAGTGAATCCCGGAGCTTGAAGAAGCAAACGGCCTGCCTGCTCCGGCCCTGTGAGCCGCCTGCAGGGGCAGGCTAAGACCGTCGAATATAAAAGTGATTTGTTCCTGTCCCCTGTACATTTGTGTTTCTGGAGTTTTCTTTTTCACAGGAGTGCCATATAACACTTTTATGTTAAAATAATAAGGGCGAGGCGACATTGCTAAGCGACGCCCCGTGGCCCTCGGGAGCCGCACAGCTGTCTCTGGCTGCAGCAGAGAGGCGGGGAGGTGCTGGGAGTTGGTCCGAGGGGGTCACAGTGTTTGGGAGAGCTGACCCAAAGGTCCTTGAGGAGGATCGAGGACCTGTAGGAAGCTTTGTTGTCCAAGCACAGGTCCCTGGCTCCTCCCCCAGCACCAGAGAGGCAGAAACTGGCAGGCACAGGCAGAAGGGTCCAGGTCACACCAGTTATGCTAAGGAGCTTGCCTCTTCCTCAGAGGACAAAGCTGCTCCTGGCTCCTCCGCCATGTCCTGGGAGTCCCTACACAGGTGCCCTCCCCTCAACTCCTTTGATAGTTTTCTCCCTTTTTTCTTTTAAAGATGGGGTCTCATGTAGTCCAGGCTGGTCTTAAATTCACTATGTAGGTGAAGATGACCTTGAACTCCAGATCCTCTTGCCTCCACCTCCCTCCCCCCGCCAAGTGCTGGGGATCGAGCCCCAGTCTTTGTGTATGCCAGGTAAGCACTCATGAATGTGTCGCCATCCTCCGAGCTCCTCACGCCAACAGTGACACAGCCCTTTGCCCTTTGCCCTTTGCCCTCTAAGATTCTCTCTGCAACTTCACAACAGCTTGGGCTCTTGGCTGTGATGAAGGTCTCAGTGGTCCCCAGCACCAGGTGATATTGTTTGTGGTATGTGCTTGGTAAATATTAATTTCTATTTATTCTCAAAAATCTGAGAGAGTCTCCATCTGTAGCCCAGATGGGCCTTGCGCTGTGAATTTCGTCCTCAGCTTCCCGAGTGCTGGGGACGCAGGCTTCCATCACTGTGTTTGGCTTCATAAAGTATTTGCTGAACAAATAACAACTATCCACTTTACAAAGGAGTCGACAAAGCTAAGAGACATCAAGCCACTGGTTCAAGGACATGCAGCTAACAAGTAGAGCCCCCCTGGGACACAGGCCTGTGTCCTGCCTCCTGCCTCCTGCCTCCTTCACAGTGACATGTGATGATTTAGAAAGGAGGCTGCAGGTGCTTTACCAATGGCGGGTGAAGAGAGGATGGCTCCTTGCTTTGGCTCACCTAGCACCCCAGCTCAGTGTTTGACACACAGTAGATACCCACAGAGTTTATGGTGAATGACAACACAATGGAGTTGGTTGGCAGAAGGACAGAAGGCTGGATAGCTCTCTTCTGCTGTGGAGTCAGCTGAGTGACAGGGCAGACAGGAGCTCCCTCCCTATTCCCTATTCCATCTCAGGGACAGTGTCCCTCTGTCAGTCAGCCTGAGGCTCAAACCTTCACTGTGACACATATCTGTGACAGACGGGCATCACAGATGGAGCCCTGTGAACCTGAGGTGTGTTCACGGTGACCGGGAGACATGACCTCACCCCTGACAGGCCCCTCATGAGGAACAGGTGGCTGCTTACAACCATCCCATCATCTTCTAACAGGTCAGTAGAGTCCTTTGGTTTGTTCGTTTGCTTGTTTTTATTTGTTTTTTGAGACAGGGTCTCACTATGTAGCTCTGACTGTTCTGGAACTCTCCATGGAAACCAGGCTGGCCTTGAACTCACATTCACCTGTCTCTGCCTCCCAAGCGATGCTGATACATTCGGACTTCCTCACCCCTGCTGAGCCCTTTCACCCCTGGGCCTTTGCACAGGCTGGCTCGCTGGCAGACATACATCCTTGCTGGAGATGGATGCCTCCCTGTCAGCTTCCGTGGCCTTCTCCGGTCTCTGGCCTACCATTATATCTTGTCCTTGAGCCCTTTCTCTCATGGTGACAGGGTTCTCCTGTCCCCACCTGCTCTGTGACATTACCCTTATTGGCTGTTCTCTGGCACTCCCTGCTCCCTCCCCACCACCACCCCAACACACCGTGTTTTCTGATCTTGTCACATATTGTGGTGGTTTGGGTAAGAATGTCCCCCATAGGCTCATTATTTCCATGCTTAGTCACCGGGGACTGGAACTGTTTGGGAAGGATTTAGGAGGTGTGGCCTTGTCGAAGGAAGTTTGTTTGTTGCTAGGGGTGGGCTTTGCGGTTTCAGAAGCCCATGCCTAGTGATTCTCTGCCTCCTGCATGTGAATCCTGATATACAGCTCTCAGTGACTGCTCGAGTGCCACGCCCGTCGGCTTCCCACCATGATGGTCATGGAGTAACGCCCCACAACTGTATGCAAGCCCCCAATTAAAAGCCTTCCCCCCCCCAAGGCAGGGTTTCTCTGTGTAGCCTTGGCTGTCCTGGACTTGCTTTGCAGACCATGCTGGCTTTGAACTCACGGAGGTTCTCCTTCCTCTGCTGGGATTATGGGATTACAGGAGAGTGCCACAGTATCTGGCAATGCTTTTTTTTTTTTTTTTTTTAAATAAGTATTTTCTTCAGCTGGGGGTGGTAGTGCATGCATTTAATCCCAGCACTCGTGAGGCAGAAGCAGGCAAATCTCTGTAAATTCAAGGCCAGCCTGGTCTACAAAGCAAGTGCAGGACAGCCAAGGCTACACAGAGAAACCCTGATTTGAAAAAAAAAAAGAATTTCCTTAGTCATGATGTTTTTTCACAGCCACAGAGCCGTAACTAAGACACATATCCTGCACCAGAGTGGAGGCGCTAAGACAGCAGGGCCCTCGTAGCTCCAACCATGGATGCAGAACCCAGTAAACAATGGATGACCCAGGTGCTGGCAGGATGATGGATCCACTGGCCAAGGATTCTGCCGCCCTGAAGTCCAGGAGTCCACCGGCAGGCCTGCACCATCCACCTCTCTCCACCAGAGGGCATCAGACCACCTTAGTTGGGAGTTGTCACCAACCTCTGAGTTCCCATTGACTTAGCTCAACAAAACAAAACATCACCAGCCACCCGCCAAGTCCAAACAACAAAAGAAGCAGGGGTGAGCCAGACTTCATTGTTTATACACAAAGGGTGGTGTCACAAGAAGACCACAGAACAGGGGGAGAGGCCCGCAAATCGTATTTCGGAAAGGCTTTGATCCTTCATATGTAAAGAGCGCATACAGTACAACAAAAACAACAACCTAGTAGCCTCTTGAACAAAGAGATTGAAGAGCCCTTTCTTTAGAAACGGCACACGGACAGCTGCAAGAGCATACGAAAGCATTTGGAAAGACGGGTGACAGAGGAGCCCATAGACCTACTGTGCTGATTTCAGAACACAGAACATAGTGGGTCAGTGAGGGTTGGCAGGCACAGAGACGCTGGACCACCAGGGGGAAGGTGAAGTGGTGTGGCTGTGGTGAGAGTGTGGGCCTGTAGGGGTTGCACTATGTATCCTGGCAACTCTGCTCTGAGGATCGTATTTAAGAGAAGTCAAAACTGATTTCCGTGTTCCGAGCAGAGCAGTTACTTCAACTAAAAAAAGAAAAAGAAAACGGAAGTAATTTCCATGTCCAGTGATGGACAAGTAAACAAAACCGAGCATAACCCTCACAACGGAATATTACTCAGCCCTGAAGAGGAACGACACGCTTATATAGGCTGCGACATGGGTAGATCTTGAAAACCCTGTGGGGAGTGGAAGAAGCCGCATGCATGCCGCCTGCGTGAGGCCTCGAAACTGGCAGATCACCGAGGAGAAATCTGGGGTGTGGGCGGGGTGTCGTATGTCTGATGACTCAGCATGCAGAATATGCAAAGAAGACAGCGGCCACCACCTGGTAGGCTGCCTGGAGACTGCTGCTGGGCAGAGGGGTGGTTGGTACAGAGCCCTGAGACTCGGTAAGTGGCCAGGAGCCGATTTCATCCTCCGTGCATTTTATCACAACACCGCCCGGAGGATAAGAGCCTTGCCCAAGGTTACGCCAAATGCCCTGGTGCAGCGGTTCTCAACTGGTGGGTCGTGACCCTTTCACAGGGGTCACACATCTGATATCCTGCATATCAGATATTTACATTATGATTTATAATAACAGTAGCACATTTGCAGTTAGGAAGTAGAAATGGAATGATTTTATGGTTTTTTTGGGGGGGGGTCACCACAACAGGACGAACTGTATTAAGGGGTCGGGCGTGGTGGCGCACGCCTTTAATCCCAGCACTCGGGAGGCAGAGGCAGGCAGATCACTGAATTTGAGGCCAGCCTGGTCTACAAAGTGAGTCCAGGACAGTCAAGGCTACACAGAGAAACCCTGTCTCGAAAAACCAAAAAAAAAAAAAAAAAGTGGGGTCGCGGCATCCGGAAGGTTGAGAACCGCTGCCCTAGAGGGTGTTGCCTCCCGCGCCCCGTCTGGTGAACACCGGTGGTACCTGAGCAGACAGGCTCCTGGCTGCTCCAGTGGGGTTTGGAGGCATTGACGCAGGTCAGCGTCTTGGCTCCCTGCAGCTCGTAGCCCATGTGGCAGTAGAAGTGGGCTACCCCACCTGAGTGCAGATCCATCACGGTGACGTCTCCAGCGTCAGGCCTGCGGGGAAAGCTGCAGCTCAGCATGAAGGCTGGGGAGAGAGGAGGAACACATTGGGTCAGCCCGGGCCAGGGATGCAGCAGCGTGACCCACATCCTGGCAACAGCTCTGAGCTGAGGGCAGAGGGGACCCTGCGAAGGCTGGTGCTGGCGTGGCCGCCTGGGTTGTTTTTGAGGTAGGATCTCTCACTGGCTTGGAGCTTGCTGCTTTGGCCAAGCTGGCAGGACACCAAGCCCCAGGAATCTTCCTGTCCCCACCTGCCACCGCTGTGGCTGCCGCTGTGCCCGGCTTTGCCTCCTTATGTGGGTTCTGGGGACAGAAGCCCAGCTCCCTGTGTTTGCATGGCGAGCTCTTTACATGAGCCGTTTCCCGTTCCAAAATTATGCACAGTTCTTTCTTGGGTTTAAAAACCATTGCTCTCAGCCAGAGAGGAGAATACTGTGGATTTCATCAGAGTGCCAGTGGGGTCCCCGGCACACACACACACCAAAAAAAGCCCAAGAGCGTGGGTGGGTGTCAGAGGAAAGTGAGGTCAGTGCCTCCACCTGGACGTTACCCTGGTAGTGCAGCTGGAAAGTCCCGAGCCCATCATCCTGGAAGGTCCGGAAGTAGACGGAGATGGTGTTGGTGGGGCTGCGGATCACCTGGCCCTCCACCAGCAGGGTCTGGTTGGCGAGGACTGTCAGGGTGGGACCGTCCACCCCTCGGATAGAGAGCAGCTCCCCCTCGGATAGGTTCACACTCTTCACCTGGGATTACATGGGGGTAGACAGAGAGAGTGAGCTGGGGTAACAGGGGTACAGCTCGGAGGGGGTGGGGAGGGGGTCCCCTGTGTCTACAGATGCACTGGGTATCCAGTGGCCACTGACTCAACACACTCCTGTCTGTGTGAACCGGTGAGCAGCCAAGCGAGGGGCGCCCTCGTCTTCTCCACTGTGGCTACGCCTCAGGGCAAGCCACCTTTCTCCAGGCACTTGCTGTTGATGGGAGGTACTGTGCACCCATGCGTGCACACACATGCGCGTGTAGTATGTGGTGCCTGCTTGTGTGTAATAAGCAGGTCAATACGGGACTTCCCTTCTGGCTGATGCATCTAATGCTCTGCCAGCACGCTCTCTTCACGTCTTCAGTGGGATGTGCACTCGGGAACTCCTACTCCCTATAAAACCCAACTAAGAAGGGCTGGAGGGATGGCTCAGCGTTTTAGAGCACTGGCTGCTCTTCCAGAGGTCCTGAGTTCAATTCCCAGCAACCACATGGTGGCTCACAACCATCTATAATGAGATCTGGTTCCCTCTTCTGGTGTGCAAGTGTACATGCAGGCGCAGAGCACTGTATATGTAATAAATAAGTCTTTAAAAAGATAATAGAAGGAAAAACCCACCTACCTTAAAAAAAAAAAAAAAGAAACCAACCAACTAAAATCACCCTGATCTGAGGAGAGGAGACATGACAGTAAGGCCAACTGAGCCCAGGCATGCCGGGCGCTCTAGGCTACCTGCAGTTCCACCCCGTAGCCAGTGTAGACCGTCACATTGTATGTGCACTCCAGGAAGCTGCTGACGGGCTGCGGTGGGAAATCACTGGAGTCGATGTATCCCTCGGGGTCAGAGAAGCTCACACTGCAGAGAGCTACGGAGAACCGGAGAACCGAACATCACCATCGAGATACAGGGCGCTGCCACCCGCCCGCCCTCCCAGAAGCTCCCTCACAGATAGGCTGTGGTGGGGTCGGGGGGAGGGGGGAGGGAGAGGACGGGGGGGGGGAGCCCCGCTCGACTCTAGGGGGTCTATGCTTTACTGTCCACCCCGACCCCATGCACCCACAGAAGCAGCCATGACTCTGCTGCTGGGCAACAGGAAGGAGAAGCTGCAGGGGAGGAGAAGCTGAGAAGAGTATCTGTGGAAGTGGAGGGGAGCCAAGGTCAGAACTGGCAACCATGATCTTGAGTGGGAATTGCTGCCTTGTTTTCGCTGGCCTCTTCCCTGTCCCGCATGCAGTAAGGAGTCACCAGGGGCAGCCCCACTCAGCCTTAGACAGAATACCATTCCACTACCACCTTAAAAAAAGACAGGCAAACCAGAGCACGGGAGGGCTGTGTCTGGACCACGCCCACGCAGCACACAGACCCAGCTGATGCCCTTCAGTTGCTTGGTCCAAAGCGGTAAACAGAAGGACCTTGGCTGGGTAAACAGAAGCCTAAAGGTGCCTTTCTGTTTACCAGGAGCCTTCCAGAATCTTCCCCAAAGGCCAGTTCTCTCTGGCCAAGGCACCTAGCTCCATAGATGTCTCAGCTCAAAGCCCCCCAGCCTGCTGACTGCCCTAGGAAGTGCGATTGCTCCCCCACCTTTTTGGCTCTTCTCTCTGCAGCCCCTACCCCTTTCTCTGAGGCGGGCGGAGATGGCCTTGGCAGTTTGTTCCCCCCCCAAAAAAAACTTTCTTTCTACCTATGGGTTGGTCCAGTTCTGTGGTTTCGCTGCACCCTCGCTCACACACCCAGCAGCCAAGTTGACCATAGGAGAGGAACCCCACCACAGAGAGGCACGGAGCCCAGGCTGAGGGAGGCGTCCACACCACAGTGGGGGGGGACCCCTGTAGCTCCCTGCACATTAGCTTCCCCCTGAGCTCCAGCCCCTTATGTAGAAAGGTTCCTCACGTAAGCTCTCAAGCCACCTATGGTGAGTCCCCAGACCCATGACAATAGGACGCTTCATGAATGGCTCTTGTGTGGTAATTTACAAAGTAACAGTGAGGAAGAAGTCTCAGAGAAAGGTTCACAGAACGGAGACAACGAAATCTTCTAGCTCTCTGCCGAGGAAGAACCCGAAGGAAGGGAGGGCCACTAGACTAGAAAAGTCAGTGCATGTTGGACGTGGGCACGCGTGGCTCTATAGTAGAGTGCTTGCCAGGCAATGTGCCAGACCTGAGTTCCGTTCCTAGCGTGTGTGTGTGTGTGTGTGTGTGTGTGTGTGTGTGTGTATGTGTATGAGCGTGAGCAAACACACACACACACACACGCATGCGCAAACACAGAGTTAAAAAAGGTGGCTGGAGTGGTTCAGCTATAGCTTGTCACTTGCCTTCCCTCCAAGTGCAAGTCCCTAGCTCCATACCCACCATGGAAAGCCCAGAAACGAATTACAGTCAGCGTAGAAGGCGCGCGTGGTGTACCTGGGGCCTGCTCGGTGGTGATGATGGTGGTGGTGATGATGGTGGACGTGGTGGTCTCCTGGCTCTCCTCGGATGCAGACCCGGTCAGCTCATTGTCACCCTTATCCAGTGGGCTACCCGGGCTGGTGTCGTCATCGGGGGCCTGTGCGGGCTGCGGACTGAGAGGGAGCGTGGTCACCAGTGCGGTGAAGGGCGCTATCTGCAGTGGCGCAGGTGCCGTGGGCTGCTCGGGGTCCCCCGGCACGTGTGGCTTTGCGGTGGCTGAGGCCGGGGACCCCAGTCTCTGCAGAGTTGTCGGGGTAGCCTGGGGCCTTAGCTGCCTCCGGGCTGAGTTGAGTTGCTTCAGGGATGGCAGGCCCTTCCTGAGGGCCGGGGTGTGCTGGACGCTGCCCTGGTCGGGGAGCACAGGAGGCAGTGACTCTTCCAGTGCCTCCCGGGAAGGCAGGGGCCCCGGGGCTGCTGACGTCACACCCTCTTCCAGGCTGCTCTCAGGCGAGGCAGCCGGCAGGAGGTAGGCTGTGGAAGGGTGCGTGTCTCCTTCTGGACCACCGTCTGGGGAGAAGAGGAGAAAATACAACCATTAGCTTGGGCCTAATGGCACCTCTTGTCAACTTCAGAGGGTGGCCTCTGGACTGCACAGGCGGCTATTCGCTCACTGACTTCCCTTCCTTCTCTTCCCTTCCTCCCTTCCTTTGATTCTCTTTCCGGAAGAGTTGGGGCCCAGCAGTCTAGGATCCAGGAAGGATTCAGATCACAGAAGCCAAGGGCACCAGCCTCACCTTGGTGGTGGTGAAGCAGGAATGACAAAGGACTTGCAAGAGACACAGCTATTTGCTGATTCACGGAGGATGCGTGAATACTGGTAGAGGCCCAGTGCTGGGCATGAGGCTCGCCCCAGGGCAGGAAGCATGAAGGAGGAAGTCTAGGGCCAGAGCTGGCCAGGTTGGGTGGGACCTGTGGACCGTCCTGATCTATGACCTATTTCTATCTCGAAAGTGAAACATCGTCCTTAAATTACACTGGGATTATGTCACAACAAAATTGTTTGCAAGCTGAAGATATATAAAGCACACCAGACCTACCCAGCCTCCCAGCTTAGCAGCCATGTGCCCCAGAGTGAGTATCCCTGGGTCTCATTGTTGACCCACATGTGACAGGGATCCAGCTGCCTGCAGCGCCCAGTGTCACAGTGCCGCATACTGCCAGCCCAGGGACAGACCTGAGCTCCGTCAGAGCAGGGCAGCATCCCTGGGTTTTCTTTCAGTGGTTTAAAATGAGCACGTTCTCTTCCTACAATGAGCAAACAGCAGAGCAGCAGCAGGAAGATGGCAGGCTTGAAAGTTTGCAGGGAGCTGAGACGTCAGTATACCCCTTTAAGAACGCAATCTCTGGAGTCAGACGGCCAAGTTTCTTTCTTTTCTTTTTCTTTTAGAGACAGGACAGGGTCTCCTTGTCGCTCCTGTGCAAGGCCACAGACCTGTCGCTGAAGATGAACTAGGTTTCCTGATCTTCCTGCCTTCGCATGTGGGCTGCTAGGATTACAGTGTGTGCTCCCATGCCCAGTTTTAGGGGTGTCAGGCCTGGAGCCCAGAGCCTCACATCCTAGGTAAGGACTCTATCCACTGAGCCACGTCCCAGCTCCAGACTTGTACGTTTCCAGTGACAACTTGGTCTTGTGTGACCTTGTGCATTGAGTCTCCAGCTCCCAGAAAGTTGGCCTGTTCCCTATCTGACGAGGAGAGTAACTGTAGATGTGCACATTAAACAGGTCAGCCCCTTCAGTGTGCCTAGCACCGCACCAGCTTAGGGATGAAGGGCTTGGTTCTTGGTTCAGCTCAGTCCATCAAGCAAGGAGGAGGCATGGTTGAGAAGCTGGCTGAGGGCTGGAGAGCTGCTGGCTCTGTACTGTGGCAGACCAGAGAGAGAGGCGAGAGGGGGTTGGTTGGGAGACTGGGGGGGGGGGGGAGGAGGGGGAGGGGGGGGGGGGGGGGGGGAGGGAGGGAGGGAGAAAGAGAAGTTGCCCTCAGCTTGCTTTCTCCTTTCTCATTGGAGGAAGTCAGAGCAGGAAGCTGGAGGCAGGAGCTGGTGCAGAGGCCATGGAGGGGTGCTGCTCACTGGCTTGCTCCCTGTGGCTTGCTCAGCCTGCTTCCTTATAGAACCCAGGACCACCAGCCCAGGGATGGCCCCGCCCACAATGGGCTGGGCCCCCCCCCCATCAATCACTAATTAAGAAATTATTCTACAACTGGATCTTATGGACGTATTTTCTCCATTGAGGTTTTCTGCCCTTCAGATGACTCTAAGCTTGGGCAGCATCTTAAACTGGAAAACTCTAAGCTGAGCTGCGGTGCGTACACGGTTTCTTCAGGGAAGGCTGGCCCAGCAGAGCTATAGAAATGAACTTCATTTCAGCCTCGAGATGCTTCCAGCTGTGGCTCGCTCCCCCAGAGCCTGGGTCAGCTCAGCTGTCCAGTGTGGGCCCAGTCATCCCTCAGCAGGAAGGCCTGCATCCCAGTCATCCCTCAGCAGGAAGGCCT
>OU015754.1:36212250-36222326 GCA_907169655.1 Acomys percivali | reverse complement strand
CTTGTGAGCCCAGCAGGCATGGACCGGCACCCCTGAACTTGTGAGCCAAGAGAGGCTTTTCCTCCAATAGACTGATTGCTCAGGCGCTCTGTCACAGTGGCCAAAAAATGGCCAGCACATGTCCCTATCAAATAGTCCTGCAAGACAGTGGGCAGCAGGTGAATGAAGGGACACATGCTACTCTCTGACTGCCAGTGTCTGTGCTCCACCAACACTCGACAGAGTGACCTTCAACAAGTCCCCTCATTTCCATCATTCTTATTGACCCATCTGAACAGGGATAGCGACAAACCATGAGCTCCTTGGGAGCTGTGACAGTGCCACGAAGCTAAAGCACTTCAGCAGAGTGTGGATCCTGTGTTTATCTGGCCAGCATCCTCGTTCTCCCAGCATGCACTTCTGTTTTCTAACTGTGGTGTCACTGCCCCATGGAGAGGCTAAGCAGTGGCCATTTTGCCCATGAAAAATGCCAGATCTATTGGGACCTGCTTCTCCACCAGAGAACATCCAGAAACAGCTTGTGACAATCCTTGGATGCGAACAAGGGGTCACTGGGGGCCGTCCTGTTTACGTAGTACCTGGCTCACATTGGCTGCTCTCTTCCAGTCCCCGGGCCCATTTCTGTGTCAGTAGAAATAGCTGGGACAGTTTGATGCTGATGCCCACCCTGCGTTTTCTAAGCACCATGAAGACTCTCTCAGAGGTCACTCTCAGAGCCCCTCCCTCACCCCCACCGCCCCCCCCCCCCCCTGCAGCCGCTCTCAGGGAGGCGAACACAGAACAAGAAACGCCTGCAATAGACAGAGCATGGAGCTCCTGAGCAAACGACCCAGTACACAGCGGCTGTCATACTTGAAAGACTCGATTCAAAGCCAAGCCCAGAGGAATGCCCCACTTTCCGTTTAGGGACATCTAAGCCACCCGGGCTGCCCTGGATCCCGCCTTCCTTTCCCAAGGGTTCATTTTACCTGGCTGACACACTTCCTGGGCTGAGGGCTCTTGCTTGGAAGGAAGCCCTTGATTGATGTGATAATGAGGAGGAGGCTGCGTGGTACTTAGCCCCAGGGCCAGGGGCTCTGGTTACTTATTTATTTTTCAGGAACTTCTCACTTAGGGAGCTGGTGGGACAGGATTTTCTCTACCTGCAAGGAACACATAAGCCTCACTGAGCCAATCCGTAATTGTTAGTAAACAGTAAATTGCTTGGCATTTAGTTTTAAGCCACACTGGCAAGATCGATGTGGGAAGAAAGGTGCTGAAGGCTTTGGCGCTGTGAAACCCAGGGGAACTGAGCTTGTCCCACGCGGTGAGAGAGGTGCTGCTGACGACACCGTAGCTGTGGAAGAGCTGTGTGACCTTGGGCAAGTCCTTGCCCAGCTTTAAGTTGCCTGTTCTGACACTGGCTTTTCTGGCCTGACTCAAAAAAAAAGGATTACAGTTTGTCCAGGGTGGTGAGACGCAGCTTCTCTGCCGGGCACCATTTGTTGCCCTTCGCCTGCAGCTGGCTGCTAAAGGAAAGCAGAGACAGGTGTGGAGAGAGCTGCCGCCACATGGGGTGGGTGGTGGGAGCAGGGGGTGCAGGCTACAGATAGAGGCCTGGGAAGGGCTTTGTGTGTGTATTGATATGTGGGCCCATGCACAGGCATTTGTGTGTGTGTGTGTGTGTGTGTGTGCGTGTGTGCATTTGTGTGTGCATGTGTGTGTTGGTGTGTGTGTGTGCATGTGTGCATTTGTGTGTGCATGTGTGTGTGTTGGTGTGTGTGTGTGTGTGTGCATGTGTGTTTGTGTGTATAAGAGTGGCAGCTGGGCGGTGGTGGCACACGCCTTTAATACCAGCACTCAGGAGGCAGAGGCAGGTTGATCACTGTGAGTTCGAGGCCAGCCTGGTCTACAAAGCGAGTCCAGGACAGCCAAGGCTAACACACAGAGAGACCCTGTCTCCAAAAACAAACAAACAAACAAACAAACAAAAGAGTGTGTAGGCGTGCGTGTGTGTATGTATGTTTGCATGTGTGTGCATTTGTGTGTGCATGGGTTCATATGTTCGCGTGTGTACACGTGTGTGTAAGTGCATGTATGTGCGTGTGCGTGTAAAGTCTGTGGGTGCTGGTTCCAATGCAGAGAGGCCAATAACCAGGCCCCAAGAGGGCTATTGCCAGGCTTGCTGAGGTTCTGCTTCCTGGAGGCAGAGTGGTGCTCACCCTCTCCCACCTCACCCCACAGTCACCCACCACCTTTGCACACCATCCACACGTCCGCACTCGGGAGGCCACCGACCGACAGTCACAGCCAGGGGACAGTAAAGTGCAGTTGTCATGGTCACCAGTGACTCTGTCACGCTCAGGGAAGCACCAGCAAGAGAAAGTGTTGGTCACTAGGAGAAGTTCCAGGAAGCCGTGAACTTAGGAGACTCCCAGGAGCATCTGCCTCCTCCCGCATGTGGCGCCCCCTGCTGGCTGGGTGGAGGGGCTACGTCAGGGTCTTGGCTGTTTTCCGTCTATTTGAGGAGCCGTCCTGGGATTGCAAGATGCTTCACAGGGAAAACCAGGCTAGCAAATTATTATAGCAGAGTAATATTTGGAAGGGGTTTGAAGGCTGAATAAGAGTTTTCCGGGCAGATGTTCTACTGAAGGAGAGAGTCAGAGAGGCATATGAGTTAATGGCCAACGTGATGTCACCGAGACTCAGATGACTGGAGACCGTGGAGGAACAGCTGGGCAAGACACCAAAAGAGGCCAGCTGCACCGTAAGCAACTTTATGAGAACAAAACAAAACAAAAAACACCAAGACATTTAACATTTTGATTTCAGGACTTGGTGCTTTCTCTCTGTCTCTCTGTCTCTGTCTCTCATTATTTTTTTTCTGGAGCTAACATCACACTCCACACAAGTCTGGTCTACGCAGCCAGAGCCAGCACACACAGGGTGTCCCATTTGCCACAGTCCTCACCACGCCCTGGCATGTTCCACCTGCACCTTTTTCTTCACCCACCAAGCTCTCTGAGAGTCGCGCACCGAGCTCTGAGAGGCCGGGGGTGATGCTCCTGGCTACAGCATCTGTACTCATCTATACCTTCTGTCCCGCTTCCCCGTGCTCACGTGGCTACTTAAACAAAGGGCTTTTCAGCACACTGCCCGCCCACCCCCTCCTGCAGGCCAGCCCCTGGCAGAGGCTGGAGCAGGCTCTCTGCCTGGCCGCCAGCCATTGTGTGATCCGCCGGCCACCTTGGCTGTAAGCAGGCGAGAGGTGGGTTTGATCTGTCTCTCAATAGAGGTGGAGAGGCTTTTATAGCCGGCTTTTGAGAAGAGCTCCATCTTTGATCTGTCATGCTAAGCCCTGAAGGATGCTGGGAGTTTCAGAATCAGCCACTTTGTTTTATAGACGGGGAAATAGACGGAGAGGATCTGAGGGCCGTGGAGCAAGTGGGCGGGCTGGAGGTGAGGCTGGGTCCTGCACAGCCTCTCTCGCCCCCCTCAGCCCCTCAGCCCCTCAGCCCCTGTCAGAGCGGCTCAGCTCTCATTATCCAGGACAGGAGACTGTGGGAAGCATAGGAGTGAGCACCAAGGGCCACACAGCAAAGGGTTTCAATGGCCCAGAACTAGGGGGTGCCAGAGCCAAGGGAATGCAACCACCAGTATCAGCTGTGCTGCTGGCCCTGTGGGGAGACACCTGCTCACATCCCCTGCTGCCCCAGCCCCTGCACCCTGGGCTCTGGAGGGTTATGCCCTTCGCTCTCCCTAGGGGGCATCACAGAGCAGCATCAGCACCAGATACTGGAGGTGAGTCACTCCCTGCCCTCCTGCTCCTCACTTGTCCCAGTCTTTCACTTGACCTCTTTCTGGACTCTCTAAGATGAACATTGGCGTCTGTCCAGGAGAGAGAGAGAGACGATCCAGGTGGCCACAGAGTGAGGTGCAAACTGCACAATTGCTTGAAAAGGTCCAGTGTGGGGCCTCCCGGGAACGCTGGCTCTTTCCCAGACTCTCTCATTGCTCTCCTGAGGCCCAACACATGGTTGTACTTAAGGCAAGGTGATACTGTCAGGAGGCTCGAGTGGCTGAGGAAAGACAGAGAAGCTCATGTGCAGGTTCCTGTGTGGTTTTCCCTCTCATGGGGTCACTCGGGCCATGTTCTTCCAGCCAACTGTTTATACTTGTGGTGACCAGAGCAGCCCACTTGAGATGCAGAGTTCAGCCCTTATGTGTGTTGCTGTCCAGCAACTGTCTGCCTTCCTAGCTGCTGAGGAGGGCGGGTGCTCACCCACAGCCCCGCTGTGTAGCTGGCTCTTGCTGTGTAAGGAGGGATGTTTGGAAAGCCCCGGTCCCAGCCCAGCCTTGCCAGAGGCTTCCCTGAAGGCCAGCTCCCAGGCCCACGGAACCCCTGCTTTTCTGGGCAATCCCTGTCCCAGTGTCTAAGTTGACAGCCAGGACAATCCTTTCAGTGTGAGCTGAGACCCAAGGCTGTGGGTATGGCCAGGCACAGGTTCCGCCACTGGGCCATACCCCTAAGTTAACCAAAGGGGGTGGGGGGGTTGGAGAGAGAGAGAGAGAGAGAGAGAGAGAGAGAGAGAGAGAGAGAGAGAGAAAGAGAGAGAGGACTCAAATTAATAAAATTAAAGATGAAAAGGGAGAAATTATAACAAATAACTGAAGAAATCCCAAGAGTCACGAGGGCACGCGTTAAAAGTTTATATTCCACTAAGCTGGAAAAAAAAAAATCTAAAAGAGACAGATGGATTTCTGGGTGCAGACAAACCACTACAGTGAACCCAAGACAAAGACAATGATTTACACAGATGTGTAATAACTGGTCAGATAGAGCTAGAAGCAATAATAGCAATAATAAAAAATTTCCCAACTTAAAAACAAAACCAACCAACCAACCAACAAAAAAAAAAACCCCCAAGCCAGATGGATTCATCACAGAATTCTACCAGACTTTCAAAGAATGCACACCAGCACTCCTCAAACTATAACGTAAAGCAGGAGAGGGAGTAGAACTTTCCGACTGTCTCTAAGGCCTGCCTCCATTGTCATCTTCCAATAACTTTAGTTTAGGTACCTCGAGCCAGGCTGGTGTCTAACACCGAGGAACTGTCTAGGACCAGGAGAAGCGCTGTGGCCAGGTGGAGAAGGGTAACTTGGACACGGCACGTAGCAAGTATGGGGGGTGAGTGGAATGTGCTAAGATCCAAAGGGCCTTTGTCACAAGCCCTGGGCAGATCTGAGACATTCGGTCCCTTGGCGTCCCTGCGTGGAGTGGAAGGCAGAGATGGTTTACGACGGGCTGAGGCGAGCCAATCCACACAGCCTTGCATGGCGGCTGAGGAGCTGAGGGTTCATCTACAGGCAAAAGTGGCATCAGGAAGATTCAGTATGTTCATGCCTGCTCAGCGCACGGGGCTCCTGAGGGGGAGGCAAATGAAAGTCGTAGTCAGGGCCGAGGTCTCTTACTGTTCACACTCGCTCCTCTTCTTCACACCCCAGAGGACGCGGGCAGCACGTATGTGGTCATCCTGCCTCTCCCATGCCTAGGCCAGTGGTTCTCAGCCTTCCTAACGCTGCGACCCTTTAACACAGCTCCTCATGTTGTGGTGACCCCCCCGGCCGTAAAACGATTTTCGTTGCTACTTCATAACAGTAATTTTGCTACTGCTACGAGTCGTAATGTAAATATCTGACATGTAGGGCATCAGACACACGACCCACAGGTCGAGAAGCACTGAGCTAGGGTGAAGAGATGGGGGCTGTTTGTTTGGAATGTCATACTCGCCTGAGAAGAGCTGTGCGACTCCCAAAAAGTTGGCCCACCTTTCTGAAGTTGTGACCCCAGGGTAACCATCCCAAAATATTAGCAGTGATTAAATTTTGTATGTGACATCAGTGGCGGGAGAGGGACAGAGAAATAGCCGAATCTACGGTGACTGTCTCCAGCTTCTAGAATGTTCCCTATGCTCCAAGAACTGTCGATTCATAATTTGATCACTGGGAACAGGTTGATTCTTCAACCATAGGCTGGCCACGTACATGTTGAGTTATTGTTACTTATTCATTTATTTATTCTAGACACTCTCATGTGGCCCAGGCTGGTCTTGCACTGACTTTTAACTCAGGATAATTTTAAACTTACTCTCCCGCTGCCACCTCCCCAGTGCTAGGATTTCAGGAGTAAGTGACCCCAAGGCCTGTTGGCACTTTTGTTGGGGATTGAATGCAGGGCTGCCTGCATACCAGGTAAGAGTGCTTCCAATTGAGCCTCATTCCTGCCTCTGGCTGGGCATTCATAGGCCCTGTGAGGAAAACGAACATTCAGTAAGTACAGTCGCCGGTCCCTTGCAGGTTCTCAGCTCAGCAGAGGAGGGGACACATGGACAAGCCGGACAACAGGAAATGCCATCACAGTTGACCCCTGTGCTCTGAGCAAAACGTGGAAGGGCCATTATTCACACTCAACCCTGGGATCCTCGCGCCCTGTGTCCCCTCCCCCGAGGAACCGGCAACTGGACAGGAGTTCCAGGCAGCAGTCATCACCACCTGAGCTCCCAAAAGGAGATGAAGCAAGGAGGGTCTGGGTGGGGTGTGGTGCCCGTGTGTGGCTATCGTTCTCACAGGGAGATGAAGGGAGGAGAATGAAGACCTACGAGACAGCTGGTGGGTCCAGGAGCACACTTGATGCTGCCTAGCAACCCAGGAGCCTGAAAAGCAGGAACCTCACTCACATCTTTCCCAAGTGGTGATTGAGACGGCTGGGGTGCCCACCCCAGCTCTCACGCTCACTTCTAACGAATGCTCCCCAACACTCTGCTCCGTGCCAGGGAAGCCAGGACTGAAGTGTCCCCGAGAAACAAGTGGCCAGGTCTGCCCCACAGCTGTGACTCCCCGCCTTTGGGATCCCTTTCCGAGGTTTTATCCCACAGTCTCCCAGTTCCCTGGCTTCTGGGCCTGTTTGCTTTGAGGCAGTGTGTCCCAGCAGGGAGCAGGAAGCAAAGCAGCTCATTTCTTGGTGGCCAAGAGGGAAAGAGAAAGTGGAGAAAAAAAAGGGAGGTCCTTTGAAGCTAGCGGCCCTCGCATTCTTCTCCCAACTGGACCTTACTGCCTCTCCGGACAGTCCATTCAGCCATTTGGCCATCCACTGAGCCGGATCCCTCATGATGCAAGCACTGTGGAGTAGTGCCACGCACTGGGGACCAGCCCAGCACATAATCCTTCGAGAGAGTATCTGTGCACACAGATAGACATTGGCTGGGCCCTGCCCAGAAGTGGAGGCACCAGGGCACCCACAGCTGGGATCTGGAGATGTTCCCAACCGAGGGAGCAGCACTGCACAGGCCCTCAGTGGGAAGAACTTGTCCCAGATTCTGTCTGTAACAGGCAGAGAAGGCAAGTTCAAGTCTGAGCAGGACTGACAGCTTCCTCAGGCCTGACTTCCAGCCTCCACTCTGAGTCCTGGGGAGGGAATCCGAGCCACGGATGGGGGCTCACCCACATGCCAGTTTGCAGAACCCCGAGATTTCACCCCAGCAACCATGCCTGGGGCTTTGAAAGCCTCACTAAAAGCATAGGAAGGAGTCTGTAGTCTGGCCTTCCTGTCAAGACTGCTCCTGGTGACTCCTCAAACCCCAGACTGCCTTTTGTCTTTCTTTGTCATCTCCTGCTCTTTTAGTCTTCCGCCTTTTTTTCCCCTCCTTCCAGATAATTATTTACACAGAGGGAGAATAATTAGCAGTCTGGAAGGGCATCTCTGCCAGGCTATCCCTCCACCTCCCAGCCTGCCTTTCTTTTGGTGTCTTTTGGAAGAGGGACATCAAAGCCACTGAGGAGGGTTTTCTCACACAGGGATTATTTTGGAAGGGGAGGCAGGTTGTCTGGCAGAACAGCAGGGAGGCAGTTACCTCCTGTTTGTCCCTGGATCTGGCTACTGCCGGTTTTCCAGTTTGAGATGATACCCACAGCCCAGATGTGGCCACAATAACACAACGCTCTCCTGCGTGCGTGCGGGTTCCTTTTCTTGGGGTCAAATTCCCTGGACTCATGTGGTCCTCATATTGAAGGGTGCGGTCAGTTGCCTCAAATGTCAGAGGAGACGGAGGCTGTCCAAGAGAACATAGACCCAGGTTGCATTCATGGCCTCTAGGTCAGGAGTGTGAGGGAAGTGGAGTGGGCTTGGGACAGTGGGGGAGGGGGAGGAGAGGGAGGGGGATGTGATCTAGGTGTCTCAGAGGCTGGGGCATTCCCTGAACACTGGGTTCTTGCCCACATGGTGGTGGGGCCCAATGTGGCCGATCACTTGCCTTTTGGTTTTAAAGACAGGATTTCTTGTAGCCTGCCTCAAACTTGCTCTGCAGCCGAGGAGGGTCTTGACACCCTAATCCTCCTGACTCCACCTCCCAAGTGCGAGGACCACATTGTGCGCTGCCACGCCTAGTTTACGATGTGCTGGGACTGGAGGCTAAAGCTTCATGCTTTCCCCGACAAGCACTACACCCACTGGGCCACAGCACAGCCCCACTCTCCTGAGTGCTCTGAAGTTGACTTGCCAGTTTTTATACAACAAGTTGCCAAATGCTAGCCAGGCCTCGAGGAACCACAGAAGAAGGGCTGGATTCAGCCCGGAGCTGCCAAGGACAGCTTCAGATCTGTTCCAACCCTGCTTCAGGTCAGCAAGGGAAACAGGCTCGGGAGTCGGTTTCTCAGCTAACATAATGGCTATGACACAGAGTTGGGGCTGGAGGCCACCTGGGCACTCTGCCATCAGTGCGTGACTCTGAGCAGACACTCAAACCAGTCCTCTGTTAAATAATCAGTGATGGCTTTTTCTCCTGATTGTCTGTGCCTCTGCCATGCTGTGCTGGGCGTCATGTGTCCGGTTTTATCAGGAATCTTGGTTGCAACCCTCCCACTCATTCCTTATTTGCTCTTTGGCGCCATCTCTCCACTCACACAATTAACGACCTCTGCCTAGGGAATGGCACCGCCCACAGGGGGCTGAGTAATCCCATATCAACATGTACAATCAGGACAATTTACATATCCACACCCACAAACAAGCTCAATGTAACCAATCCCTGATTTGAGACCCTTCCCCATGGGCATTCAACTAAAGCCAGCATCAAACATCTTCAAGGACTGTTCGCACATCTGAACAGCTGTGTTTGAGCTCACCTGAGAGAAAGAAATTTTACTCACAAACCAAGTATTTCCCAGGAGTACCACTGGCACTCCTAAACTCTTCCTGCTACCCCAACAGTCATGGGTGTGTTAAGATGTCCTAACGGGACAGAAGCCAGCAACCCGACCAACCTGTCACCACAAAAAGGTGTCCAGGGAAAGTAGAAGGTGACAGTCAAAATAACACCCTTTTATTATGTTGAACAGTGTTCCACCAGCTCCAAGTTCTGTAAGACGGTGTGTGTACAAATGTGCATACATACACACACACAGAGTGATATACACACATACTCACATACATACATACATGAACATACAGACGCATATATACATATATGCCCATATGCCCATATACACACAGGCACATACACAGAGAGAGAATTATACACACAAACTCACACACACATACAGACACATATATACACATATGCACACATGTACCCATATACACACAGGCACATACACACACAGAAATATACACACATACTCACATACACATATAGACACACATATACACACATGCACACACGTACCCACATACACACAGGCACATACACACATATGGAAACACAAGCATACACACACACACACATCAGCATTGGAAAACCCTGCAGTCTCAAGGGTATCATATTTTCAGGGCTCTGAGAAGTCCTGTAATGTAGAAACTTCTCTCAATACACTAAGCCCAGTGTTTCCTGGAACATTTTAGTAATCTTATCTTTTGCTTTTTTTTCCAGAATCGATTTTTTAAAATCTTAGCAAAGTGACAATGTGGACAAAACAATCTAGGGTGGGAGTGAGGTTGGAGCTCTTGGACCAGGAGGCTGGAGTTGGGAAGTTGTGTGTATGTGTTCATGTGTGTGTGCGTGTGTGTGCATGTGTATGCGTGTGTGTGCCTGTGTGTGTGT
>OU015754.1:36175513-36196310 GCA_907169655.1 Acomys percivali | reverse complement strand
GTTGTGAGGACACACAGTGGAGGTTGTGAGGACACACAGTGGAGGTGTGTGAGGACACACAGTGGAGGTTGTGAGGACACACAGTGAAGGTGTGTGAGGACACACAGGGGAAGTTGTGAGGACACACAGTATATGTCTATCATCTTAGGTCATGGAGAGAGGCCCTAGGAGAGGCCATGTCCAGGACATTTGGTTTCAGATCCCTGCCTCACAAGTGCCTGAATTCAGCTCTTGTGGCTGAGGCCATGCAGCCTCTGTGGTGGGGTCTCTAGCAAATGCTGTGTTTTGTGGACCCAATTCTCTGAAGCACGCTAGGCTCTGTTATCCATTGTTCACTGCAGACCTGACCAAGCTGCAGCTCCGGGAGAGGAGTGGGCTGGCAGTCTCAAGCCCTTTGGGGAAGCCCGTTGCTCCTGTATGGACCCCGTGGCTACGGTCAGACGCTTTCAGGTCACGCCCGCTTCCCCTCCAAGACCTTTGCACTCACCCATGAACTGGGAGGCTGAAGGTGGGTGCTCCATGGCCTCTGTTTGGGAACTCCAGTGGGACGATGGAAGACACATGTGGGAACACAAGAAGTCCACTGCACCCCAGGTGTGCTGCTTCCAGAGCTCTGTATTCCCACCCACCCCCTCAGCCTCCATCTGTGGCTGCCCCCACTGCGCATGCTCAGAGCTGATGTGCCGCCTCTTACCCATTTTTTTTTCATTTGTGTCTATTCTCACAAAAGAGAAATATGGACGTTCTAACAGCAAGGACCCCAGAACATGACCGTATTTAGAGACAGGAAATCACATTTTTAAAAAGTTCATTAGGGAGGGGTGGTTTCAGATGCATAGAGAGAGGAGATAGTGAGAGGAGTTCGGGAGAAGATGCAAGCCCCCCACAGTCCTCAGAGGGCTGGCCTTTTGGACCCTGGCTTCCAGCCTCTCGAAACAAGAGAGGGTACACACACTTCTGCCCTATAGGCTGCAGTCCTGCCCCCTCAGCCAGGCACACCCACACTCCACACAGTGCCCTTACACTCCATGGGTCCCCACAAGACAGACACAGTTGGGAGGGCGAAACAGAGACACGGGGAATTCAGAGGCCGATTGGTCCTGTGCGTTTTACCTCACCTGGCGCCATGTTTGTAAGAAAGGGCCTTCGCTGTTATCGTTCAGGACTCTTCGTAACACTGAAAGTGGACTGCGATGAGAAATGCTGGCCCAGCCGCAGCCGCATACTGTGTGATCAATGACCATTAGCCGGCTATTATTAACTGGTAATTACCATTCTGACTCCTTTGAGCTTATTTAAGGAAAAAGGTATCTCAGCTGTGAGGATGGAAGTTGTGCAGTTTATGGTTCCAGTGTGCAGCAGTATGAGAGCTGGGATTGAGTGTAGGAGGGGCTGTGAGTGGGAGGGGCTGGTTGTGGGCGGGGCTGGTTGTGGGCGGGGCTGTGAGTGGGCGGGGCTGAGAATGTGGCTGGGGCTAGGAGAGCACATATTCAAGGGTCCTGCAACACAGTAGACAGGCAGTTATGCCTGCCTGTCTTGTGTGTTTGGAGTGTTGGGCTCATTCATTCATGGAGGCTCCTAAAGCCTTGCATGTTCCTGTATACTCACAAAGCAGAGAGGTAGAAAAGCCAGGACAGGGTGGAGGTTAAGTGTGGGGATCCAGGGAGATGGAAGACACTGGTCTGGCCCTGCGTGTGGGTCCCCAGCACCCATGTAAGGTCTGGGCTTCGTGGTTCTGGCGGTTTGAACGAACGTCCACCGTAGGCTCGTGTGTTTGGGCACTCGGTCCCCACGTGGTGGCATCGTCTGGGAAGGCTTAGGAACTGTGGCAGGGAAGAGGTGTGTCACGGGAGGAGAGTTCTGAGTTTAAAGAGGCAGCTCCCAGTTCCTCTCCTGTTTTGTCCTCACGGTTCATGGTAAGAGAGCCCTCAGTACCCTGCTTTAGCCACCATGTCTGCCACCTGCTACCATGACAGTGATGGACTCTTATCCCTCTGGAAGTAAAAGGCAAACAGGCCCTTCCTTCTCCTGGTTGCCTTGTCACAGTGTTTTATCACAATAGAGAAGTAACTTGTACGGAGGGTTGTTGACATCAGCTGGGCAAGCTGCAGCAGCCAGTGTGAGCTTCCTGGAAACAAGGTAGCAAGTGGTAGTGGGAGTCGCCCAAAATTGACCTCTGGCCCCATATGCACACATATGTGTGCATGCATACACACACACACACACACACACACACACGTGAGCGCGCACACACGCACACACACACGCACGTGCGTGCACACACATGCACACACACGCACACATACACACACGCACGCACACACGTGCGCACGCACACATGCACACACGCACACGCGCATGTGCACACATGCACACACGCGCACACATACACACACGCATGCGCACGCACACATGCACACACATACACACACGTGCGTGCGCACACATGCACGCACACATACACACACACACACATACACACATACACCTACCACAGTGGGTGATCCAGAAAGGCTTACTAGCAGTGGTCACACTTACGCAAAAATGAAATGGCTAGGTGAAGAGGCAGGTCAGAGCCTGCAGACCTGGTGGGAGGAAATGGGCAGTGCTCAGCCACCCCACTAAGCATTCCATGGCCACGCCTACACAGGGAAACCACACAGAGTCTGGGGAAGGCAACTTTATTTCATACAGACCGAGCGTACACACAGCCTGGTGACCTGCAGGGACGTGTCTCGCTGGGCCCATCCCATGTCTCGAGGGTGGCCATGTTGTCTGACTCTGCGTGGCTGGCCCCATGCGCCTGGAGGTCTCTCTCTTTCTCTCCAGGCCTTGGAGTAGGGCGTCTTCGGCGGCAGCTGTGACCAGGGAGGCTGGAGGCAAAGGCAGGTGAGAGCACGAGTGAGGTGCCATCTGGGACGGTATTGTCGGGAGGCCTGGCAGGCCTGGGGGAGGAGGCTTACCAGAGAGAGTGTGGTGGGGCACCGCTGGAGGAAGGTAGGGCAAATTACTAAAGGGCCTGCTGTTGTTCAGATCTGGACTGTCTCCACAGGCCTGAATTTAAAGGCTTTTTTTTAATGATGCTACTGGGCTGTGGTGGGGTGTAGGGGTCCAGGTATGGGCAGCTCCCAGGCACTGGGGGAGCCTCCTGTGAGGCCACTGTGGACCCTTGTCTCTTCCTCTTCTGCCTTTTCCATCCACCCTGAGCGACTGGCTTTGCACCGTGGAGCTCTCCATACGCTGAAGCCACAGAGGCCATCCGTCCTGGACTGAAGCTTCCAGAACCCTAAGCCACTGTGGACCTCTCCTCTTTGTAAGTGGACCACAGGGGCGGGTCCACACAGCACACAAAGTTAGAGTAACCTGCACTTCACTGAGCAGAGGTCAGGACGTTTCTCTTGTACGTGTGTGTGTGTGTGTGTGTGTGTGTGTGTGTGTATGTATATATGTGCATATGTATATATGTATAAGTTTGTGTATGTATGTATGTATGAATGTGTCTTATGAATGTGTGTATATGTACATGTGTATGTATGTATATGTGTGTGTGTGTGTGTGTGTGTGTGTGTGTGTGTGTGTGTGTGTGAGTGTTTGAGACAGGGCCACATTATGCATCCCAGGCCTTGAACTGTGCCTCTTCTGCTCCAGCCTCCCCAGCACAGGAGTCATGAGTGAGCATCACCAACCCAGCTCATCATTTCAATTCTCATTAAACGCTCAGACACTGGCTACTGCCCACCCTGCCACCCATGAGGACACAGATGTTGATAGGATCCCATGGCTTGCCCATTGTTTCATGCTAACGGTGAGGGTGGGAGGTGGGGGGCTGAGGCTGGGGCTTGCTTGGGGAGTGTGGTTTAGAACCCCCGCCTGGAAATCAGTGCTCACCAGTACTGAGAACTTCCCTCAGACGGAAGAGGGCACTTGAGTTTAAAAAAATAATAATAATAGCAGAGACAAGGTGTTCTGGGCCAGTGTGTACCAAGCACCATCCCCCTGTGGTTACACGCCCTTTACTTGGCCTTTGAAGCTGCCTCCCGTGTCCCCGGGAGTGTAATAATGTAAATGAATATCAGATCTTTACTTGGTAATTGAGAACAGAGAGAAGGCCACACTAAGTCAAATTAATTTGCTGGATGCTGCCCAAGCAGGTCCCTGAGGAAGGGGCAGGACTTTACAATGGGCCGAGGGTGCTCCTGAGCACAGGCTGTGAGCCGGCCTGGGGGCGGTGGCGGTGGGTACACACACACAGAGCTACTGTTCGGCAGCCTCAGCCTTGGGGTTTGAGATTCTGTCCTGGGACATTTGTATCATCTGGGGGCTACAGAGCAGCACTGGCTTCCTAGCCTAGGACACCTAGGTGGCAGGCCCTAAGGTCGAGCCTTGGACAGAGAAGGGCAGGATTCTGGAATTCAGGGTCTCAGATCCACCTGAGGTGACTTTGAACTCTCGGGTCCCTGGATGGCTAACCTGTGAATCCGGGATATACAGATAAGCCCTTGGCTTACTGCTAGCAGTGACCCACCACTGGTGATGCACTCCAAGAGGTCAGTCTGGGCGACAGCGACAGACTCCTGCCCTGTTCTTGTCTCACGGAAGAAGCAGGATTAGAGATGGGATTGGAGGTGGGGCCGGGGGGGGGGGGGGGAACCCAGCTGCTTGCTTCCTCACTGCTGCTCTGTGGGGACTCGGCACCTGTTTCCCCTTCCCTCCCCCCCCCCTTCCGGGCCCCAGTTTCCCTCTGCAGATAAAGCCAACACTGGTTCTCACCTCCAGCCGGGCCTCCGGTGGCTCGGTGAGAACATTCCGTAGACAGAATTGAACATGTGTGTGCGTGCAGCTGTATGTGTGTGCATGTGTATGTACCTGTTGGGAGCAGAGGGCAGCCTCCGGTGTTGTTCCTCGGGAGATGTCCACCTTGAATTTTGAGACGGTGTCTCTCACTGAGCCTAGAACTCACAGATTAGGCTAGTTTGGCCGGCCTTTGAGCCCCAGCCACTCACTGCTGTCCCTCTCCAGTGTTGGGGTTGCAGGCACATGCCACTACACTCAGCATTATTATTATTATTTTTTGCTTTTCTTTTTTTTTTTTTAATTTTTTTATTAATTTATTCATATTACATCTCAATTGTTAGCCCATCCCTTGTATCCTCCCTTTCTTTCCTCCCTCCCGCTTCCCCCTCTACTCCCTTCCCCTATGTCTGTGACTGAGGGGGACCTCCTCCCCCTGTATATGCTCCTAGGGTATCGAGTCTCTTCTTGGTGACTTATTATCTTTCCTCTGAGTGCCACTAGGCCTCCCCATCCAAGGGACATGGTCCGATATGGGGCACCAGAGTTTGTGTGAAAGTCAGATCCCCTTCTCCACTTAACGGTGGAGAATGTCCTGTCCATCGGCTAGACTGGGTAGGGGTTCGAAGTTTACTGCCTATATTTTCCTTGGCACACTCAGCATTTTTTAAACATTGGCTCTGGGGGAATCGAACTCAGGTCCTTATGCTTACAAGGCAAGCGCTCTATGGACTGAGCCATCTCCCCGAACCAACCCCACCTCCATGTGTGTGTGTAGGCCTGAGGCTGACATCAAGTGCCTTCTTCAGTCTTTCCCTATCTCGTATGTTGAGTCAGGGTCTCGCTGAAGCCAGGGCTTGTGTGTTTGGCTCATCTGCCTCCGCCTCCTGAGTTGTGGGGCTGTAGGCTGGCTACTGTGCCTGCTTGGCTTTTACGTGGGTGCTGGGGATACAAACTCAGAGTCCTTATTCTTTCTGGGAAAGCCTCTCCCCACGGAGCTTTCTCCCCAGCCCCCGTGGCACTGCCTTTAGCGCCATCTCCCAGGACCCTCTGCTTTCTGGTGCGTCCTCCTGCATCTTACAGTGCCATGTGACATCAGCTACGGCCTCTGACCCTTTGGAGCAAGCCACCCCAGGGTTAAAGCTGAGCCCCACTTCCCCCGAGAGGCTTGCCGTCCTTACCTGCAGGGGCCCCTACTTCTGGAGATACTTTCTCATAATGCTTTCGACGTCGTCGTTGTCACCTCTTCTCCCAGGGCCAGGCTCTCTGTGCTCGGGGGACATTCGCTCACCACCGTCACCTTGGAGCCTTGGGACCCTGGGACCACTCTTGACGCTGTCTGTACTTCTGAAGGACACAATGGAGCCGGAGGATGAGGATGAGTCGGAGAGCTGAGCGGGGTCCTTTGGCTCTGGGTTCTTTTTCAAAATGGTTTTGATCCCCGAGAGAAAGGAGCGGTCGGCGGCTCCTGCCGCTGCCTCAAAGTGGACACTTGGGTATTTTGAGGCCTCCTTCTCCTCTTTGGCAGCAGCCCCCAACAAAGGAGTGCTGGACTTCCTGACAGCCGGAAGGAAGTCGTCAAAGTCCACTTTGGTCTGGCTTTTGTAGTTGAGGCTTGGAAGCTTCCAGCTGAAGGGGTCACTGTCCAGCGTTTCTTCCATCAGATGGGAGAACTGGCGGTTCTGGAAGACAAGAGGCTCCTTCCCAAAGTCTGGGCAGCCCGCGTCGTCCACCGAGGACTCCAGGCACAGCCTCCTGGGCCGCAGCGTAGGGGATACGAGCGGATCCCTGAGTGCCGTGGGGGAGCTCAGCTTTCTCCACGTGCTGGGTCCTGACTCTAAAAGGGACTCGCAGGAGCCAAACCGTGCCTTCTGTTTGCCAGGCAGCTCTGAGGAGACGCACTTGAGACTGGTGGACCGGGAGAGGCCAGCCATGGCCCCCTCTGCTCCCAGAGGAGACTTTGCCGAGGTCCTCAGTGAGCGGTCTCCCTCATCACTGCTGGCTCTGCCCCTCCTAAGTGAGGAAGCCCTGGTGGTCTGGAAAATGGGGAGCGTGGGTCCGTCCCCCAGATGCAGAGAGGAACCCTGGCCCCTCTGAGCTCTCTTCCTGCGGAGCTCTTCTACAAACTCTGAGAGAGCAGCAGACGGGCTGGGCAGCTTGTCCCTGGGCGGGGGTGACGTGGCCCTGCTCTGAGAGGTGGGAGCTGAGGTCGGAGTACCTGGTCGCTCTGGGGTGGTTTTTCTGTGGACAACAAATCCTTCCTCATCCCCCAAATGGTAGGGCTTTTGTGGGAAGACTGGGTGGAGAGACCCAGAACCACCCCTGGGAGTCTCTCTGGGAGCGTCCCAGGCTGATGAGGATGCTGTTCTCGGCCTCTCAGGCTCTTCACTCATCCTGTGTCAAGAAGAAAAAAAAAATGCAACTGCTAGAAACTGCAGCTCTTACACTCTGCGTGACCCACGCGAGAGCTGCTGAGCCCGGCCTGAGCGTCACTCTGTAAAGGCCACCCCTTGCTACAGCCTCTAGCGAGTCATGTGATTCGATGTGGAAATTCCAGCTGTGTAAATGATTTTGAGTTGCTTTCTGAGATGCAATTTCTACCTATAATTAAGCCCAGCTAAGTACATCCGAGTGGATCGACACCTCGGCTACTATGAGTGACCTGGACCTACGAGACATTCTGTCTGACAGAACTTCACTTCGGAACCTGGGGTTTTGGTGAGTCAGTAATTCACTTTTCCAAACCTGGAGGGAAAGCACGCAAGGATGACTTATTCGTTTAAGGGCAAGCTCAGAGTGCAGCTCGAAAAAGTGGGGTGCTGGGGCATCGGTTACCCCAGTTGTGTCTTGGTAAGAGTACTTTATGAGACCTATGATGGCTTCATGGAGTGGAGGGTTGGGGGACAGATACAAATCATTTCCCCTAAAGGAAAAAGAGTCACATGAAATGAGCTTGAAGCCACTGCTCTACAGGGGGTGGCAGTCGGGGGGGTGGCACAGGGTAGGGAGGCAGCTTCTATTCTGAGACACGAGCCTCCATTTTCACACAGCAGTTTGCAGCAGCTGCACACCGCGTCCCCAAAGCCAGAGTCTTGAAGCCTGTGTGTGGGAACTGTAGGCCACAAAATAAAGGGCGTTCTTTAAGAGAGGTGACAGGCCAACAGTGCTTCCCTTAATAAATGAAACAAGTTCTTCACCTTCCCTCTCAGGGAAACAAGCGTCTGTCCACCCACCACTGATGTCTCATAATTTATTTTAAAAAAAAAACAAAACAGGCGTACCAGATGTCAGGTTTGGCCAAGGGAGGCAGAGCTGCTGGAGCAGGCCAGCGGTGAGGTCTGGCTGCTTATTGGCTCTGGGGACAAGTGCAGGAGGTCTGCCAAACACCAAAGATGGCTGGGACGCTGCCTGGAAATTGCCACCTCTACCCTGGTCACACAAGGTAGTTCGAGAGGTGTGGGGCTTCGGAACCTGGGGGTACAGCCACACTGAGGGCCCTCAGAGGGCAGGACAGGAAGGCCAAGCCAGTGTTCAGGCCTCTTCCAGGCCTTGTTTTCTTAGGGAATGATTATACCCCGCAGGCGTAAGCAGTGGAGTCTTGGGAGTGACTAGGTTTGAGGGTGAGTCACTCTCAGGGCTGGGGAGATGGTCTGGTAGGTAGAGTGCACGCCACACAAATGTGAGGACCTAACCTGACATGTGAGGGCTGGCAGGACTTGTAATCTCAGTACTGAGGAGAGACAGGTGGCTCTGCGAGCACTAGCCAATCAGCCAGGCTAATCGGTGAGTGCCAGGCCAGTGACAGACCTGTCTCAAAACCCAAGGTGGACAGAGCTTCATCCCGTGGGCTACTCTCCTAGAGGATCCGGCCAGCGTGGCACCTGAGAGATGCTGCAAGATCACGAGGACGGAACATAGGGCTGGTTGCACTCACTGGCCCCTGCTCCGTGCTAGACTAGGCAGAGCCAGTGTGAACAGTGACCAAGGAGTCAAGCCATCCCCATCCTCAGCCCCTGTCCTGTGTCGCCTCCCACCCTTCCGGGAGCCCCACTCTGCCTGCTCTGTGATGGTGGCCTCATAGGCAGTCGGTTAGGAAAGCAAAGCAAAAGCTTCTGGTTTTGTGCTTGGCATCATCCCGCAATCCAGAAGAACGCAGAAGCGAATAACAGCCCATCACAAGTGCCTCTGGTCATCACCGCCCCGCCCCCAGCCCCCCAGCCCCCCAGCCTCCAGACGTAATCCACTGCTCGACACAGTGAGACCATAGGTGCAACTGAGAGGGACAGAGAGGGCTGACCACTACACAGCCGGTGACCTTGCATCACTCAGCAGGAAGTGGGCGGCCCCGTGCGCTGAAACAAAACCTCCACGCTTCTTCCACAGCAGCTGCTGCCTTTTCCTGTTTCTTGCCTGTCAGGTCCTGTCCTGTCACAGCTGGACCTGCCTAAGCGCTGAGTGTGAAGCCCAATGGCTGCTTTCCAATCACCTGAAAGCATGCCTGTCCCCCTACATACACGCACACGCACACACACGCACACTCACACACACACACACACGCACTCACACACATTCACACAGACACACACACATTCACACAGACACACACACACACATGCACACACGCACACGCGCTGCAAGGTGACATCCACACTCTATTCATTTCGCTCTCCTTTTTGATAAACAGCTTTGAGCTGTCATGGCCAGTGGGCCGCTGCCGAGCTGACAAAAGTCATTTCTGTGCTGTCTTGGCCCTGAAAGGAGGCGGGCGTGATGAATGTATCTCAGGCCTCAGTCTCATCCATCGCCTGCTACTCAGGGTGGGTGTTGACATCAAGGGAGCTTGCTGCTTGGTCTCCCGGAACTCTGTGGTCCCCTTGCTCCCAACTCCAACCATCACTGGTGGTTTCAGATACCAGGGTGAGGCGGGAGAAAACGGAGTGACTAGGCTCTGAAGGAAGATGGGGAGGAAGGTATGGAGGAGGGAAGACGCATGTAGGATGGGGAAGCGGAAGAGCCAAAGACGACAAAATCACGTGGGCAGGGTCCTATAGTCTCTAGTCCTGTAGCTACTCAGTCAGTACTCAGCCTGGCTCACAGCTAGGTGACCAGGAAATGGCGGATGTAATTGGGATAGAGGAGAAGGAAGAGTGACCAAGAGGGCCAGGGAGTGACAGGAACCGGAGTAGTGCAAGGAAGGGACAACTGGTAGACCACTGGGAGAGAGCTGGGGACTAGAAGGAAGATGAATGGCCCAGATGGTAGAGGAGGGGAAGAGGGAAACAGAGGTGAGGGCATGAGGAAGGCGGAGACTCACAGGAGGGACCGGTTCTGCCCTTTTCATCTCTGACAGAAAAGTTGGGGGTGGCAGGCTGGGGATCAGGACCAGCCAGGGCCCCAGATGTGGGTCTGCAGGTGCACACTGCACTGTAAGGTGCAGGTGGCCCAGCTGGGTAGCCCTAAGTGCTGCAGGTGTGGCCTTGGCTTCATAAGCAGGTTCCAGGGCTGAGCCCTGCCTTCCTGGGATGGCCTGGAGCCTTTGGGGGACCAGCAGGGACCCAGCCACATCACGTGGATTCCTAGGAGGACTACAAAGGACAGGGGTATTGGGTGGGATGTAAAGACCTCCCCCTCAGCTCCACCGCACAGAAGCCCATGCCCCTCACGTCTCTCAGCCTTCCCTGTTGCTATCTGTATATGAAGTTCTTTGTATCCATAGTCTGTGCGGACATTGTGAGATTTTTTTTTTAATTTTTTATTTTTATCTAGACATCCTCTGGGCTTTGGGGAAAGGACCCCAGCTCTGCCGCTTGAGGCTGGTGTTATCCTGTCTCAGCTCTGTAACCTTTGAGCACAGCCTGTGTTCAGGCACTCGGACCTGTGCCTCTTATTCTTGCTCTCCATGTGTTCTCCAGGGTGGCCTGGTTGGAACTATCTCTCCCTCACCCCCTTCCCCTCTCTTCCTTCCCCCCTCCCCCTCCTCTCCCTCTCCCCCCTCCTCTGTGATGGATGCACAGTAGGCAGGCAATAAGATATCCACCTGATGAGCCAAGGAGATGCTACAGTACTGAGGGCTCTCCGAGTGGCTGGGAGAAGGGTGATGAATGCCACTTGAGGTGGTGCTTAGTGTCTGAAGAAAAGCTCCTGAGCTATCTCGGGGTCCTCTGCAGCCTGACCCTTAGTCACTCCAAAGAACAAGCACTGAGGTGGTTCTCATACTCAAATGCAGAGATATAGTGAGTGTTCACAGTCATGGCACCTTAATGCCCCAGGCCTTGGGCTAGAATCAGGGCAGAGAACAGACAGATCTCCTGCTCCACAGCCACCCCAAGAGCTAGGAGTTACGGCCTTTGGGCAGAACAGGGGAGAGGGAACACCCCTGTGGCACACAGAAAGGAGGTACCTGAGGTGCAGTCCCACGTAGGCGAGCCAATACACTGCAATGTACTTGTCTCTGTGGCCTTTTGCTAGACTCTGTGGGTGATCCATGGCTGACACTATCTCTGACATCACAGCTTGGTGGCTGGGGACCTTGTCTGGTGCTGCCTTGAGTGACACTGTCATTGGGGCTGCCGCCTTACATTCTCCGGGCGAGAGTTTCCTCAGCTGAGAAATAGGGGTGTCCACATGCACCTCCCAGTGTCACAGCAAGAAAAGACCCACGATAGAAATGTCCGTTATACTGACCACCGCTGCCTAGATTAGCCTCGCCTGTGGCAGATGCTCAGTAAATACATATGGAGTGAGGCAGGGGAGTTGCCGTATATAGCAGCCCCACAAACACACACTGGATTCATGAGGGCAAGTCTCCAGTCCTCTGGCATACAGTAAGTGCTCAGCTCAATATGTCCCACTATTAGAAAAGTGATGCTTCAATGCCCATCACACAGTAGGCGTCCAATAAATGCTGACTAGTTAATCCATAGGAGTCTATAGGAATGTCCTGTGTGTTTGGTTGTCTAATATTGCAGAGAATCCTTAGGTAAGCCAGGATATTCCCATCTTTGGAACATGGGACTTTGCAAGGTCAGGAAAATGAGTCTTTAAGTGAGCAGCAGTGGGTTCAAATCCCGCCTCTTCCCCTTCTGAGCCAAGCTTCTTCTGGGGGCATGTCTCACGTCTCGGGGTGTCGTTAGGAGTTAGGGGTGAGGTGTGCTGGCTGCCCACCCTCCATCTGCCCCAGGGAGGGGCAGGTAACACATCCTATAGTTCCACCTGCATGTTCAGTCGGCCCTCCACCCCTGCAGATTCCGCACCCGGGGGCTCAACCAGATCAAAGACACCTGGAAAATAACCACGCGACTGTACCAGGCACGCACAGATACTCTTTCCTGACGTTTTCCTCACAAAATACAGTTCGACCACTCCTTAGCCAGCAGGTGAGTGAGGTCAATGTGCTGGCTATCATGAAGTGACTGAGGGTGTACACGGGGTGGGGGTGTCACAGACTCTGTGCAAATCTAGCCTGTATCACACGTGTATCTGTGAGGCCTTCAGAAACCAAGTCTCCTTAAACACCCAGGGACGAGTGATGACTCACTCCAAAGCGCCGCTCTCCGTCAGTCTAATCTATTTTAGTATCCTAACACCTGTCTGTCTGCTTGTCCTTGCTGGCTCTGAGGAAGACCTCAGACTGAGCACAGATGCTAAAAAATAAACAAGACCTGCCCCGGCTGGAAAGGAAAAGGCAGCAGCCGAGAAGGGGTCTCCTGTGGGGAACACACTTCCCCTGCCAGGTCGCCTTGTGGATGTGTCTCCTGTGTCTTTATTCCGAGCATGAGCACGGCAGCTATGTAGCCAACGAAGCAATCATGTCACCATGTCACCCAGGTTGGCACCTCTGCCCCTACCTTACACACGGGCAAACCGAGGCTCACTGAGGTGAAACCATTTGCTCACGGTCTTCCTGCAATGTGGGTTGGGACTTGGATCAGGGCCTTCCACGGCCAGGTGTCATCCACTCCTGGCTATTGCCAGGTCCCACACCCCAGGGCTGAGGGACAGTGTGGGCCTATAGCCAGGTGAAGTTTTACCCAGATTTCCACATGTCTTCTCAAAGTCCATCATGGCACAGTGAGTGAAAGATCAGGCCCAATTCACTGGCCTCTGGATGCTGACATCACACTTAACCACGCAGCAGCATTTGCAATTCCTGCCTCTGCATCCGGCTGGAGCCAGAGCCAGTTGGATCCACAGAAGACTCAATGCAGATGTAATGACCTTATAAGTCACCCACAGAGGTGAGCTGTCACCCCCATTCTTCACAGACACCCCGAAACCACCGAGCAAGTTGCTGTTCTTTATTTATTTATTTTTATTTATTTATTTTTATTTTTATTTATTTATTTTTTTTTTTTGGTTTTTCGAGACAGGGTTTCTCTGTGTAGTCTTGGCTATACTGGACCCGCTTTGTAGACCAGGCTGGCCTCGAACTCACAGCGATCCACCTGCCTCTGCCTCCCGAGTGCTGGGATTACAGGCGTGCGCCACCACGCCCGGCTAAGTTGCTGTTCTTTAATACTGGTGAGGTCTGGGGTGAGACGTGAGTTTGCTCTGATAATGGCCCAGTGATACAAGAGTCAAATGCTGAAGACTGGCATGGTACCCAGGGCTGCACACAAGGTGCGCTTCATGTTTACACTACGCTCCTCGAAACACAGGATACAGGGATGTCAAGCCACAGGACACGTGACAAATGGAAAGACACAGTCTTGCACCAAATGGTTATCCCCCAAATTCTCACCTCCTAGTCACTCTGCCGTCTTACCTTTTTTTTTTTTTTTTTTTTTTGTCCCATTTTTACAAATGAGAAAGGTGAGGCTCACAGGGACCAGTGAGCTTGCTGAGGAACCAGCTGAGCTGAGAGATGCCCCATCTGGTCTGTCTGTCTCAAGACCGGGGCTGTCTTACAGGCTGCCTTCCCAGCCTCGAACGCAAATCTTTGGCTCTGGATGTGCCCGCGAAGAAGGGTTTGCTGTGCAGGAAGGTTCCAGGTGGAGTGTGAAGCCTGCAGGGTGCATGCAGCAAGGGGCTGGTAAGAGGGCTCACCGTTTGCTCTGAGCCTGGAGCACAGGCTTTCTGGAGGCGGCGGGGTGACTCAGGATTTGGAAGGGGGTGACAGTGAGTGGTGCTCATGGCTTAGGAGGATATGTGCCTGCAGGAGGGACGGGCGCAGGAGGGAAGGGCCCCCACCCCACTGGTTATTAGCCGATTCCATCTGCAAAACTTGGCAGGCGGTGACTACCACCCACACTTGTTGAGCAGGGAAGTGAAGCTCTGTGAGGTCACCAGGCTTAGCGGGAAGGTGGGAAGCAAGAGGGACAAGGGGGTGACCGAGCTAAGGTGACGTGGTCAGCAGGAGGCTGTCCCCATGTTCATTCACTCCCGGCTTGACAGTGTGGACACTGGGGTGAGACAGACAAGGGAGCCATGAGGTAGGATGGCTGCCCAGCCTCGTTTGCAGTTCCTTCTGCTGCTTCCGGAGGCCTCAGTCCTTCATGCAGAAGGCAGCCCGTGAGCTGCCTCAGGGGACCTCACCCACAGACCTCGCACAGGTCATCCCAAGCTTTGCCTCACAGACACCAGGAGCAGGGGCCTGTCAGGGTTGCTAGACACTGGATAGAGAGGAATGTAGGGAGTGAAAAAAAGCCTAGACCAGGGACCAAAACTCAGATAAATACCAGGTCCTATAGCACAGTACAGAAACCAAAGTCCACTGGGACCTGTGCTATACTGTGAGATGATAACTTCAGGACTCTGAAGATCCCGACGCGTGGAAACGGCAGAGCCAGAGGAGACGGGAGGGTGAATACATGGTCTCCATTTGAGCACTGCAGATTCCACACACGCTGAATTATGGCCCCGTACCCGGAAAATATGGAAAAGAGCTGTGTCAATTAAAAAGAATAATTCTAGAAACCTAACCCCCCAATCCATTTCCATGAAGAAAGAAGAGAATGAGGGTCTGTGTGTAGAGCTAGGACAGACAGGCACATATTGGGGGACCTGCTGGGGAGCTACAGTCCTTCCTGCCCCATCTGACTATAAGCCTCAGACTTCTCCAATGCAAAACTTATTTGTCTAAACAGCCATGGAAGACAGCGAAATGCAACCATTATCTACCACCAGGTTTTTAAAAGAAGGATTTTATGAGGAGGTAATTGTTGCACTTAGACACCTGGTGATATAAGACTGTTTAGGGACAACCAGAATACGATGCATGTTAGAATCCAAGATGACACTACATATTTGCTAATGTCTACGATCCTGGGATCGCCATGAGAGAGAGAGGGGACAAGGACAGAAATAACGTCGGTTTTGCAAAGTGCCAACAGTCATCAAAGTAAAGGGAGGCCAATAAAGTCCAAGATGGCCAGACACTGCTATTCTTTAAAAGGAAATGAAGGGTGTGGGGGATGAGTCGGTTACTATAGAGCCTGTTGTGCAAGCACACGGACCGGAGTTCGGAATCCCAACATTCACACAAGCAGCCAGGCTCAGCCATGAGCATCTGTGATCCCAGCCCGGTGAGGTGCAGATAGGCAGAGCCCCAGGGCTTTCTAGCTGAAAACTTCAGCTGAATCTATGAGCTCTGGGTTCAGCGAAAGGCCCTGTCTCAAAAAACAAGATAGACAGTGACTGAGGGAAACATCCGAAGTTGACCTCTGACCTTCACATGTGTGGGCACACACAAACATGCACAAACACATACACACCTTTCACACACACATGAAACAGGAAGAAAAAAAAAAGAAGAAAGAGATGAGGGGATGCAGAAGAGCAAAGCGACATCTTATAGGCTCCCAGGGATCCCTTGTTTTATATATATATATATATATATATATATATATATATAATATCTGACTTTTTTTTAAAGATAGGGCCTTTTTATGCAGCCTTGGCTGTTCTGGACTCGCTTTGTAGACCAGGCTGGCCTCGAACTCAAATTGATCCACCTGGCTCTGCCTCCCAAGTGCTGGGATTAAAGGTGTGAGCCGCCTCCACCTGGCTTAAAATCTGACATTTCTACCACTCTTCAATCATCAGTCCCACTGAGAAGTCTACGCCTCTGAGGCTAGGCTGGCCCCTGGGGCTCATACCATCCCCTCCCCCCTCGATGCAGCCCCACTACTTTGTATTATAATTATACATGCTGACTCATGTATGCCTCCTACCTACACACACAGCTTTCCTTTATGAAGCCCCAGAATCAAGAAGATTGCTATGAAAAGATTCATGGACTGTAGGGCATGAAATGGCCGAAAGAGGTATGCCTTGAGGAGAGTGGGAGGGCAGCTGTATCTGCTTCATGTAGAGCGCTTACATCAGACCCTAGTCAGCCAAAGTCACTTCTGGTGACATAAAAGCAACAGCTTCAAAACCAACTTTGAACACGCAGTCCTGGACACACGCTCCAAGAGCCTGGCCTCGTTTCCGTAGGGTGCCATCCACCTCCAGATGTCAGGTCGGCGTTGGAGCCTCGATCTGACTCCACCCTGTGCTGGACAAAGAACAGTAGGGATCTCGCCAGCCCCTCACTGTGAGAGAAGGAACACACTGGTCTACCGTTGAGTCTTTTGAACATACTTTCCTCCCAGTTTTGAAAGAATGTAACCTTAGATATGAGTTATGATTAAAATCTCTGACAGGATTATGAGTGTATGTGAATCAGCATTCTTTAAGTAAATCTTCAACAAAAGGTGTCACTTCTCAGACCTAGACCTCAACTGAGTGTGGTAGAATAGCAATTGCTAAGTCAAACTGTAGAATTATTCATAAAAGTACCCGGTTTCCTCTGACAATGTAGCTTTTAGTGGGTGGAAATTATTTATTCAGCCATCCATGCAGCCATTCATCAACTCCTCTATCCATCCACCCATGCATTCACCTACCCACCCACCCATCTACCCATCCATCCATCCATCCATCCATCCATCCATCCATCCATCCATCCACCCATCCATCTACCCATCCATCCATCCACCCATCCATCCACCCATGCATTCACCTACCCACCCATCCATCCATCCATCCATCCATCCATCCACCCATCCATTCACCTACCCACCCACCCATCTACCCATCCATCCATCCATCCACCCATCCATCTACCCATCCATTCATCCATCCATCCATCCATCCATCTACCCATCCATCCATTCATCCATCTATCTATCCACTCACCTTCCCACATACTTACATACCCATCTACCCATCCATCCATCCACTCATCCATCTATCCATCCTTCTATCCACTTATCCATCTACCCATCCATCCATCCACTCATCCACCCATCCATCCATTCATCTATCTGTTTATCCACCCATCCATCCACCCATCCATCCATCCATCCATCCATCCATCCATCTCTCTACCCATTCTTATATCTGTCTAGAATCATTTACTGAGTGCTTCCATGCTCCAGGCTGTGACTACAAGGTGAATAAACAATTATTTCAGGAGCTGATCATCTAGAAGAGGAAGTAACTCCACTGAGTTATAACTACAGGGAGGGTGAGAGGACCTGATAAACATGAAAGCAAAAGAAAAAAAAATATTGGCTTAGCAAAAAGAAACTTGAAAGTCTAAGCAGAATCCAGATATATTGGACCATGCTGAACCAAATCCTTACTTAGGAAAACCAGACAAGCTGAATCTTGATTTAAGAACTTCAGAGAGCCACCAAGGCAGCCAGGACTTGAAGACAAAACTCTTAAAAAAGAAGTGACAGTGTGACCTTACAAACGGATGAACAGTGGCATGTGACGCCTTCCTTGAGAGTCAGTGGTGGGTTTTGAAGAACCTAGTGGGTTCAGGCTTCTAGATAGATCCTAGATTGTTCAGATACATGCTAATGAAGACAAAGCTGTCCTCGCCAAGGGATACTGAGAGAAAACTGCAAATAGCACAGATTCCTGCAAGTGACCTGGGTACACAAGTAAGTGTGTGTGTGTGTGTGTGTGTGTGTGTGTGTGACAAATGATGCTGGTATAAAGCAGAGAATATGATTTCTCCAGGGTCTACTTGTATTTATCTCTAACTTGCTTTCTACGTGGAGACCAGCAAATCTCAATCACTAGCACACACTACAGTGTGTGTGTGTGTGTGTGTGTGTGTGTGTTTAAGTAGATAGAAAACAGAAGTGAACAGTGTCCCTAGACCATGAGGGAACAGGCTCATGATTTTGAAGTGAGCAGGTCCTTTTCAGCAGGACGAGAGAGTACTAAGTCCGAAGGGGAGATTATCAACTGGGTCACAGTGCGGTGCGAAAGATAAAGAAGGATTACCAACAAAGGGCGGCAGTTGAAAACCATTTATCAACATACCAGTTGACTGGCTTCAAAAGGTCAGCCTCTGAAAGAGAGGGGATCCATTTTCCCCACAGAGAACTTGTGTCTGGATTAGGCAAACATTTGCTATAGATCCTTAATAAGACAAAACTGGGGTGGGATATGGGGGAAGGAGCAAAGAAAAAAAAAACCCTCAGCAGACTCTTTGTAGAAGACGACCTTGGTTGAAGACATAGGTGGAAAGGTTCGTTATGTGGGGAACAGAGACTAAAACTGAGTGTGACGCTCGTCATCTGCACTAGAACAGCTGCTTTTTAAAAACAGCAAAAGGAGGTTGGTTCCTAGGGCCCAGAACACCAGCGACTCTGTGTTGCCACTTGGCTAGAACTGACAAGGGTTGCGGTGCTCCTGGGAGCCCTGGTTTGCACCCATCACACAACAGCATCACCCTGCAGTGGAGGTACATGCACAGCTGCTCACTTAGGAAGGCCCTAGATGCTCACAAATGTCCCAGAAAAACCCATGGACCAGGCTGACTGACAGAGGAGGAAGACGCCAAGCAGAGACTGACGGCCATCCCGGTGCTGAGGGAGGATCAGGACAGCGCTGGAGGCTACCACAGCAAGACAGGCGGGCTCCCACAGTGAGGGCAGGAGGAGGGGTTGTCTTAGGTCCAGTAGAGGTGGGCTGTGGCCAGCTAGGTTGCTCTGGCCTGTGGCCAGCTAGGTTGCTCTGGCCTCTGAACATCCGTGGGGGCCCCAGACAGCCCCATGTCTGTGATGGTTGGAAGCACTCAGTTGATTGCATAACTGACTTTATCAAAGTCAACTGCTCCTAGAGTAAGTGGGGAGGCCACGCTACATGAAGGGATTGACGATGACTCAGACAGTCCTGAACACAGATAACAAAGTTACCATGTACTCACGGAGCGGCACTGCAGGGAAAGCTTCCTTGTGGAAGGGCTGCTGTCACGTGGGTCCTAAGATGTCTGGCAGTGTCCCCCACCTATGCACCCTAGACACCAGCAGCTACTGCCCCTGACATGGTCAACCTTGTCCTGTGGTAGGAGATGCAGACCTTCCTGGAATTGTTAACCGTGATGGACCATAGCACCCAGGATGTGACAAGCTGTCAGTGTATACAAAGCTGCCTCCCAGCCTCCCACACTAAACACAAACATGGAAGGAGGGAGCCTGGTGCAGGAAGCACACACGAGGGCTTCCATATCCATTAAGTCCAAAGACGCAGCCAGAGCCTTAGACGTCAGCACGGGGAAGTTATCTCTGCAGAGGGAGGAGACCAGGACTTCAGTGGGCCGAGAGGCTTAGGTGGCTGCAATGACACAGCTTTGATTAGTTTTGGAATGTTTTTTGTCAGGATGTACCCTGCCTGTATGTGCATTTCAATAATAAGCATATTTAACAAAACTTGAAGTCAGTCAGACTCCAAGAGGAGGTTTTGATCATTCATCATTAGTGACTGGTTCTAATGGTTGGCAGTTTTAGGTGAGCTTCACGTGTGTGTGTGTGTGTGTGTGTGTGTGTGTGTGTGCGTGTGCGTGTGCGTGTGCGTGTGCGTGTGCGTGCGCACCTATGTATGCACTCTTGCTCACACAGATGCATAGACTTGCTTGTGCAGGACAGAGGCTGCTATCTGGCATCTTGTTCTATGACAATCTTCTCTTCTGAAGCCAGCTGCCACTGAGCCTGGAGCCATTGGTTCAGCTAGGCTGTCAGGTCGATGAGCACCAGGGACCCGACCGTTTCTGTCTCCCCAGCAACATGCAGCCACACCAACTTTCTATGTGCAGCAAGCATTTCACCCACTCAGCCATGCCCCCAGCCCCACGTCTCCCACTTCCTGAAAGTTTCATGGGCCTCGCCAGCTAGAATTCAAGCTTCTACACAGCACGGAGCATGGAATCTCTTCAGGAGTCCCATGGACGAGCCCTGCACCCACCTCAGATTGCCTTGGTCCCTCTCACCGGTGCTCTGTCCACAGCCTGGGGCTGAGGGTTGGCACTGAACACTCCCTTCTGAGTCTCACACCTTCCCCGCTGACGGACCCCCTAATACTCATGAGTCTGTAAAGGACCCTCAGGCCTACAAAGACACAGAACCCTCTTCACAACAGGCCGCATCACCAAGGATGTTCTGAGTGCATTAACATCATCCTGTGCTCTACTTCTAAAACTACAGAGATGGGTAAACACTGAGCTGTAGAAACACAGTTGGCAGAGAAGACTAAGCCTGCTTGGAGAACAAGCTTTGTAAGCTAAGACCCATCCACTCACATATCTATAATTAATGAGCTAATTACAATTGAGTCTTATCTAAGCATGGAAGTGAAGACCCTCCTGACAGGTCCTTGGCTTTAGACTAGGGCAGAGTAATTGCATTTCCTTGAGCAATACAACTTTATTTTACAAACAATACCCTGTAATTTAGACCTTTTTACTAATTCAATTCAGCCAAATAAAATACAACCAAGTGGGGTTGGAGGAGGGGTTGGCAGTGTTAGTATCTAACTAGATTATTTTCTTAAAAAAAAAAAAAAAAAAAAAAAGATCAAACCAAAAGTATGGGCGGAGTGCTTATAGAAAGTAGTCTCCACCTACTAGCCCAGGGGAGGGGCAAAACTGTAAAGCCATCTTTTAGCCAGACTAAGGGGTGCCATTCAGTCACACAGCAGTAATTAGAGGAGATTACACAGCAATTAA
>OU015754.1:36154541-36164981 GCA_907169655.1 Acomys percivali | reverse complement strand
TGTGTGATTGTGTGAGAGTATATGTGTGTGTATATGTATGTGTGTGCGTGTGTATGTATGTGTGTATGTGTGTGAGTATGTGAGAATGTATGTGTATATGTATGTGTATACATATACATGTATGTGTGTTTATGTGTGTCAATGTGTGTGAGGGTGTATGTGTATATGCATGCGCATGCCTGTTCAAGTTTGTGTGTGTATGTATGTATGTGTGTGATTGTGTGGGTAAGAATGTATGTATGTACGTGTGTGTATGAGTATGTATGTGTGAATGAGTGTGGGGGGCATGCATGCAGAAGTGTATGGTATGCTTGTATGAATGGTCCCATGCACACATAAGTATGTGGCATGCATATGTATCACTAAATCAGTCACCATGGGACATGGGCTGCATACATGAACTTGACATTAATCCTGTCCTCAAGCTTGCGTTCTAGTAGAGATGGTAAATATATCTGTGAGCAGCCATGAAATGAAGGCTCCATTCACACGACTACGGGGGCGGGGAGCGGGCCAGGGCCTTGCCTGTGTAAGGCCACGTCAGTTTACTTACTCCTCTTTCCTGCCACGGCTGCCACAGTCCACTGCCGTCTGGACACTACAAGGAGACACAGGACAAGGCTGTCACAGTTGTACATACACCTGGGCTGGCACCCCATTTCCACCTTAGCCACTGTGAGGTTGTGGGGCCTTTGAGCCCCCCACCTTCCTTTGCAAACCGGCTGGTTAATAACACACAGGCCTCTGCCTTCCAAGCCTGAGGATCAGAGTGAGGCAGCCCATGTTCAACACGGTTCCCAGGGAACAGGAGTAACCATCACCAGTGCTCTTTAGAAACACGGCGGGGGTGGGGTTCTGATTGAGAGCATTGGATGCTCTTCTAGAGGACTGGGGTTCAACTCCCAGCACCTACATGGTGGCTAACAACCATCTGTAACGCCAGTTCCTGGGGACCCAATGCCCTCTTATGGCCTCTGAGGGCACCAGGCACCCATGTAGTGAACAGAGGCAAAACACTCAGGCATAAAACACACACACACACACACACACAAAGTTATGTTGAAATGCAACTGGCATCACTGGCATTCATGATATTGTTATTGAAAACATGCCTGGCACTTGCCTCATATTACTTGGGAGGCCAACAAATCAGACACAGGCAGGGAAGCCTCCTGGGGCATTGTGGGAAACTCCTAATCTAATTACACCAGTAGCTATTCTTCAGGGGGAAACAGCATTCACACACTTTGTGCACACCACCTGTCTTCGCTTCAGAGATGAAGATCACACACACTCATGTGCGAGGCCACTGAGCTTCCAACCCCAGCTTTCTGGAGACCACAAGGCATGGTGATGTTCAGTGAGTCTCAGCCCCCAAGACCAAGGCCCCTGCATCTACTTGGGCTGGGCCTCCAGCCACAGTGTCAGCCGGGCAGGTCTGAGGCAGATGTGCCCGTTACTTCTTCTTTCTTCTTCTAAAGATCTGCCACCCCTGGTCAGGCAGTGGTGGCGCATGCCTTTAATCCCAGCACTCGGGAGGCAGAGGCAGGTGGATCCCTGTGAGTTCGAGGCCAGCCTGGTCTACAAAGCGAGTCCAGGACAGCCAAGGCTATACATGGAAACCCTGTCTTGAAAAACTAAAAAGAAAAAAAAAAAAAAGATCTGCCACCCTAGAGGCCTCATATTTCTGAGCATCTGTCCCCTTGTAGCCCATGAATATGTCTTCCATGGTTTTCTACCCCAGGACTCACAGATCAGAAACCCAGAGGCTGAAGTTAGTCAGTTCAATAGCAAGGGGTCATCATACCACAGCTGTGAGCTGGATCCAAACTAGTGTGTGTGTGTGTGGGGGGGGACAAGAGAACATGTGTGTGTGTGTGCGCGTGCGTGCGCGTGCCTGCACATGTATGTATGCCCGTGTGTGTTGTAAGGCCAACCTCCTTGTCCCTCAGGAGTCGTCCACCTTTGCTCTTTGAGTCAGAGTCTCTCACTGGCCTGGAGTTTACCGAGTAGACTGTCTGGACAGCAAATCCCAAGATTTGTTGTCTCTGCCTCCCCAGTGCTGGCGTCACAAACACATGCGTCACAAACACATGCCACCAGCCCTGGCTTTCCACATGTTTGTTTGTTGGCTTTTTAAGTACAGCAAGCATGTTGGGTTATTGTCTTGTGCCCTGTCCCATCCCTATTTTTACTATATGGGTTTTGCCCATCACTGCCTCTGCTCCCACAGGGCACAGCTGCTGTAAGCCTGCGCTTCCTGACCCGGCAACAGCACAGAAGCATGACTGCATGGGGACAGGGCAGTAGGGTCCCCAGAGGCCACAACATGCCGGGACCTCATCTCCCTGTCGCCGTGAGCTACGCGGGAAGCCAGCGCTCTCATTCTGTCACTCTGGAGTCCACACTCTCGAGCTTGGACCCTCTGGACGCCATTCATTACGGGGGCAGCTCTGGACAGTCGGCCCGGCCCAGCAACCGAGCACACGTGGGCACGGGCATTCGTCCAGGCTTGACCTCTGAAGGCTGCTCTGGGGACTTGGTATTCAAAGCCACTTCCGGTCCTCCCGAGACTGTTGTCCACGTTCTGTCATCGTTTTCCTACAGTCTATCTACTGCACCACACTGGCTGTGTGGTGTTTTTGGACCAGCTCTGTGGGAGCAAACCCCACCAAGTACGTGAGTCCCATCCGTGTGCTTCCTGCCCGCATGGCTTGCCAGTGGGCCCAGGAGCTGAGATGCCAGCTAACAGCTAGAGGGAGGAAGGTAAGGCATGGAGGCCATCATGGTTCTTCGCTGCGGCAGGCCATGGGCTGGTTGACCTGCCATAGCCTCCTCTACGTGGGCATCCCCCTCCTGCAGAATTTATACCTTTTCTTGCCCCTTCAGCCTAGTGGCAGTTATTGGTTCCAGTTTCTGGCCACCCCTAGATGCTTCACCTCCTGTGGCTCCTACACACACACACACACACACACACACACACACACACACACACACACCCCTTTGTAAACAGCATCTCCAAATGCAGTTGGCCTTCATCCTCACAGCTGACTACCCCGATGGTCCAAACCCGTGATGGTTTCCAGCTGGGCAGGGAGATCGAGGTTTTCCATGCCTCAGACCTCACCATGCAATCCACCAGTGTTTGTGTGTGTGTGTGTGTGTGTGTGTGTGTGTGTGTGTGTGCGTATAACCTATCAGAGTCCATCACACCACAAACAAGACTGTAGCCACTGCTGCTGCATCCCCTAACCCCTACCCCCATCCTTCCACATTACAAGTTAGTTAACTTGTAATTAACAGGATTAGGAGTTAGCAAACCTCTGTTAGGTAAGGAAGGGCACGCACAGGCCAGAGGCGCTGTCCGTGGTGCTGATGTGGTTAGCCGTCTAGCCCAGGCTCAAGCCCCAGCCTTCGGCTGGTGTCTACACTTCTTTCTGTCATCCTAGGTCAGTGTGGCTTTGCAAAAGGAACCCGTGCCAGGAATGTTTAAACAGGCGTTAGTGAGTGAGGATCAAGGGAATTGATTAACTGCCTTCACATGTATTCCCTCAGGACAACCTTTACCAGATGGCAGCCTGGGAAGTAACGCCCGGATGTGACTGACGTGAGCTCGCCATCGTGGCAGCCCAGAAAGAACAGAGACCTTGATATGAGCTGAAGGACACATGGCATGCCCTGTGTGATAGCAAAGCTGCCTTTGTCTGGCACTGGAGGTGAAGGCAAGGTGAAACCAAGCCATGGCCTCACGACGTAACGCATGCATCAGCGAATGACTTTAAATACCTCCGAGACTCGGTTTCCTTCTCTCTGATAGGAGCCCAGAGACCATGTGAGGGCAGCGAGTGCCAACCAGTAACAATTGCCCCCCAGAAAGGGTACCACACAGGACACCACCATCCCCCTCCATTTCTGCACTGTTGGAAATAGACACGGCGAAGGGTGGGAGCTCTCTGATTCTGTCAATCTACCTTGTCGTCTGGGTGTTGGTTGCAATCATGCTCATAAAGACAGAGGACAAGCTGCACAGCATCATTTAAAGACATGCTAGGGGCGCAGGGGCCCGTGCTGTGCCTCTAACTTGGAGTCAACCTTCCTAGATGAATGGAGAGCTCGCTCAAGCTGTTCTTCCAGGCCAGGGCATGTTTATCACTCCTGGGGGCCAGCTACAAGAACAGGGCTGTGGGGGCAGTGCTGGCCTTTCATGCAGCGGGAACTGCACATCCTGACCAGAGCTAGCGCTCAGCAGTGAGTTGCTGACTCACGGTATATCCTCAGAAGGCCAGTCTCCAGTTCCATCCGGGCACTTCCAGGTCCCCTCCCAGACTGATGTCAGACTGGGTACAAGAGCACGTGTGTTGGAGAGCACCCAGTGCCCACTCACTCTCCATCTCTATGGGCATGCTCACGTGCATCGGCCCAGCTGGGACTGACACGCTTCTATCTGTGATTCTGAAATCAAGGATAAACTGTGGACCCCTCCACACCCTACTGCATCCCCAACCAAGGGAAGCGGCAGAGCAGCTGCAGATTCAGGGGGCCAGGAATAGATGGGTTTATTTATTTATTTATTTTTTGTCAGCCAGTGCAGTCCTCCTTCCATGATTACTGCACATACTCTGGGCCTCGGGGAGTCGGGAGAAGGGGGGGGGCAAACTGAAACATCTCCGATAATCTAAAAGGTTGATACTACAGTCTGACAGTGCCAGGCCCTGCTGCAGAGCCGCACAAGCCTAAGCGCCGCTGCGCGCTGCCCGACTTTCTGAGCGCGTAGCCCAGCTCCCAGCCTGCGAGGCTTTCTTCATTAAGACCTAATTCCAGCTGAATTGCGGGACTGTGATTTGGCATAATGTATATGAGTCTCTCCGCAAAGCAGCTGGAGAGTTAGGCTTTCTCTCTCTCGTCTCCCTCTCCTCTCTCTTTCTTTTCTACCCCGAGTGGTCTGAATCCTAATGGAGAGTTTATAAAGAATCTTGGACCAATCTTTCAGGCTCTGATCCAAACCTCTTACTCAAGGCAATGAGAGAAGTAGGCACGGTGTGCAGATTGGAGCTGCTGGCACCGGGACAGCAATTGGGAGCCCCGCTCTGTGAGGCAGACCTAGCACGGTGCAACACATGCTTCTTCCTGCCGTCGACAGTCAGTGATGTTCCTCTGGGGTTGTCCTGGTTGTTTTCTTCTCAAGTTGGTATAAACTAGAGTCACCTTGGAGGAAGAACCTCGACTGTAAAACATGACTTCATCAGAGTGGCCCGACGGTGAGTCTATATAGCGCATTTTCTTGATTAATGATTGAATGGAGAGAGCTGAACCCAATTGTGGGTGGGGCCATCCCTGGGCTGGAGGTCCTGGATGGTATAAGAAAGCAGGCTGGGCAAGCCACCGGGACCAAGCCAGTGAGCGGCACCCCTTCTGTGGCCTCTGCATCAGCTCCTGCCTCCAGGTTCCTGCCCTGCTTGGGTTCCTGTCCTCACTGCTGTTGATGATGAACTGTCACATGGAACTGTGAGCCGAGGTAAACTCTCTCCTCACCAAGTTGATTCTGGTGTTTGCCAAGGCGACAGAGGCCCTAATTATGACAGTAGTGAAGGACAGATAGGTTCCCTATTGGCCCCTTGGAATGACAGGACTTTTCTGTAGGTACCTTTTAGTTTTTTAGTTCCCAATGCCTGGGGAACTGAGAGTCTCTGGGCTTCAGCAAACTACCATGGAGAAGGACGACAGGGGAGGGAAGGTGGAGGAAGGGGACAAGGTGACAAGCACAGGCTCTGGCCTGGGAGGCCTCCTCCAGGACCCAAGTGTGACGTGGTCCTGCAGTGTGATGCAACATTGTTTTCAGATGGTGCAGCCACTCAGGGGATTGTGGAAATGTGGAATCTGTGCCCTGACTGCCAGAGTCACGGAGCTGTGGGAGGGCCTTAAAATGGCACCAGCTTCTGGTCCAGATGTCCATAAGCCAGCCTTCATGCCCTGTGTCTTCCTCAGCTGACATGTCCCATTCTACAGGAGACTCTGCCTCTAACTGGGCTAACACCTCTCCTCTCTCAAGAAAGAAGCTAATACAAGGCTCTTCTCCTACTTTCTAGAACTTTCCTCTTGGTCTTTGTTCACATTTTCTCAGATTTTCCCCTCCTGGGTCTGTAAGCTGGGGCCATCTATTCCACCGGGCACAAGCTGCCAGAGGCTTTCCACTTCCTGTAGAGCCAGGCGCATTCTCCTGTTTGTTTGTTTATACATCCACTTACATGCATGCCCCAGAATGTAGGCTGTGTGGAGACAGCCCCATTACCCAACAGTTCTCCACTCCTTAGACACGCAACCAACCCAGGCCTCTGGCATCGCGCTGAACAGCTCACACAAGCTATTCAGCCCCTGTCCACCATAAGATAGAGGAAAATGGCATTGAAAATCAAGAAGGAAAATGCAAATCCATGGCAGGGTGTCTGGCGTGGATGGATGGATGGATGGATGGATAGATTGATGGACGGACGGATGGATGAGTGAGTGCATGGATGAATGAATGATTGAATGGATGGATGAGTGAATGGAAGGATGGATGGATGAATGAAAGAATGAGTAAGTGAATGAATGAATGAATGGATTAATTAATTAATTAGTGAGTGAATGGATGAATAAATAGATGGCATTTATTCAGTAATTGCTGAATAAATAGATGGCAATCAGTAATTGCTGAATAAACAGATGGCAATCAGTAATTGTTGAATCTCTACAAGGCACCTGCTTTTGTGTGGGGAGTTGCTTTTTTTCACCTCTTACTGATCCATCATAGAACTGAAGAGATCAAGGATCCGAGTGGTTGAATATGTGTTAGCTATCATGTGATATTTAAGGACTCCTGAGTAGAACTGCAGAGTCCACGCCTTGCCCTCCGCCAACCACAGCAATCCCACTGGCTGCTGCCTGGAGGAGTGCTCCTGGGTACCAGACACATCACGTGACACCTACCTATGCTCACGGATGACACCACACCTCACAGCCTCCCCGAGATACAAGTCAGTTCCCTCCCAACCTGGGAACTGTGAGGCTGATGGTATGTGGAATCCGGAGACACAGTCAAGACAGAAGAAGACACGGGAAACTCAGCAGGAGGAACACGTACGGCCTCGGGTACAGAGATTGGGATAAGACGAGCCGAATGCTGGAGGTGCAGCTCAGAAAAGATGGACCCAAGCAGAGGATGAAGCTGAGTTTGGTTGCCAGGGAGACAGCCATGTCTCATGTGTGCACCATCTGGGGGTTCTGGCTCTAAGGACAGAGGCTGGGGTGATGTCTGGGGTGCTTTATTAGAAAAGAGACCTCTCATAACAAAAGTGAACAATGGTGCCTGAATTTGGCTTAATGGCCGATGATTTCCAGTGTCTCCAGTCATCCCATGTCACCACCACGAGCACACATGTCCTGGAGAAGGCAGCGCTCACTCCCAGAACACATCAGAAACAAAAGAAGATTTTAATGATGCAAGTTTTGTCCTGAGGAGGCTAGAGGAGGAGGAGGCGACACCACTGGAGTGGGAGTGGCTGCAACAATGCCTGCTACCTCATCAGCTGTCTGGCCACTGCTCAGCAGGGAACAGAGAGACGCTGGGAATGTGTGCATGCCTGGGAAGTTGTTTTCAGATAAAGCTCTGGAGAGGGGCGGGCAGAGCTTGCATGCCTCACTTGCCCAGCGTCTCAGTCTTGCTGTGGCTGGACATTACTTGGTACAGTTAGATGTAAAGATCTTCACAGGACAGGGATCATAGACCCCTAAGCGGCTCTGACCAGCTGGGGACTTCCCCAAGGGAGGTCATGATTACGTTTGAGAACATAACCACCTATCTGCAGAGACAGGCAGGTCGCTGGGCTCACCGGCTAGCTGGCCTAGCTTACCCTGCACATTTCAGGCTAGTGAGAGACTCTGTCCAAAAACCACGGTGGACGGCTACTGGGGAACGAGGAATGACGGCCAAGGTTGCCCCCTGGATTCCACACTCACACACGTGCATGCACATACATGAACACCTACGCCCACACATACATACACTGAGTGCAAAAACTGTATGGAGAAAGCCTCCTAATTAGGGTGCTGGTGTGTATGCTCATTGTATGGACTTTAGAAAAATAATAAAAACATATATGAACACACGTATGCATATCTATCTATCTCTATATCTATTTATGTAGGTACAGATAGATTAGATAGATGGATGGATAGATAGATAGATAGATAGATGGGGATGGGGGTTGGGTGGATGAATAGGTGGATGGATGGATGGATAGATGGTTGGTTGGATGGATGGATGGATGGATGGATGGATGGATGGATGGTTAGATGGATGGATGCTCATGTGTGTCCTTTTCCTTGTGGCCAAGGCTTCTCAGGTTTTCACTCATCTCTAACCCAGATGTCTGGTCCTTCCCATGAGGAAAATCATAGTTGACCTATAACCTTCTCTGCCTGCCTCACCTCTCAGGCTTGAGTCCTAACTGAAGGAGTGGTGACACATGCCCTTAATTCCAGTACTCAGGAGGCAGAGGCACGGAGAATCTCTCTGAGTTCAAAGGCAGCCTGGTCTACATGGCAAGTTCTAGGCCAGCCCGAGATGCATAGTAAGATCCTAGCTCCAAAACACACACACACACACACACACACACACACACACCCTTTATAAAAACATTTTGCAAAACTTTTTAAATTGAGTTCCATCCAACTCTACACAAAGCTGACTTGCTATGTGACTTGGAGTGTCCTTATGGAAACAGAGAGAAGCTTTCTCCCCAGGGCCTGAGATCTGACTGCCCTGACTACAGGCAGAACAAATGGATGGCGGATGGCAGGCTCCCAGCATGGCCACTAAGGCAGTGACAGGGTCATCGGGGCCATCAGGAGGGAACCACATTTTCAGGCTGCTTACTACAAACCTGTGCACAGCACCATAGAGGCTGTGTGGGGCAGAACACTGTAGGAGTGGGCAGTAGTGCTGGCAGGACAAATGCACCTGAGTGATAGGTGCAGCATGGGGACAGGCCACCACAACTTCCAGCCATAATGGACAACAGCCTTGAAACATATGCCAAAACAGCCATGCCCTTGAGTGGCTTTTGTCAGGAGCTGAGTCACAGCAACAAGAAAGCAACATACACAGGCCCAGACCAGACCAGACCCACTTCCCTAGGGCCCCACACCGGTCTCTTTCCAACTGCCTCGTGCCCAGCAAGGCAGGTCCCATGCTTCATGGCTGACAAGGACAAGATCCCTCTACTCTCAGTTCAAGCGAACTGGTAGCCCTCAGGAATGTGTGGGGTCCCCCAGCAAATACAGCCTGAAACCTCTGGGGACTGCAGAGTTCCACAGAGCACAACCCCGCGTCCGACCCGGCAGTCACTGGTTACCTTTCTGCGTCACTGTCGCTGGACGCCACCTCTTCCAAGGCTGCCTGCAGGTCTGCGATGCGTCGGATGGACGTCTCCAGATCTGTCTGCAGCGTCTGCCTCACAGCTGTCAGCTCCTCCACGTACTTTTCCTGCAGGCGTGGACCACAGAACCCGTTGTTGGCCTTGAGTGAGAATGCTACCCTGGCCCAGAATTCTGGGGGACAGGAGACACCCTGAGCAGATCCTATAGCTCACTGAGTAAGTTCTTCCCAGGATCCCACTGCAGATGAAGGGATGTGTGAAGCCCTGGGTGTCCCAGGTGGGCACATCATGGTCCTACACAGGAGAGAACAGACACCAGAGGACCCTCCTGGCATTGTCCCAGGAATGCAAAGCTGGCTCATCCACACGGAGCACTGCTCCTTGTGAGTGTCTGAGCCCAGAACCACGCTCGGATTTACGCCTTCATCTCACTGAGTGCAGAGCCATCTTAAGTGCATCAGTAAGTGGGCCAACCAAGATGAGCCAGAGGCTCCTGGGGAAGCTGAGCACTAGGGTTGGACCTGGTGCAAAAGGTTTGGGGCAACACAGAGCAGCAGTCTGTTGCCTGGGCATCGCCTTCCTGCTCTCGGGGTTGTTCCAGGCCCTGGCTGCCTACGCATCTGCAGCACTCCCTGCCATGACAGCCATAGACCAACCCTCTGAAACTGTAAGCCCCCCCACGGATTAAATCCTTTATTTTGTAGGAATTGTCTCCATCATGGTGCTCACAGCAACAGAACGGAACCCAAGACACTACACTAACTGGGATGCGCCAGTGGGGCCCCCTGCAGAGTGACAAACCCCGCAGGCATTCGTGGGGCTTCTTTTCTGTGGCCAGCACTAGTCAACTGATCAAAGTCCCCCTCACTGAGAGCCTGCTAGCTGAGCCATGACCCTCAATCCCGCTTCAGAGCTGAGCATCTGGGACCTTCGAGAACAAGGACTTAGCACGGGTGCTAGAACTCTAGCTTAGTGCTCTTGACTTCCTTTGTGGTACTCATCCACAGAGCACAGTACTCCCTGG
>OU015754.1:36115725-36154531 GCA_907169655.1 Acomys percivali | reverse complement strand
TTTTTTTTTTTTACAGCTGCTTTGATCCCCTGCAGTTTCTTTTTGGTCAGCTATTCAAGGAAACGTACACACACCTCACGATGGGAGTGTGGGCAGGGTGAAGGTTAAGGGTCAGATATGAGTGCGACTCCCAGCCTCTCCACCAGCTGCAGTAGCCTGGTGACCACAGCAGCTTTCCAGGCCATTCTGGAGAAACTGAGGACAGTGACATCACTAGAGGCAGCAGAGCCAGGATCTGTGGGGCTGGGTGTCCTCATCCCCGGAATCCAGCAAGGGCCATAGCTGTTTCCCATCACGTTCCTCATGGACCAGCCTCCTCACCCTCACTTCACGATTGGGAGCCGGAACCTTAAAGACGGCATTAAGTCTTTCTTACAGGATTGAGGATTGCAGCAGGTAAGGACCAAGCCAGGCCAGGGCTCCACAGGGCTAAAAGCGGAGGAGGAGCAATGTAGGCAGAAGCAGGCATATGTGGGCAGAGCCAGCTGACATTTCAGGGGAAGCTGCCAGCCATGCAAGGCCCACCTCAGGACAGGTAAGCAAGGGACAAGCCAGTGGTCAGACAAGGACATCAGGGCAGGGGAGGGGGGTGGGGAAGGTTTGGGGGCGGGGTGGGGCTGTAAATCAAAGGACACCAGTGTGTCAGTGCCAACACAACTAGGAAAATGGCCAGGACTAAAGCCCAGAAGCTGCAGAGGCGCCATAGGAGCACCACTCACTCCTCGGATCCATGGGAAAGAACACACAAGGTGCGGTGAACACTGGTCACAGGGACTGCCCTGCCTCGGGGCAAGGGTACTAAAAGGCCAGAGAAGAGAAGCCCTCTGCCACAGCGGAGCAGTGTGATCCTCAGAGATGAGGCCCCTCAGGCCCTGTGTGCAGACTCAGGATCATGGATGCCCCTTCCAGCTTTGCTTCCAGGACTCCTGCCCAGGTGAGGGTCATACAGGGCTCTGCAGTCCCAACCCTCAAGGAACACCCCCAGAGAGTGAAGTAGATAGAAGCCGAGATGGGTGCTCTGTTCTGGTGACTGGGCTGGGCCGGAACCCAGCAGGTGACGTGAACTGAGGTAAAACCGTAACTTCATATAAAATGCTCAGCCTCACGGATTCGAATCTCAGAGGCGCAGCTCACAGGCCGTGTGCTTGTCAGCAAGTCATACAACTTTCCTGGCCTCCTATCATCTCATAGTGAAGTAGGAATGGGGCAGGGAAGGCTCAACCAATGGTGGCACTGCTAACATCCAATCCCCGGAGAGGTCACATGGTTCCAGAGTCACTGGGGAGGTATTCCAAGGTCAAGCTCAGAATAAGGAGTTTGGCGTGTCAAAGTCTGTGTCTAAAGCCAGCGGGCTAACTAGATGGAGCAGGAAGGCCTGAAGAATGCATAGTTACACCCTGAAAAAGGTGTGTGGATCAAGGACTTAGGGATCCGTGGCCACCCCACCTGCAGCGTCCTCCAGTGCCCAACTTTATCTGCTCAGAGGGAGCATGCTGGAGCAAGGGAGCACTCCAGAACCAGCGAGCTGCATAACCAGCAATCAGTAGACCAAGACATCAGCCCCAATACCACAGAACCCAGTAGCTATCCCCGTCAGAACCTTTAGAAGGCACATAGGAAGAAGGAGCCAGTTGGAGGCAGCTGGGGTCCCCCCTGCCTCCTTCTGCCTTTCAGACACAGATGCCCAACTGGCACAGCGGTCACATCCCATCACCACTAGGGTTTGGCTCGGCTGCGTCCTGAGGCCACATAGGAGCTTAGGCTCCTCTGCCCATTAGCATGGGGCACTAAGCAGCTCAGGGGTGGAATGTTGGTAGGATATGTACCTACTTAGGTGGTCAGGCAGTGACCCCCAGACCCACCCAATGCCCAGACAGATCGGCAGCTGTGAGCCATGGAAAGAAACAGACAGAAAAGGTTCCCATATGCATCCGTGAATATTACACAGTCCTCTACTATCCAACCACACACCCATCCATGTAATCAACATTTACCGAGCACTCACTGTGTGCCAGCTTCCTCAGAGCTAACACCGTCACAGGACCTGACTGATCCACCTGTCCAGTTGACTCCTGGCACATGGTAACAGATAACATGTTTAGGGTGGAGAGAGTCAGTGTTACCATGTGACTGTGGGTGACAAGGAAAAGAACAGGGTGTGGCGCACACGTCTCACACGATAAAGACAACAGTGAGCAGTCTGTGCTCCCCGGCCAGCACTGCTCACCGGAGTCAGGAGCCCTTTCGAGGACGTCTAGACAGCTGCTCTCCCAGGAGCACTCCACACACAGCCACTGTGTGGGAAGCAGCTCAGCCGATAATTAACGTCAGCAATTAAGACTGTCCCTGCTCGTGACATTCAGTTAGAGGCTATTACCAACGCTGCCGTCTGCTGCTTGTTTCTTTACCCAAAGCACCCTGCTCCCCAGAGACCTCCATCTACCTGCGATGTGTGAGGGCATCCCCTCAGGTTTCCGTGCCCCCGGAGGTGGCCTCTCAGGGTTCAGTTCACCTGCCTTGCGCAGCAGAACAGACCTCACAATACCCTTGGAATGCATCCATCTTGCTGTTTTCCGACACATGAAGGACACACTGACGCCTCCTCCTGCCCAGCAGGCTGCGGGTGTTGCAGTGATTTGCAGATACACGCGTAGCGATTGCTGCTAGCTTGCTTAGTAAACAGGAGCACACATGCATTAAAATCTGTGGGCACTGCAACTGGAAAGATCTTTCTGACGTCTGCTCTGTAGCCCAGGCTGGCCTTGGAGTGTTCATCCTCCTGCTAGGCTCGCAGCCTCCACTGTCAAAGCCAGCTCCTGCCCTGACGTAAAATCCAAAGGCCTCTGAAGGCCACACAGAGAAGAGGATCTTAAAATAGCCCTGAAACACTCCAAAACACACATAAACACACACATACACACACATGCACACATACACACAAATACGCACTTACACATATGCACACACACATAAACATACATATGCACATACATGCACACATACAAATACTCACACACACATAAACACATGACCATACACACATAAACACACTCACGCACACATGCACACACATTCACACATGCACACACATTCACACACTCACACACATGCACACATACACAAACATGCACACATATACACACTCACTCATACACATGCACACATACACACAAATACACACTCACACACATACACATGAAAACAGAGTATGTATATATATACATTGTATATATACTTATATAACATGCTTGATATATTACTGAGCACACAGTGACTACAGCTGAATTAAATAAATAAATGAACATGTTGAGATATACTTCTTTTTCAGACCGGTCTACTGAATGAATGAAATATCTTTATTTTAATAAGATTTCTTCAACCCCGGCCCTGTGGAAACAATATAATTGGAGAGTGTTCCTGTAAATTACTGGCTACGGCTAGTCTCCCTGGCAGGAGCTATCACAACACGCTTATGCTTCCTTTCTGCGCGTTTCCAGACTCCCTGTGGAGACGACTTTGAATCTGGTGTCCTGTGAGGAACTGGGAAGTGGGCTTCATCTCTTCAGTGCCCCCTCTACCTGCTCAGGAGTGAGCGAGATAGGCGCTGTCAGCAGGAAGAAGGGTTAGGGAGGGCCCAGTCGCCGCTCCGCGAGGTCATCGCCTTAACCATCCCGAAAACTCACTGTTTCCGTCTATTTTTATGGCGCAATAACAGACACAGAGAGACTCATCAAAGACCTTGCTTTAGTTCACTTTCTGTTGCTGTAATAGAACACTCGAGACTAGATCATTTATAGAGAGGAGAGGTTCATTTTGGCTCGTGGCTCTGCAAGTCCAAGGGCGTGGCAGCCACGTGTGCTTGGCTTCTGCTGAAGGCCACGTGCCCCTGACAGAGAGCAAGAAAGCAAATGTACGGGAGCCTCCCCCCTCCGGCTCTGTGCCCCTGAGGTGGCCTCTCAAGGTTCAGTCCAGCTGCACCAACGCCCTTGAAACTCATCCATCTGGCTCTTTCCTGACACAGTAAGGACAGACAGACGCTTGACCACCAGTGAGAACAAGGAAGTGCTAGGGGCCCCTTTTTGACAGCCACTCGGGAGGCAACCATTTTGGTCCTCTAAGAGGAGGAACTCTGGTGTGTGTGTGTGTGTGTGTGTGTGTGGGTGTGTGTGTGTGTGCGCGCGCGCGCGCGCGCGCGCGTGCGCGTGTGTGAGAGAGAATCTGTAGGCCCCCCCACCCTCACCTAAAGGTCTCACCATCTTTCAGCACTGTTATTTAGATACGTTGGAGACTAAACACTGGCCTTTGCTACGGATAGTCAGATTTGAACCCTAGCCAATCCCAAAGGCACACAGACAGGAGGAGGCAGGGGACCAGGTGTGGTGGGTCACGCCTTTAATCCCAGCACTCTGGCAATCTCTGGTAATTCAAGGCCAGCTTGGTCTGCATAGAGATCTCCAGGATGGCCAGGACTACATATAAAGATCCCGTCTCAACAAAAGGAGAAAGAACGTGGCAGAGAGACACGCACACTGAGACAGGTCTACAGGGCCAGTAAATATCTACCTGCTCCTCATCGCCCTTACCTCAGCTGGGACAGGCACGTCTGACGGGCCATGGCACAAACTTAAGCAACCAGGGACCAAGGTGGCTGCTCTTCACCACCTTGCTGAGACCCTCAGCTTCAGACTGTCCTGTGCTTTGCCTGCCATTGGCAGCTGGAACACCAGACCTCATCACGCCTTAAGTGATGGCAATCTGCCCGGAAGTGTCCCCTGAGGCTCAAAGGGTACAGCTAGCCATAAGGCCCCTGTTAGGTTTTCGGCAAGAGGTGCTGCTCCATTGCTGAGGGCATGATCTTCAGCTGGCGGTGAGGCTCTGGGAATCACCGAGAACCTCAGGAGATGGGCTGGCTAGCTGGAGGAAGTCGGTTGTGGGGAGTGTGACCCCAGGCATACTCCCTTGCCCTGTCCATTTCACGCCTTGAGTTTTTTATCTTAACGTCCCTCAATGACGGGCTATAATTGCGATGTGTAAGAAACAAAGCCCCTTTCCTCACCAAGCTACTCTGGTCACAGTGTTTATCACAGTACTGGAAAGTAGACTAGGGTACACCGGGGTGGATTAGGGCAGACCAAGACTAGGAAGTCTGTATTTACTTTTAAAAATAATTTTAACAACAATAAATAAAACTGAGGGCTTTAGTACTGTGATCAATTTACATCAATTTATTACGTTTTAGTTTTAGTTTCCCACTTGAAATTGATGAGCTTTTCAGTAGCCTTTGAAGAGAATAATTAAGATAGAAACCGTGAATAGCAGTAAATAATCTCTCTTTTTCTTCCTGGTTGTTTGTCACAGAAATGGGGAGTCTGAATGGCAGGAGCTGGGAGACGGCTCAGTGGTAACGCACTTACAAGCGGAGCCTGAGGACCTGTGTTCTGTATCCAAAACCCGTGAAGAAACTGATGCGAGGTTAGAAGCGCTGGTAACCCCCACACTCCCGGGGGTAAAGGGAGGTGGAGATGGGAGGATGTCAGGAAGCTGGCCCCCCCACCTCATACACATATGCCTCAAAACAGAGTTGAGGGTGAGGCCTGGCACCCCACGCTGTCTCTGACTTCCCACACATGAGCTCACACAGGCAGACTGGAGAACGTCCCTCACTGCGACATCTGATCGTTTGGCGGTGAAACCCAACACACATTTAGCATGAACTGTGCTGAGTCTTGAACTCGGGTCTTTTCCTGAGCTGGTGGTGGTGTTCAGTGCCAACCTTCCTCACAGCGCTGGGCAGCACCCGCCACAGCTCCCAGCGGGCGTCACAGTCAGGAGGGGACCTGCGGGTAGGGGCCTTGTGAGACGCAGCCTGTGCACAGCAGTCTTTGCCCTAGGCCACATGGCGCCTGCCTCTCCTTGGGAACCCTATCAGTTGACATCTGTTTCTCACCTTCACTTCCTGGTGACAATGGCAGTTCTTGCTCTTTGACAAAAGCTTCTTGCAAGGAAAAAAAAAAATGACAGAACATCAACTGGCACCGTTACATATCTGAGTGGCTGGATCCTTCTAGTAAGGAGACGGGAGCATAAAGGCCAGGGGTACCAAGCAGGCAGAGCAACCTCATTTCCCAGAAATAAGTGGAAAATATATTACCTCCTGCTTGAAGGTGAAAGGATTTCAATGCTCACACTGAGGGAGCCTGAGGAATCAGAGGCACAGAAGCTACCCCGCGTCATCCAGTCCCAGGCACCTAACACAGGGAGCTGAGGAACCGAACTGAATAAGGGAATCAGTTTCTCGTGTGAGGGGAAATTGAAGCCAGAAGAGTTCGGCTTAATCCAGATGCCACTTTACCTGGTCAAAGCCCTTTGTAGATGTGACAGGATTCCCCTCCCCCCCCCGGGTAATTAGCCAAGCTGACCCTGCATATATGTCGTTGGAATGATTCTTGGAGAAAGCAGGAAAGAGGGGCCAGAGGAGACAATTGTCACCGCACTGGGGGGGGGGGTATCGAGGTTGGGGTGATACAGACCAGAGCTAAGAGTGGGAAGTCAGAGGAGCAGCAAGCAGGAAGGCACGGCAGAGCTAAGGCTGAGGGCAAAGCACCCCCGGCACGGAACCTTCCAGTAAAGGTGAGGCTCTGACAGTGCTTCTTGTCAGAAGCTGGCATTTTGGGGCCAGAGGACCCCTGAGAAAATGGCCAATTAAAAGATGCGACTAGCCAGGAGGTGGTGGCGCACGCCTTTAATCCCAGCACTAGGGAGGCAGAGGCAGGTGGATCGCTGTAAGTTCCAGGCCAGCCTGCTCTACAAAGTGAGTCCAGGACAGCCAAGGCTACATAGAGAAACCCTGTCTCAAAAACCCAAAGTAAAATAAAATAAAAGATGTGACTGCTGCCAAGAGTGGCCAAGGCAAAACCTTGTTTTCCAGCCGGTCCTTCCACTCTCCACCCCTCGTGCCCCACCCCCATCTGCCCTCTGCTAGGTGACAGCCGCTGCGATGAGAAAGGCTGCGGTGGATATGACGGCAGCAGGGCAGCTCAGTGGTCAGAGCTCAGCATCAGCACTGCTTCATTACCTACAACGCAAGGGACGCCTCCAGCTTACAAAACCTACTGCACCATCTGCCCAGAGCTCTACTCTCTCTCATCCGTAAATTCTGAGGGAAAGGTCACAAGATTTCCAAAAATTACGGCTTTCCGGTGGCACACAACCGAGTGAGAAATTACAAATCTGTGCTCCGTATCAGTTACTTACTGCTATGCAACAAATTACTTCGGCACCCGACATTCGGAAGCAGCAAATACTTACTATCTCACGTGGCTTTCACAGTGTGAAGGGTTCAGGCTTGGCTTAGCTGGGTGGCACCGGTTCAGTGTCTTTGTAGGGCGGAGCCCGGCTGACATCAGGTCAGCCTGAACCTAGGGGACCTCTTTGCTAGGATACTCACTGACGTGGCTTGGGCTGCAGCTCTCAGGTGCTGACTGGTGACAGGAGTTCAGGGCTCTGCCTTGGGGTGTGGGAAATGCTCATTAAGAGGTTGACACAACCCTCCCTGAAGTAAACAGTCAAAGGAGAACGAGGCAGAAGCCTAGAGTCCTCTACAGCTTAGCCGGAGATGGGCACGTAGCTACACAGAGGTTCTGAGAGCCTGTTGGAGACCAGCCAGTAGAGGGACGTCCGAGGACCTTCACAGTCAGAAAGCCCACATTGAAAGGAATCCCCTGTGTCCATTGGGACCTCGATCCAAACTTCTAAGAACACAGCTGTCTAATGGATGAACGAAGTCCCTAGAAGTCACGCTCCCTAACCCCCTCAGGAGGCAGCTGGATGTGCACATAAAGTCTTTCACAGGAGCCACCACGATGAAATGAACTCATAATCTAACCCAATGTGATTGATAAGCCTGGTGTTATAATACGATGGAAGGGCGGGGGAGAGACAGAGAAAGCACCACGCAGAAGCTAAGCCTTGGAGGGGCACTATCTGAAAACCAGAAGACACCAAATCACCAGCACCTGGCCAGGTGACACACACCTGCCACACCCGTACTAGGAAAGCCAGACAAGATGATACATAGTTTCAAACTGGCTTGGGGCACATACAAGGCTGTCTCAAAGTCACAGCATCCAAATTATTCCTGAAACAGGAATAGCTTGCAGAGGGCCCTGCAGCACCTTGAGTTTCTGACTACTGGCCTCTGGGCCTTAGGTGGAACCCGTTTTACTGGGAGGTGGCACTGTGTGCTGTTTTAAACCCCCGTGTGGGATGCTGTGTTCCGGTCCAGCAAACTTAGCACCACTCGTTTTTTTCTGTGTCCTGCTGCTTGAAACAAAACTTACTGGGGGGAGGGGCTGGGAAAAGTAGATGGCACAGCCTATAGAGTGCCTGCCACAGTTTACATGAGTCCCCAGTACCCATGGTTAGGGATCTGCAATCCCAGCCCTGGGAAGAAAAAGACAGGAGGACCCCAGGTGCTCCTAGCAGCCAGTAAAGCAGAGAGGGGCACTCCAAAATCAGTCACAACAAGAAAAGGTGTTATATGCCAATATCTGACCTCCACAAGTGTGTATGCATACACATGCACATGCACCTGCCCACACTCATGTATGTATGCGCACACACACACACACACACACACACACACACACACACACACACGGAAATTTCCCTTAAGTCTGTCAGTTGGGAACACACACTCTGAAGGAGTACATTGTATTTCCATGCCGTGTGTGCATGTAGACATCCCATATGTAGGTGTGTCTATTGATCCACACTCCGGTTCTATTAAAGGCAACCCAGAGTCCACTATACAGACAGTGTGCCAACTTGAGAGACACCCTCCCTCCCTCTTTCCCCTGCCTCATTCTCTTCATCAAGATGGAGGGCTGGGAGCTCCAGGCAGCTACCAGCAAGCTTTCCCTTTTCCTTTACTATATCAAACTGACTGTTAAAAAAAAAAAAGAAAAAGAAAGAAAGAAAGAAAAAGAAATGCCTCCAGCTGTTGCCTGAAGGCCTTTATAGCTTCATGGAAAGCTAACAGGCAGGCAACTGAGTTGTTTAAGAGCTAGGAGATAAAGACCGAACATGTTAAGAGCCAAAGCCATGGGTTCAGTGAGACAGCCCCTCCACCACCACCACCCCATGCTATGCCCATCTGTGCATAACATGGGGCTAAAAACAGACTGTGGACCCCAAGTCTTCCTACCTAGGTCTTCAGCTCTCACTCTCTCTCTCTCTCCAAGAGCACCCCATCTCCCGCTGCTGTACTGGTTAATAGGGATGGGGCTAGACCCCCGGCCTCTCACATGCTAGGCAACCACTCTACCATCTGCATGCAGACTCCGGCAACTCAAAACAAGAAAATGGCCAAAGACTCTGACAGTGAAGAGGGGGTCACCGGATTGATCCCTGGGGTCTCCAGTCTCCTCCGATAAATGGGGAGCGATGGGAGGCACACGCTAAAGACCCTCTCAGGGAGCTAGGCATAGTGTGCGTGCCTGTAGTCCCAGCACTCGGGAGGCAGAGGCAGAGGCAGGCGGATCTCTGTGAGTTTGAGGATAGCCTGGTCTACAGAGTGAGCCCAGGACAGCTACAACTAGAAGTGACTCTGTCTCAGAAAATAAATGAACAAATAATAAACACCCTCACAGGGAAGTGGGATGTGGCTGAGGATGCTTTGGGCTTTGGGCAGAAGATAAGGACTGGGGTCGGTGTGTGATGTTGCTGAGGGACACGGCCTTGGGTCTTTGAGGAAGATTTGCAAATAAACAACAACAACAACAACAACACAACAACAACAACAACGCTTCCTTAAAGTCCCTCACAGCCTTCCCAGGCCCTAACTCACCCCCTCCCCAACCCTGTACCCTCTGCTTCAGTGACAACACAAAGGGTGACAAAAGACAGCTCTGGCCCAAGCCTTCCCAGTGCCCACACGCAGCGGGGACATTTCGAAGCGGTACCCAGTCTTCCTGACGTGGGGTGAACCCCAACCTCCTGGCTCCAGACTTCCTACAGTCACTCCTTCCACACACACACACTCCATTGCCTCTCGACGACAAGAAAAAAAAGCTATTTCAATTTTTTTTTCCTGCTCAAATGCAGATATGACATCCATCCGTCCCACCTAATCTTCCTGACAAGAGAATAATTATACCAGTATAATTAAGTCTCGGATGCAAAGATCATCTTTAGCACAAACACCGGCGTGGAGCTTCCCACATCGGAGACAGGGATTCCAGCTACGGATTCTCTAGCTGCCTCCAGCACGTCCTTCGTTCAAATCAAGACAAAAGTGTCATCAGCACGTATTTCTTTTCCTCCCGCTGGGCCACACAGCTGCAGAAGGAGAGACCCTCCGTCTGAGACTCCCCTAGTGGTCACTGAGTCTCACACCCAGAGAGCTTTGTCAGGGACACTGGGGCTTGGCTGGTGGTGGAACTCGCCCAGAGCACACGCGGCCGCCCTGCGGCCGTCCCCAGTGCCACCCAAGTGAACTGTGTGGGGCAGTGCGCACCTGTAGCCTTAGCAGTCAGGAGGCAAAGGCAAGAGAAGCAGAAGTTCAAGATCCCCCTTGTCTACAAGGAGGCGTGGCTGTGGGTTGTAGACACAAATGCAGCATTCAGAGAGTCTACCAAAAGCTACCCAGACTGGTGGGGACTGGAAACCGACACACACCTGTCTGCCTCCCGGAGTGCTGTGTGTGCCTGTCTGTCGGCTCCGCGGGGGCCTTCAGTTCCTTCCCTTGCTGCAGAATGAGGCTCAGGGACCTTCAGAAGTACTTCACGCAAGCAAATGAGGTCACGATAGGCCCTGCTCCATAGTGACATTTGAGCCCCCAAATGGGCTGTATACGTGACAGTGGTACCAGAGGGCATATTGGTGCTAAGAGTTCTAGAAACTGGGGACTTTGAGCAGCTACGATGTGGCAGTTTTCGCCCATGCAATTAATTGTGCCACACTGATGTCAACACACATGTGCTCCTAGTCATGTAAAAACACAGGTGAGTGCAGGACAGGATGCTGGGCAACATCCAGAGACTGTGTCACTGGCTTTGAGTCTGCTCTGGCCATCACTTGAGTATACTTCCTCAACTTATAAAAGACCGTTTTCTGCTTTCACGTCAGGTGTAATAAAGTATCCTGGAGAAAAGCAACTTACGGGGAAAAGGTGTTCATTTCCACTGACGTATTCAGGTTACACCCCATCTGTGCAGAGAAGTCAAGGCAGAGACCCCCAAACTCATCACTCCCAGAGTGAATGAAGAGCCGAGAGAAGTGAACGCGTGCACACCCCCTTGCTTGGGAGCATCTCCTTTGCTCCTCTCCTAGGCAGTCCAGGCTCCCCTGCCTGGGGAATGGTGCCACCGACAGTGGGCTGGGCCTCAGGCCAACCCAGTGTCCAGTCCCCCACTGAGACTCTTTCTGGGCGACTCAAGGCTGTGTCAAGTTGACATTCAAGGCTAACTGGTGAGCCGTTATCGCTGAGACGAGCTACTGGGCTATATATACTGACAACAGCCACACCCTCCTCTCACTTACTTCTTTCTTGATCAGATTGAAGACCACATGGAATGACCATCCCTGAAATGTCATCTGAGTCTAGGTAAGAGCAGCCCTCAAGGTTTTCCCCCATAAGACATGGCCTGGTGTACTTCTCAGAAAGTTCCCCCATCACTGACAGGTGACCACATTAACCACAGGGCGTCTTCCTTCTTCCCTTAGCAACCAAAGCCGAAGCTATCTACCCCAAAAGGCCAGAGAAATTTCCCAAGAGAGTAGGGAGAGAAGCTCCCTCCCAGGCGGCCCAATGCTCATCGATGGTCTTGCGTTGTTACATTTGATTTCCCAAGAGATTGGCCAGGGAGGAAACAGAAAGCTGCTGCTGGCACTGGGAATCGATGTGACGGGCCCAGGCTCCCTGGTCGTGGAGTGATTGATGCTGCCTCACTGAGAAATGGGGTGGAGGTGGGAGTCACTGTTGGAGACACAGAGGACACTGAGCTGGAACGTGCGGACAGACGCTAGCACACTGCGGGCAGCTGGGTTTGTCGTGCTGTGCCGCTCACAGTGTTAACAGCCTCTCTGGGCTCTACCTGTTAGGAGAACACTAGAGTCTCCTCCCTGTAACTCCTGACACGCAAAGTTGTCTAAAACATTTCCAAAGGACAGAACCACACCCAAGGAACAACTGAGCCCAGATGTGAAACTGACCCCTGAGCCAAACACCCCTCGCTGTGTGAGCTCACTTCAGGATGCGAAGCCTCTTCCACGGCAAGGTGGCTATAAGTGCGTGTCTACAGAGCCACCTTTAAGCTCACAGTCACGGCCGCACTACCCAGAGTGGCCGATGATACAGTCAGCCATGGCTCCGATGTCGCTCTTATCCTCAGTGGAGCTCTGTTCAGCCTTGAAGGGTAGAAGGCTACCCTTTGCGGGGGAGTCTGGGTGATACTGGGAATTGCTGTACAAAGCCAGACGCAGAAAGGCAAATACCATGTCTTTTCTCTCACACATGACATGTATATATGGCGTGTGTGTGTGTGTGTGTGTGTGTGTGTGTGTGTGTGTGTGTGTTGGGGTGTTATGACAAGAAGAAGAAAAGGAGCCACTGTGGGGAGAAAGAGAAATAGTGGGAGGGATCAAGAGAGACTGATGGAGATAAAAGCAAAGAACAAAGGCGCGCACGTGAGAGAGCCACAGTGAACCCGTCACTTTGCATGCTACCTAAGCCAAAGTGGGCATCAAAAGGGACCTGGAGATAAAGGTGCTTGTCTCCAATTCTGACAAAGACCTGAGTTCGATTCCTGGGACCCCCATGATAGAAAGAAAGAGGCAGCGGATTTCCCCAAGTTGTCCTCTGCCTGGCCCATGTTTGCCGTGGCATGATCACACATACACATACACACACACACACACACACACACACACACACTAAATGTGATTTTAAAAAAAAGATTTATTTATTTATTATGTATACAGTGCACATTAGAGCCCATTCTAGATGGTCGTGAGCCACTATGCTGGTGGCTGGGAATTGAACTCAGGACCTCTGGAAGAACAGACAGTGCTCTTAACCACTGAGCCATCTCTCCAGCCCAATTTCTTGTTTGTTTATTTTTGTTGTTTCAAGACAGGGTCTCTCTGTGTAGCCTTGGCTGTCCTGGACTCGCTTTGTAGACCAGGCTGGCCTTGAACTCACAGGGATCCATCTGCCTCTCTGAGTTCTGGGATTAGAAAGGAAGTGTCATTCTCAGGCCCTGCCTCTTCCTATCAGGTCAGCTTTGCCATTGTCACCTCCCCTGGTGACCCTGGAGAAACACTGGCCTTCCATTGACTGATCAGGCTTAGGAGCAGAGGACACTGGGGACACAGCGGCGGCTAATCTCCTCGCTCTCTGGCCTCCAGCAAGGTCCTCTGGCTCTTGGAGCTCCTCTCTTACACTGTGTAAACAGAGATTAAAAATGTGCCCCAGCAGAAGGCGAGAGCTCAGATTTAATCAGAAGGGGCCCTGAAAAGTGTTTTGCACGGTGTCTGTGTCACCGCAGACAGACGATCCCAGCTGCTCCCAGGCCGTTTGCCGCTGTCCTCTCCAACGCCTCTTAACAGCCTGGGAAGCAGCTCGCTGCATGGATCATGAAGCTGTTGACGTTCCCTTCTGTACGCTTTTGTGATGTTCCTTTTGATAGAGTCTAAAATTATAACAGCCACTTGGCCACTCACGGCCCATTTATCCATTTATTGACTCTGCGGGGAAGAAAAACAACGGCTGAGCCGCGTGCTCTCTCACTCCTCACCTCAAGGTGATGGCCAGGCTGTGTGTGACTCTCACATGAGCAGATTCATCAAACCCTCCTCGCAGCCAGGGCCTGCTGGCTCCTGTGGGCCATGGGTTCTGCCCTCTCCGCCACTTGGGGATGTCTGAGTCTGACGGAGGGTTCGGGGAGGCATTGCCCCCAAGCCAGGGCCTCCTGTTATTTTTCTTCAGTCTCCAGGAAGGTTCTGCCATGCTTTCCTGGGTCCTGGGTACTCAGCCTCGGGCTCTCACAACACCTGTTTGTCCATCTTGTTCCCCTGTCTGGGGAACAGAGGCTGTTCCCAGGGAGACAGTGGTCTGAGCCAAGAGAAACTGCCCTTCAAGCTGACTCTGTACTTGAGTCGGGTATTTTGCGTGTGTGTATGATGTGGGGAGTTATTTTGTTTGTAAATGCTTGCAGACGCTAGACACTGTCTATGACTGAGATGCATCTGAGGCCTGGGCAATCTCTCTCTATTTCTTAAGCAAACCTAAGTGCGTGGAGGGAGGGGTCTTTCCACCCTTGTACCCCAAAACCAAGGAGGTAATGACAGCCGGTGGGTCGAACCCGCCCCCGCACATGTTTGTCAGGGGAGGTCTATTGGAACACACTGTTCGGTGTGCATCCTGGGATGTGCTCATGCCCCGCAGGAAGAAGGCTCAGAGGACAAAACAGAGAGACCGTTTGGTCCACAAAGCTTAAGTATTCAAGAACCATCCGTGAAGACAAGGCTTACAGTCGCCCTGCTGACACCTGTGAGTTCCACAGCTTGGTAACACGGGGAGCCTGCAGGCCTGGGGGGTGGATGGGTTTTCTGCAGGATGTTTTAGGCAGACTCACCTGGAGCCAGCTGCACCTGGGGGTGACGCAGGATCTGCACAAACAGTTCTCAGCGTTTAACTCAAGGGTTTACTAACATTCTTGACTCAAGGGTCTCTTGCTCCTTGCATTTCCTGGCCTTCAGATGCTAAGGTCTCGGGCATTAATGACCAAGGATGCTGTCATTCTAAACGTTAAGATTTTGTGGGTCTGAACAGCAAGCGGCCATATGGAGACTAGGCAAGCTCCGCCGTTAGGGAGCAGAAGGCATGGATGTTAATTAGCCAGCATCAGAGTTTAGCTACTAAATTAATCCTTTTTAAAAGGGTAGACCGGTTTTACCTTGTTGGGGAAAGACGACACACAGATGGCAGCTGACAGTGTCTTTGCCCTGGCCCCTCCTTCCTAAGCACAACTGGGATGTGGCCCCAAGGCACGGGGGAGGGGGGGATGCAGGGGGGTGGATGGGGGGGTGAGGGGAGTAGTGGGGGATGGGGGGTTGAGGGGGGATGAGGGCGACGAGGGGGACCAGAGATTCAGCTGAGCACTCGTTACTCTGGGGACTCCACAAACGGCTCCTTTCTTTATAAGTGAACTTTCTGTGGAAAGAGTGAATATTGGAAACTAAACAGTCAAGGCTTGGCTAGCTGCACACTAGGGAGAATCCCGGGAGGGAACTGAAGAGAACGCGGAACAAACGGAAGGAAGGGGAGAAGCTGGGCGGGCGCCACCTAAGACACACAACTTGCTGCCCAATGTGGTCACCAAGCCCGGCCGGCCACCGAGCCCATGGAGTGGGGCTGCCAGGTTACCCAGCACCAGCCAACATGGGCCAGTTTCGTGGGGCCAGAGTGTCTGCCTACTGAGCCACCTCACACTTTAATATCCATGTGTCATAAAGAGACAGGAAGCACTGTGTTTGTCTGTTGCTTCTGATGCAGCCATCACTCCAGGGAGGAAACTGGAGAAATGCCAAGCTAAGAGCCACTGGATTCCAGGCTCCTACTCCCACTGTTTCCGAGACTAACACTCTGAAAGGCTTTATGACTCTACCTTCTAACACTGTATGCCAGCAACCCCACAGGCAGGCAGGCAGGCAGGCAGGCAGGCAGCCACTGTCCTTTTTAAGAGAGAGCTTGACCTGTTTTGCATAGGCAAATGCTTCACAGAGTCACTCAAAACACATCGAGTACCTGCCTGTCGCCTGCTTGGGGACACTGTTCTCTTTGGGAGCTCACACTGGAAGAAATAGGAAATAGCAGACAGTGTGAACAACTGGACAGAGGTTGGCCAGCTCAGAACCAAAGTGACAGTGTCCTCACGGATGGAGGAGAGTGCCCTTCAACTCCCTCAGCCTCGGTCTCCTCCCAGCTAGGAGGCAACAACAGCATCAGGATTCCCCAGGAGTCATCGTGGGTGGGGGGATGGGGGAGTGGGGGGTTGAGGTGGGGAGAGGCTGGTTTTAAGGATGGTTGTGACTCTGGGGTAGCAGAGGGGATAGGAGTCTGTATTTCTGCGTTGTACACATATTACATACACATGACGCTATCTTACCACCATTATATGCCAGACACCAAGGTCGAAGGTCAAAGGGAAGGAGAGGCAGGTACAGAATTAAGACAAGTGAGGCTTACAGTATGCTCAGGCCCCATAAATAGTAGGATGCTATGGAAACATAACAACCAGCCGGAGTCCCTAACAGAATGAAGCCACACCCACTCGTTCTAAGAGCAACTCTGGTTTTGCACCTGCCAATGTCTCTGAAGGCAGCAGGTAACAATGACCCAGACTCAAGTCATCCCCAGCTGAGGCAAAGCACAAAACCCGGCTTCCGCTCATACCTCATCCCCTGCTCGGATCAAACCGGTCCCAGGCCCCTGTCTGACATCATACCCGCTATTTATTTGATTGGCTCGCGGTGTCCTTGCAGGTCTGTCCAGTCTTAAGGCGCAAGGACAGTGGTTCCCTCCAGCAATAATTTAACGTATGTTCTTGGGTGTTTCCAGAGGATGCCACATCTCTGTGAAATTGTGGAAAGGGACCACCTGAGGCTGGGGAGCTGCCTGGCTGGGAGGGGGAACAGACAGGAATGGAGAGGCCACCCCTCGAAAAAAGCCAGCGTCTCTGGACAGTCAAGAGAGCTACGGAAAGATCAGCACAGCTGAGACGCGACCAAAGCTGCGGGTGGGGAGGACCAGAGAGCACACTCACCACTTTGTAGGAAGCAAGGCATTGTCTCCTCACTAATTCATAACATGCCTTACAGATGAGGTAACATCTTACAGTTGATGAAGGTGATGGTGGTGATGGAGGTGATGGTGGTGATGGAGGTGATGGTGATGGTGATGACAGTGATGCTGGTGATGATGATCGTGGTGATGAAGGTAGTAGTGATGGTGGTGGTGATGACAGTGATGGTGACGGTGAAGATGATGGTGATGACAGTGATAATGGTGAAGGTGGTGGTGGTGATGGAGATGATGGTGATGGTGACAGTGATGACAGTGATGATGGTGGTGAGGATAAAGTGGTGGTGGTGACAGTGAGGGTAATGAAGGTGATAGTGCTAATGGGGATTATGATTATGATGGTGGGATGATGATTTTCATAACAAAGATGATGTTATTGGGGGCGGCAGTTTATTAGAGGCTCTAAGAGGTTTGGCAACTACAGGTTTGTGACAGTGTGTAAGAGCCAGAGCTACAATCCAGCTCTGAGGAGCATGAGCCAACAAGTGCCAGTGGCCAATCAGCTATGATGCTTTCGTAGAGATGCTTTAGGTACTGGGGTCTAGGGTCTCCCATTCTCTCGTGGCTGCTGCTGCTTCTGCACTGCGGTGGAAGATCTACTTGCTCTCTGACTCTTTACGGAAAATGCATATTGACCATCAGGGTAAAGCACCATGTTGCTACAAAGGCCTGGGGGAAGCAGGCCGAGGTAAAAACCATGCACACCAGCCTCCTTTTCTTCTAACCCATCAAATAATTATCCAGCAAAAGCCGAGAGCCTGGAGGATTCCCCAGGAGAGTCTGTTTATGGGCATCTCTCCAGAAGGATGATGGCCTCCGAGGCGCAGACAAACGGATCACATGGTCCTGCGTCATCCCCCATCACAAGGAAACAGGAAGCGGAGACTGCGCCCAGCTGGGTGGATGTCAGCGTGGACAGCTGCAAATGGCTTGAACAAGGACAGATGCAGCCTGTTTTCGCTTTCTTTTTCCATTTGAAAACTTCGCGAGGGGAAGATGAGAAGGCCATTAGGGAAATGAATGTGTTCATTCTGATTATCAGAGTGGGTGTCGAAGGAGCCCGAGGCAGGCCAGGCTCTGAGTCACTCACCTGGAACTCAGCCAAGGGAAGGATGCTCAGTGAAGCTGCGGGTGTCCTAGCTCAGGAGAGGTTTCTGTGCACCCGCAGACTGTGGCGCACAGAGTCTGGGAAGACAGAAAGGAGACAATCCTAGAGTAGGATTGTGCCTGCTGCCAAGGAGCCATCTTAGGGAAGCTCTGGGAGACGCTCTGATTTTGATCTCATTGTGGTGGTGGTGGTGATGATGATGATGATGATGGTGGTGGTGGTGATGGTGGTGGTGGTGGTGATGATGATGATGATGGTGATGATGGGTGATGATGGTGATGGTGGTGATGGTGGAGATGGTGGTGATGGTGGTGATGGTGGAGATGGTGGTGGTGATGATGATGGTGATGGTGATAATGGTGATGGTGATGGTGGTGATGATGGTGATGGTGGTGATGATGGTAATGGTGATGGTGGTGATGATGGTGATGGTGGTGATGGTGGTGATGGTGATGGTGGTGGTGATGGTGATGATGATGGTGATGATGATGGTAGAGATGGTGGTGGTGATGATGATGATGGTGATGATGGTGGTGGTGATGGTGGTGATGATGATGGTGGTGATGGTGGTGGTGATTGTGATGGTGGTGATGATGACGGTGGTGATGATGTGATAATGATAGTAATGAGGTGATGTGATGGTGTTGGCAATGGTGGTGTTGGTGATGGTGATGATGGTGGTGATGCTGCAGGTGGTGACTATAATGGTAATAATGGTGGTGGGGTGATGATATTCATGATGGTGTTGACTACTCATGGTAGTAAAGATGAGGACCAAGTGAGTGAGTGTGAGTTTTGGTGTTTCTAAAAAAAAACTTGGTCACTTTTCCTCCTTCAAGAAATCTCATCAGACACATTCCTGTGGTGCTGGTAAACTCACTGCTGGGCCTTCGTGGTTACATACAGCAGCAGCAGCAGCAACAACAACAACACCACAGCCTGACAGATTTGCCAGTCTTCCTCTACTCTAAACATCGCATTTGAAATGAGGAATTCTCCCAGTACAGTCCACTCTGCCACCCCATCCACGGGTGCAGCCTTGAGGTCTAAGGCTCCTCTCTCTCTCTCTCACTTCGTTAAGACCAACACCCCTTCAGATTCACCAAAAAGGCCGTCTCTACCCTTCAGAGTATAGGCTTGATAAGGAGGAAGTCAAGGCAGTAAGAGTGAGGTACAAGACCCTGGATTTCCCTGGGGCCACCGTTTTCTGAGTGTGCGACTGTAACAGTGGCGACACTGTTATCCTAGACGCCAGCCTGCTGGGTATCCCTGCCGCGTGATGGAGCGAAGGTTGATCTCATCTAAGCAGCCTGCCTCGGATTGACTTGAATAATTTAACGCACACCTGCAGTATTCAGCCGGTATCCCCTCCCCCTCCCCCATTTTTAAGTAATTAACATTGCGGAGTTAAATGACTTTAATTCCCAGCAAAGTGACTAAAGTGCAGTTGACGAGGTCTCGGGGGACATGAAGCTATCTGCTCCTTTGTGTACACCATCCTGAGACCACACACACTGCCTGTAATTGGTATTAGCAACTGTAAATTCTGATTAATTGCCAGAGAGCTACTTTCCAATTGCAGAAACAAAAGCCACAAGCCGGGGAGTAATGGACCCAATTATTCCTAGGTAGGCTTTCGGTAATAGATTTTTACTATCGGGATGCCTCATCGCAGAGGCAGACGCAGAGAAACTCATTTCATTAGATGCCAACACCTTCTGAATTGTGACAAGCACAGTCAGTGTCTGGGATTAAAGACGGCGCGGAAGAAACCCAGTACAGAAGCGCTCTGGAGTCTGGGGAACCCAGGTCCTCACCTCCTCCTAAGACCAGGTTGCTTTGGTGCTGGAGTGTTTGTGGTAGGGGGCTATGAGAGATCACCGGTGACTGGAGGGACAGGGTGGGAGCCCCCACAGCTGCCCTGCCAGCTCTGAGCGTGAAGGAGGCTCTGAGAGCGGACGGTGGAGCAGTCTGTGAACACTGAGCCTTACACGTGTCGGGCCATTTGGATTACGCAGAGATAACGATAACGGGCAATAATTAGGAGACTGCCTCCCTGCTGGGGGACCATAAAGTACATTATTTACACACGGCTTGTGGCCCCAAATGCCCTCCATATGGAGTGACTTTTTAAATACTTCACTTCTCAGTCCAAATAATTCATCTTTATGAGCTCGAGTTCACATTTGCAAGCGGAGAATGCTCAGAGCTTTGTAAAAATAAGCCTTTAACCCTGAGCTGAGTAGCCGCCTGGGGCAAGCCATGGAGGGACTGTGACAGTCTGAACGCTGGACACATGGCTCACTGAATACAGAAACAACATTAAAAACAAAACAAAACAAAACAAAAAATTCCAACACTGAACAGGGGCTGGCTTTGGGCTGCTCAGAGGTCTTCTTGGGTGTGGGCGAACCGAGAAAATGGGGGAAAAGTAGAGAAAGTGAGGAGGTCTCTAGGAATCACAGCTCAGAGCTAAAGAGTGGTCTGCACCAATTGCTTTGGTGTTTTGTTTGTATGATTGTGTGTGCATGTAAATGTATATGTGTATATGTGTGTGTGCACGTGTATATATGTGTGATTATGGCTATATGTATGTGTATGGTTGTATGTGTGTGTGTGTGTGTGTGTGTGTGTGTGTGTGTGTGTGTGCCACTACAGTCAGCCTTGGGTATGACTCTCCAGCTGACCACCTTGTGTTTATTGAGACAGGGTCTCTCCCAGGGACTGGAAGCTTGTCAATCAGACTAGGCTGGCTAGCCAGCAATCTCCAGAGACTGTGTCTACAGTCTCTGCCTGCACCACCACGCCCAGATTTTTGTTCCATGGGTGCTGGTGATAGAGCTCCCGTCCTCATGCCTACCTTGCCGGCACTTTGCCCACCGAGCCACCTCCCAACCCCGATTATACTGAGTTTAACGTCTCGGGACTTGTCTTCTGAACCGTCACACAGGCCATGAGATTTGATTTCACAGCCTTCTGACTCGAAACCTCTCTCCTCCCATTCAATAACCACGCAAGCAGATGGTCGGAGCCCCGCCCACACGGTCCTCACGGTCCTGCTCCAGGGAGACTCTCAGGCCGCACAAGGCTGGCAGGGACGCATTATTAAGCTCTCAGCAGTTTTGCAAGCGAGGTGTCAAAGGCAGCTATTAGTAAGAATTAAATGATAGGAATTGACCAGGAATAATTATGTTACAAACAAAGATGAGCCTCACATTTCTATGATTTTTTACTAGGGTTTTTCCATGATCCACCCTGTTTTCTCTGATGGGGAAAAGACATGATGGTGTCCTGTGGGCCTGGACCCGACACTGTGTACTCAGCTTCAGGTGGGAAAATTTGCATCATGGGAATTGGCAGCCTACAGAAGCCAGGGACGGTCTCCGTGAAGATCCAGCTGAGCACTCTTTGGCGCGCTCCTGTTTCTGTCCCAGTATCTGGAGGACACTGTGAGGTCCAATTCACTCACACGCTCTACTCAGGGAAGGGCTTTTCCTTAAAGGAGACGGATGCGTACAGAGGCAGGGCCAGGCCCCTCATTTCCTTAAAACTTGGATTTCTTTTCTTTTTTTTTTTTTTTCACATTTGAAGGTGGAAAATGCACCCCAAAGCAATGGCAGATCCATAATTCATGGGCATATAAAATTGATGCTGGTTTAACAGAAGGAGAGCTGTAAGTGGCTGTCCATTAACTATTTATGAGCCCGCCAGGGCGCTGACAAGCCAGACGTGGGGAGGAGATCACACCCATGCTCCCATGTTTTATTTAAACATTATTAAAAGTACACAGTCTACAGCGAGGCCTTCAATTCCGCCCAGAATTGGAATCCACCATGAGGTTGCCTCTGGGTCTCAGGAAGGTTAGCATTGGGCCCTGCTGGACGCTGCTGCCCTTTTCCGCTGTATAGGGACTTACGTCCGCCCCCCACCCCCTTCCCGTTCTCGGCTCTCTTTTCATGTGCTCTATCTCCAGCTGCCTGATGACCTGGGGTTTATCACGCCACTTCCCTGAGCCTCAATTAAGTCAGCTGTAGAATCAGACACTCCACAGATGTCACCCTAAGGCCTGTGAGGATCTGGTCTGGACAGAGTGGCTTTGCTTCGTTGGGATGTTCAGTACTGTCTGGACCATTTGTATGGCAATGGCTTGGAGCAGGGATGCTATCTGTTCCTGGTGGACGGAGGACAAGGGTGCTGTGAAGTGTGTTAAGATGCACTCCACAGCACCCCACCCCTGAGAGCTAACACCACAGTTGGGAAACCCCTAAAGTCACACGATGGAAAGTTGGACATTCTTGTGATTGCTTTGAATATTGGACTTCAATGAGTAAACACCGTGGGCCTACGACGTTTAAGTCAGAAGATAGCCCTTGAGAGGCTCAGGCCTGGGTTCAAATTCTTGCTCGGTCACTTACTAGGACTTAGGAGGAATCGCCTTACCTCAGTGGCTCTTGGTTCCTTTACTAGTGAAAAAAAATAAAGGATGAGAAGTAGGTAGAGGCCTTGGTGCAGCTCGGACCGGCACAGCCCTTGTGGGACAGGAGGCGGCAGATTTTGTCAGAGGGAGGTGGAGAGTCAGAGTCTGAGGGGAACGGAGAAAGAGCTCAAGTGGCAACCAATGAGCATCTACTTCGTTATTTGGCACCTTCTGTATACTTGTCTCTCTCATCGTCACAGTCACTCAGCGGGCAGGTGGCTATGCCCTGTGTTTTGCCGGTGGGAGCGGATTATGCTATACCAGCTAAGGCATCCCTGGCCTTGTTCTTTCTGCCTAGGTGGAACCTCCCCCCACCCACCCCCGTTCATATCCACTTGGAGCCTCAAAATATGATGTTTTGGAAACAAGATGTGGGCTGAAAATGACGACACTGGGTCAGGATCACATAATAGCTCAAATACGAAATGCACGCCGCGCCCCCACCACCCAGGCTCACAGTCTGGGAGCTCCCGGCGGCGGCGGCGGCGGCACAATTTCTGAGACCTTAGGAGATGAGGCTAAGGAAGAGGGCCCTCGGGATTTGTATCAGCGGCCGCCCCACCCCCACCCCGTTCTTGGGCCACTGTGGCATGAACTAAGCGCTCTAGCTCTATCACACCCTCCCTGCCCTGCCATGATGGCCCCCCGGCAGCCATGAGCCAAATGGTCACCAAATGCTGTGGCCCTAAATCCAGTGGGTACGGCCTTGGAAGAAGGACACACAGGGACAGCAGAGAAGAGAAAGCCATGCAAGGACAGAAGTGGAGGCCAGCTGGTGCAGCCAGCCACCTGCCAAGGGTCACCTGGGACCACTGGACTGTGAACAGGAGCACAGTGTCCCTCTTAGAACCTACAGGGGAGGGGGGCTGCCAACGCTGAGATTTCATACTTCTGGCCCCCTTGGTTGGGAAATAGTGGATTTTTCTTGCTTTAGGACACCCAGTGTTTGGAAACCTGTAAGAGCCTAATGGGATCAATACAAATGTTGATCCCCATGCAAGTCAGAGCAGGTCCATGAATGACAGGGGGAGGAGGGTGGGGGAAAGGGGGGCAATGTGTGTCATTCATTGGCATAAAGCGAGAGATCTGGCATGAGGCAGATGACAGAGGAAGAAGGCTAAGTAGCCAGGCTTGCAGCCCCATAGCCAGTCTCTTTCTCAGGGGACCTGGATGTGGGCCGGGTACACAGCTGCCATTCCCTAGCTTTTCACTAATGCTGTGTGAGGTGGAGCCCACGGAGAGGAGAGGACGATGTTCAAGGGTCATCTCTTCCCTTCCACCACGGGGGATCGAACTCAGGCCATCAGTGTTGGCGCCAGGGACCTCTACCCACAGGGGCTCAAACTCAGGCCATCAGCATTGGTGCCAGGCACCTCTACCCACTGAGACGTCCGGCTGCTGCCTAACTTGCTTCTGTAAGAGTCCACTCCTGTGGTGACTAACCCAGGTTTTCACCCGCCACAGCGGAAGGGAGCACGTGAAACCCACTCCATCCATGTGGCAAGATCAGAGAGCAGGTGCCGACAAAGAACAGGTGAGCCCTGCACCGTGTAGGAGCGCAGGTGCGGAAGCACAAAGCAGCTGAGCACCCTGCAAGTTCGCTCAGATCCGGGAGCCCTGTGTGCAGCCCCAAGAGACACAGCTTCCACCACAGGGATGTCGAGGTAGAAGTGGGCTCCCCGACACCATCCGCACCCCAACTTTCTTAGACACCCAGTCCAGGGACCAAGGTGGTTCTCCTGGGCTCTGTATCAACTGAAAGCAAAAAAAAAAAAAACCCAACAGACTATAAATTCAGAGACGAGCTGTCTTGTACCCTGATGACAAAGGAATCTGAATGATTTAGAGCCAGAATATTCTCCTCTCCACAATGGCACCTGGAGTTGCCAGAAATAGTAGTACATCCACTAAAATTAATGGCCAGAGCCCATTTTTCTTATTTTGCAGGCAGAGAAGTTCCATTGGTGGGGTAATGGATGCTGATCTGGACGTGCCGGTGAGCCAGCTGGGGGGATCAATCACCCACACGCAACAGCTCACAGCCCTTTAAACCAACACCAGCTGTGACAAATGGAGCTGGCCGGGGATAGGCGGAAAGGGATGCAGACGGCCGATCCATCACCATCCTTGTGAGGGCTCACAGGTCCCAGGGGCCTAGAATCCTCCTTGGTCTCCCACAATAGAGTCATTTTTCAGCAGGGCTGGACTGAAGGGAAGGAGATATCTCGGGGAAGGCTCCGGTGCTCGACACACAAGGTCAACAGCCCCAGCTCTGTCATCCCAGATGCCACTGTCCTGGGCCACATGCCACCTCTGCCCCTTTATGATCCCTGCCTGGTAGAGCTGAGGGTCAGGACGTCAACAAACTCAACTGAGAGAACAGTGGATGGATAGATGGATGGATGGTGGGTGTATGTACATATGTATGTATACATGGATGGATGGGTGGATGGATTGGTGGGTGGATGGATGGATGGGTGGATGGGTGGATGGGTGGATGGATTGGTGGGTGGGTGGATAGATGGGTGGGTGGGTGGGTGGATCGATAGATGGGTGGATTGGTCAGTGGGTGGGTGGATGGATGGATGGATGGATGGGTGGATGGATGGATGGATGGATGGATGGATGGATGGATGGATGGATAGATGAATGGGTGGGTGGGTGGATGGGTGGGTGGATGGGTAGATGGATAGATGGGTGGATTGGTCAGTGGGTGGGTGGATGGATGGGTGGATTGATGGATGGATGGATGGGTGGGTGAGTGGATGGATAGGTGGGTGGATGGGTGTGTGTGGGGGTGTGTGTGTGTGTGGGTGGGTGGGTGGATGCATGGATTGCTGGGTGGGTGGGTGGGTGGATGGATGGGTGGGGAGATGGCTGGCTGCATGAATGAATGCTTGAATTACAGAGTCGGGAAATTACCTTTCTTCCTTCCTGGGAGACTTTAATTCTAAAAATGGTGAGTGAGGAGAGCAACACTTTGCTCTAGAACATGTATCTGTGCTGATGTGCTGGAGGAAGACTCAGTGCTGGGTGGGACTTGACTCTTGAGTTTTGCCTGTGAGTGCTCTGACCTCTCCCTGTAGAGAAACTGCATCCGTGTAAAATAGAGCAGTATTAACCAGCTGTGAAAAAAAAAAAAACTGAAGTAAACAAACAGCAAGAAGGAAAGGCTGCCCTAGGCTCACTGCTTCAGAGGCCATGGCCAGTGGCCTCTTGCCTGTTGCTCTGTAACATTGTGGGGAGAACAGGACAGTGGTGGCTACTCAACGTACAGACGCCAAACAGCAAAGAGAAAAAGGAGGAAGGGGCTAGAACCCCAATATCCCCTACAGGGGCATGCCCCCAATGACCTGACTCCTTGCCACTACACCTTGCCACGGAAAGGCCAGGATCCAAGCTGTGACAGTTCTGTACCTCCCACGCGTGGGCTGGTGGCTGAGGACGCCTAGGCCACGATGATGCCTGACACACAGTAGGCACTCTGGAGACACGAATGAGCCGAAGCTTTGACTTCTTCACAGAGTGTCAGGGGATGATACAAGGAGGATGTGCTGGTCCTGGCCACGGGCCTTGACCAGAGCAGCTGGAATGGCGTCTCTGAGAAAGGAGGTGCCAGGACGCCACCGTAGGATGACCAGCTTCGGCAACAATGTGTTTCCAAACGCCAACGAGCGTTTCATTTCTCCAGGGCTTCCACACAGCGGGGAACTTGAGACCCCACCCACCCCCCTTCCTTACTGTGCACGTGTGTGAGGCCAGACCTCTTCCCCCTTGCCACAGTGTCCTCAGAGCCAAGAATATATTGGTAATCTGGAGACATGCACTTAGCAAGAGGGTGTGTGTGTGGTACCAGGCTTGACTTGGAAATGGCCGTTTGAGGCTCATGTTTAATCTTAGGGGGCCCCGCACAACCTGTGGCCCTACTTTGAATCTTTATATTGTGGAGCCAGAGGTCACTCACTGGGTGAGGCCTTTGAAGGTTAAATTCCTCCCTGATTCAGGTGTACGCATCATCTGAACAGATGATGTCACTAGCCTCCGCTGTCACAGACTGCATGTATGGCTCCCGCCCTGTACCTTCCCAGCCACGAGGGCTAAGAGCTGGGGAAACTGGAGCCAAGATAAGTCCCCGCCCCCAGCCAAGGCTGTCTCCGTTGGGTATTTCAGTCACAGAATCAGAGATGGGAGTAAACCACTGCAGACTGCCTAGTTAACCTGTCCCTGTGAGCCTTCCTCACCCACCTCAGAAACCCCAAGGAGACCAGAGTCAGATTCCTTTGCTATGAGAGGCACTCCTGGGATGGCCTTCCCTGACCCATGTCCACCCAGGATTGCGAGCGTGAGTTTATCTGCAGGACCTGTAATACAGCCTCTGCGGATGTGCTCTGAATCCAGGGGTAGCTGTCCTGATGAGTGCAGAGGGTCAGCTGAGGCCTAAACCCTCAGGCAAAAAGATGTGTGGAGACAGACGGAGCCACTGACTAGAGCTTAGCTGCCATCTGCCGGGCCTGGCGCCACCAGGAGTCAGGGAAGGCCAGGGGCCGCAGGGGAGGAAGGGTCTTCAGAGTGAGTGTGACCTGGTTCAGACCCTGATTTCCACAGCATCTGCCAAAGCTTTAACCACACCCAGTTTGCAGTCACTTGTTATGATGCCCACGGTGCGGTACACGTATCCTGAGGTTGCTCTGAGAAGTTCCAAACTGCCCAGGGCTTTTACGACAGCAACATCTGTCAGATCTCTCTAGCACTTGAGGGTCTCTAAGGGTCTGCACGTTACCCTAGGAAGGGAGGCACAGAGAGGAGAACGGAGGGCACGGGAGGGGGGAGGGCGGCACAGAGAGGAAGACAACCCACTACTTGACAAGCCAGTGTGCCTGCGCGAGCAACCAGATAACAAAGACATCGGGGAGCTGAAGGGTAAGGTGGTTCTCTCCCGGCCAGAGCTGACACAGACAAGGCTGCTAATGAGCCCTGCTGTTCTCTCCCTCAGGGTGGAAGAGCAATTTCCAGTCAGGGAGCTGGACTTGTCTGGGGACCTCAGTGTTTGTACAGTACTTCGCCTGTCACCACGAAGGCAGCTGGCCTGTCCGTGGTGGGACTGACAGCTCAGGCCCGGATGTGGAGGACGGTTGCTTGAGACACTCATTTGCAGTGGAGGACGGTGGGTAAGTAAGCCCAGTCACAGTGACAGGAGGGATGGGTAGGCCAGGGGAAATGACCTCACTTTGGAGACCTCAGGGACAGCACCAGGCACGGTGCAGGTCCGACTGCTTGAATGTTCTATGACAGTACACAAAAGGGGGTGCTGGGCATCCCCTCATTGTAGAACACTTTGGCGTACCTTGTCCCCAAGACTGATGCTGTCATATCCCTGTGATCCCTGCAGCAAACTATCCTTAGAATAATACATCAAAAGGTGGAGGAAATTCCCACAGGGCGGAAAACAAATTAAAAAGTGTTCTTGGTCCGTGCAGTGGATAAGGAGACCTAGTGTGACTAACACCGTGGGCTAGAGCTACAGGCCCACGTGCCCTCGGACGAGTAACTGTCTTCTCTACGTCTCGGTTTGGCATGCAAATAGCCCAGAGACTCAGTTTCCCCATCTTCACAGTGGACGTGGGATTTCCACAGGAAGCATTTCACTCAGAACAGGCACACTACGCATGCTCCAGACACCTCTTTCCCACATTTGTCGTCTCTGCTCTGAGCTCAGAAATGGATCCACATTTACCACAAGTAGCAGTTGAAGCCTCGGTTTCCCCTCTCTACACGCTACTGTTGCAGAGAGCATCCAATGCCGAGATGGGTGCTGAGACTCCAGGAAAGACACACATTAAATACATTGTGCTACCATCCTTGCTGCCTGAGGCCACCCTGTCCTTGGCAGTCCCTATATGAGGCAGAGACCACCGGCCTGAGTCCGGATGCTTCCAGAAGCAGAGGCCGATGGTTGGCGGCTTTGGTTGCGCCTCAAGAGTCTGCAGCCAAGGGCAGCGCTGTCTCTCAGCCCACTGCCTTCTGCTTCACTCTCCTCGGTAACCCACCATCAAGAAGGCGGTCCTAAGCCCTACAGGGAAGCTTCCACTCCATCCCAAACGCTCAGTTGCACCGGAGCCCACCAGGGCCAGGTCTCACCAGCTCCATGCAGCGCCGGCCGGCCTCCTCCTCCCGCTGGATCAGCTCCTGCATTTCCACCTTCATCTCCTCCAAGCGCCGCTGATAATACTGGCTGTTTTCCCGCTGATGGGCCTCCGACTTGGCTGCCTGGCACAGCTCTTCACCCATCTTAATCAGGCTGTCCCGGAGGCGGATCACCAGGACCTGCGGGGTGGGGGGGTGGAGGAGCAGACGGAGAGTATGGTTGGCCTCACTTGGAGAAACCAGGCGCCCAAAGGAAGGCCTCAGCAAAGTGGGAGCCTTCACTGGGCCTCTGCGTGTTCCTGCCAAGTGACCCAGTTAAGAACCGTATTTTCTTAGTCTTCCTCAGGGAAGAGCGCACGGGTCAAACGGTCAGCCCTGAAAACACACACAATAGTAATATTACACAGGTCAAGCAGGTTATGTTTAGGAATATGTGTGTGCATACATATATGGATATAAAAACAATCAGTGGGGAAAAAAAAAAAAAGAGGCCTCCGACTTGAAAGAGATACAAGGAAGGACACATGGAAGGCACAGAGAGAGGAAAGGGAAATTAAGTGATTATACTCTCAGAGATGAAAGAAAAATTTTTTAAAAATTGTTATTTCCTCCCCTAGAATAAGAATTCACTTTGAAAACAAGAACTGTTCTGCGATAGTATGGGACGGACACATGGAGAATCTGCCTTCGAGGGGCTCTGGGTTCAAATCCTGCCTTTCTTTCCCTTTTCCTGATGTATGGCCCAAGTTAGATGATGAGGCTGCTGGGGTAGCGCCTCTTCTGTCTGCATGCCAGGGCACTGCCTGGATCTAACACGCTAACACACAGAGTCTGGTGCAAATAGCTGCAGAGGCAAGTCTGATAATCCTCACCCCCCCCCAAGGTCTGGGAAGTGAAGGGACACCCCAGAGAGAGGGGGGGTGGGGGAGGGGGGGCAGGGGAGGGGAGGGAGGGAGCCATGCTGCCTTAACACTCCAGTCCAACCAAACCTTTGGCTTCTGGGCCTTGGGTGAGGTCCCTCCTCCCCACCCTCAGTGGCCTGCCTTCCCTGGGAACAGAAGCCCTTCGGGTATACATAACAAAGAGACAGAGACAAAACAATGCTAGGCACTTATAAAATGCTAGGAAAACCCCAGGGCCATTCGGATTCATTAGGCAGCCAATAAGCCCGGTACCCATCGACCCACAGGGTCCCCATGGGCAAACAGTAGCGTGTTGACACAGGCAGGAGCCCCGTGATGATGACAAGCCTTGCTGAGCATTCTGGGAGCCGTGGATGGAGGGGTCAGACCCAGGGTCAGACATTGCCCAAAGGGAAGTTGTCCCACTAGGCTCCATTTTAGAGACCAGGAGAGGGAAGGGGGGCGGGGAGAGGAATTGTCACAGCATCTCCAGTGGCCCCAGCCATCAGCAGCGGGGACACAGGCTCTCCTACATGTAGATGGTGGTGAACACAGGGCTGGGGTCTTTTGGGTTCTCCTATCAGGGTTTTCCTGGCATCCATGTCTATGGCTAGAACCGAATAAAGACCCCATAGATCCTGATGGATGAGTGCACGTGAGGCTCAAGGAAATATGTACAAAAAGGAAAAAAAAAAAAAAAAAAAAAAAAAAGGAAGGGACAAGGAACCGATGGCGCGTCCCAAGCAAGGCACGCGGACCACATGATGACTGGCGAGTTCGAACCCCCGCTGCTTTCCCGGCTCCAGACCCCGGTGACTTATGTGCCCTAGGTACCTCAAATCTTTTCATCTGCACCTTCTGGAACTCCGTCTTGTTCTCCAGGTCACAGATGACAGCCTCCTGCCTGCTGACGATGGCACGGTCCACGGTGGACTGCTCTAGGTGCTGGATGCGAAGCTGGGCGACCTGCAGCTGGGGTGCACAGAGGAGGCTACTGGCACCTGAGAGACCCCCACTCGGCTCTCTGCCGGCACAGGCCAGCACTGTCAACCCTCACAGCCCCCCCACAGTAGCCCTGCGGGGGGGGGGGATGGCAGGTGCTGAGAGGTGACACATCCTGTTGGCTCATTCACTGTTTTCTTCCCCTTTTCCCACTGTGATAAAGGGCCAAGCTGGCAAGGGAGAAATCCCTGCACTTGAAGACACAACGAAGAAAGGAGGTTGGGAGCCCAAGCTCACAACTTGCTTTCTGCTTTTGTGAGCCTGGCCGTGTCATTTCCTGCTTGACCTTCCAGAGACCAGCAGCCAGAGGGTCTCTCCTCGGCTGGCTTGCCCGCGCTCAACACCCAGGCAGGCGTGTGAGGAGACCTGACCACTCTGACGGGCATGCACATCAGCTCTGGCAGGGCTATGAGAGGTTTGTGGATAAACGCAGCCTGCTAGATACTGAGGCTTAGAGGGATGGAGCCCCAATGGAAAACCTCCTGAAGAGGTGCGGCCCGGACTCCATACATCCTCTCTTTTGGGGAGTGATTTCTCAGAGGGAGAGAGGGGAGCGAGCGGGAAGAAGGCTGCACTGAGTGGTGCGTGGCCCATCTTTGGGGGGGCGGGACACGGGAACATGCGGCTGTGGTGTGAGAGTTTGGATCTGTCCTTCTGTGCACTAGGACTTTCTCGAGTCACTTGGCATGTGACTCAAGTTGAGCAAATGCCTGGGTGGTCCTGAGGGCTCGCAGAGAACCTGCCCTCCCCAGCAGGATTGAGAACTCCGCAGGGGGAGTTCGTACCTGCTCCCGAAGCGTCTGCTTCTCCTTCTTGGCTTCTTCTAGCTGTGTCTGCAGTTCCTGAATTTGTCCAATGTCAGCAGCAGACTGGCGAGGGAGAAAATCAGGTGAAGGCCCTGTGGAGCCTCGTTTCCTCCCTGACCCAAAGATCTTCTCGAGCAGAACTTCTGTAACAACGCTTGGTCCTTGAACCTTGACCCTTAACCCTTCCCAATGGCCCATCTCAGTTAGGACTCTGCTTCAGTCCTCCTACCTGTGATGTCACTGCCTATCTGCCATGGGGGCGTGGCCCTGCCCGGTATATAAAAGGACAGAGCTACCTTGCTCCTCTCTCTCTCTCTCTCTCTCTCACCCTCTCACCCTCTCACCCTCTCACTCCCTTTCCCTGTCTTTCTCTACCCTCTTCCTCTCCTCCTCTGTCTCTGTCTCTGGGGTACCCCTCCCCCTTTCCTTCTCTCCCTATGCTCACTTAATAAACCTCATATAATATAATATCTGGCATCTGGTAACTTATTATCTTATCATCTTATATTAATTATAAAATTGGTGCCTGAAACCCGAGATACAAAATCCAAAAGAACCAAATTCCTTTCTCTAAGTACTTTCACTGCTCTCCCGCTTCCCACTGGCCCCGGATGGGACCTCAGACTAACCTAGCCTCGCTTGCCGGGAGCCACCTGTGGAGAAGCCTTCTCCACCAAGTTTTTCAGGACTGATTCTAAGCTGAGGTAAATTTCTGCTGCTACACTCTAAAACTGGCTCTCCCTGTGTGCACCATCCCATCCAAGGCTACCTAAGCTACCTATAAATCTCAAAGCTACGTGTAAATCCAAACCCCTACCCTTCCTTTCTCCACCGGCTGTGGGCTCCTCTGGGGGTACCACACACACACAGCTCTTTCTCCACTTTGACTGGGTTGCCAAATGCTCAAAAATGCATGTGCTGGCAGCCTACAGCTGCTGTAGATGGTCTACCTCGATTCCCAGGGAGGCCAATCATGGCCGCTTTCTGCCAGTCACAAGCAGGTACACTCTCTGCCCTATTGCTCCTGTACCGGCCAGCTGCTCACCCCCCCATGCCCCACCCCCAGGGCACATCTCGGGGAATCCTCCCGGAACACTGTGCTCAACCACCCTCAGTCACTGCAGTCTGATAGCATTTTTAAATCTGCCCGCCACCGGTTGCTCCACACAATCCTTAAGGGAATCCACATGCTTAGGTGCCATCTTTAAAGACAACCACATGACTGCCGCCTGCTTCCCTCTGCTGACCTGGTCCCTCCTACCGAAGGTCGTCCAGAGATTCCTGGAGACGCACGTGCTCGACCCCCTACTCCTAAGCCCCGCCTACCCAAAGGCAAGCCAGGGAAGGCCAGGGGCGGAGTCAACCTCCTCCACGGGTGACCAGCGACTGGCAGCTGTGCTAGCTCTGTAAATTGTGGCCTGAGAGAGTCAAATATGCCTGGCTCTCAGCTAAAAGTCTCTGATTTGTTTTTCTGCTCTCAAAAAGGAAAAAAAATCATACGATTGTTTAATGGGTGTGATGTTTGGACCATATATAAAACTTAACCTCTGTTTATTTCCTTTTAGATAAAGAAACCATTTTATTGTACCCTGGTTCAAAGTGCTTCTTATTTTGAGATCGTGTTTCTACCCTGATCCAAAATGTTTTTGTCTCTATTTTCTGTCTTTTCTAATTCCTAGACAAGTAAATAAATGCTGTTCCTCCTGTCACCCTGGATTCAACTATAGGCTTCCGGGGTAATGGGTTTGATGTGGCTCTTAAATTATTCTATAATGTTCTGCTATCTTAACATTCATTTGTTTACAATGTTAAAACTTAAATCACTGCCTTATAAACATGTTTAACTCCATTTTCTAAATGTGATGCTATTAATCATACAGGAAACTGCTCTGCTCTCCTTTTATGGACATTTGTTTTTGGACTATGCTTACGTTTTTAACACTCCAGCTTAACAGGGATAAAAACCTAAAGTCTTAGTCTTTAAATATTAGGATAGAATGTAAACAAAGTTGTCTATCTAAATATTCTTAAGATAAACAAGAATGTGGTCTCGCTGCCATCTTAACTAAAAGGCTGAGGATGTTTCCTGAACCCTCATATAAGAACTGCGAAAAGTAATTTTAAATTCTTCAAAACCTGAGAGGAGCCTTTCCGACAGGCTTAGCTACTGCAAAACTATACTGCAGGCCTTAGACACTATCCCTGAGGAAAGAAAATAGAGGTCTGCAATGCCCCCTCTTTCTGGGGTCCAGCCTGAGCCAGCTCTGCCAAGGGACCTGTTTCAGATGCAGCCAAAAAGGAGACACTGGTCCCACAGCTGCTGCAGGCGGAAAGGGACACTGGTCCCACAGCCTTGCCTGTCGGCAGATCGGCCTATGGATGTCAAAATGCTCACACGCAGGCTTGTCCTCTGTGTCCAGCCACTGGAGCCTCAAACAGCACAAGAGCTTTAGAAACTTCCAGTCTTCAAACTCCTTGACCTGGTGGAGTACAGATGGTTCTTAGATTCAGCAGCCTCGCCAAACCCAGGGTAACACTGCAGGTCTGTTTAAACCTCACACTCGGGCTACATAGTCACGTGGCCATCTTCTATCATGGGAGACTTCAGGTACCTTCCCAGCCCTCTTCATATGCAGGAGACCAAACTTTTAACTGTCAGGTCTAGATACAGTCTGCCTTGCCACCAGACTTTTACCATTCTTTTAGCTAAAAGACAGTGACTTGCTTACAACAATTTTACCTATATCTTAAAGACACTTCCAAAAAGACACTTCATAAATGTTGGAGGGTCCAGGAAAGTGTTTCAAGTTGGCAAAATGCGAGTCATCAACGTCAGAAGGTCTAAGAAGGTGTTTTATGAATACTGGAGGGTCCAAGAAGGTGTTTTAAGGTTGATACATGCAAGTTGTGGATGTTAGAAAGCCTAAGAAGGTGTTTTATGAGTGTTAGAAGGTCTAAGAAAGAGTTTAAAGTTTATAAATGCGATTTATGAAGGTCAACATGTCCAAAAGGATGTTTTCTTCATCCTGTTGCTATGGTACTGTTGCTATGCTACTGTGTCAACTGTTCCGAGGGTTGACACTGATCAATGGAGCTCTGGTTCATTCATCTAACTATGGTAAAAGCATTCCACTATATGATCCTATCATAGGTCTAAGCTCAAGGTTTTAAATTTCCTTTTGTTCATCTTTTCCTTAAAATGTCTCTCATTGTGCTAAAATTATATACCTCCGGTCTTCTGAGCAGAGGGAAGAAGCACCTCTTTCATGGTGTGTGCTGATGCTGAAAATCAAGATCAAGTGAGCCTTTTCCCTTCTGCTCTACAGGAGACTTCTGCCCTCCTCACATTTCCGTTCCACAGATGTCGGAAAGATCCATGAGGCTTCCTAAGCCTTCCTAAGCTCACCTCAGCGTATGTGTGCTCTTAACACAAAGTTCTTTTCCCAAGCCTCTACCATGCTATATGTCCACTGCCTTTTCCTACAGTGTGCACATGTCTAACAATGTGTATTTCACTACAGATTTCAAACAGCGATGATGCTAAATTTATCCCCATTTATGAACTTAAAAGGATTCTTGTAAGCTACAGGAAACCCACCTCTCAGGTCAAATGGAATCCAGACGAGTATTGTCAATCCACAGCCTAAGTTTCCTGCCTCTCACCTATCTCTGGGGGTGACATTCCTTCCCCCTTTCCACCGCTTTTGGGACTCCCCTCACATAACTACCTGATTGCCACCTTTCTGCACCCAACACCAGCTGAGTTCTCCCTTCCTAAGCGCGTAAACGCTTCCCTTTGTCCGGAGACTGTCAACATCTGTGGCTGGCCCTCCCTGCTAACCTATAGCTAGGACAGTTCCCACCGGGTGAGAACTGCATGGTCACTCCCCTCAACCCCCCACAGGCACCACTTGGCCTCCAAAATTTCCTAGTGCCCTAGGTAGGTGGCTGTGTCCCCAGGCCATCTCAGCGACAGAGCTGTGCTCTTTTGGTCGCTGTCCAGTCTGTGCACCTGTTCTTTGAGTCACTGTCCATCTGGGGACACCCTAAGGGACTACTGGCCTCACCTCCCCATGGGAAACGTTCAGATGCCTGTTCCTCCCGGCACGCCTTTGGGATGCCTTCTGGAGAATTTCAAATCCCTGGGCCCACATTAAGGGCTTCTAAGCTTACACGCCTTTGCAACCAAACCGGGACAGATCCAAAACTAAACCATTTTAATTATTGCCAGCAATCGGGTAAAATAGAAGGAACCTTTTCCTTGCTTTCCCACAGTTTTCAAACATTGTCTCTTTCCTTGTTTTCAAGCCTTTTCTCTTTGCTCTCCCAAGAGTTTCAAATGTGCACTTAAAGGGGATTTTCTCCCTAACCTACTAACTTTGTCTTCTGCCCACATGTATGTTCCAGTATCCTGCCAGACTGCCTACATCCAGGACATCGTCAAAGCTGCTGCCCACAGGTGCTCCCGTGCAACCTCACAGATGGTGTCAGCTGGACCCGCATTGTCCCTCCCCAGCTGCAGATGCTCTCAGACCCTGGACAACAAATACAACAGCCTGCTCTTCCTGGATTTGACCAACATTTCAGCCTTTTGACCCCCTGTCGCCATCCTATTGTCAGCAGGAAGTAGTTAAGATGATTACTTTGTCCCTTATCCATTGGCAAAAGGCTGAAATGATGTGCTCCAGGTTCCCCCAGCACTCCTCGCTCCCTACCTGCTGCAGGACGTGGCTGACATAGCCTGCTCTCTACCTTAAACTTTCAGGACAGAGCTTTTCCTTCCCCTTCACTGTATAATCTGGACATTGTGTTGCTATTGCTTTTCTCTCTTTTCTCCCTTACCTACATTTATATATTTCACCTTACTTCATATAAACACAATCTAATGTTCCTCATTTTTTTAATTATAGGAAAAGGTAGGAATGTTAGAATTCTGCTTTGACGGAGACCAGCTCCGCGAACGTCTTGAGTAACAGGCGGACTACTGCTCTGGTGGCAAGTAGCCTTAAGAAACGGGCGGACTATTGCTCTGGTGGCAAATAGCAACGGTTTATTTTTTAAGCACAGCTTTTATACTATTCTAAAGTAGCATATTTCTGGCTTGGCGCGTAACATTAGTTATTCATTAATATTACCAATAACAAACTTGGTTCCCATACCTATTAGACTAAACACGTTCTGGGAATCAGTCAAGGGAGAAAATTTCACGAACAAGAAAGAAGATAACTATAAGCCGTCCCTCACCTTGAACCAATAACTGTTTCACTTTATCAGGAAGTTCACAAGGAATTACTGCCAAGACTTTTGGGAGCAGAGCCAGAGCCACCCAACCCTTCCAGGAGGAGGCAGCCCCTGAGCTTTTCCCAAAATCCTTAGTTAACCCTTTCAGGCCGATACTAAGTAGCAGTTCTCCTCACTGCTTCACTCTGCCTACCTGTGATGTCATTGCCTACCTGTGATGTCATTGCCTACCTGCCATGGGGTGTGGCCCTGCCCAGTATATAGAAGGACAGACCTACCTCACCCCTCCCTCCCTCTCTCTCTCTCTCACCTTCTTTCTCCCTTTCCCTCTCCCTCTCTTCCTCCTTTTCTCGCTTCCTCTATCTCTGCCTCTGTCTCTCTCTCTCTCTCTCTCTCTCTCTCTCTCTGTCTCTCTCTCTCTGTCTCTGAGGTACCCCTCCCCTCTTTCTTTCTCTCCCCATTCTCTTTTAATAAACCTCATATAATATAATACCTGGTATCTTATTATCTTATATTAACTATAAAAATCTGTTTGCTGAGTCACAACATCCCAACACCCCATCATCTCTATTTGTGATCAAACTTCCCAGGACCCTGTTATCTTTGTTTGCTGAGCCACGATTCCCAGTACCCCATCATTTCTATTTGCTGAGTCACACCTTCTCAATACCCCGTCATCTCTATTTTCTGAGTCATAGCGCCCCCATATTCCCGTCTCTGCTTAGTCACTCCCTGGCATCAGCCTGAGGACTCAGCAATTGTTGAGTTCTTTGTGACACACGCTGGAGAACCCAGAACAGACTGTGCTGCCCACAGTGTCAGGGACAACACTCCAAGGGTGGCATCATGGTTTGCACGTGAAGCGTCTCTCACAGGCTAGGGGTGGGGTTGGGGGAGCAGCTTGCCACCAGTGGGCGTTTGGAAAGCAGCGATCGGTACTCTGCCTTCAAGGATGGTTTAATCGATCGGTGGAGCTCAAACATGAAGACACGGTTGGTAGAACTGTGGAGGGCACAGCTTAGATGGGGGAGCTAGGTCACTTGGCGGTCACAAGTCACTTGTGCAGGCTGCTTCCTGCTGAAGCTCTGCCGCCTCTCATGAGCCATGAGCCACACACTCCGGCGACAGTGATGTTCTCCCTATGCACCTGGGGCCAAGCAGCCAGGCACCCAACCATCTGAAATCATGAGCCTGGAGAAGCTTCTAGACTGAGCTCTTCTCCCCAGGGATATAGCTGGAAACCTGCTGGGAGCCCTGGCCCCACACCCACTTCAGCCGAAGCTTCTCTGCTTCCCTGCCACTGTGTCTCATCACACTCCTCACTCCCCTGACTGTGGCGCTGAGTGCTCATCCCATATCTCAGCTTCAGACTCCTGTAAGACAAGGCAGAGGACATCTCTGCCATAGTGGAGTGGACAGGGTGGGGTGGCGTGCCAGCTGCACCTCTCCTGCTCGGCTCCCACAAGCTTGATGGTGCATCCTGCCACCCATCAAACAAAGCCCTCTGGAAGGGCTGTCCTGCTCTCCTGACCTCCTTGCTCCTTCCCTCATCAGTCTCCTCTCAGCTTCTGCAGGGCTCCATGGACACTGTGAATGGTCTACACACACACAAACACACACACACACACACACACACACACACACACACACACACACACACCTGTTACCCTCCTTCGAGATCCCATGGTTCCACTGCAAACTCATTAACTCCTGATCCACCTGGCTCCTCCTTCTTGGGGAGGCGCCCCCCTAACTTCTCCCCTTTTCTGGATGGTTCAGTTTACTAGCCCGCCACCCACCACATGCTGCTCCTGGTAGCTTTGTGGCAACATCTGCTCAGCCCAGAAGGCCATGGACACTAAGGAGAATTGAGATGTCCCTTTGCTTATCAAAGTGTTCACAGCACCTAATACAGAGCAAGAACAGACAGACAGGCAGACAGACTGGATGGCTGAGCATATGGGTGGTGGCTGGACTGATGGACATAGCAGGCAGATGGCAAATAAATAAATGGATGGATGGGTGGGTGGGTGCACAGGAAGGCAACCTGTGGTGGTTTGAATAAGAATGACCCCATAGGCTCCTACATTTGAACACTTAGTCATCAGGGAGTGGCACTACTTGAGAAGAATTAGAATCTCTGTCTCTCTCTGTCTCTCTCTTTGTCTGTCTGTCTGTCTGTCTCTGTTTCTCTGTCTGTCTGTCTGTCTCTGTCTCTCTGTCTCTGTCTCTCTCTGTGTCTGTCTGTCTCTCTGTCTCTGT
>OU015754.1:36099540-36113759 GCA_907169655.1 Acomys percivali | reverse complement strand
CCTTGAGTTCCTGCCTCCGGGTTCCTGCCTTGAGTTCCTGCCTCCGGGTTCCTGCCTTGAGTTCCTGCCCTGACTTCCCCCAGAGATGGAGTGTGAGTATGTAAGACAAAAATCAGCCCTTTTCTTCCCAAATTGCTTTCAGTCATGGTGTTGATCACCACAATAGAAACTCTGAAATGATGTGTACGCATGCACAAGTAAAATACAGGACCAAAGGACCCTGCTCATGCCTGAGCTGATCCTCTCCATCTCTAGGCAAAGTACAGAATTCTGTATGTCAAGCACAAATTTAAGGTGAGTCAGATCATCCAGACCCCAGACATTGTCACCAACATGACAGGGCTACACCCATGGCTCATCTGTCCCCCTGCAGTGGTGACCACACAATAACGTTATCATGAATAGCCAGGTCTTCTGTTTATAGGGAATTGAAGGGAGCCTGTGAGAGACATGCTTTTCCTGTTAGAGAGGATGGCATGTGGCAGTCTGATGACAAACACAGAGTCCCCATGGCATAAGAACACCACAGGGCGGTGAGAGGTTCCTGAGAACCACCAACAGCTGTGAGCAACATGGACACACGATCAGCTGTGCTCATCACTACAGGTGCAAATTCATGCTACTCGGCACACAGTAGGTGTACAACAAATTTCCTCTCTGCCTTTATGAATGGGATCTCATTGTCGGTGCATGCGTGTGCGTCTGTATGTGTGCACGTGTGTGTGTGTTCTGTTGAATTCAGTGCCGAGCACCCAGTAGGCTCATGATAAATTCCCTTTGCTTCTTAGGGAGCTGAGTGAGTGTTCAGTCGGTCCACAGGAAGGTCCCTTATTCATCTAATAGAGGTGAGCACCCAGAAGGTCTACAACAGACGCCTGTACCCCCAGGGGACTCAGTGGGCTTTCAAGGGGAAGCCCCACAGATCCACTGTAAGCGTCTTCGTGCCATACAAGGCTGTGTCCCTGGCAGGCTGATGCCAGACCTTGAGCCTGAGCTTCTGGGGCTGTGGGAGGGGCAGTACCAGGCTCTTGCTCCGGGTCATGCTCTCCAGCTCGCTGTGCATGCTCTCCAAGTCCGCAGTCAGCAACTTTTGGGTCTTCAGTGCTTCCTCACACTTGGCCTCGCTCTGCTCCAGCTATGCAGGAACAGGAAGCAGAATGAAAAGGAGGAAGTTGCTTCTCTAACACCTGCCTCAACCAGCCAACCCAGTCCAGCCCAGTCCAGCCCAGTCCAGCTCAGCCCAGCCCAGCTCAGCCATAACCGGCTACATCCACACCTTACACCTGTCCGTCAACACAGCACTGTGTGAGTGCATGAGGCAGCCTGGGTCCAAGCCCACTCCAATGCCCTGCACTGTCCTGTGGCAGCTCCAAACCCTGATGCAGGAGTGAGCTGCTCCTCAGTCCCCTAGGGCAGACAGCTGAGGACATCTACTGCCAACTTAGCAGCAGGCCTGGGACACACAGGGAGCAGTCAGCTGGTCCTGCTTTCCCAGAGGAGACAGGCAAGGACAGATAGTGAGGCCAAGGGATGGTGGGGTGAGAAGGATGATTATCAGGATGATTATCAGGATGATTATCATGGGAGGTGTGTGACTCGAAGGACAGCGGGAGCCTGCCCGCCCTGACCAGGGCTTGGCTTGAGCTGGTCTGCAAACCTTTTAAAGGAAAAATGTTCTGCACAGAAGGCTCTTCCTATGCTCAGCTTTGACCAGATCTCGAAGGCTGAGCCAGTAACTCAACCTGCTTTCTCAGCCTCTGCCTTCTCACCTATTGGTAGCCTACAGCTACCTAAGCACATGCCCTGCCTCCAAGACTGACCAGTCCCATTGAGAAACCCATATAATGGGGGGCTAGAGAGATGGCTCAGTGGTTAAGAGCCCTGTCTGCTCTTCCAGAGGTCCTGAGTTCAATTCCCAGCAACCACGTGGTGGCTCACAACCTTCTGTACTGTGATCTAATGCCCTTTTCTGGTCTGCAGGTATACATGCAGACAGAGCACTTGTATACAGAAAATAAATAAATAATAATCTTGGTGACTGAGAGAGAGAGAGCGAGAGAGAGAGACAGAGAGAGAGAGAGAGAGAGAGAGAGAGAGAGAGAGAGAGAGAGAGAGAGAGAGAGGGGTGGGAGAGAAACCCATATCAGTACACAGACCCTATGTCTAGTGTCCAACTAGTAATTTCCCTTGATCTTTAGAGTCTCCAAATAGAATACCCCCTTAGACATGCTCCAGACAGAAAACCACCCAAGAAAAAACCCCAGGACTCAGAGCAGGGCAGCACCTAGCCCAGAGACACAGAGTCACAGGAACAGAAGCAAGCCCAGAATTCCCTGGACACACAGACTTTCACTTTAGAAACCACAGGCTCCTGAAGAGTTAAGGATGTGACCATGGTACCACATGCCTGTAATCCAGCATGTGGGAGGCTGACTCAGGAAGAGCCCGAGTTCCAGGCCAACCCTGCATCAAAAAACAAAAAAACAAAAACAAACAAGTGAAACTAAAGATCTTGGTGCTAAGAGACAAGAGTAGGGGAGTAAAGTGGCCCAGGATCCTGCAAAAAGGGTCCTCTTCCCCTCAGGGTGACCCCTGAGCACACATTACACTGACCATGTAAGAAAGGCCTAGAGTCCAGACGGAGGCTGTGCACGGCCATCTTCCACCAACACACAAAGAGCAACTATGATGCTAAGTCACCTTGCTCTGCCCACATGCTACAGTGGCCGTGACAATGACAGAATGGGGTGGGGGGTAACGTGTTGGTGGGGTGCCATTCAGAGAGGTGGGACTTTAGGCAGAGCTTGATCTTCTAAGCTGGAACCCCGAGGCCTCTGGTGAGACAGAGAGGCTAGAAGAAGGACTCTCCCTAAGGATAAATCTGTCCTACTACAACCAAGGAAGAGGTCCCAGCACATGTGTGTACATGTATGTACATGTGTGTACATGTATGCATGTGTGTGCATGTGTGTGCACGTGGGTGGGCACACGCGAGCATGCTTGCACTCATGGATTTGCCACTCCTGTGCACAAAGGGTGGAGTAGACACCTGTGGAGGGGTGACCAGCCTCCAGGCTCCCTACACAGGAGGGAGAACACTCTTCTTCCCATGGTGCTGGGGTGATGGGAATTCCTACACTCTCTGGTCCTGTGCAGCCCGGGATACCGCTAGTAACTGTAGTCCATGCTACTGTGTGTGTGTGTGTGTGTGTGTGTGTGTGTGTGTGTGTGTGTGTGTGTAGGATCAGCCCGTTCTTTTACAGACGAAATATCCCATTGCAGGGGGAGGAGGGTGACCTGTGATTTGCCAAGGTCAGATTTAAGTCTTCAAGGCTCCAGACCCAAGTGCCCCTGGGTCCCACACACCCTTCTGCACATGATTTCTGCTTTAGACCTCTTCCCCACAGGCTCAGTCCTGACCAGAGACCTGTCTCTGCTGTCTCCCTGGCCCTCTACTCTCTCTTCCTACACCCCCACACCCCTGCTCTCTCCATCCATACTGTCTCTCTCAGCCATCCCCCCACTCTCTCTCTCCCCCTGCCATCCTGACTCTGTTCCCCCCTCCCCACCCCCACCCACCGCCATCTCTCCACCAGTCACCAGCATTTAGGGAGGGTGACTGAGATCACACACACAGCGACTGTAGGCCCAGGAACGGCTTTGCTTTCTTATGAGAAGCCATCGTCTGCCTGCTTTAAATACTTGGGGAAATGTTTTCTCTGGGCTTACAGGGCTTCTGGAGGAGTCGGCTGGACATCTGCAAATAGGAGGAATGGGAGCGCTGTCTTTCTGCAGAGAGCTTAGATCCTAGATTTCTGGGTTTGGTTAAACAACTTGAGGGATTTAAAACCACAGAGTGGGAAAATGTCACAGGGGGAGCGTTCCACCTAATTTACAGGGCCAGCCAGGCTGGACACTTTCCAGGCTGGGCATGCCACCTCGGCGCTTGGAAAGACTCCACCTCCAGTATGGAGAGGTCTTCTCCAGAGGGGGCCACCCACCGTCCATGCTGCAGACAGCCCCAGCCACGCACGGCGAATGCAAATGTCACTGCAAATGTATTGAAATTGTCCACTGAGGGCTGGGGAGACAGCTTAGTGGTTAGGAGCACTTGCTGCTCTTCCAGAGGATCCAAGTTTGGTTTCCAGGACAATTGTTAGGCAGCTCAAAACTGCCTACAGTTCCACCTCCAGGGGCTCCAATGCCCTCTCATGGCCTTTCTGGGCACCTACACTCACGTCACATACCTCTACATGGCACATGCACCTGCACTCGGGTCACATACCCCCTACACAGCACATGTACCTATATATAATTAAAAATAAAAAAATTAAATGTCAACAGACTCTAACCATGTTTATACCACATAATTGTGGACAGTAGATCCAAGATACAACTTACAAGTTGACAGGGTGACAACCTTCACTAACTGTCCCAGAATTGTCCTGCCCCACGTGGAGACCACCATTCACTGGCGTGTCTACAGAGGTGTTCTCAGTGCTGGGCACTGAGCCCAGGGCCTTGCGGGGCAAACACGGGCTCAGCAGGCATTCGCTTACTCAGCCGCATCCCCAGACTGCATTTCTTGTCTGTTTTGTTTTGTTTTAAGACAGGGTTTCACAAAGTTAGTCAAGCTGGCCTTGAATTCACTCCTTAGCATAAAGAAACTGCTGCCAAGGACAGCGGTGAGGCGAAAGCCCTAAAAGTTCGGCTCCGGGGCGCAGTGTGGGGTCTGCCACCTTTGTGTCAGGGACAGACAGGAAAACATTTGCCCCCGTGGCAAACCGAGTGCCCAGACTTAAGGTGGGCCGGTCTGCTCTGGTTTAGAAAACTGAAACTTGGGGTGTGTGTGTGTGTGTGTGTGTGTGTGTGTGTGTATGTGTGTGTAAGTGTGTGGTATGTGTGTTGTTTGTGTGTGGTGTGTATGTGCTGTATGTTGTGTGTGGTGTGTGTTTGTATGCTATATGTTGTGTGTGGTGTGCACATGTGTGTTGTTTGTGTGCATGTGTGTGTTTGCATGTTATATGCTGTGTGTGTGGTGTGTGTGTATATGTGTGTGTGGTGTGGTGTGTGTTGATTTTGTGTGCAAGTGTGTGGTATGTACTGTATGTTGTGTGTGGTATATGTTTGTATGTTATGTGTGTGGTGTGTGTTTGTATGTTATATGTTGTGTGTGGCGTGTGTTTGTATGTTATATGTTATGTGTGTGGTGTGTGTTTGTATGTTATATGTTATGTGTGTGGTATGCATGTATGTGATATGCATTCTATGTTGTGTGTTTGCATGTTATATGCTGTGTGTGTGTGTTGTGCATGGTGCATACAAGTGAGTGTGCAGGTGCACACACCCATGCACATGCACACAGGGGTCAGGGCAGGACCTAGGGCGTCCTTCTCTATGACCCTCCGCTTCCCTGAACTGGAGGCTAACTGCTTCAGTTAGGCCAGCTCTGAGGACCAATCGGCCTCTCTCCACCTGCCATGCCAGAGGCACCCACAAACCCGCCCTCATTTTACATGGTGCTGAGGATACAGACTCAGGTCTTATCCACTGAGCCACACTCCTCCATCCTCTACATATCAAGCCTCATCCAACTCTCGATTTGCAGCGTTGACCCCTCCCTATGGGCTCAGCCTTCCCCTTAGGTGTGCTGCAGGGCTAGCCTCCAATGGGAATGGCTGGGCAGCCTATGTGGCTGCTGGGGATCTGCTTCATGGAGACACATTTCTGAGCAGCTGCCCTGGCTTCCCAGAACCCACCGGGCTCAGGTTATTCCTGGGGTACAGGATTATGTCATGGCATCGAGCACTGCAGGGTGCCTGATGGTATACAAAGGATGTATTCTCCTGTCACTGTTACCTTGGGGGCCCAGGTCTGTGCTCCTTACCTGACCATCCCCAGCTAAAAAGAGGCTGTCCTTTAGACAGAAAACTAGATTTCCTGCCTGTAATGTAAGAGCGAGGCCGCCTTCACGCTTCGTTCATCACGGCCTAGGAAGTGTCAATATTTGTGGGCGAACAAACCTGCGACCACCATGTTTCCAGCCAATTACAACACGCTCTTTATCTCCCCTGACAGGAGGTTAGGTTAATATTGAATCAATTCCCTCCAACATAGTCCTTAGAGAAAAAAACAAAAGCTCTTCAAATAAAACACTAAGTGAGGCCACCGTTCTGGGGCTGCAGGCTGGGGAGACGTGTCCCCAAGGTGCCTGGTCACACAAAGGCTCCCATCGGGGCATCTTCCCAGGGCTTGTTAATTACTTCCACTGTCTCATGGAAGCATAGGTGACACATGGTGACAAATACCCCAATTAAGAGCCATGGGGATAGATCCAGGGTTATCAGTCTTCTCTGATGGGAGCCCCAGGCTGGTAGTTAATCACGGCTGGGAATTCGTGGTGAAGATGGGCGAGGCCTAATGGCCCAGCCACAGTCCAGGAGGGGAGGGGCCCACCAGAGCACCAGATGGTTCTGGAAGGAGTGTGGCATCTGGAGTGCTGCCATCCTGTGTTCAAATCCCAATTCTGTATCTTATAACCTCTGTGGCTTTGGATAAGGAGGGCAGTTTTGGTGGACAGTGACACAGAGATGAGAGCAGGGCAAGGTGACCTTTCACCCCACCCATGGGAGAGGGATGCCTGAAGTCGAGTTCAGAGGACAGATACTCATCAGGCAAATAGGGCTAAGAAGGCGGGAGCTGGAGCCAGTTGACAAGGTGAGAACAGACGTGAGAGACAGCAGTGTGGGACACGGCTGGTGATGATGCTTAGACTGGAGGGAAGGACTAGGGAATCTAGGTACAAAGGATCATGGGTAGTCAGCCGCAGATCTTGCAGGCAAGCAATCAAGACTCTATTGAGATCTTCAAAGTCTTTCTCCAAAGATGAGGTAGCAAGCCCGGAGCTGTGGCAGAGCGCCTGGCTGGTATGTGCAAAGCCCCGAGAAGCATCCCCTCCCCCCTCCCCCTACCCCTACCCCATTCCATCAAGTGACAGAAAGGCTCTCTGGACAAGACACAAAGCCAGCAGAGAGAGAATTCCTGGCAGGAGATCTACAGGCGTCCGAGGGAGTGAGGTGGTGGGGCGTTTGCTCTTAGCAGGCAGGAGCAGGCAGGAGCAGGCTGAGCAAGAGCTAAAAAAACAATAGAAAACAAAACCCACTCCCCAGTTAACAGAAGCCACTCTCGTGCCTCCTCTGGGAAGGGAGGTCACAGACATGAATCCAAACAATAACTAACTAGAGGCCAGGAGCTGCCACCGGCTTCCACTCTCTCCCTCGGAGCAGGTGCCAGCTCCTGCCAGACCCTGGCTTCACAGATGTCATTAGCACAGCGATGATCTCAATTATCCACCTTGGTTGCTGGAATGTCTTGTTTCCATCTTAGTTTCAGTGAAAACATCCCATGGGAATTAATTAGCAATTAAGAAAAAAAAAAAAAAAGCTACACCCAGAAGCCAAAGACGCCTCCTTCCCCAGCAGCCAACACAGGTGTGAGGAGGGGACAGCTGCCAGCCAGGGCTTCCTTTCCTGCTGTCTCAGAGGAGTTTTATTGAGGAGGGGAGGATCTTACGTCACAAGGTCACAAGCCTAGGCCGGCCTCTTGCTACCTAGCTAAGGATGACCTTGGACTTCCGGTCCTCCTGCCTTCGTGTCCAGTCAGTGCTGGCATGGAAGCTGCGGTCTCCAGGGGTACTATATGCTGGGGGAGCACTCTGCCAGCTCCGTCCCCAGCCCCGACCCTGGAGGTCTTAACACAGGGAATTCAGCGGATTCTCTCTCAGATCTGGTGTTCTCTGGGGTCTGTGACGCCTCCTTGGGATGAGACGCAGGCGTCCTCAGAAAGGTAGGGGCTGGCTCAGGGTCACCCAGGCAGGATTTGAACCCCTTGCTTATCTCATGCCCACGCCTCAGGGACCCTCAGGAGGAACATGAGCTGGTGTTGACTGAGACACATTCCAATGGAGATCCCGAAGGTGGGAGGAGCCACACTGATGCAGTGACTGGCTCATATGGGTATCTGCCCAAAAGGGAGGCGGGACGTTCTGTCTAAGGCAGCAGCATCATGGTGCTGGTGTATAAGAGGCATCCAGCTCTGGCTGGGACAGGAATTGTGCCCTTAACAACAACAACAACAACAACAACAACAGAAACCACATCATTTCTAACCCAGACTTAACAGGAGAGAACAAACGGGAACAAAATGCTCAGCTCTCAGAGGTGCAGCTGTGTTCTAGGCTCTGAGGTCAGGCCTGGTCCCTCCTAGGTGCTTCCTGCATGTTAAGAGGACCGCAGCGGGTGAGCAGAGGTTCAAGAGCTCAGGGTAGCTGCACCCACAGCCCCAGGTATGCCTTGTTACGTGCCCCTGGATAAAGGGTTCGGTCAGCCTCTTAGAGCCTGGCTTCTCGTGAGTACGCGGGGTGAGATACAGATGCATCCACCTACTTAGGCATCAAAAGGATTGCCTGGAACAGCACACACTGCGGCCAGCCATAGCTCACCTGCAAGTCTCAACAATTTAGGCTCTGCTGGAAGTTGCCAGGAGCTTCTGTCTCACCCACTTGCGATGAAATCCAAACCTCCCTCCTTTCTCCTTTCCCCCATGCATGTGCAGAGGAGATGTAGCCTCTTCCCTCCTCCCTCGGGGTTAGGCCTTCGCATGTATCTGTGCCACCGTTTGGCATTTCCATCAGATGTTCATTTCATAGGACTGGTACATACCACAGCTGTCTTACTGACAACCCCTCCTGCATCCCACCCGTCACGTGGCACACAGTAGGTGCCTTATAAACATGCAGCGAGCACACACATTGACGAAAAGAGGAAATCTTTCAACTCCACACACAGCGGCTCCACCAAGTGAGGTTGGCTCCCTCTCTTCCTCCCGCTCCTCCCTTCCCACCCTGCCTGTCTCTGTCCCTGGGGCCTTCGGGGCAGAGAACAAATGCCAAGCACCAGACAGGAACTGCGGTAGTACCGGGAGCCATCGCTGCTTCATCTAATTAGCTCCAATTCTCGCATCTGGACACGTGTGCCAGGAGCCAAAGCGACTGCACCCTGACCTCTGGTCCAGGAGCTCCATCCTTAAAGTGATTTCCATGACAACAGCGGCAGAGAGCCAAGGCTGCGGATCCCTTTGATGGAAGCCGGATACCGAGAGCAAGAAAGAGGGCTGTCAGAGGAAAGAGGCTCTTTGACTCTGCTCAAGCTGCCCTCGTTAAACACCACTGTTTCCTGGAACACACATCTTAACCCTGCAGAGCACACAGGAATTCTCTTAAAGTGGGGCAAAGGGGAGAGGAGAGAAATCTACCCCGGCCTCTTTTGTCAGAACAGTCACCTGGGGGTTTGGTAGACTAAGATGCAGGAACAGGGATGTGAGGTCCTCGCGCCCTGGGAGGGCTGGGTGAGTGTGAGGTGGTCATTCCTCAACTGAGCCAAGATGACCAGGCCTCCCCCACTCTCCTCCAACACACAGGGTCCTGGGTTCTGCACTCAGAGCCAAAGGCTCCAGAGCCCAGCGCTGTCACTTCCTGTGTTCCTTAGCCACATGCATTGCCACCGCTGGGCAAATGTCCCCATCTATACAGACACTCTGCTGCCTCCCCGAATTGCTCGGGATGACTAGGAGCATCTGGGTCCAATATGATCGTGAAGGCGACATGAAACATGCGAGCAACCTGCCTTGCCCAAGTCACGGGACTTCCAGTGCCCAAACAATGAAGGCCTGGGCCTGAACAGTGGGAGAAGATGGGGGATCAAAGAGTGTGGGATAGGCAAGCGCAGCAGCTCCTGGGTTGGTAAAACTTAGTTTGTTTGGTGTCCCTTTCCTAACCCCTCCCCTTTCTTTCTCTCTCTCTTCCTTCCTCCCTCCCTCCCTCCCTCCCTCCCTCTCTCTCTCTCCCTTCATCCCTCCCTTCTGGCCATGAGGAGACAACATCCCATTCCACTATGCCCTCTTTCCCATGATGCTCTGCTTCAGCTCAACCCACAGGGATGGGGCTAAGTGACCATGGACCACTGAACCATCAGAATCCATAGATGAGCCTCTGCACATTGGCCAATGTGAGGTGCTGAGCTGTCCAGAGGTGCCAGGTGACTACATGCACAGAGGATTTAGTACATGGAAGAGGTGGGGAGAGGATCCGGCCAGTGGCAGCTGGTAGCACACACAAAACCTTGACCAGCATCATCAGCATCTGAGTAGATAGTCAAGTGGCCACAGCAGTTCTCCTTGGTTCTGTGAGGAGCTGTCTTTGCCATATTAGTCCTGATACTGCGTCTTCTATACCCAGCCCCGGCGGCTGCCACCAATAGCATCCAAGTGCTCACACCCTCGAGCCTCAGCCCTAGCCTGCTCATGTCCTCTACACAGACACAGTTGGCAGACGGAAGAGACTGAGTCCCACCCCTCCCCTCCCCCATGTCTCCTCAGCACTCACCAAGCTGTGCGCCTTCTCCAGCTCTTCCTTGCTGACTGACGTTCTGCTGTCTTCCATGGTAGCCAGAAGGAGCTGAACATCAGACAACAGAGCATGTGTTCTCCTGAGGTCCCTGCGGAGGCGCTTTTCCACGTCAAAGTCGCGGTGGCCAATCTGGAAGCCAAGGAAGGACTTGTTTAGATGGCAAGGCAGTGGCCAGGACCAAGGTTCTCAGAACCTGAGCTCCACGGGGTCACTCTCGCCTCTCCCATGGTATGGTGGCCATGAACTTTGAACCTACCACTTGCAAGGCTGAGGCAGGAGGACTGCTGTCAATTGGAGCACACTCGCGTACAGTATGAGACCCTGTCTCAACACACACAAATACACACACACACACACACACACACTAACAGAAACACACTGTTTTCCATGAGCCTCATCTGCAAAATATGAAACTAAATGTTTGCTCAGCCTCAGGGTGGCCACAGGGTACAAGACTCCACCAGCATCGCCATAACAGGGCCACGTACAAGACTCCACCAGCATCACCCAGGAAGGCTCCTGATGTTCTCAATTTGGTGATGCTTGGGGTGGGGGCTATAAAGGCCAGCTGACCCACACAGAGACCCTCTATGCTTCATCCCCTGTAATGCAGCAGGCCGGGGGCAGGTATAAAGGCCAGCTGGCCCACGTGGCTGACCCATGCAGCTGACCCACGCAGCTGACCCATGCAGCTGACCCACGCAGCTGGCCCACACAGCTGACCCACACAGCTGACCCACACAGTTTCATCCCCTGTTACGCTGTAGGTGCTACAGGGTCCATCATGACTCTCAGCCAACACCGGCCATGTTTCTTCCAAAGCCCTAAATGAAGCCTTTGATATATGAAGCAATTCATCTTCGCAGGTTTAAAGGCAGGCACAGGAACCACTTTACCCAGAAGTGTACAAATTCTTTCCTCCCAGACTTCTGAATTTGTCAGGGAATAGTTCCAAGAACATCCCGGGGCCAGAGCAAAGAACACAGGGCCACCGGGTAGATGGGACACTGAAGAAAATAAGACTGGCGTCTCTTCATAGGCCAATGGTTCTCAACCTGTAGGGCGTGACCTCTTTGGGGGTTAAATGATCCCTTTCAACAGGCATCACCAAAGACCATCAGAAGACACAGATATTTACAGTACTATTCATAATAGTAGGAAAAAATTACACTTATGAAGTAGTAACGAAAATAATTTTATGGTTAGAGGTCACCACGACTTGAGGAACTAACTGTAGTGAAGGGTCAGAGCGTTAGGAGCACTGAGGACCACTGTCATAGGCAATTGCTCTGCCTGTCTGCAAGATGTCTCTCCTGGGATGCTAAGGATGCCTAGGAATATCCCAGAAGGAAGACAGATTAAGAATGAGGTGCCCTGGGCTTTAAAGCTCAACACACCATTTGCTGGCAGCAGGAACCCTTGCTGTGAAAGGGTTTCAGAGAAATCCCCATTCTCATGTTGAGATAAGAGGGGGTGGGGGGGAGGTCAGGTGTGATAATGGGCAGCAGAGCACTCTGCGCATCAAGCACTTCACGAACGCAGAGGATTGGGGAGACTGCTCGATGGCCTGGCGGTGCGTGCACTCACAGATTCCATGTTATGATTTCTCCACGGCCAGCTTGGAAGTCCTTGGGAAAAAATAAGTTGGTTCTCAGAATACTGCCTCTCCTCCCTCGGATGGATTACTGTGGTAAATTTAAAATGCTGGTCTATGGTATAAATACACAGCCAAAGAGACGACGCTCAGGAACTGAGCTGAACTGAGCTGCAGGCTGGGCACCTTGCCACACTCTGTCACATGCGGCCGCACTTAACTGCTGCGACAATCCCTTAAGATACAGGCTTATTGTTATCGCCTTTATGAACGTAATACTAGCTTCAGCCAGGACTCTAAATCCTTTGAGGGGTGGACTACACTTAATCCCATGGACTTCACTGCACAGATAAGGAAACTGAGGTTGATAGGGGTGAGTTGCCCAGGAATACACAGATTGGGGGTACCAACCCAGCTGTTGTGCCAAGGAAAGAGGCAACTTTAGCAAGATATATTATTAGGGAGGTGTGTTTGCTGCTGCTATCACCGTCACCACCACCACCACCACCACCATCACCACCACCACCACCACCATCACCATCACCATCACCACCATCACCATCACCATCACAATCATCACCACCATCCTCACATTTCACTGAATGGCTATTTTGTCTCCACCTATGTCTGAGTACCTTGCATCTGGTACCTGTGGCGGCCAGAAAAGGCTTCAAATCCTTGGTTGTACAGCAAAATATGGGTGCTGGGAATTTAGCCAGGCACCTCAGCAAGGGCAGCCAGTGCTTTTAACCACAGAGCCACCATCTCTCCAGCCCCTCTCTTTAATGTTTACAAGAAGACACACTGAGAGGCAAAGGAGACGGGCCCTGGAAGTCGGGCTTAGCTGCTTATAGCAAGAGGTATGGGGAGGGTACCCCAGACAGAAGGCACTTCAGGAGCCAAAAGAGATGACAGGCAGCCTGGCACATGTAGCCCTGCGTGACTGGAGCAAGGGAATAAAAACCTCAGCTTGGGGGTGGGTAGGTAGGTCACATAGTGATGGCCGGGGCTCTCGGAACACAGGGACACAGAGGCACGCGATGCCTGGGCCACAGTACTGCCGAGTGTATATGCAGAACTTAGCATGTGGCGCCATAGTGCCTAGTGGGACTACTTCCAGAAGCTGGGATTTTCCTGTTCCACTGTTCTATGGTGCTGTAGACTGGAGTTCATACTTGCTGGACAAATACTTCACTAGCAAGCTATACTCCCAGCACTTGAACTTTTAAAAGATTTATACAGTCCTAAAACATTCAACGGAATAAGAAACATTGAGCATGAGTTTAAAATTTTTCAACACAAGCTAAAAATAAAACAAAGACTAAACTAATGGGAAAGAGAAGGAAAATTAAGCAAAGCTAAGAGTGGGTATTTATAAATACACAAGGAGAGGAGGGAGACAGAGAGGGAGGAGAGAGGACAAGAGAGAGAGGGAGCCGGTCTTTGACAACGGTAAGAGACAATTTTTCTCAAAGTTCGGGCAGTAATAAAGGAACCCTAGGGGCGCTCACTGTTGTGATTGAGAAGGCAGTCATGTGACATGACAGAATCGCGTAAGTCATAAGGAAACGCTACAGAAAAAGCTCTAGATCAGCAAATCCGCAGAGTTTGATGCAAGGCCAGAGAGTTAGTAAGATGCTGTTCCCAAGAACCATTCAACAAGAAGAGAGGAAAGCCAGACCTCACACTTGATGGCAATAACAGAGACCATGCAGTGCGGAACACCCATCCTGCACCCCAAAAAGCTAAAAGGCAAACGATTTCAAAATTTTAAGAATTACATATCCAAAAAAAAAATACTGTCTCGAAAACAGATGCACATTGATTTTTAGGGGCTATTTCAGCCTTGAACAAACAAGGAAAGAAAATTATAAATCGATATCATGATTTTAGTTTTCAAAAAAAAAAAAATTCCTCAAGTGTCACCATCCTGAAGAGGAAATGCTAGCCATCTGGTGACTTGGGGGTGAAGACAGTGCATTGGTTAAGAATATGCACTGAACGTTCTTCCATAGGATGTGGCTTGAGTTCCCAGCACCCACAAGGCCGCTCACAACCACTTGCAATTCAGCTTTGCGGTATCAGACATTCTCTTCTGGCTTCCTTGGGTACTACACACACACACACACACACACACACACACACACACACACACACACA
>OU015754.1:36084985-36099530 GCA_907169655.1 Acomys percivali | reverse complement strand
ACACACACACACACACACACACACACACACACACACACACACACACACAAAACTAAAGATGAATCATTATAAATCAGATAGCTATATAAACCCACGTAGGAGACAGGTCATGAGACACTGCATTCCTACATAGACAAAGCAAAGTGCAGAGAGCTCGCCACGCAACGGCAGCACAAGGTAAGAGTCAACAGTTTTTTTTTTCAATGCTAGAAAATTCCCAGTGTGTGAAGATGCATTTAACCAGACAAGAGTTACTGATCAGACACACATCGGACACATGACAGATCTTAGCGGCATCCCGTTGAGCCAGGGGTAAGGAAAGTGCATTTCCCAATGTGCCCCTTTGCGGCTAAGGCCAGCGGGTAAGTTGGAGGGGAACCAACAGCACGTTTCTCTTCAGTTGAGATTTTTTTCCTTTTTCTGAAGAGGCAAAATTGGTCTCATTTCCAATTGGTTAGTTAGATCATCAATGTAGAAAAACTTAAAATAATTCACAGATAAAATATTATAAAACAAGGAGTCCGGCAGTTTTCCTAGGTACAAAGCTAATATCTCGGAGGCTTCTCATGGGCCACAAAGCTGTGGCAACCAAGAAATTCCTAGAAATAAATCTAATTAAAATGCTTACGACATGTATGGTTAAGAAATAAACACTGTAGCTAAAGAGAGACAGGGTAGGGGCTGAAGCCAATAGCACAGTATTTTAATATGAAACTGCCTGTCTAAATTTGCAAGTCAGCCATTCATTTGAGTCAAGTTTCCTCATAAAGTACTCCCTCCCCCCTCTCTCTCTTTTAAATTTATTGCTATTTTATGTGTATGGGTGTTTTGCCTCCGTGTACGCCTGGTGTGTCATGTGCATGGCCTTGTGCCCACAGAAGCCAGAAAGGGGCTTTGGATACCCCGGAGGTAGAATTAGAGACGGCTGTGAGCCACTGGGAACAGAAGTTGGGTCCTCCGCAAAAGCAGCACGTGCTCTCCAGCCCCCCGACATGCTTTCCCACGTTGTGAACACCCCCGCCTGCACCTTAAGGCTATCAAAGACTCAAGAAGATAAGAAGCAAGGTAAGATGCCCCATGCTCCAGTTTCCCTTCCCACTGCTGGGACCTGCAGACCACGGCCAGAAACGGCTTACAGTTCCGGCTTCCGGTTCACCGTCAAAGAAGAGTCTGAGAAAGAACTCAGTGAGAGCTTGAAGCAGAAACCACCACGGAGGAATGCGGCTCGCTGGCTCACTTGGGCTCATGTGTTGCTACCTTCTTTATCCAGCCTAAGGCCAGCTGCCCCGGGGAACAGCGCCACTCACAGCGGACCAAGCCCTCCTACACCAGTGGGGTGTCCAGACAGTTCCGCACACATGCACGCACGCACGCACGCATGCACGCCAACCTGGTCTTGGTAACCCTTTGGTGGTGACTTCTTCCCAAGGTGAGTTTGTGCCTGTGTTACATGGGCACCTAAAGCTATGGAGGACACTGCAGTTTATTAAAAGCTAGCCAGGTAGACCAGATGGCATATTGAAACAAGTAGAATGGTGGGTCTGTACACACCCACAGTATGAGGGGCGGGGGTGGGGAGGGTGGGGCGGGGAGAAAAGCTAAGGTTAGCCACAGCAGGAAAACATAGGTATCTCCTTCATGCCACACGCCTATGTAAGATGGATTAAAACGTAATCACACACATAAAAAGGAGCTTAGAGCTTTTAGGACATATGGTGAAATATGAACTGAAATTAAGGAGAGGGAGTTTAAAGTAGAAAGAAGGCATAAGCCATAACTGTGGTTAATTTGCCTGCATTAAGCACACTCTATCAGCTGAAGGGCCTTTTAAACAGAGGTGGGGATTATCCACGGGGCAGAGATACCGAAACCTATATTATCAGAAACCGATTAGCATTTATACACAGGTCATAAACGATTCCCAGAAAACACAGACGCCAGCCGTCATGGCCAGACGAGTCACGGAAAGGAAGAGACACAGCCTTCCCCGGGGGACAAGGGACCCACAGAGCCAACTCTGAGAAACCACAGTACATGCTCTGGCAGCCTGTGGTTGGTGGCATCCTTGCATCTTTTTTAGAATGCCACAGAGATGAGCTGAGGACGCCGGGACAGTGACAGGGTCAGGCCTGGGGATACGTGCTGACCTGTGTGCTTAGAGCAACTAACTCACTCACCCAAATACAGACAGACAGGACAGGCAGCAAAGGCGGAAGACGCTCCCGCCTGGCACTCGGCCTGCCTGCTTTCCTGGAAAAAAGTCTTCAGCTACGGGCACGGTGGCCATCCATACCCTACCCTGTCAGTGCAAGCATTGTCCGCAGCTCACTGTCAGCAGCTACCGGAGGCTGCGTAGCTTCACCTGCCCATCCCGACTGAGGGCCCTCAGTTTACTCCTCAGTTTACTCAAATCCCAGGATCTGAGATTTTTGAAGAGCCGATGAGTATAGGCAGGAAGAATGGGTGGAGAAGCATACATCTTGGGGACATGGGGAGAGGCCAGCTCCAAAGCCTGTCCTCAGCCCTTCCAGGAGGCCAAAGGAGCTGTCCCTGTAGCTGGCTCCTAATCCATCCATCCATCCATCCACCCATCCATCCACCCATCCACCCACCCATCCACCCATCCATCCACCCATCCATCCATCCATCCACCTACCCATCCACCCATACATCCACCCACCCACCCACCCATCCATCCATCCATTCACCCATACATCCATCCACCCATCCACCCATCCATCTACCCATCCATCCATCCATCCACCCATCCATCCACCCATCCATCCATCCACCCATCCATCCATCCACCTACCCATCCACCCATCCATCCACCCACCCACCCACCCATCCATCCATCCATTCACCCATCCATCCATCTACCCATCCATCCATCCACCCATCCATCCATCCACCCATCCATCCATCCACCCATCCATCCACCCATCCATCCACCCACCCATCCATCCACCCATCCATCCATCCACCCATCCATCCATCCACCCATCCACCCATCCACCCATCCACCCATCCATCCATCCACCCATCCATCCATCCACCCATCCATCCATCCACCCACCCACCCATCCACCCATCCATCCACCCACCCATCCATTCATCCATCCATCCATCCACCCACCCACCCATCCATCCATCCATCCACCCATCCATCCACCCACCCATCCATCCATCCATCCACCCACCCATCCATCCATCCATCCATCCACCCATCCATCCACCACACAGAAGTAAGAGGTGGGCTTTCAGTTCCCCCACACGCTCCCACTGTGTGTGCCTTACCTGGTCACACAGAGTTCCGATCAAGCCTTCCAAGTCACGCTTCTCATGGAGAGCCACCTGCTTCTCCTCGTATTCCTGCTCCAATTGCATCTCCAGCTGGCGGAGCTGTGGGCACACGGGACAGAGGTGAGCACCCTTGAATGTGTCCCCGAGTGGACAGAGCCTTGGCCAGGGCCCTGGGAGGAGGGGACATGGAGCCTGTGGCCATACTATGCTGACTCACGAATGGGAGGGGCATGTCTGTGATAAAGCTTAGGAACCCAAAAGCTTGGGACCTGGGCGAGAAACGGTCAGGGTGGTCAGATTTGGGGGGGTCCTTTACCACCCACTGTAAAGTCTGTGAAATGCAGGGACGCAGGGCAAGCCTGCCAGCGAAGCTTAACTCTGTTCCCTACACCCACAGCCTGTCACACGGTAAAGACTGCACTTGAGGTTCTAGAAGCCTCTGGGACTGTGCTTAAGGGCGGTGGGCCCCAGATGCTTGAGATCCCTCAGGGAACAAAGGACTCAGCTGGTCATAGAATGGGCGTGCTTTCGGGCCTCAGGTCCCAGCATCCTCCCCAGCAGGACTTGGGGGCTTGCCGTGTCCACAGCGCACGCGCGCACGCACCCGCTTCTGGCAGGACTGACGCACGTCCTCCAGCTCTTCCTCCCGGTCCTCTCGGTCCTTCTGGCGCATCTGTTTCATCCTCTCAATCTCCAATTCAAACCGCTGGCGAAGCTGGAGGCCGCAAGCAAGGACAGCACGTGAAGGCCCACGCCCTGGGCCCACACCCTGGGCCCACGCCCACGCCGACGCCCTGGGCCCTCCACACATGTGAAGACCCACGCCCCGACCCACGCCCACGCATCACGTCCACCTTCCTGCGGTCATTCATCCATCACACTCTCCCGCTGGGTTTAGTTAGGTGTAGCCTCAGAATCCCTCTTGACGCTCGCCAAGGAACCTAAAGCTCTTCTGTCTGTCTCGGAAGTTTGCAGCTGCTGTCTCAACTAACGTGGACACAGAGGTAGAAAACAGATCTGGGCTCCTAACATGTTGGGAACACGGAGACGGTAACGGAGGATGTACATTGAGCCCCTGGCACAGCCTGGCTAAATTGGCCTCACCAAGATTGCAGCTCTCGCACAACGGGCTGAGGTCAGCGGAGGAAGATCCCAGAGGAGGGGCTGTGTGAGAAAATATAACACTTCTTTTTCATTTTTTTTCCCAGCCTCTTGGGCACTTCTGACATCTGCAATACCATTTATGTCAAGCTTATATGAGTTAACATAAAATTCCCAAGAAAAAGTGCCTTATTGAGATCAATAAATATCAGCCTGGCCTCTGGGAGGACGTGAGCCATGGGAGGCCGCAGCATCCACTCAGCCTCTCTTCCTGTTTAGGTTCAGGCTGGGGAGCTAGGCAGGTGCGCTGCCTCCACCCTCAAGGCTGCATTTCTCACTTCTGCCTGTGGTCCTCAGTGGTACCAGGAGGACTGACAACACAAATGCCTCCTGGCTCATCTGTGCTTGCAGACAAACCTGGGGCTGCCTCTCAGTGCTCTGCCCATCTCAGCATTCCTGCTTGAGTGGACATTGGGATCTTCATCAATTGGACTTGGGGCTGCAAGACTGGCAAGGCGCCCATCAAATAACCATCTAGAAAACCCACGGCTTGCCTGAGATCCCGTGGACAAGGAGCTGACTCGGGAGTCCACCTGGGTTGCCACTCTTTGGGTATCACATGACTGTGTGCCCTGTGGGCCTTGGCAGGAACAGCCTACCTTGCCTGGAACTCATGTTCAGCCAATGCTGAGTCTTCAGTCTCACTTCGTGAGTCTCTCCTGACCTCTCCCCTCTGCCCTTCCCAAGACTAAATCAACACGCTCAAGGTGTACTTGATCCTAGCAGGGCTCTGAGCTTTGGGGCAGTGGAGAGCACCCCGCGCCAGGTTTGCTTCTCCATCTGTGTGGTATCTGACGCAGATGCAGTGCTTAATGAAATGAGCGGCTAAATCAGGCTTGCTGGTCACCCATCTGAGGCCTTCCAGCCCCTTCAATTCCACCCATGAGGCTTCGTCCTGTGAAATGGAGTGAGGCTGAGCAAGATGCGTAGAATCCATAGGCTCTAGGTATTCCTGTCACCTGGTGTGTGTTCCCAGAGTGGACAGGGTTTAAACAGAATTGCCAATTACAAAAATCCTCCGATAGAAATTCCTTTAGAGATAAGCACTGAAACTTCCCTCCCCTTGAAAAACCGGGCGGCTTTTATACAGACCGGAAAATACACGTGTCTCCACTCCCTGCTCCTCTCCGAAAACCAGAAATGCTAATGCTGACGTTGAGTATGTAAGGCCATGGGGTTCTGTGTCTTACTGTCTCCTTCTCTCCTTAGTGTCTATTTTTAGATGGTGGATTTTAGGGTGGGGGGCCACAGAGTCTGTTATTGCATCTGACACTGACCTCAAACTCTCCATGGAGCTGGCATGGAGCTCATGGCGGTCCTTTTGTCTCAAGAGTGTGGGGACAGCAGGTGTTAGCCACCACACCGGCTCTTAAGCCCCGACTTCAGCTTGAGCTTTCCTGGCTCATGTTTCTGTATTTATGCCTGTGTTTCGTGGCTGCTTCAAACTCCATGGCTTGGCAAGTACCTAGAAACCAGCCGCTTCCCTGAGGACACCGGGAGTCTGCTTTTCAGTCCCCGCCTACTCCCTCAGTTATTGCGCACCCCCTAAATCCCAGAAGGTTCGTCTCCCTCGACTCTGCCTGAAGTAGACGTTTGAGCCTCGCGGTCTGAGGACTCCAGTTCAAATCCCCTCCCCACCTCCTTTTCCTCCCCTGTCTCTTTCTCTCTAATCCCCCCCCTCTCTCTCTCTCTCTCTCTCTCACACACACACACACACACACACACACACACACACGACAACGACAACGGCTTCAGGCCTCAGCTTCCACACCCGTGAGGGACCGATCCTCCCATTCCCCTTATGAAGTTCTTATACAGAGGCATGAGAAGGGGTCAGGGAGAGCGAGGGGCTGGCTGAGTCTCACACACGAACAGTGATCAAACAAGTTAGATACTTGGTGAGTAAGTATAAGTTGAGCACCAACAGTGCCCCCGGTGTGTCATTCACGGCTACAGAAGGCACCGAGAGGGAAGAGTAATCAAACAGCCAATCAACAAGCAAACCCCTTCCTGGCACAAGACTTGTAAAGTGTGCCACCAAGCCCCCGGGTGTCCAGTGCCAAGGACAGGCTGTGGGGCACGACTCCGGCAAGGGGCTAGCTTCTCTGAGGCTTTCTGGAGTCACAGGGAGCCATGGGCTGCTGAGGGGCGGCCGTGAGGCAGCCCTGTAGTTACTTCCGCGCCGTCCCTCCGTGTGAGTGCCCAGTCCAGGGTGGAGTGTCCCCTGGACAGGGAGGGTCTCTTCACCTGCTCCAGCTGCCTGATGGTGTTTTCCTGCTGGCTGTGGACCTTGGCTTGCTCAAGGGCGCTGGACTCCAGTTCCCAGAGCCTCTCTTTGAGGCTGGCCACGCCTTGCTCCCCGACAGAGGCACAGCTCAGCAGTTCCCGCTTCTGGCCCTGCAGCTTTTCCACCTCCTGCCTCAGTTTCCCGGCTTCTTCCTCTCTTTGCTGCAAAGAAAGGAGCAGAGGAGGGATGGAGTCACGTGACAATGGTTCTCTCCCCGGAGGGGGGGGGAGGGGGCCTCCAACCTCTGCACACAAGCCTAGCTGCTTCCCAGGCTCAGTACCGTTAGACAGGTCTCCCCACGCAGCACAGGCTGACTTCAACCTCAGTATCCTCCTGCCTCAGCTGCCCTAGTACTGAGATGACAAGCTTACATTACCACCTGGGGGGTCCCACTTTGCTGTCCTCCACTCTTGCCCCCACCCACAGTTACTGTGGGAGACACTAGTCTGTCTCGGGGGACCCTGGGGGATGGAGGGAGAGGGATCTGCCTCGAGTTGGATCTCCGGTGCATGAAAGGAAAGTGTTCTTCCTGTTAGAAAAAGAAGCCAGGCACCATGCCAACCCCAAGCAGAGGCCAGGAGGAGGGATCAGGGAGGCAGATGTGAACCTTCCAATAGGAAGCCTGCTGCAGGCTCTCTCACGATGAGAGTAAATGATTGGTTGAAGAGACCAGGGGTCATCGTGAGGGGTCGTGAGGAGCCACTGAAGGACAAGGAGCAGGTGATGTCCCAAAGTCCCTCTGTATCAGAGGCTGCTTTGGGCCGCCTGTGGCTTCTGGATGAAGTCATGACTGGCTCAATTTCATTTTCTACTGAGCCTCTCGCACTTCCCAGGTAACACTTGGGACCCTGGAGCACGTCATTATAGAGGATTATCTGTCTGTCTGCCTCTGTGGGCGCCATGAGGACACGCTGCGACCACAGCACCCACCCAGGGCTCTCACTTCCTCTGCCCACCAAAGCCGCAAGCAAATGCTGGCGTCTCTACGGAGTCCCCACCGCCCACCTACCTCCAGCTGCTGCTGTAGCTGGCCCAGCTCCCAGCGCACTCCACTGTTCTCCTGGCTCAGTTTCTCCCTGAGGCTCTTCTCAAACATCAACTCCCCCAGCGCCTGGGCCAGCTGCAAGTCAAACCTGCCCAAGACAGAATGAATACGTCAGGGAACCATGGTAGGGGAAACTGAGGCAGGGTCGGGTGTGGATGAGTGGGCTTTTCTTGTGTGAGGTTGTTGGGGCAATGGGGGGCTCTGAAGTATCATGAAGGGAGTTTCAGATTCCTAAAGGATTTCCTTCCAAATACTGGAGACATTATAAAACATGGAGACAAAATTCTATAAGTATGTTTAAATATGGAGTATATTAAATAATATATATTTATAATAAAATATGTGAATATTAGAGAAGAGGAGGGAGAAAGAGAAACAAGAGAGAAACAGAAAAAGGAGAGAGAGAGAGAGAGAGAGAGAGAGAGAGAGAGAGAGCGCTAATCCATCTTGTTGGATACTCCTTCCCTGTCCATGCTGGGGGTTTTGCGTGTAAGTGTTCCCAGCTAGCATGCAAATGCTCGTGGCTCTATATCCCATTTCATGCCACAGGGGCTGGAACCAGCTGCAGATGACATGCCAGGCACTCCCAGGCCGACTGTTCCTCAGCAACCCCGCACCCCCCAGCATCAGCAACCAGGAGGCAGAGGCCTACAGGTCATCAGAGGGTGGAGGAAGGGACTCCTGCCCGCCATAAAGGTGATCACCGTGGGGCTGCCTTCCTGGCCCGCTATACTCTGCTTATTTGCCCTGGGTATCCACTTCATTGGGGGTGAGCACCCCTCTAGAGAACTTTGCCAGACCACAGTGAGGGGTGACTGCATCGCACGCAGGAGGCCCCGCCACTCAGAAATCCTGGCATGGCCCCCTGGGATGTGGACATTAGTGACAAGACGGGCTCCTGTATAAGATCATCACATCAGCTGTCTTTCATAGCCCCAGGCTCCCAAGAAAGCCAATCATAGCTCTCTTTAGAAAGCTCCCCTGCTGGAACAGCCCAGAAGTTTTCTGATTGGCTGCTGGTGACATCACTTCAGAGGTTCTGTCTGCAGTGGGTCCCTGAATGCTGAGGATGGTGGTGATGAGGCAGTTCCAACGTCCTGAGCCTTGGGCCGGGGTCTGTGGGGTCTTTAGCAACGTGGCCAGTGACTGACAGGGAGCCACAGAAGGATAAGGAGGAGCAGATAAATGGGGTGTGTATGTGAAAGAAGAAACAAGTTCAAAGAGATGTATTGGTTGAGCCCCAAATTCCACAGTGGCAGAAGTAATGGAGAGCTCAGACTCTCTCTAGCATCATAGCCAATCCAATCTGCCTGTCCATGACCTGGGGCAGGTGAGGTGAGGCAGCAGGGGCCGGAGAGGGACCAGCACTCTGGAGGAGTTCTTAGCATGACACCTGATGCCAAAGAAAGGCTCCTACAGACTCCCAACTTCTGAAAGACACATTTGCGGACACACACACACACACACACACACACACACACACAAACACACATACACACACACACACACACACACACACACACTTGACTCCACCAAGCACAGGCCTGCCCAGGGCTCAACCTCCAGAGGTGCAGGGCCTGTAGCCTGACACATGGCTCACCCCAAGAACTCCATCGGCTCTTGGAATGAAGCTTTGTGACAGATGCCTGTGGTATCTATAGCAACAAGGCTTCGACCCAAGATGGAAATACTCTGGACCACTTGCATGCAGAAGCCAAGATGGGAGAGGGGAATTCTAATGGTGTGGAGCAACGAAAGGGGGACACAGCTGTGACTGCAATTGAGGTGGCCCTGGAGCAACACACTGAACTGTCTCTGGCTTCTAGAACATTCTCTGTCACCAGGGGTGTTCAGTCCATAGCACCGAGACTTCAGCCACCGCATGAGCTCCCTTTAAACTGCTCATCCTCCTGGAAGCTGCATGTGGCTTATCAAGAATTTAGCATCAAAAACCACTTCTAAGCCAGAGCTGGTGTGGGGAGCGCAAGACTCCACAGGCCGTAGGTGAGCTCTGAGGAATGAAAAGGCCAGGATAAGATGAGGCCCTTCCCAGGGCACACAATGCATGTCCCTGGGGTGAGGAAATAAATTAGCCAAGTGTCACAGGCCAGTGCCTCTCTGTCAGAGAGCCGATGTCCTCAGGAGGGGCAGAATTCCCAGGTGAGAACCAAAAAGCTGCCAACCAGGAGAAGCCTGAGAGGTGTCAGCATACCCGGTGCTCAGCTTATAGCTGTGGCCTGTGAGGGAAGAGGTGTCAGTACACCCGGTGCTCAGCTTATAGCTGTGGCCTGTGAGGGGAGGGGTGTCAGTACACCCGGTGCTCGGCTTATAGCTGTGGCCTGTGAGGGGAGAGGTGTCAGTACACCCGGTGCTCGGCTTATAGCTGTGGCCTGTGAGGGCCATTCTCCAGTAACTGGTGCAATGCTAGGCTACCTCTAAGATATCAGTCTTTCTGCAGCTCAGAGTGAAGCTGCCACTGGACAAGGTCACTGTCCAACGTCCCAAGTGGCTGGCCACGGACTTGGGTTGGATACTCCATGCAAGAGTGAAGGTTCGCCCATGTGCCCAGCTGAGTGTTGAAAAGAGAATGGAGTAAAGGGTCAACAAGAGGAGAGCAAGGTTTGTTTGGGAGAGTGTGTTGATGATGCACAGAAGGTCATTTAAGAGGAAGATGTCACCCCGGGAAAGCAAGAGACACTGTAGAGCAAGGTGTGATGGCACACACCTTCAACCCCAGCCCTTGGGAAGCAGAGGCAGAGGCAGAGGCAGGCAGATCTCTGAGTCTGAGGCCAGTCTGGTCTACAGAGTGACTTCTAGGATAGTCAAGGCTACATAGAGAGACCTTGTCTGGCAGGGGGAGGAGAATGGTGATGGAAGGAGGAGGAGGGGGAGGAGGAGGAAAAGGAGGAGGAGGGAGAGGGGGCCATCAGGGATCAGAAACAGTAGAACGTGATCCTGCCCATGGCTTCTTGGAAATGAGCCCTCCGAGCAAAGCCAAGGCTGGCTCACCTGGGCCACGCCTCAGCATTTCATCATGAGTTCTCTCACCTAGGCAGCATTTCAACCACAGGAAAGCGAGGGTGGCACCCGGGAGCACCATCCAAGCTGCTCATACATTTATGTGTAAGGTCCAGATCCTGCCAGAACTGCTCCACCCACAGATCAGAGTCCACGCCCTCAGTATGAAGGGTGGGGACCCCTGTTTAAGGAGGGTTCTTTAAAGTTTTCTCCTTGTCCACCCCTTTCAGCGCTGGGGGTGGGCAGCTGAATCCAGCTCACTTGGATGCGCTGGGCCTGTCTTATAGTTCTCAGCATGAGAGAAAGACACCCCCCCACCCCTATCTACAGATGGGAGTCTGTGACCCAGAGGGCTTGAACGCCCAGCTCAAACTCACATGGCTAGAAAGAGGAGAGGGGAACAGTCAGGCACGAACTGGTATGGTCTCCTAAGAGGCACAGACTGCCCCCCCCATCACACTAGCTTGCCCTCATTCTCCACAACAACCATCTCCTCATGATGAAAAGAGATGGTGGAGCCCAGAGAGGGCAAGTAATTTCCACAAGGTCACAAAGCCACCGTGGAACAAGGCAGGCTGGGTAACAGAAAAGAATCGTTGCTGGCTGGAGTCTTGAGGGCCTGACAGGAATTCTGCACTGAGGTGGGAATGCGGGGGTGGGGGGGCGCTGCACTCTGCACTCCAGGATGCTCCACAGAAGTGAGAGAGCTTTGGGAGAGAAGCCAGAGGCCTCAGCGTACCCCGCCACCATGCAGCCCACCGTGGTGGCCTCGTAAATCGCGTGGGGGCACTGACTCACTTCTTCTGTTTCCTCTCCAGGTCATGGTTGCTGCTCTGCTGGTTGTCCAGCAGCACCCGAGTGTCCTCCAGGTCCCAGGTGAGATGGTGGCACTTCCTCTTCAGCTGGTGAGCCGTCTTCTTGACCTCTTCATACGCGCTCTGCAGCTCCCCGAGCTATGGAAAGAAAGGAGCGGGTAGGCTCACCAGTGCCCTCATTTCTAAGGTCTGCACCATTGTAAGGAAATGCATGCTGGGAGAGAGGGCCTCAGAGGAGTTCCTGCCAGCTCAGGAAGCAGCTTCCCTGAGCTCCACTTTGCCAGGAGGTGAGTCCATCAGTCTCTCAATGATCTTTCCGCTTCGCCTCAGCCAACCTCCTGCCTCACACCCATAATTCATTTTTTCCTGCCCTGCCTCAACCTGACACTTTGACTAGCAGGTGACTGATGGATCTGTCATCTTAGGAGACCTGTGAGGACTAGCTACAAAGTCACCAAGAAGGCCAATCCAAGCAGACCACACATAACAGCAAGCATCACATGGTCCATGGTGTGGGTTGAAGCCTACAGCTCGCTCTTGGCTGTGAACAAACGGGAGCAAGCCTCCTGCATCTTCCCTGGACCACTACCACCACCATGCACACGTGCACACATACACACACATGCACGCGCACGCACACACATACAAACACACTCATGCACACACACTCATACACACGGGCGCTCGTGCGCACACACACACACAGGCGGTGCCCTAGTTTAGATCTGGGGAAGAGTGGGAGTCAGCACACAAGCTTTGAAGAAGTAGCCTCATTAAAAGGCTGCTTTAAATAAGCAAAACTCTGAGTTAATGAGGCTTGTAATTCTAAATTCAGTATTTGAAGGCAAATGGGATGTTTTCTTATGTTCCGCTGCTTGGAGAAGGTTGCGGGTTTATGACTTTTTAATGTGGTGTGAACACTCCCCCCTTCCTTAGGGAAAGTGACCCGACTTTGTAATTCGTTGTTACAGACCCAGGCTGCCACACACACCCCCCTTTGTTAGTCTGTGTGTGGGCGCCCAGGTGCCTAGTGAGAGCCGCAGCTCTTCATCCTGGAAGCAACTGTTAAAAGCCAATGTCCACTGTCTTTAAGGTCCCCAGTGGTCACTCTTCTGCCTCTTCTGCAGGACATCAGCTCGTTTCTCTCCCACATCGAGAATATAGTGGCAGAAGCAGCCAGCGGAGGCCCCACCCTATGGCTTTTAAAGTGGATGGAAGAGACCAAGACACAAAGAGATGATTCCACACTGAAGGGTGTGTGCCAGAGTTGGGGAGAATGGCCAAGAGGTTACTAATCTGTGCTGGCCAAGGCTTTCTAGAGAGGGGCATTTGAGGTCTGAAGCTAGGGTAGGGATCTAGACAGAAAAGGAGGAACCATCCTCCAAGCCCCAGCAGCAGCTTACACAACAGGCCTGGGCGGAGAAAGAGCAAGAGGAAATCAGTGCGGTGCTGGGATGGGCTCTTGAGGCTTGGCTCTTCCAAATTCACCCCCATGATGATATGAAAGTGACTATTTCATCTTGTGAGACAGTACCTCATACGGCTCAGGCCTGTCTGCAACTTGGTACGTGGCCAAAGCTGGCCTCAAATCCCTGTTCCTGTCTCCCTAGTGTGAGGAGAGCAGGCATAAGCTACTATCCCTGGCTCGGCGTGGCAATTTGAGCTACACCCCACGTGTAGAGTGCTAGCTGGATAGCCAGCAGGCAAGTGGCCGTGGTCGCAGGAAACACCCAGACAGGAGGAGGGTTGATGCTCCTAACAATGAGCTTTGCTCCCAAGAAAGAAAGGGAAGCTGTGCCTGGTGGTGCAGGCCTCTCATTCCAGGTGTGTGAGGAAGGAAGGTAGCAAGGTCAAAGGCCACCCTGAAAAACACAGCAAGATACCGACTCAGAAGAAGTGAAGCCGAAGCCCGTGCCACACAGAAGAAGTGAAGCCGAAGCCCGTGCCACACAGCTTCGTGGCAGAGCGCTCGCCAACACGTACAAGCGAAGGCTATGTTCAGTCCCCAGCACTGAGACATAATGGCGGTGGGGATCTGGGAGATTAGATACACAGGTGACAGGGAGCCAGGCCAACAGAGGTGGATCACTGCATCACGGCAGCCTTGCCCAGGGTGAGTGCCATCGGCAGACTTCAACATCTCTCTGCAAGGAGAGGTACGTGGCTAGCTGACAGACCCAGGAGACAGTCAGAAAGAAGCTCACGGTGAGAAGGCTAGTGGGACACCACAGCCCAGCCAGAAGTCATGGATGAGGGAGGAAGCCATCGCCAAGGAACCCTCTTCCGAGCATATTTCTGACAGAGGACCTTTCTCATGCCCCATTATCAAAGGATGACTGCTAAAACCCAATGTAGCTAGGAAAATTAAGATTGGTTCAATGTTGACCTGATAAAACCTAGGTCAGCACACACGTGTGTGCACACACATGCACGCACACACACATGCACACACATGCACGCGCACATACACATGCACGCATGCACACACACACAAATGCACGCACATGCACGCACACACACATGCACATACATGCATGCGCACATACACATGCGCACATACACATGCGCACACACACACACACACACACACATACACACGAATGCACGCACACACTTTGCCATGAGTGAAGAAGAAAAAGAAACATTCCACAGCAAAAAGGCACCTAGGGCTGCTGGGGCCAGAGCAGAGGACCCCTAAGTGTCAGTCAAGATGTAGAACACACTCAAAACTGTCCACCTTGACAGCACCATGAGCAACACTAGAACAACCTGGAAGGGATTCGGAGTTCTCTAGTCTACAGTTGCTGAGGAGACAAGACGGAGACAGTGGCTCTGGGAGACAGCAGGGGGTGAGACAGCAGGGGTGAGACAGCAGGGGCTGAGACAGCAGGGGTGAGACAGCAGGGGCGAGACAGC
>OU015754.1:36074826-36084975 GCA_907169655.1 Acomys percivali | reverse complement strand
CAGCAGGGGTGAGACAGCAGGGGTGAGACAGCAGGGGTGAGACAGCAGGGGTGAGGCAGCAGGGGTGAGACAGCAGGGGTGAGGCAGCAGGGGTGAGGCAGCAGGGCTGAGACAGCAGGGCTGAGACAGCAGGGGTGAGGCAGCAGGGGTGAGGCAGCAGGACTGAAGACGGCAGGTGCAGTGTGACCTCCTTATATTTGAATCCTATGTCACCAGGGAGTGGAACTATTTGAAAGGGTTAGAAGGATTAGGGGGTGTGGCCTTGTTGGAGGAAGTGTGTCACTTCCCGTAGTCTGGGAGGTTTCAAAAGCCCAAGCCAGGCCTGGTCTCTCTCTTCCTATCTCTGCCTGCGAATCAGTAGGTAGCTTTCAAGTCCTAATCTAACACCATGCTCCCGGCCATGATGATAATGGACTAAGCCTCTAACACCCCCCTCCCCCCAGTTAAACGCTATCTATTATAAGAGTTGCCTTGGTCACGGAATCTCTTCCTAGCCAGAGAACACTGACTAAGACCCTGAGACACTGACAAGAGTGTGCTGTAGTGGCTTTACAGACCAGAACCTAAGGCCTAGATGCTACCGATCTCTGCTTAGAGCCAGACCTCTGACACGGATCTGGATTCGAGGCGCACGGACACCCTTCCCTCAGAACACCCTCCCCAAGTCCCACAGGAACAGTGTTTATTCCAGCAGTACAGGTCTTACCTCCTCCTTCCCCAGGACCAGAAAGCACAATGACCTCCCCCAACGGAGAGGGGCGGGCACCAGCCCCTGGGGCCTCCGTGGACCTGACTCTTCCACCCTCTCTCACCTTCTGCTCCAGCTCTGTCCGGGCCTTCACCTCTGAGTCCAGTCTCTCCTCACACTGCTGAAGGCGCTTGCGTAGGAAGTCGTTCTCCATCTGAGCACAGTCCAGGCGCATCTGCCACTCATCCGCTGCGTGTGACAGAGCAGATGGCTGGTGAGTGAGGTGGCACACGTGTGCCGCTCTTCACTCCTTGACCACGTGCTTGCCCCTTCACAGTACGGCCTATGTGACCTGAGCCTCAGCCTTGGCTTCGGGGTAAGAAAGAGTACCGAGGTCCAAGCTGAAGCAAAGACCAGAGCTCCCGCCAGGCAGCCTGTCCTGACCACATCCAGCTGTCTAGAGTGTCCAAACTCTGCTGTTGTAAGGTTGGATCCCTTGCACCCTGCAATAGTGCCCAGATGTTTCTTTTTCAAAAAAACAAAAACAAAACACAAACAAACAAAAAACAACCCATAATCTGTAATGCAGGGAGCTCTCCAGTCATTAGTGTGTAGAAGTTTTTCAGAGAGAGGGAAGGTACGTTTTCCAGCTGCCAATGGACCCACCAGGGTCATGGGGTAAAGCGAGCCATACTCCTGTCCATGGCTGGGTGGCAGACTGTTATCCCTGACTTTGGGTTGAGTAATTAGATAGGTAAATTGGTAATCAATCAATAGAAATTTGGCCACAAGGTGCCCTGGGAGATGTGACGCATGCTAGAACCCTTGATTTTGTTTTAAAAGTCATGTGATGGCTGAATTAAAAGTATTCGGCTGAATTTGGGGTATGATGTCTCATCTTTTGATCACTTAACAGGAGAATAATGTTCCTTAAGCTAATTGAGCTGGGGACATCCTTAGGAAGGGGTCAATCCACTTCTTTATCATCTATGTGCTTTTCCACCCATCCATATCCATCCATTAACCATCTACCTGTCTGTCCATTCACCACCCATTCATCTATTAGCTCATTCATCCATCCACCCATCCACCCACCCACCCATCCACCCACCCATCCACCCACCCATGCATCCATCCATCCATCCATCATCCACATATCCACCCATCATCCATCCATCCATCCACCTGTCCCTCCATCTATCCATCCATCCACCCATCCACCCACCATCCATCCATCCACCCACCATCCATCCATCCATCCACCCATGCATCCATCCATCCATCTACCCACCCATCCATCCATCCATGGAACACTTATTCAATGCATTGGTTTTTTTTTTTTTTTACCAGTACAAGGAAGACTTGCATTAGTAACATGTCATTTATACTCAGCTTTTAGTATAATTTAATGAGAATAAGAAACATGTTCAGGCCAGGAGGTGGTGGCGCACACATTTAATCCCAGAACTTGGGAGGCAGAGGCAGGTGGATCCCTGTGAGTTGGAGGCCAGCCTGGTCTACAATGCGAGTCCAGGACAGCCCAGGATAGACAGAAAAACCTTGTCTCAAAAAAAAAAAAAAAAAAACCAACCACAAAAAAACCCCAACCCCCCCCCAAAAAAAAGAAAGAAAGAAAAGAAAAGAAACATGTTCAGAGAGAGCTACAGACTAGTTTTCTCCTGGAAAAAAATCTTACAAGAATCCAGAAAAGAACTCATATCCATAAGAACTATCCTAGGATGCATTATGATGTTGAGTTTATGGTAAGTGCAAACAAGTGTTCATTAGCTACCTGGATGGATGGATGGATGGATGGATGGATGGATGGATGGGTGGGTGGGTGTGAGGGGTGGATGGGTGGATGGATGGATGGGTGGATGGATGGGTGGATGGGTGGGTGGATGGGTGGATGGATGGATCGATGGGTGGATGGATGGATGGGTGGATGGGTGGATGGGTGGGTGGATGGGTGGATGGGTGGATGGATGGATCGATGGGTGGATGGATGGATGGATGGATGGATGGATGGATGGATGGATGGGTGGATGGATGGATGGATGGATGGGTGGATAGGTGGATGGATGGATGGATGGATGGATGGATGGATGGATGGGTGGATGGATGGATGGGTGGATGGGTGGGTGTGAGTGGTGGGTGGATGGATGAATGGGCAGATGGGTAGATGGATGGATGGATGGATGGACGGACAGATGACAGATGAAGAGATAGATAACTAGGTGGATGGAAAGATGGAAGAGTAGTAATGAATGTATAAGATGATATAATGGTGGATGCTACGGTAGATGGACAAGTGGCTACACAGATGATGGATTGATGGGTCGGTGGGTCAGCGAGCAAGGGGATGGATATGTCAATGAGTCTGTATGACAATGCCCTGATTTATCCATTCACCTATGTCCTAGCTTTCTGCAATCTATCTATCCCCACACTTATGGCCAGTTTCCTGAGAATGAAACACAACTAAGAATTTCCAGTAGTCTAGCCCAGGCATGGTGGCGCACGCCTTTAATCCCTGCACTCGGGAGGCAGAGGCAGGTGGATCCCTGTGAGTTCTAGGCCAGGCTGGTCTACAAAGGGGGTCCAGGACAGCCCAGGGTACACAGAGGAACCCTGTCTCAAAACAAAACAAAACAAAACAAAACAAAACAAAACAAAACAAGAAAATAAAATAAAAAAATAAAAGAATGTCCTGTAGTCCTCAGTGTCCAGCCTGGTGCTGGGTGTGTATTATAAAAGACTCCTGTGTGTATTTAGGCAGGCAGAGGAAAGCCATGTTTTTATGATGCACAGAGGCAGGTGAGGAAGCACAGCAATGTGGGCGAAAGTATTTTATTGCCTCTTTCAACTTCCCTGTATCTTAGAGGTTTCACGTAAAGAGTAAATATGACTTTCATATTGAAAAACAGATTCTCTGTGGCCTGGCTTCCCAAACCATACATCCGGAGCTAAGCACCCGCTTCATGTGGTGACTGATACACCTGTGAGCTAAGTGCATCTCCCACGTCATCAGTCCCTGATTGCTCCCAGAGAAATGTGCCCAGGAAGCATCCTTCAGCAGGTCTTAGATGTAGGGATCCTGTGCTGGGATGTGTTGGGGGGAGGCTGTGCTGCCCTGCAAAGCTGGCTCTTTACCAACAGGCACCACACACTCTGCGTGCACTCTGTCTTGTTGAATCTCTTACATCAGAAACCTTCAACTGCCCTGTGGCCTGTTCCCTGATCAGGATCTGCCCCCAGGGAAACTCAAACACAAACAAAACAAGAGCACAGTGCATGTGTTGATGGGATGGCTGCTCCGGTAAAGGAGCTTGAGAAGCCGCCAGGTGCGACGACCTGGGTTCACTCCCAGGACCCACACGGTGGGAGAGATCTTATTCCCACAGATCGTCCTCTGATTGTCACATGTCATGTGTGTGCACAGGTGCGCATGCAGTCACATGGATGTAATTATTTTTTAAGAGCATAGTAGAGGTCCACTGTGCTTGGTGTCATCCAGAGTCCTGTCCCTCAGATGGTCCTGATGTCCCAAGGGCATCCTAAAGTCTGGCACCAATATTTGCTAGAATCTGGTGTCTGGGCATTTTCTCGGCAGCTTCCCCCCGGCTGGAGAGAGTACACGGCATAGTGGGAACTGGACAGAGATGCCACCATTGCCACAAAACCATGGAAGCCAAGTCTCCGGGCAGTGGCTTGGCCAGGGCACACCAAGAGCGTCCGGTGCTGCCTGCCTCTCGCTGCACAGTCACTCAGAGTCAGTCTCAACTTGGCCGTGTGTGAACTTGGTTGATGCGAGAGTATGCATAGACCCCGTTTCCTCACGGTGATAAGGTATCTGGTGTCGAGGAAGCACTCCCTGTTCATCGTCTGGTACCATCTGCACTTGAAGGCTGGGGGATCGGAGCCTGAGTGAAGGCCTCAGGTGGCACGGTGTGTTGCAAGCACAGAGGAGCAATTCAAAACTTGGGCCCCACCCAGGAGTCATCTTCACCAAAATGTGTATTTAAGATACAGGAATAGAAAAGTGTCTAACATAGACACTAACCCTTCATCGTTCTTGTGTGTGTGTGTGTGTGTGTGTGTGTGTGTGTGTGTGTGTGTGTGCGTGCGTGCGCGCGCGCATGTGTGCATGTGTACCTGTGTGGGGTTGCATGTGCACCTGTGTGGGGTTGCATGTGCATGTATGTATATATATGAACATGGAGGCCAGAGATCAACCTTGGATCCCGGCTCAGACCCCCTCCACCTTGGTTTTGTGAAACAGGGGCTCTCACTATCACTGGGACTCAGGAGTTAGGCAAGGTGAGTAGCCACCCAGCCCCAGAGAGCCGTTTGTCTGTGCCGAGATTACACGCCTGTGGCATTTCACCTGGCTTTTATTGAACTCTAGGGGTCATTCCCGAAGCTGGCATGGGCAAGCCCTTTACCGAATGAGCCACCTTTCTAGTCCCTCCCTGCTCTTAAACATGACGCTTCATCTCTCACAGTGATCAGTTTTCACTGTGGATTTGGTCAGACAGCATAGCGGCTGCGGCATCAGACTATGAGCCGCCCGAGGGCAGAGCTGTGCCTGTCGGCCGGCCGAGGCAGGTGCAGTGTCGGTAGGATGCACGTGCCCGCTGCAGACTCACGCACAAATGGACCGTATGAAAAGGCGTTTCGCCTGCCAGCATCGAGCCCCAAGGGTTCACCACTGCTCACCTCCTCCTACGTGCTTCTCTTCCAAGTTGGCCAGCTGGCTCCTCTGCTGGGCCTCCTCTAGTTGCTTTTGGGCTTCCCCCAACGCATCCTGCACTTGCTGATACTTAGCCTGGAAGAAAAGCCCAGTGTTGGCTGAGGGCTGGACATGACAGAATCATGAATTGGGAAACCAGTCCTTTCCCACGGCGCTGTGAAAGGTCGGGCCTGGAGGAGGTCTTCAGGTCCCTGGGCCCTGGGCGGAATTAGCGTGGCTCTGGTGAGACCTTTGCTTTAGTTATTACAGAGGGCTACGGTAGGGAGCCCAGACCCTCTCCCTCTCTCCAGCATCCTGTTTGGTTCAGCGAGCTTTCCTTCCTGCCATGATGCCAGCTGCTTTTAGGCTTTTACCACAGGCTGGGCCAATGGGGTAGCCCAGGACCCTCAGTCTCCAAACCCACGAACTAGCAAACCTCTTTGCTTTATTAAGTAGCCCACTTGTGGTATTTTGTTGTAGTAATGAAAATGGACTAAACTGGCCAAGACTGACCATTTGACAGGGGACCCATTCCAAAGCCAGGGTTTGGTCACCTGTTACACACTCATGAGGCAAGTGTGGTATGTATCCCTTGCACTTTTCCTACCCAAGGGTCCTCCAAGGTCGTGGACTTGCCACACACATCATGCTTCCCCCAGCACAGGTCACAGCACCTCCCAGGCCTGGCCTCAGGACCCAGGACCCAGAAGTCCGTCAGCCTGCGCACCTCACTCTGGCTGACAGGTCTCAGAGAAGCACCGGTAACCAGGACCCACTTCCGGCCACCCCCCTAGGTCACCATGAGCCCTCACCTTGAGCTCCTGAACCTCTCGGAGGGCCTGAAGCCGCTCTGCCCGCTCGCTCTCCAGTGTCTCGCAGGTCACGTCGCCCTTGAAGCGTTCGTCCGCAAGCTCTGAGGTCAAGTCTGTGATCTGAGGACGAGAAACCACTGCGACGCTGACTGTTCTTTCCTCTGAACACAGCGCACAGCGCACAGCGCACAGCACACAACACAGGACCATCCTGAGGACCAAGCGCTGCTCAGGAAAGGCCATCCCGCTTCATAAACAGAAGGCTGACAGCTCACACTTTGGGATGCAACCGTTCGTGGTGTGAGAGAACTCTCTCTCACTAGTGCACACTAGGTGCTCTGGTTTATCAGTTTTCTTCACTTCAAAAGGCAAAGGGGATGGGGTGGGGGTGGGGCTAATAGACCTGTTATGGGAAGTGACAGCCCTGGAGAGTTTAGCCTGGCACATAGTAGGTGCTCAACTAAGGGCAGCCGAACCTGAATGGTCCTGCAGGCATAACATCACTGTGCCTGAATAAGACACACCCACAGTTGGAAGCGCCATGCAGAGCCTTCTATGGCTCTCTGTGGGCTGTGGTGGTACCAGCTCTCTGCCTTCCCGGTTTGTCCTGTGTGCACCTGGCCCGTCATGTTGCTAGTGATTACAAAGACCTGTTAGTAGGGACCAGAGAATTAGCAAGGTGTGCGAGGAGCTGGGTGTTTCTGAAGGACTTGATAAAGGTGCCTTGCTTTCTCCCGAGCTGAGAGCTAAACACAGGCTCCACCACCACAGGAAAGGAAAGGAAGCGAAGACTCAGCCTCCTGGTTCCTGGCCATTTCAAAGACCCCAGCACCAGAAAGCACAGGACTGTGAATTAAGTGTGTGTGTGTGTGTGTGTGTGTGTGTGTGTGTGTGTGTGTATACACAACATGGTCTCACATAGCCCAGGTACACCGCTGAGGCTGGCCTTGAACCCCTGGTCCTTCTGCCTCCCTGAGGCTCATGTGTATACCAACACCGTGCTGGAAATGGAACCCAGGGCTCTGTTGTATATATTTGTTTTAATTGCAAATATAAAGTGGAGAGTCAGAGACTGCCAAAAGGAAGCAGGGTGCAAGGTCAAGTCTAAGAACACGTGGCTGCTTGGTCAGTCTTTCCAACCAGGGCCTTGGCCGTGGGGACACACAGCGCTGAGCGAGGTGGGGGTCCTCTGTCCCCGAGCATTCAGACTGTGGATCGTATGGACACATTGCCTCGTGTATGTGACGGAATATGGCTCCGCCAGCTCCTCCCATTTCCCTCTCAGCTTGCCTCATCTCCCTCAACACTTGCCCCTCCCGTCTCTGCTGTCTCTTGTTTCCTGATAACTCACTAAGCCATGTTAGCGCGACCCACGGGTGGGTGTGGGCCATCAACGGGAGCCCAGGAGATGACAACAAAGCATGACTCTCCTCCCTCTCAGTTTTTGGCCACGTGAGCACAGCACAAGCTGCCCACTCATTCATGGATGTGCCCTGAGATGCACCTCTGCCCCGCGGATTTCTTCTTGGTTTTTGGAAATCAGAAAACATAACACAGTTGCGAAGGGAAGTTCCTGCCTTCCACGGAACTCTGCAAGGCTTACCAGCTCCTCAGAACCTCAGGAGGTTTGCGCGGTGCGAGCCCAGCGTCTAATTGTGATTTTGTCCTGGGCTGCCTTTAGCCCATTTGATTGACAAGCCATCCCTTCTCCTCTCCCGTGTCTGGCCTAACGTCCGGTAGCTACCAGATGGAACCTCCCATAGTGGATTAGCTTAGCATACACCTAGCTTCCTAGACACCGGCTGAGAATGTTTTAGCATCAGTGGCCTGAGGCAGAGATTTCCTCGTTTTCAATAAGCTACAACTGATATCCCCACCGGCGGACTTCAGGAGGGTTGATTTATAGTTTTCTTTGTTCCCTTAGCATAACACTTCATAAAATGGTCACTATGTTCGATTGGGGCATTATGGGTAACCTGACTCTGTTCTCGGGATGTGGTCACTCCTATTTGGCTCTAGAACAAATGAGCTCTGAGGTGAGAGCTGTGTTGCTGGGAGAAACGGTTGTTCTACAGAAATGGAGGCTACTACTGTGTGTTCTGTGGGCCTTCTTCCTCCCTGCAGTCTGTCTTTGCCCTGCTGTGACCCAAATGCCAAATGGAAGCTTAAGGACAGAGAGAGAGAGAGAGAGGAGAGAGAGAGAGAGAGAGAGAGAGAGAGAGAGAGAGAGAGAGAGAGAGAGAGAGAGAGAGAGAGGCAGAGAGGCAGAGAGGCAGAGAGAGAGACAGAGAGATGGGGAGGAACTCTGAGACCACAGCAAGTAGCGGTAAAGTTACTATTTGAACTCACACGTGTCTGCTGCAACTCAAGTGTCTACGGCACTGGGGGTCCCAGGGGCTCTGAGTGGGTGGCCTCTGAAAGGGGTCTTTTTGCTCTTCCTTAACCTGCTGGCTTTAAATCATGCACCAGGGGAGCCTAGCGCACCTCAGGGAAGTTTGCTAAAGTGCAAATTCCACACTGGAATCCCCAAGGCCCAGCCAGGAAGCTGAGTTCAGGAATCAGGAACAGAATCACAGGGACCTCAGCCTCCCCCTCCCTTCCCCCTCTCCTTCTGCTCCCCCCCTCCCCCAACTCAGCCTCTCTTTGCTTTGGGCAAGTTAGACTTGCTTGTGGCCTTGTGAAGGCCCCATATGGGGCTGGGACAGTGACCAGTACAATGCAGGAACATCCAGGGTCACGCTCCTAGCCACCTCCCATCCTGGGAATCTGCCTCGACTCCAAGCAGGGGTACGAGGATCCCTCGATTAGACAATCAGTGTGAAATTTAATTTGTGCTAATCCGTCTGAGCATGGGGAGCGCAAAATTAATTTAATGCATTAATTTTTAGTCTCGGGGAAGCCGCTGTGTAGAGCCCGAAGGACAGCCATTGCTTTCAGCTGCAGGAGACTGCAGCCCTCACGAGCTGAAGCCCACGCAAACCTTACCCTTCCTCCTTGCCTGCCTGCCTGCCCTCCATCTCCCCTCCTTCCTCCCCCTCCTTCCTTGCCCTCTGGTTCCCCCCTCCCCCCGTTCCTTCAAAGCATGGGCAGAGGTCCTATGGTGGGGCCACACTCGGAACGACGAAAACCAATTTAAGGATGGGTGACTCCGACTTGCAAACATAGCAGTTTTTACGGATGTCATAGGCCAGTTGACAGGAAATTGCTTTAACAACCCTGCCTGGATGCACCCTGTGCTGCCATCAGCAGAAATGCCCTTTCTACTTAGGGACAATGGCCGTGAGGGCAAGACAGACAGAGGGGAACAAGAATGGCTACCCATTTGTCAAACAGAAACAAAAAAAAAAAAACTGGCCCAGCCTGGTGGCACAGGCCGGTTACCCTGGCGACCCAGAGGCAGAAGGACCATGTGTTCAAGACCAAACTGAGTGAAACAGCAAGACATCTGTCTGTAAAAGAGGGCAGGGTCAGGCTCAGCGGTGGTGGAGCGCTCGCTCCCTCGCTCGCTCGCAGTGTATGTGTGCACGTCCTAGGTCAATTCCCAGTGTCGAGAAAAAAGCCTCTGGCACAGGTTGCAGCTGAGCACAGCTGGGGTTGTGGCTGCTATGGATCCTACAGTAATTATGTGCACACCTACTGTGTGCCTGGCCCCATACCAAGGACACACACGGTGTAATCAGAGATGAATAGTAACTGGTGGGGATCCACATAGCCTGACCCTGCCTGCAGCTCTGACTTTCAAAGATTCTCAAACCTGGGAACAGCCTTGGGGGAGGGAAATGAAGAGAAGAAGAGGCTCAGAGGATACAGGGTCAGACACAGGGGCTCCTGGCTAGTGTCCTGCAGAGGGGCAGCGATTGACTGCAACTGTGTGTGTGTGTGTGTGTGTGTGTGTGTGTGTGTGTGTGTGTGTGTGT
>OU015754.1:36017449-36048756 GCA_907169655.1 Acomys percivali | reverse complement strand
CTAGCAGGCTCCCAGCTTCTCTAGCAGGCTCCCAGCTTCTCTAGCAGATGATCTGTGTCCACGGTTCCGCTATTGACATGGGGTTTGCAATGACCACAAGATAGAACATCAGAGGCATGATACAAACAGCCACATGAGACAGCTGCCAGGCCTCTGTGGAGAGGAGAGGGTGGCGGAGCTCAGGCCTTTGAAGGCTGAGTGGCAGCAAAGAGTGGGGTGATTTCAGATCAAACTCAGTGGGTAAGATTAGCCAGTGGCACCAGCTTGTGTGGTAAACAGATCCGAACACTCCCCTCTGGCTAACCCAAACCTCCCCTGCCACTCCATCACCCAGCTGCAGCCAGCTAAGTGGCCAGTGAGGGCGGCTGCGGCCACACCTGGTGAGTGTTAGCTCCACACCAGCCTGGCCTGTTCCCTCAAACATGAACCCTATGGTCCCCTGCTGATAGTCCTCCCGCCTGCAGATGGGAGCTGATTCTACAGCCTCAGGACTCCTTTGGGGGTACTCCTGCCTGCTAAGAGTAGGAGAGGCCCCCTAGGCCCTCTTCCTATGAGCCTCCCGTCTGCACTGCACAGCCAGGGCACATAGTGGGTGCTCCTGTTCGGTGGCTGGCTGACATACAGTGAGCGTTCTTGTCCCCTGGCTGCCTGGAATATAGTGGGTACCACCAGGACAAGGCACTCTCTTCCCAGCTGTCTCCTACCTGCCCTGTGCAGCCGTAATGCCTCCAGTATATGAGAGCCTGCAAGCTGAACCCTCAGCGCTGGGATGTCCAGAGCTGGGGGCTCATTGGCTCCACCTTGGTCCCCTCCGGGCTGTGGTGATGATGGAGCCCCCGGTCCAGCCTTGCTTTCCACTGAGGTTGGCACAAGACAGTGGATGAAGTGTAGCCGAGACCGTCTCAGCAAGCTGATGAGAGCATCCTGGAACCAAAGCAGACCGGCAGTGAGAGCCAGTGTCTCAGGGGAAAGCACTCAGGCATCTGGATGCTCCCCAAACACACATTCAGCCTGCACATCCTTGGGAATGCACTATCTCCCGCACCCAGGACCTTGTGTCTACCGGTTTATGCTCAGGAGAAATAAAGGGTCTTTATACCAGCCCCATGGACACAGATGGGAAAGTTGAGGCACGAGGAAGGCCAATGGCGGGGACGGGGCCACAGGGACCCTCCTCAGCAGAGGCACTGCAACCAGAAACTGGTTTGGGACTCGGGGGTTTCCCTCTGTAACAGCCCGTGAGGTTTTATTCTTCAAACGCATCCTTCTCATGGTCCTGTGATCTGCAACTGCAGGTCCCGTTTGCACTAGACCTGACCAGCGGCCAATTGGATGCTCATACCTGCTAATGGGTTAAGGCAGCGTGTTTTCATCAGTACTGGTTCCTGTTGTCTGCACCCCACCAGAGAGAGTGACTCGGGGAGAAAGGCGGGGCGGGGGGTAACTAACTAGTCAGATAGCTCAGTGACCCATGGGGCACTGGTGACCCATGAATCTCCCTGAAGATCCTCAGCTCAACAGCAAGTACCCAAGACTCTGGCCTTGGACCTAGGGAAGTCACTTCTCAGGGGCAGCCATGGCCACACTTCTCCAAGACTTGGAACCTCCATGCCTCAGCAGAATGGAGGAAACCCAACCTGTGGTTTTGTGGCGCACAGTAGAAGCCTGGCAGGGTGGCGGCCCCTGTCATGGAGGTCCATGATCACACGGGTCAGAGCCTAGCTCACTCACTCACCATCTGCAGCTTGACCTGCGCACAGGGCGCTTTCCTCTTCACTGCAGCAAGGCTGCTGGCGAAGGCCCTCCGCACCACGCGGCTCCTGTGCAGAGCCTGCTGAGAGGTGCCCTCAAGCCCTGCCACCGCACGGCACACAGGAGGCAGCTTGGCCCGGGGCTGGAAGAGCCGCTGCAGCTCCTCCCTAGTGAGGAAGAGAGAGGGAGTGGTTGCAGGGAACTCCCTGGAAGACAGAAGCCCCTCCATTCACAACACTCCTGTCTGTGGCACCTTCCTCTCAGAAATACTGGCTCCTCCCTCAGCAGCCCTCTCCTCCCCTGCCCGTGAGCATCTCCCTCCTGTCAGTCCTACAAAGCCTCCATATCCTGAAGGTACAGCCATGTTAATTGTCCCTAGGAGAAGCCGAGTATACAGTAGGTGCTAATCATATGGCTGCAGGAATGAAGGACTCACTGCTACAGTAATGAAGAGCCAAGGCTCACACTAAGTGTCCCCACCTCCCCACAGCATGCGTGGCTAGGGTACCTAGGTCCTAAGGCTCCCTCATGAACCCTGGCTGGCATTGCTCAAGGACCGAGACATGGAACCAGCCTAGGTACCCAACAGAGGAATGGATAAAGAAATGTGGCTTGTGGGGCTGGAGGGATGGCTCAGAGGTTAAGAGCACACTGTCTGCTCTTCCAGAAATCCTGAGTTCAATTCCCAGCAACCACATGGTGGCTCCACAACCATCTGTAATGTGATCTAATGCCCTCTTCTGGCCTGAAGGTGTACATGCAGGCAGAGCACTGTATGCATAATAAAAAATAAATAAATATTTAAAAAAAGAAAAAGAAATGCGGCTTGTGTCACAACAGAATTCTTTGTAGCCATGATGAAGAATGAAGTCGGGCCGCTTGCAGAAATAAAAGAGCTGTAACTGGAAATAATTGTCCTGCTCAGTCTCAGAAAGACGGGGCCGTTGCATTCTCTCATCTGCGGAGCCCAGACTTGATAGAGACGTAAGATGAGCTGACTGCGAGGCAGTAGACACGAACCCATCTATCTGGGAGCAAGAGGACTGATGGGGGGCGGGGTAGGGGATAGTGAGGTAGAGTGTGAACAGGCCCAAAGCACTTCACACACTAGCCGGCTATTGCCAGGCAACCCGCGTGTAGAGCAATCCACACGAGGGCCAGGAAAATGGCTCAGCGTCGTCTTTCTTCATAACTTTAAGTAATATATCAAAATTATTTTTCTTCCAAAAAGAAAAAAGGTGTCTGGGCAGAACCTGCTGTTCCACTGGGTGGGGCTGGGAGCCAGAGGCCTGGTATCTGCCACGTGCCACCAGCTCTGTCTCCCCAGGAAGCATTCAGGGAGGGGACTTTTTGTCACTACCCAAAAGCCTACGTCCCATTCCAGCCCCAGCCCTAACGGCACATGATCCAGGCCAGTGGCTCACAGGGAGGTGTTCAGAATAGATCACAAGCCTGGGCAGATGGAAAGAGTCAACAGAGGCGTGGCGCGAGGTGTGCTGAGATCCAGGTCTAACCAGGATGCTGAGTGCTGAGTCAGCACCCAGGAGCCATGAGCCTGGGGTGGAGAAGGCAGGCACTCCCAACCCCAGCCCCAGTCTGATGCGTGGCTCTACCCAATGGAGTGTCTTTCCACTTTTCATGAGACCTCAGCCCCCCTCACCCCCCAGCAGCTATACATGACTGAGACAATATGGCTGTAGCTCAGGGAACACACAACCTTCTGAAAGCCTTTGGCTCACTGAGGTCCTCACTATGGATCCTCACTCTGAGATCAAGCAGGGGCTTGGCTCTCTGTCACCAGGGTAAGGATCTGCAGGTGACCAGCTGCAACAAATTCACAATGTTCACTCAGTTTTGTTTATTTGGTATTCTCGCTGTTTGTTTTAAAATAGGATTTCGGGGCTGGAGAGATGGCTCAGAGGTTAAGAGCATTGGTCCTGAGTTCAATTCCCAGCAACCACATGGTGGCTCACAACCATCTATAATGTGATTTGATTATAATGTGATCTGACACCCTCTTCTGGCCTGCAGGTGTACGTGCAGGCAGAGTGCTGTATGCATAATTAAAAATTAAAAATAAATAAAATAAAATAAAATAAAATAGGATTTTACTGTGAGACCTGGCTGGCCTGGAATTCACTGTGTGGGCCAGGAAGGTCTCGACTCACAGAGACCTACCTGCCTCAGCCTCCCCTCTGGAGTGCTGGGATTAAAGGTGTGTGCATCACCAGGCCTGGCAAAACATTCCGATAGGCTTTCTGCCCAGTGTTGCTATGCCTTCCGGCCCTTGCCCTGGTACTGAGATGTTGGCTCACCCCTCACTAAGAGTTTGTCCCCCCATTCCCTGACTCAACACTCCTCAGTTGACTCAAAAGCAGGAAGGAACTCTCCAAGACCCCAAGGCGTGCTATGCTTGCAGAGTCTGATGTGACCCAGACTTTCCGCTAAGCCACCTGCTACCTTATATCACAGAGGCTTTACAGTGAGCACCCGTGCACAGCCACCACGCTCACATCCGTGCTTTGTAATGGAGGTCCCTGGTTTCCAGTATAAGCAGAGGACGCTGAAGCACAGTGCACACATTCCTTGCCTGCAAAGCAGAGCCGGCCTGCTAGGTGTGGCTTTGACGTTACAGTGGAGGAAGCCATAGGAGAGTCACTGCTCACTCTCATACCACAGGGGAGAGCTAGGGCTTGGTTCCAGCGTCCTCCACCCCCAGGCACTAACCCTCATCCATTTGCCATATTCCCCATCTGGGTCTCTGGAAGAGCTGTGAACTCCCATGGCCTCTGGGTTTGCCGTTTACAGCAAACTCTGATCATAAGACCCTGAGATGCTGAGGGCGTCCCTGAGTGTCACATAGGTTCAGGCTGAACCCCGGCTCTGCCCATAGAGTCAACTGCATGGTCAAAAGCAAGGAACTTCCCACTGGGGTGTCTGTATTCCCTTCTGTAAAATGGAGCGCAGCATGCCATGTCTCTCTGAAGACAGGGACAAGACACACAGTGGGCATCCAGCATACACCCCTTCCTGATCCGTCCGCCTACCCAGGGGTCTAGGCTCTCCTCCTCTCCCTGCACGAGATTCCGCCCCACTAGGGTTTCTAACTCGAGCACTGAACTCGAGAGACGTACACCCCCCCCCCCCCACACACACACACAAAGCAAGCATTTTCCATTAACCTGGAAGTGGAGTTTGGATTGCTGCAGGCCTCATGTTACTGCCCCTGGGACAAGCGAGCGTGGCGTGCGGAGAGCTTTTCCTACTGCTACAGAGCACAGCCTTTTGGTTTTTATGAGCCCCCGGCTTCTAAGATGTCCATAAAAGTTACTCCAGTTATATCATCTCTCAGATACTTAATGAAATGCGGAAAGCCAAAATATAGAGACACGGCTTTTTAGCTGTGAGCCGACTTCCCCCGAAAGCCTTCTCTGCTCTGCCACCAGGTCGGCTCTGCCCCCCGGGAGACATTGTACTACTCCGATGGGAGTCATGGCCTTCTTCCTACAGCTCACAGGATGGAATTTCTAGACTGCCGTCGCTTGCCGGTTGTCGCTGAACAGAAACAGCCGTAGGGACAGATGCCCCTGCCCTGTCCCCTGCCCAGCTTGGCTCACCTTTTTGACTGCTGCAGGACCTGGGGTGCATCCATGGCTGAGAGGTTGGGCTTGGCCTTGCGAAGCCAGCCTGTGAGGTCATAGCGCACAGGATCTTGCCCCAGCTGGTGAAAAAGCTCACACTGAAGGGGCTGCTCGCAGGTCCTCAGTGCAGGGGGTCCTGGAATAAGATGGCATTGTGAGTGTTGGGGGAGAGGGGGGTCCTGTCAGGAGCAGGTGCACTATGTTTGCATACCCTACCACAATACTTTGAAAATAGTAAACATCTTTCTAGACAGCTAAAGCTAGTCTCTGGTACACACATTCCCCACATTACTGAGGTACACACATTACTTCCAGAAAAAAAATAATTACTTCCTTTTGTAATTTTATACCCCAGACACCTATTTGGCCCAACCATCACAGAGCACACATTCTTTCTTGGTTTCCTGTATGTACCCAGATGTCACTTGGGCTGTGATTTATACTGAATTTTGTTTAAAACCAACTCACGTTTTTATAAGCACATTCATTTAAGAAGAAGCATTTGACCATGAGCCTGATGTGTATTAGCATCATTTCTTTCCTACCATGCATGGAGAGAAGTACCTGTTAAGTACTTTAAAATATGTATTCATGTGCAGTCTAAAACTACCCAAAGCGCCATGAGTCAAACAAAGCTGATGCTCGGAGGTGCTGGCTCCAGTTGCTTGGTTACAAGAGACAAAATCAGACACACAAATGGCCTGGCCTTGGAGTGAGAGAGAACAGACTGCCTGGGACACGTTACTGTAAGAAAGAGGCTGAGCCACAGAGTCTCAGAGCCTTATTTCCCTGGTCTTCAAAGTGGGGCTTAAATAATGCAAACTTCCCAGGTAAGGGTCAGAGGATTTATAAAACATTTAGATACCTCCTGGCACACGGTACCCGCTCAGCAAGCAGCAGCACAGCACCACAATTTACTAAAGTTAACCTCTGGCCAAATCTTCAGAATCACAAAGTATGTCTTTCTATCTTTAGTGCTCAATGTCACACTTGGCACTGGAAGCATTTGGGATGAGTAGGTAGATAGGTGGATGGATGGATGGACGATGGATGGATGAATGGATGGATGAATAAATGGATGGATGGATGGATGGATGGGTGGGTGGATGGATGGGTGGATGGGTGGATGATGGATGGATGGATGGGTGGATGGATGGGTGGATGGGTGGGTGGGTGGATGTATGGATGGGTGGATGGATGGGTGGATAGATGGATGGATGACGGATGATGAATGGATGGATGGATGATGATAGATGGATGGATGGATAGATGGATGATTGATGGATGGGTGGATGGACATGCCTGAGAGATGAAGTCTTGTCTTGCATTGTTTCAGTCTTTCATTAGCTCCCCCAGAAGTTTGGATCTCCAGCCAGGGAGATCATTTGGCGGGAGCAGTGGCCTTTGAAGTTTCAAAAAGTCATTCCAAGCCCAGAGACCATCTGTTCCAGCTGCCTACAGGTCTAGATGTAGAGCTCTCAGCTCCTTCTCCAGCACTGTGTCTGCCTGAATGCCACCATGCTCCCTACCATGATGACAGTGACCTAAACCTCTGGAACATTGCCTTGGCCATGGCGTCTGCTCGCAGCAATAGAACGGTGGCTCAGACAGGCTCACTAGGTCATGTGGGGACACTCAGCTGAGGTCATAGTGTCCATTCCAGGTTCTGTTCTCATGAGCTCAGCGCTCATCAGAAACACCTGGAGGGAGAAAAGCTTTTTAACCCATGTGTCTGAGTTAATGTGCCTAGCTTGGCCCATTCAGGACCAAGGACAGAGTCTCCTCCTGGGAAGAGAGGGCTGTAGAGCACCCTGCTCAGGATATCTGGGATTGGACAATCATGCCTAGCAGAAGAAACGTTTACAGATGTCAGTGAGACCCTTTCTACCCTAGACACGTTCTACAAGGGGTCTTCTCCTGTTGACCCTGTTTCTAGTCTCTTTGGCTTTAAAGTCAGGACCCAGATGACACTCCGTTTGAGAACTTCTTTTCTTTGGATCGGCATAATTGAGTTTTCACATATTCATTAATGTCACGTCAAGAACCTGAGCACCTAACCACACCAGGGCTACTCCACAGGCTGCCTCTGTGAGGGGACCAGCCTAACTCTCGTCCCCAAGGAGCCGGCCCACCCTGTGGCTGATGAACAAGTGTGTGATGTCATGTGGCAGAGGAGAAAAAAGGGAGACAGCAGTGCAGAGAACGTAGGGCAGCGGCTAGCACGGGTGATGGTCAGGGAGGTCCCCAAGACTCCAAGGAGGCAAGGAAGCCCGGCCATTGTGCTAGGATGTGGCAAAGGAGTGGCCTGGTGCACGGAACTGACAGCACCCAGCTCCCAAGGTGGGGATGAACATGGCATATTTGAGGAGAAGCAGAAAGAGTAATTGTGTTCTGTTCCATTTTCATCACCAGAGCCGGACACAGCATCCTACATTTTTTCAAAGAGTCTTTTAACTTCATTGTTTTGGAGGCTGGAAGTTCAAACAGCACGGTGTGGGGATCTCCCCAGCGGCAGCATATTGAGGCAGGTATGTGTGTGGCGCACACACGCAAGAACGTGCATGTATAATCCTGCTGTATGAGTGTTACAGTGTTCACACAGGTAGACCATGTTACTGATACGCAGGCATATATCACAGGTGTGTGTCTATGTAAACATCTTATCTGATCTGAGGTATTTTTTCCCCTCTGTAGTTCATAGAAGTTAGCGCATGGGTGTGACCACCTGAGACAGATCCAGGCACTGTCCTGGCCTAGCAGAGAACTCAGGGCCTTTCCTAGCTGGTATAGACAGATTCCCACACCAAGGCGGGCCTCAGCCTCTGTGCCCACCCCCGCCTCCCTTACCTTCAGCTCCAGGCGCCTTCTTCTCAAAGGCTGCCTGTAGGCGCTCGAGCACCACACTGTCACTGGAGCCCTCCACCCGGACTTCTTCATCTAAGACCCAGAAAAGGCCCCCAGCATCCTCGGCACCTCTTCCAGACAGTAAGTGGACCTGGTGGGAGATCCAGTGTATGTTAAGAGTCAGCTCTGGGCATCTCTCCCAAGCCCTCAAGACTAAACATGCCTGGTGGGACCTGTGAACCTGTTCAACCCTCACTCTTGGTCATGAGGCCGAGCACTGTCTGAATCCCGCCTTCACATCCTGTATGACCTTCGATAACCAACTGTGGCCCCTCTGAGATTTGTTTCCCCAGGTATAAAATGGAGCCTGGAAAGGCCTTCCCTAGAGGGTTGTCTTGGGGATTTAAAAAGGGTGTGTCTGCTTGTAATCCCTCCCCCGACAGACACAGATAGCTGGAGGGTGCGCACAGCCAGCCTGACACCTCGCTCTCTCTTAGAAGTCTTGGTATTTTATTATGCCCAGACATTGGCATACATTTAAAGAGACACGCACTCAAGGAATGTCTTAGGGAACATGAGCTGGATTCCATAGCAGTCGTGGGACTTTAAAGCTAGCCATAGCAATCTTCCAGGAAACCTGTGGGTTGGTTTGCGTATTGTAAGGTTTGAGTTGTCACAAGAAAACAGTGGGCTGAGCAGTGATGAGGGCATGAGACGTGGTAATATCAGATAGCCCCAGGGTTGTTGGGGCCCTTGGCTCCCCAGCACTTGGGGGTCTTGGGGCTAAACCAAGGCTCTGGTGGTCTTTCTGTCTCCAAGGCCTGGAGAAAGCCATGGGCACATCCAAGGTCCCATGGTGAGTCCCAGGGGTCCTAGAGGACCCCCAGCCTTCATCACTGGGGTAAGGATGGCTAACTGGCCCACACTCAGGAGAGGCCCTCAGATGGACAAGTAAGAAAGCCTGTACTGAGAACAGCTCTGGCCTTCCTAACAGGAGGCTTGGCACGCAGCCACTCCCTAAGACTTTGGAAGAAGAAGCTTCGCAAGGGCAGTGTGGCACACTGTGACCAGGAGGAGCCACGGCAACCATCCTTGGTCAGCAGGACACAGGACAAAGAAGTACAGCATGCCACATCCTAAGGCAGGAGGAGGGCCACTGACAGGAACTCTGCCCCGCTGACCTTTTGTAGATTGGTGACACCCGGTGGCTCCAGACAGGTGACACTACAGCCCAGACATGTGGCTCTGGCCAGGCCCACACACATCTGTTGGAAGGCACTTCTTTGGGACAGACCTGAGTGGCAGTGGGTCTTAGGCTCCAGGGCATCTCCATGTCCAAACCTCACACTAATCAATGTCTCTTAACCCTGGGGAGTCCAGGTGCAGACAGCTTGACAAATGGGCATCTCAAAGCCTGGTGCGTGCTGCCGTTTCATGCCTGAGACCCTGGGTCCTTTCTTACCCGGGAGGGGTTTTGATCCACAACAGCCACCGTAGTTCCTGGAGAGGACTCCGGGAGGTCAAAGGGAACAGAAATGCCTTCCTGAAATCCATAGGACATAAACATTAGTTCCCGCCATAAGCTCAGTAGGTGGGAAAAGAGCCCCCACCACTATTAAGCCATTCTTTTTGAAGTTAGTTCAAATTTTTTTCATGAAATATACATAACAGGAACTTTTCCCCTCTGGCCATTTGCAGATTGGTGACACTGGTGGCGTTCACGCTGGTACCACATCCATCTCAGTTTTTCCCTCAAGAACTGTTTAAAATTAACACTGTGCAGGCTAGCAGCGTCCAACAACAGGTTTTGATGCGCACTGACAGTTTTCTCCTTGTGAAATGAAAACAGCCCCACTACACAGATTCCCCACTCTGCCCATGTGCCAAAGCTGTGGACAAGCCGACTGACCTTCCTGCCCCGTGACTTTGCTGTCAGCACCTCGCACAGGAGGCATCATGCTGTACGTATCCTTTGCCCACTGGTTCGTGACACTTAGCAGAATGTCCTCAAAATTTGTCCGCACTTTAGCAAGGCACCAGAATTAAGTTCCTAAAGACTGGGTGATACTGCATAGAACCCGCCAGCCATGCTTTCTCGATCAGTTCCTGTGTTGGACACTTGGGTGGCCCAGCCCTCTGTCTACAGTGACTAGCGCTGCTGTGAATGTGGGTGTAGAAACATACCTTCAAAAATGTTTGGGGCGTGTACCCGGAAGTGGACCACAGGCCCCAGAGCCACACCCAGACCAAAGTGCCACCCAGGGTCCCTAGAGACTCATGAGTAATGACAAAAGGGTTTCTCACGCCAGGCTGTCAAGGCAGGTGGGTCTATAGATGTGTTACCCCCAGTGGTACCAGGGAGAGGACTATCACTCCCAGCTTTCCCTGTGATGAAGCCAAGGGCCAGAGAAGGTGAGTAAGTTTTCTAAGGCCACACAGCCAATCAGAGTGAAACTCTGATTATTCTTTGTGTCTGACCCATGTTGCCTCCAAACAAAGGAAAGATTGATTCCAGCACTCGTTGTCCTACAGAGAGCAAGATGGCCGCTCCTCTCGCCTCCCTGACTGTTCACTGGACAAGGCCTGGGGTCCCATTGCATTGTCACCCAGGTGGAAGTCACAGAGTGAGGCACCTAGGTATGTTCTCTCTGTCCTCTCCTCAGGCTTTGTGCACTCCCGTGTGTCCCCTCTGACGGCCAATATGGGAGACGAGGAACGGAGCCTTTCAGAGGCAACCGGGCCTTGTGTGAACCTGGCTCACATGTGAACAGTTTCTGGAAAGCCCCATTGAAGGGGGCGTGCCCAGGTACGTGCACCTGCTGTCCTCCACAGGGGCGTTCAGCCTCGTGTCTGCACACGGCAGCAGCTCCTGAGGGACCGCCCACACAGAGGCAGATGTAGAAGAAGCCAGAGCTGGAGCAAAGTGCTCTGTAGGTGACACGGGCCACCTAGGGCGGATCTTCACCCAGCCCAGCTGACACATACCTCTTGGTATCGCTCCAGAGTAGAGACAAATGTCCTGTGGTAGAACAGCAGCTGCAGGCGTTCCTGGGCGTAATTGTAACATAGCTCCTCAAAGGTGGCCGCCCGGTCCTTGCCCTGGTGCCGAGGGTTCTGAAAGCCTGGAGAGTCGACCACCATGATAGAAGCCATAGACAGATGGTGGGAGGAGAAAGATCTGGGGAGAGAAGAGAAAAGCTTCAGAGCTAACATGGAGTCTGCCAGTTCAAGCCTCCCCCCAAAGCAGAGATGGGGAAACTGAGGCAGCCTTCTAGGTGGATCTGGAGGTCTAGCTTCAAATTCAAGCTCAACATTTACAGGCTGTGAGACCCCAGGCAAGCGTCTCGACCTCTCTGAGCAGGACTCTCGCCAGCTGTTAAGTGATGTCAGGAGTGAGCTGGCCCACAGCTGCCGTAAAGGATGTGGGGCTTAGATGTGAGTGCCCTCCTGTGATTCCAGGATGCAGCAAGCTTTTAGAAAATGTGGCCCCTCCATCAGTCCTCAAGCCAGAAAGCGCCTGATAATTCTCCTCTCTTTCCCAGTGGCACACTGCACTTGAGAAACCATTTTGTGTATGTTTTACAGAGCTGCTTTTTTCCCCCCCTCTAAGCAATCACCTCCTTGGATGTTTTCGGTGCTCCTGTCAAGGGTGAACAGCCTGGACGGCTCGAGTCTAAAGACAGGATGGAAAATTGTGAAGCAGTCCCTAACGGGCTGCTGTCCCACTCTGCGACAGAGGGGCTGTGTGTCTCTGGGGAGCTGCCTGGCCTCTCTGACGCTCAGCTGAGGAACGATTAAAGGTAAAGGCTAACTCCAAAGGCTTCTGGGAGATCAGAGGCTACACCACAACCCATTGCTGTGACCATGCAGCCTGCCCTGCGGTTGGCACTCAGAAAATTCCTCAGCTCTCATCATCACCTGCAACATCCACACTCAGATCTGGAGATCATGCACTGAGCCTCGGTTCTTGCTTCTCCTTGTGAATCTTTCTCTATGTGTAAAATGGGGTCAAGTGAGGAAGCCACCACAGACACATGCGTGAGAGGAGGCTGAGGCTGAGGAGGCAGGCACCTGCTGGAGCCTGGCAACCCTCCTTCTCTTCAAAACCTCTGTTGTGGAAATGCCTGCCTGCCTGCCTGCCATGCCGGGAAGAGGCAGCCTGTCTGCCCCTGTCTGCCTCAGTTCACCCCAGCTCTAACCGCAACCCCCCCACCCCCACCCCCCGCCCCACGTGCCTCTAAGCACAATGATTCCTGGTTTCTAGATAAGGCACGGATGGATGGTAATTACTCAGACAGCAATAGAGGGAGTTGATTCCAAGGCCCTGGTGACCAGAGATCCCAGCTGCTCAGCTCATCCCTTAACAGGATTCAGAAGCCTAATTATGCTGTGCGCTCTTGCGGAGAAGAGAATGCCCCTCCCCCGCATCCCCCCTCCCATGCTCCCCACAGGCCACACTGGAGCTGCTCAATGGGTTTCTGAGGAGGCTGGGCTCAGAGCAGCCCAGCATAGGCTCTGGACAGCCAGCTACACCACAGGCCACCCTGCCATTCTGTCCCCTAGGCCTAGCAGGAGAAGTTAGAAAAATAAATGAAGCCAGCAGCAGCCGGGTGGCAATTTGCTGGCTCCCCCACCCCCGCCCCAACCCCCACCCAACCCCAGCCACATCTCATGTGCACTGGGTTGGATAGAGCGACAAACAGCACAATGCAGGCTAGATCATTAGGGCTAGCCTCAGCCCTTAGCCGTGTTTTGTTTTTGCTTGTTTGTTTTGGTTTTTTTTGTTTGTTTTTTGTTTTGGCAGGGTTTCTCATTTGAACCTGGATCCTACTGCTTTGGCTCACCAAATGATCTGCCTGGCTTCACCTCCCTGCTGCTGGTATTACAGATGTGTGCCTCTGTGCCTGGCTTTTTCAGGTAAGAGCTGGGCCTCAGCTTTGGCTTGAGCTGAGCTCTGCTGCTGTTGTATTTTCACTGTTAGAAACTTACTTCAATGTGCTGCCTGTTTCTTCTAATCTCCTGATGAGCCCAGAGGAAGCGGCCACTTTAAAGTTGTGGAGACCACAGAGGTAAATGGACTTGACGTCACACAACCAGGGTGGGATGTAAGCTAGGCTCTGCCCCATCTCAGAGCTCTCCCTCTGCTCAGAGAACCCCAGCCCTGGCGTGTGTGCCCACTGAGCTCAGCTAGAGGCCGAGCCTCACAAGAATGCTGTTACCTGTTGATGAGGGAGACCACCGCCACGAAGAGCTCTTGGTACAGGCCAGAGGCCATCCCCTCCACACACTCCACACCCGTCATCTTGAGCCCTGAGATGGGGAGACAGAAACGTGTCAGTATTGGGAGGTCATGACCTCTTCCTGGGAGCTCCCTGAAGTAAGGAGCACTGGCAGTGTTTCTCTGGAAGCAGCCACAGGCCCACACTCAGGCTCAGCCGCGTCACCACTAAGATTTTACTCAGACTGAAACATTCTGAGAAACAAAGCCGACTGTGTCCACAAAGTCCACCAGTGGTTTGAATTGGCCAGGATCACTTTGTTGTGATAACTCGGTCACCCTGGCAGAGCGAGTAGTGGTGAGATAATCGGACTCCATCACTGCCGAGGCACAAGTCAGGCACAGAACAGTGGGAGGCGGCAGAGGACTTCCCTCCTATGCTAGAGGAAGGAAAGCTTAGCAGGCCTCAGAGTTGGCTGGGCACAGGGGGACAAGCGTGTTCCATTAAAGCGGCTGCACAGTGGAGAGCGAGCCAGTCACAGCTCCTGACCTTCCACCCAGTTCCCGTCACAGAATTAGAATCCATCCATTTCCCCCTCAAGACAAACACTTCTGCTTGGACATTCTAGACACCCTGCCCACCGCTGCTCCCAAGCATTTCCCATGCCTCCTTTATCTCCATCCCCCACCCTGGGCTGTTGCTTGGCAACCCACAGCCTCGCAGCATTGATCCGAAGCACACAGGTCCCTTGTCTGCTTAGCATCTGCCTCTGAGATCTTTGCTGGACAGACCAACCCAGTCTCAAGAAGTGCTGTGTCTGTCATGTGTGTTTTCATGCATGTGGCAAGTATTGTATCCTCGAGTGCACGGTGCACACCCATGCACATGTGCTGTATGCATGCATCTATGTACGTGCATGTGCACACACAAGTATGTGCTACAAATAAGAGGAGACAGCAGAGCACAGGCCTGGAAAGTAGACTGCTCCTGGAAACCACAGGGCCAAGGAACCTGTCCCCTGCTGTTAGCGCGCGTGTGCGCGTACACACACCACACACACACACACACCGGTTATCACCACAAGCCCTGCTGCCTGAGGAAGTGCTGCTAGCAGAGAATCCTCAGGCCTCCCCAGGGTCCCAGGGCTCTGCTCACCTCTTCTGCATCCAGAGCCGCAGGACCCTGGGGAGCCACCTTGATGGGTGGGTACAGCCCTCTCACCTGCCCTTCTCCAATGAAACACCTCCATCCTTTTCCACACGGCTACTTAGACTCAATCCAAGGTGCCATCACAGGGCTCTCTGTATCACCTCGCCCTAGACCCAGCACCTGCCACCACCCTCCCACACACACATACACCACCATGTTTCCAGTCCAGCATCATCCCTCTCTCTAGTGACTGAGTGTGTCTGTATGTTTTGGGCGTGGGGTTAAATGTTCATGTAGGTGAGTGCATGCATACATGCAGGCATGTATACATGAGTGTGTGTGTGTGTGTGTGCGCGCGCGCTCACGCATGCTCGCACGTGCCAGATGACACCACCGGTGCCTCCTTCCACCACTTTGCACCTTATTTTTGGAGACAAGGGCTCTAGCTGAGCCCAGAACTTGCTCAGTCCGCTCTCCAGGGGGCAGGCTTCTTCCTCAGTGGTGACACACACTGGTCTGCTCAGGTAGGCCCTAAGGACACAAGTTCAAGTCCCCGTGCATGCATGGCGGGGACTGTGCCCACTGTGTCATGTCCCAGCCTTCACCTGTGATCTGTACAGTTTCTCTTCCTAGTTACTGCTCAGCCTTCAGACTGATTTCCAGAGTGCAAGGCAAGCCACGGCCTTCTCTGCTAAGCCACTCTTCAGTTTGCGATCGGTCGCTGCAAACTCTATGTACAGCGACTGGCACCAGCCCTTCATGCCCTGCCCCATGTGCCTCTCAGTTCCACCCACAGGAGCCTTGCTCTCAACCATCACACAGGCAGGCCTGCCTGCCCTGCCTATCAAGAGCTCTACAGACACACACAGACCAGAACGGAAAGACATCAGCCCCTGGGCAGGGCCTAAGTGTCCCCTCTCCCAGCACAGCGGACCCTCCAGGAGCTCAGCAGCCTCTGCGGTTACCGGCCAGAGTGAAGTGTTCGACCATAAGCATCAGACAGGGAGGGCCTATTTCCTTTTCCACCACTGCCGGCGTCCCCTGGACCCCGGACCCCGGACCCTGGACCCCGGCCCCCGGCCCCGGCACATGTGCATAGACCAACTCTCGGAAGAAGTCTTTGTGAACATGGGAAAACATACAAGTCAGCTACTGGTGCAGCCACAGCAAGGAGCCGGGCACCCAGAGTGTAGCCTTGAGGACTTGGTACCTGCACAGCCTTCGCTGTCCTCCAGGCCCTGGTGCTGCGGCCCTGACGTCATCTGGTGGATGATCTGCCGAAGGTGGTGCTTGAACGTAGCGGTGTTCAATTCCTCGTAGTCACAGCCCAGGACCTCGGCGGCATGGTTGGCCCACTCGAACCGCATGAACTGCTTCCGGCCCACTGCACAGAGGACCAGGAAGGGCGTGGGGTGAGATGTCAGGCCCAGGTTGGCTGCACGGCCAAGAACACCTCAGGGAGTCTTGCCACCTTTCCACTTTTTTTTTTTTTTTTTAAGTCATTAAAGATAACATAGGGAAACACTCAAAACGGAGGATACGGTAGAATTAGGATAGATTCGGGCATGCATTTATTTATGTGCACATCCACTACCCTTTGTGTTACCTGTGATGTCATTGCCTACCTGCCATGGGGCGTGGCCCTGCCCAGTATATAGAAGGACAGACCTACCTCACCCCTCCCTCTCTTATCTCTCTCCCTCTCTCTCTTACCTCCTTAGCGCCCCTCTCTCTTCTCCTCTGTCTCTCTCTCCCTCTCCCTCTCTCTGGGGTACCCCTCCTCCCTTTCCTTCTCTCCCCATGCTCATCTAATAAACCTCATATAATATCATATCTGGCATCTGGTATCTTATCATCATCATCATCATCATCATCTTATATTAAACATAAAACCCTGGCCCCTGTCTGCCCAATCATCCACTCGCCCATTACCCAGCCACACGCTCAACCATTCAGCCAGCCACCTGCATGTTCAGCCCACGCTTACTGAGCAACTACAATGTGTGAGAGCGAGTCACATGCGGTGACGACCCCCATGCCGCTTACAGCCTGGTGAGGGACCAGAGAGACGGAAAAGTGAGATAACGTCTGGTGGTGTGCACCGCAAGGAGGCGCTAAACTAGAGGGATATGGGTGCAGAGATGGTGGTTCTGCTAGTGTATGCTGCTCAGAGAGACCCTGGGAAGATGTGTCGGTGGGCTCAGGCTTAAAGGTGAGGAGTCCGCACAGAGTCCCTGAGGCAGAAGTGAGCGTGGTGTGTGAAAAACAGCCAGTCTGGCTGCAGCACAACACGGAGGAGGGCAGGAAAGCGAAGTCATCAGAGAGAGAGAGACACGGGGAAGCCATGCTGTGAGCCGCATGAGGCCGTTTAAAGCACCTCTGTGTCGCACAGTAAAAAAGTTCAGTAAAAAATAGATGAGAAGCTGGGCGTGGCAGCACACACCTGTAATCCCAGCACTCGGGAGGCAGAGGCAGGTGGGTCTCTGTGAGTTCGAGTTGGGCCTGGTCTACCAAAAGTCGCAGGACAGCCGAGGCTACACAGAGAAACCCTGTCTTTAAAAAAAAAAAAAAAAGTGGATGAGAAACCATTAAAGAAGATGCTGTGAAGTCATTTTTAAAGTGCTGTTACCACAGTGAAAAAGTGGGAAGGGGATGGTGAGAGGGCTCAGCATGGGAGGTGCTTGCCACTAAGCCTAAAAGACCTGAGTTCAAATCCCTAGGACCCACAGGACAGAACAAGGGGACTAACTCCCACAGGTTGTCTGTGCATGCCACACAAAGAAATAAATGTTTTTAAACCATTTTAAATTACACAACTAACATGAATGTAGTGAGATAGCAGTGATCATGACAGAGTGAGGCACTGACATTTTCCAAATTCCTGGTTTTGAGAACTAAATACAAGCAACGGACTAATTAAAACAAATCTCAACGCGCTCCTTCCAAGTGCTCTCTGTCTTCAGTCTCCTTGCAAACGCGTTATCTTGTCTGAAACACAAACCACGGCTGCCTGCGGGCATTCGCCTGTCCCCCAGGTGACTGCCAGGGCCCAGTGAGCCAAGTCGAAACCGAACAATTGGAGCCCTGGGACAGATTCTGCCTGAGACGTTAACCAGCACTACCCAGGGAGGGTGACAAGTAGTGGCTGCTTGCTGGGTGTTCCCGTGTGCCGCTGCACAGGGATGCGCACACAAACGCTGCTTCCCAGTGGCAAAGAAACAGACTTGGGGGAGTTAGTCAGAAATAATGACAGTGGTGATGTGGGATGGTGGTGACGATGGTGAGTGACGGTGACGGTGATGGTGGTGGTGGTGGTGGTGATGTCGACAGTGATGATGATGGTGGTGGTGGTGTCAACAGTGATGATCATGGTGGTGTCAACATTGATGGTAACTGAAATGGTGGTAATGATGATGGTGATAGTGATGGTGATATCAACAATAAATGTAGTGGCAATAATGGTTAAACCTTATTGGCTTTGCCTGACTGAAAAGTGTATATATATATATATATATATATATATACACACACACGTATAAGTATAGATGTATAAATATATACATATATAATTTTCAATTATATATATTTTGTTTGTTTGTTTTTTAGTTCACCTCACTTGGAACTTGGGAGTTCCACATGTTGCACACGGAGAAAACTCAATACGTGTTAGCCCCACCCACTGTTTATCACCACTATTAAATTTTCAGGAGCATTATTATCATTTATGCCTTTTCTTGATGATCTTCTTGATACAGGGCCTCACTATTGGGGCCCCAGGCTGGCCTGCGCTCACTGCACAGTCTGAACTCTCACCTCTGGGGCACTGGCACTGTGGATACAGACGTCACTGTCACTTAAAGATGAAATGAGTGAGTCAGAGAGTCACCAGACGGTAGACAGCCACCGAGGGGGAGAAGCCTATCTGTTGGGCACCACTTGTAGGCTCAATTTTCTCAGCAAATATATTTTATTATGGACTTATTAACCGAGAGTACCTCACTTATAACCCGACTAACCTAAACAATAGGAAAAGAAGATTAAAGAACACAATAATGAAACCGTAAGGATATCAAGGATGTTTTTCAGCTGGTTAATAACCAATCTCCTCCACACGGTGGTTCGACTTCTAAGGGGATAAACATCACCAGCTCTCTCACAAGTCTTTTTCTCGTGCCCCACTTGTGATCTAAACAAAAGACGTGTTTATCTCTCCTTCACCTATGCCTCATGTTCACCTTTAAGAACCACACCCAGCAAGTCCTTAGGACCCCAGATCCGCATTCCCTGACCCGGACCCTGTTTCTCTTAGACAAACACATCATAAAATGAAACTTTAGTCTGCCTCAAATGAGAATCGTTGTCACCTGTCGCAAGAGAAAGCAGAGAGAAACTCAACCCAGGAGGCCAGCAGGCCATTGGATTCTAATTACGCCCGTTACCTCCGAGGCTAAAGCCTGCTCTCTCTTTGGTAAAAGGGAAGCTGAGCAGGCACTAGCGGGACTGCCATAGGGCTTCCTTCTTCCTGGGAGGGGCTGTACACCTACTAACAGGAGGCGAAGCCCTCATTGGTGACTCCTGTCCTCTTCTGCCCCGGCCCCCACACAATCTGCTCTGGAGTCTCTGCAGAGAACTGCCCTGACTCAAGGAGCCGGTGAAGCTGGAGAGGGCCCTGATGAGGAGGTTTCCGGGTGATCTGCAGGGTTCTGTGTGTCCTCCTGGCCTATGGGGACATTTCTAGGCTCTGCTGAGGGGCCTCCAGCTAGTGAAACCAATGTGTCCTGCAGGGGGCTTGGCCAGTAGCATAAGCGCCAAACCAAATCTTGGCTTCCGTGCCTTTGCTCTGACAGGGGGCAGCGACCGCCAGGCCGGGACCAGGAAAGCCAAGGACTCAGAGGTGCACCCCCTGCGCGCCCCTGCCACCCCCCCACCCCCCGCCGAAGGGGAGAGATCAGCTGGGTAGGATCACATGGGGGGAACAGCCACAGATTCCAGTCTCCACCGCAGCCATTTCCTGCTGACCAATGCACAGGCATGTGCACAATTACTAAGACATGTGAAAGGTCATAAGAGCCCCCAAGATCCTTTTAGAAGGGCACAAGGAACGCCCAGCGCACTGCCGCTGTGTCTCCATATGTAAACTCCAGGGGGCGCACTTCGCCAGATCCTGGCAGTGCAGGGCGCCCCCTGTAGGCCAATCAGCTGCTTCAGGAAATAGTTGTGTGTGGGGCCGAATGCTAGTACTGGGGGTCAGTGTCCCCTCTGAGGGCCCTCGGTTGATTAAGCCTACTTCTCTACTGAAAGGGGGCTATGTATTATCCCAGCATCTACTACAAACTCCCTCCAATGCCAGGGACAGTGTTGTGACCCTCAGAAGGCCACACTGAGGTTGTGGGGGTCCCAGGGTCTGGAGGAAGGACCCCGTCCTCCATGAGGCCATCAGCTAAGTAATGACAGCCATTGAGATTTAAACAGGGATTGCATGTCAGGGACCCTGCTGGGCCTCACCTTGTGGATGCTCACAAAACTCTCCTAAGTGCCAAGGAAGTGGCCAGGAGTCTGGGCAGGCCCCGTGCTGCAGCTCCTAAGCTATTCTGCTTTCCTCATAGGAGCAGGGAACTGAGGGATCAGTACTGTTTACCTGCCTTAGATTTGCGATAAGTCATCCAGTGAGGAATAAGTCCCAGAGGGGATGAGCCGCATGGCTGGTGGCCAGCCCTGGCCACTCTGTCCTTCCTTCCTCCTCCCAAGACTTGGGAAAGAGTATATGAGCACCCCTCTGCACCCCATCCCCCACCACAGGAGCCAGCCATCTGGACCACCAGAACAGGGGGCCAACATCCAGCTAAAGATAAAACCAGAGGGAGCTGGGCAGAGAGACAGGAAGGGGCTGGCAAAGACAGGGGTCAAAACTAGCTCTGACAGTGATGGGGTGTGTCTCTCCCTGCCCCTCCCTGCTGCGGGGGGTTAGCCCACACTTTCCTGAAGCTCTTCTCAGCCCTTACTAGAGAAGTCCATAGGCTGTACCTGACATGTCCTCTGAGTACATAGGCCATTCCCCACTGTATGCTGGATCGCCAGCCATTTCTTGGGTTTCTGGTGAGAACCAAGCCTCCTCCAAGGCAGCTCCCACCCTTGCTCCCCAGACCACAGTGCAGCCCCTCCTGGTGCCATCTGAGCTCATGTCACACATGCATCCTTGTCTGTAAACACTTGCCTCAGCATCTTCATCCCACCAAGGTACCAAGCCAAGGGAAGGGCTCTGGAGAGGCCACCACCCACCTGCACAGAAACCAGAGTCTTAACTGGGCTTTTCCTTCAAATGATGGTGACCAAGGAGAGACTCCAGAGAGGAAGCCAACCCCTCAGCAAGGCGCCTTCTCTCTTGCTGCCATCTTGTTTATCTCCCAGAGGCTACCTGCCTGTCTGAGTGAGGCCAGGCCCAAACCATCAGCCACCTAGGCAGGGCAGGACTGAGTCTGTGAGCCTCAGCAGCGACAAATGTGTAGAATGGGGCAGGATGGCCTCAGAGTTGGGTTTCGGTTTCCCCAACGTTCATCTATCACACTAGAGGAAAAGGTGACTCCGCAGGCTGCAGTGATGAGGGCCTAAGTTCAGGTCCCCAGAACCCATGAGTAAAAGCCAAGGGTATCACCAGCGCAAGCATAGACTCCCAGCACTGGAGAGGTGAAGACAGAAGCCCATGGCCTGCTGGCCTCGGCCAGGCCAGTGTGTCTAACCAAATTGGAATGCCCTAGGTTTAAAGGGAGGCATTGTTTCAAATAATAAGATGGAGAAAGATTGGGTGAAGCAGCCAGAGTCACCTCTGGTCTCCCAAGTCACAGACGGCTGTAAGTGTGCACACACACACACACACACCGAAGAAAATGATCCCTGGACCGTATCCATGTCACAGCTAAGCGTCATCATTGAGGGATTTCTCAGAGCCTTTAAGGCAGCTTTTGTGCATCTCCAACAAGGGAGGTTCTCTTTAGCCCAGTTTAACCTCAGAATGCCTTCACAGAGCCTGCAGCAACACCCATCAGACGCAGGTCTGGGAAACTCTGGGACAGCTGGCAGAGCACCAGGCACCAAGCTTTGAATAGAGAGGAGAGAGGAAAAATAAAAGAAGGGGGGGGGGGAGGGGGAGAAGGGGGCGGCGGCAGGGGAGGGGAGAGGGGGGAGGAGGGAGGGAGGGGAGGGGGGAGGAGGGGGAGGTATGAGAGCAGGTCCTGGGGCTGCTGTCTGTGACTCAAATCTGCCTGAAGAGGCAAGGTTTGAAACAGGAGGGAGCCGAAAGAGGGGAGGGAGGAGGGAGGGAGGAGGGAGGGAGGAGGGAGGGAGCACGCGCACAAGCGCACGACAGCACAGCTATTGTCCCTGCTCGCTGTGGGTTCAATTGCTATCAATTACAGTGACCTCCCGCATTTATTAATAACCAAGTTATTTCTCCTCCCAACAACAGCTGAGCTGTTCCCGAATTACTCAACATTACGGAACTTATTTATAATGCCACAGCATCTGGCTCCCACGGCCTCTCACAGAGATTTACAATTCTGAAGCCCGGGAAGACGGGGGCCACCTGCAAAGGCGAGATAAGCCAACAGGGCTGTGGCTGCTGCGTGAAGAACAGGAGTTGGCTCCTGTGTAGCTGGTTCAAATCTCCCACCTCCACTACTTGGCTCCACACAATGTCCTGAAAAGTAAGGTTGACTCTCTGGCCCTCAAGTGTCATCTTCCTCACAACAAGGACTTCAGTCATCAGAAGAAAGCAACGTCGTGGGTGCTCTGGCTCCACGCCCGAGCCATCCACCCTCGTGAAAGACGGATCAGTAGGGAAAGACCAATAGCAGAAGCATTCCAGAAACAGAGTCTCTGCCAAGTGCTGCCACAGGCACCATGGGAAATGCTACCTCAGCCTCAGGGAGCTGCCTGCTTCTCAGGGATCCTACCAGAGGCTGCCGCCCACAGGCAGCACACAGCACTGCCCACCCATGTAACTCCCTCTGCCGGCTTTGGAGGAAACTGGCATTAAGCATCAGCATCAGGCTCTGCTGCTTGTCCATCTGGACAAAGAACCATCTAGAAACAGCTGCCGAGTTATACAGGGCACAGTCAGAACTGGCATCACGCCTAACGGCCATGGGTAATGCTTGCACCTCTTGGTGTTCTGGGAGGTGACACTCCTGTAGGCGCCTCGGGTGGGATAACATCAGACCGATCCCAGCAGGCTTTGGTGCAGGGTTTCTCAGAGTCTCCAGCTTGACTTGTGCGCTGAGAATTCACAAGAGGAAAGGAACAGTGCTTGGAGAGGTCTCCTAAATTAACACAACCAAAACTTGAGGGGGCAGCGGCTGATGGCTCACAGGGGCTCTTCGTGCTGCTGGGAGATTGTGGGGAGAGCCAGAGGCCAGAGATCCTACGATACATTCAACATAGCCGTGATAGCTCAAACAAGAGATTCCTTTTTCTGGGCCTCAGTCTTTTTGTCTGTAAAATGGGTTCACTGCTGTCCCATCAGGTCTCTAAGAGTGAAGCTAGACACATGATGTGAAGCCAGCTACACAGAGGACACAAGCTGCGGCACGGAATTCTCAGGGTGTCCTCAGGTAGAAGATGTCCCACACAGTGGCAGCAGGACAAACAGCACAGAGAGACCCACAGCAGAGCCATGAGTGCCTGAGGACGCTCTGCTAGAAAAGCAGACATGGGGAGGGGCTTCAATCTTGCTGGGACTGGTCTAGCACCCTTTCAGCAGCTGTGTGCTCTTTGCAACAGCAGGTCACGTGGCTCACTCAACACATCCCTTTGCAACTACTTAATCACCATCATCGTTGTTATTATCATATCATAACCATCAACGTCACCGCCACCAGCATTATCGCCACAACATCACAACCATCACCATGGCATCACCACATCACCACCATATCACAGCCATCACCACCACCTCACAGCCATCACCACCATCATCACCACATCACAGCCATTATCATCTTCACCACCACATCACAACCGTCACCACTGTCACCACCGTCACCACCATCACCACCATATCACAGCCATCACCATCATCATCACCACCGTATCACAGCTGTCACCATCATCACTACCACATCACAGCAGTCAACATCAGCACCACTTTGGATGTAAAGCTATTAGAGGAACACTTAGCACCTGGCGGCCACTAGGGGACATCAGCCTCCACCATTAGTCAGAGAAACAGAGTCTAAAGTAGAGGGCCTTCCCTGGCACGCTGAACCCCAGCTCCCCTGGGTTGCAGCTCCCATGCTCACCCCCAAGGCCTGGAGCTGACAGGGAGCTCTGCCTTCCAGCCCCAGCCGCTTCAGGGAGTTCATTTCTCAGAAACTTCTAATTGTTTCCATCCCAGAACAGCCATCCCGGCTTAATGAATGAATTCAATATGCTCAGAAAATGCAGAATAAATCCTCGCCTGTGGCCCAGAATAGGCCTGCTGCACAGCTGCTGGGCCAGAAGCCAAGCCACCAGCTGGGACGGGGCGGACAGGCACAGATTCGGCCTTGAGAAGCACATGGGGAGAGGGGACAGGGAGGGGCTGGGCCTCAGGAGCACTCGACAGCATCTCCCGGATGCCCAGTCGCACGCCAGGCCACAGCTGTCCATCTACCTTGCCAGGGCAGGCCTTCAGTGGGCACTCAGACTCCGGGCGTCACATGGAGAAAGAGGAAGAAGAACAGCTGTGCAGGCCCTGAGCGCCACAGCTCCGCAGCCCGGAGCATCCTTCCCAGCTGCATCTGTTTTGTAGCTTTAGCTGCCTGTAGGATGCTCTGGGCCAACCAGAGAGCTGTTACCAGCCGGGTCCTGCCCCCTCCAGCCCCAGCATCATCACTATACTTGCTATAGGCAATCTACATCTACACAGTGTGGAAACAATGAAGGTCATGTCCCAGGGCAGTGGGGGGGGGGAGAGGGAGTGGAGGGAGGGGAGCGGGGGCTGCCTGACACAGAGGAGTAAGAAAGACGGGAGAGAGGGGAGGGGAGAGAGGGGAGAGAGGGCGCTGGGAGGTGGTGCAGCGGCTAAGAGCACTTGTTGCTCTTGCAGAGGACCTTGGTTAGGTTCCCAGCACCCACATGGAGGCTCACAGCCATCCGTAACTCCAGTTCCAGAGCATCCTCCACCCTCTCCTGGCTCCCAAGGGCTCAGGCACGAATGAGGTGCAGACATGGTAAAAGGTAAACACCCACATGCATAAAATAAGTAAACTTTTTTTTTTTTTAAAGCAGTAAGGGAAAGGAAAGAGAAGGGAGGAGTGACGGGGAGAAGAGAGAAGAGGACTTGTAGTCTCATTTTGTTGACAAGTGCTGTGACTGAAAGCCATGTAGGGGAGGAAAAGGCACCGCTGAAGTCATCCGCCATCTCCTTCAGGGCGCAGGATGCAGGGTGAGAGGGAGCTTTGCTGGTTAGCGCTGGTTCCCTTTGTAGTGTTTCTGGTTTTCATAGACACAAAGTGTGAGTGGACCCACAGCCTTGAAACAGCAGAGACAGACAGACAGACAGACAGAGAGACAGAGACAGAGAAAGACAGAGAGAGACAGACAGACAAAAGAGACAGAGACAGACAGAGACACAGAGGGACCCTGAGCAGAGCAAGAAAGGCACATCCCTAGCCTAGTGTGCAACCACCCACCTCCTCCAATCTGGCTCACACTGACTTTGCTAGTGTCCAGCAGAAGATGGGGTGCTTGCCCCTTGTCATTAGTGAGACTCTGTGCAGTGAGCCTTTTGGGCCCCAAATTACAGCCCCATTTATTCAGGCCCTGGCATCTTTACGATGGTGGTGGGGGAGTTGGCCTCGCACCTCACTTCTTCCCTTGTGGGCTTATATATGGTCTGACTGTGTCATATATTAGGCAATGGGTTCATGCCAAGCAGGCTGGTGAATTTAACGAGGGGCAAATAAATTAAATGCACTACCAGCCTTCACAGAGAAAAGAGACCAAGCCACGTAAGCCACAGATGTGAGCATCCCTCGTCCTGGCTTCCAGGCTGGACTCTAGTTGCCATGACCCTCTCTGAGGGTCATCAGGCACAGTGACACACAGCTCCGCTCTCTGTGGAGAGCAATGAGGCCACAAGGATTGGGGAGGACGGATGACAGGCCCAAGTTTGCTCACCAGGAAGGACATCCTATCGATGACAATCATATCAGTATTAAGGGGACATTCCGGGAAGAGCTGTAAATGGTCAGATTAAAGGGAGTCAGTCTCACAAACATGCTGACACGGGCATTACTGTCACACTTTACAAAGGGCGACACTGAGTCCCCGAGGACGGAGAGTGGCCATAGTTGGGAGGACTGGTCCGTGGAACACCCACAGCCCCAAACTGTGGCTGGAGTTCCCTCCCATTCTGCTCAGCTCAACCTCCCTAACAGAGTGCTGTTGGGGACATTGGAGGATTGGATGGCACTGAGGAAGGACTCCTATAAAGGAGGGAGGACCTCTGAGACCCCAGAATGCCACTTGGGATGAGCACAGCCAGGCAGACTCAAGGAAACTTCAGACAGTGCCGGAATTCAACACCTCAGGATCTCTGGAGCCACAGTGACCACTTCTCTCTCTGTCTGTCTGTCTGTCTGTCTGTCTGTCTGTCTGTCAGCTCTGAAAGCCAAAAGATATAACGCATGTAAAGCTGTCGACCCAGCTTAGACGGAGGGAGGGAGGGGCCACGTTCTGGAATGGTTTTCGTGGAGATGATTTGTTCAGAGAGCCCTGCCTCAGGTTTTAGGCTCGTGCAATGGGGGGATGGGGGGCACCCAGGATGGAGAAACAAAGAGCAATGCGTGCTCCAAGAGCAAATAGACTGCCCCCTTGAGAAGTGGGTATCTTTGGGAGGCATGAGGAGACCCCTGTCAGCCTCCATCCCCTCAGCAGGAGCTGGGGAGCATGGGGTGGGACATCCTGAAGTCACCTGATGCAGTCTGACTCTTACACTATGCCTGAGAAACCAGCCTGGGCCCCGGTAAGTCACACAGGAGACCCATGATGCATCTCCATTCTCTTTCAGACAGGGAAACTGAGTCTCCCATAGCTCAAGCTCTGCATGAAGCCAAGGCCACAGTGACAAGCACAGCTACACTGATATCCAGGGACGCTGCTTGGGAAGCCAGAGCACTCATCTCTGGGGAATGGCATCTTCCACCTTTGGCCCTTAAAGCCTTTAGCCAATAGAAGAGGACAAAGTACCATAGCTCAGAAAATTAAGAGTCTCCATCAATGTCATGACAAACCTGCCAGTGGGGCCCGGAAGCCTCCAGGACACAAGATGCCAAAGCACCTCACATGGAGAGACCTGAGGCTGTGAGCTGGATGGAGCCAGCTACCTAGTCCAGGCAACTCAGCCTGTGTCATTTCTGTAGAAAGCAGCCACACGGGGAGCCTCATGCCAGGAACCCCAGGGTGGCCCTTTGAGATTATGAATGTTCCAACTCTTAGGATATAATAAGACGTGACTATCCCCTGAGCCTGGGGCTGGACCTCAGAGAGGTGCAGTGTGCACATACTAGAACCCTGGCTCAATGGGAACTCACGGGACTGTGCCCTGACCACGGCCACATGCTGTCCTCGGGGCTCTGAACTGTCTGTCCTTTGTCCAGAAGAGGGACCTGAGCCTGGAGCTCACCAGCATGTCCCTCTAAGTGAGGAGTGATGCTGGCCAGGATGCAGGGCTTCACTCACTGAAGGCATTTCACAGCCACATGACACAAAGCCCAACAGGCTCTGTGTCACAGGTGGAGATCAATGACCTTAATAAAAACAAAAGAGTTCCAGCTCTGGACACTCAGGCCTGTGACTGCTTCTGTGCTCCCCCGAACGGCATGATGGACCCTCATTAGCCCACTGTCGTGTGTGTGCGTGCTTATGTGTCTGTGCACCTGTGTACATGTGTGGAGGCCAGAGGTCAGCATCAGGCATCCTCCCCAGTCTCTCCCTCACTGAACCTGGAGCCCACTAAACCCACATGGCCTAGACTGTCTGGTCACCAAGCTCAGGGCATCCTCCTATTTCCATTCCCTCCACTGGGGGTACAAATGAGAGCCAGTGGCCAGCTTGTGAAGCTGCTAGGGATCCCTATGGAGCCACCTCACCTCCCCAGCTCATTTTATAGGAAGAAAACCGAGGCTCGGAGCTCCCAGCAGCCACCTCTGAACTCTCGCCTGTAGCAAGACCTCCAGGAAACCAGTGGAAGCCTCTCCGTTAAGAGCATCAATGCATGCCATCACACTCCGCCACTTCCACAAACCCCGCGTCCAGTCACGAGATTCCACATCTTCCCACCCAGACCGTGATGGCTCAAGTACCCGGATCCAGGCTCCCACTGCAAGCTGAGGCGGCACAGGCAGGATCCTACTTGATTAATGGAAATGAGCCTAATATATTTCAGAGCGATCTGTTGTGACACAAAGCAGAGACGTTTACACATGACTGTGGATTTTTAATAGCTGATTCTAGAACAACCCATTATGAAATCTTCCAAAGCAGAAAAATACAGTAAATCACGGGGCAGGGCCTCCGAGCGGATCGGCAGTGGCTCTCCATAAAATAACGCGGAGGGTGGGTAGAAGCGGGAAGCAGAAGGAGTTACTGCCATAATCATGAGTTAATAAAATATTTATGGGTGTGGGTTTCTCTCTTATCACCGGAGGCATGCCCGTGCGAGGGAAGCCCCTGGACGCACATCAGAGGGAATGCCCACCTGCCCCAGCAGAAGAGGGAGCTGAGCTGAGGCCCTCTTCACCACAGCAGGTAACTGGTGTCCAGCCCTTTCTAGTCCAGCTGGAGGCAAAGAGCACACCCAGGTGGCATGGCAAGGCAGAACAGGTCGTCTGCTGGACCAGTCCACTGATGCTGTCACCTCCTCTGCCGCTGCCTCCTCTTCCTCCACTTCCTCTTCCTCTTCCTCCTCCTCCTCCTCCTCATCCTCATCATCACAATCATCACCACCATCATCATCCATTTCCTTCTCCTCCTCCACCACCTCCCCTGCTTCCTGTCTTCCTTCCAAGGCAGCAGGGAGCCTCTTGCAGACAGCCCTCCCCATTGAGGACAGCCTGGAGCTGTCAGTCAAGGTGTCTTAGCCTATCAGAGACAAGAGGTGGCCAAGTGGGCAGTTCCGGCCTCTTTCTTCTCTCTAACCCCCCCAGCCATGGCCTCCACCACAGATGCACTCACGACTGTCTGCGCTTGCCCGGGGACCAGTATGCTTAGAAGCTACAGAAAAGGACATGAGGACCCAAAAGAAAATGCCCATGACTACAGAACGGAGGATAAAGGTGACCTCACCACAGGGATAAAGGCCAGGGCCACAGAGTGGACGGGAAGCTCCTCCCTAGAGCCTTCACGGTGTGTCTGCATGTAGTCTGCCCAGACTCCTGGCACCAGCACTGAGAGGAGAGGCTGGGCTCCCGTTATTTATGTCATCAAGATGGCGGGCCTTTGTCGCAGTACCATGGTAGGAAGAGAGACGAGAAGCCGCCTCAACAGTCCTCGCACTAACTAACGCGTGAACAGGCAGCGCCTGTTGTAAAGCGCTCGCAGGTGCACCAGAGACACCAGTGATGAGACACGGCCACCAAGCTGTCAATCACAGACCATGAGGACAAGTGATAGAACCGATATGCGTGGTGGGGACAGCCGTCCGTTGCATGGGCAACCTCTTCTCAGAGCCTACGGCTGCTCTGGCCAGCAGGAGCCACTGGAAACTTAAAATCACATCCAACCCAGGGCTGGGGAGATGGCTCTGTGTGCAAAGTCCCTGCTACGCAAGCGTGAGGACCTGAGTTCAATCCCTACCCCTCACATGCACAAGCCAGGTTTAGAGGCCAGTTGCTAACCCAGAGCTGGAGAGGTGGACATGAGAGGGCACCTGGGGGGCATCAGCCAGCCGACCCTGACCAGCCAGCTTTAGGCCAGTGAGAGACTCTGTCTGAAACCCCAGGGAGGACAACACCTGAGGAATCAGTCTTAAGTTTCTCTGTCCTACACACATACACATACACACACACACATACACACACACACACACAAGCATATACATGTACACACACATGCATGTATACACATACATACACACCACACACACTAACACACATGCACACATATATATGCCACATACATATATACACACACATACCCATGCACACATATGCACACACACCATATACACCAACATGTGCACACACCTATACACACACACCATATACACACATGCATGCACACATATGCATGCACACACATACCATATATACACACTAACACACATGCATATATGTCACACGCATATACACACACAAGCACAGACATACACACGCACCACACACTCATGTACACATATGCATACACACCAGATACACAAACATGCGCACACACCTATGCACATACACACATACACATCATATGCACACATATGCACGTACACACCTATGCACATACACACCCTATATACACCCATACGCATGCATGAACACACACACAATTTACAGACAATTCTAAATACAATTCCTCAGCCATGAGCTACATTTCAGGTCTCGATGGCCCTAGGTGCCTGGTGAACCCTGGGACAGATAGCAGAGGTGACAGGGTCACCATCAGTGTGGCAGGTTCTCATGGACAGCACAGGCTGCAAGGTCGCTGGGGAACCCGGACACAGCACTGGTGACAGGAGGAGTCTGTCCCCACCCTGCTGGGAGACAGGCCGCAACAGACACCTGCAGCCACGGAGAGCTGGCAGAAGGGGACCATACCTTTGCACGCCCCTGCAGCGCCGAGGTGGTAGATGGCCGCCAGCACCCGCCAAATGGCTCGCTGCTCACCCTCTGAGATGTCCAGCAGTTCCATGGCACCCCGGAGCTGAGAAAACGCAGCCGCCGCCTTCTGCTTATCTTCGGGCTAAGGGAAGGCGAAAGAAGGGAAAGTCCATCACTGTGGAGCGACTGGGATTCGCAGCCCAGAGCCGAGGTCAGCCCGCGGGCCACACCGTCAGTTTATGACTGTAGTAAGTTACCCATGGTTAAGCCGGGCTGGGTTTGGCAGCCACGTCCAGGCTTCTGGGAAAGTTGTAAATGTCATTTGAGTCCGCTTTGGGGTGCAGGGTAGGTTTTATTTCTTCTGGAAGGATTTATCAGGGCTCTGATTTGCACTGCCCTCTGGTCTGGATGCTGAGGTAAAGGAGCCCAAGCTCAACCCTGGAGCCTCTGAAGGCAGGAGAGAAGGGAACGGAAAAGCCATGGGGTGTGGGAAGCGGGCTGCGAGGCGGACCCCAGGTCTAAGCAGGGGCACGGGATGTCACAGGGAATGAGTGAAAACTGGGATGGGAGCTTGAAGGGTAGCTATGGGAAACCGACCAAATGAACACACTAGAGGGCCCCACACATGAGCAAGGAGGTGACCACAGGTGGCTGACCAAATGAGGGTCGAGAATTAGTTATCAGAGGAGGTGGCTGAGGCGAAGAAATAATGCAGACAAGGCCTGAGGCAGCGGGGCAGTCGGTCACGAGGGGCACAGGCGTGATTCTAAAGACCAACAGCTTCCAGCCAAGGTGGGTAAGTACTGAGACTTGACCCCCCTCCCCCCGCTTCCATTTCTGGACCCCCAGCAGACATCACTAATCAATCAGGATCCCACAGCAAGCCAATGAAGGAAGATTTGTTCCAGAACACCATC